>JAINUG010000003.1:4479872-5079872 GCA_029706075.1 Aldrovandia affinis | reverse complement strand
CCACCAGTGCTTGATTGATGGGAGAGAGAAGCCAACAGAAACGACCAATCAAACGGCAGTAACTGTGAAAAAGGATAGGCTTCCAGGCTGAAATAAAAGGCTGGAAATTGACCCGGAGCCCCGATGCAGTATTGATGTATCGTTGGGGGATACGGGAGGGGAAGGAGCACGGACAGTCCAATCCCAGTGATTTGCTATGCAACCTCTGCATTTCGCACTTTCTCCAGCAACCGAAAGTGCTGCAGTACTTTTTTCTGAGACCGTAGCCTCTCCACGGCATGATTGATGGGACAGTTTTTCAGGGAGCAAATCCATATATCGGGTATATAGTTCAGATGGGGGTTCAGGATTTGGATGAAGGCCTGAGCATGGTGACTGATGTGGTAAACTGGGCGTTGTCAACGCCTGACGGAGTGTCTGGGGGAGCAGCTGCCGAGGGGGTGCTTTTCAGCACATTTAAAGAATATCTGTGTCCAGCACTCGCTCACATATTACATTACTGGAAAATAGCATGCCCCATGTGTCCAATACATCCACCTTTTTTTGGACAACAGCCACTCGGCTGTTGTTCATCGGTCACTGTAAATATCAAATTTGACCTTGATTCAGTTATCACCATAGTAACTGCTATTACAAAGTTTTATTCTTGCTGTCAATACCTTTTGTCTTTTAGTACTTTTAGTAAGGCTCCATAGCTGCAGATCTCAGTTTACCAAACTTTTTTCCTCCCCAGCAAATAGTTGCTAATAGTATAACGTTTTAATATACATAGGTACACAACTGTGAAATAAAAGAAACCCCAACATAAAGTGTCTTAATACGGGTGCAAATTGACTATAGTATCCCTCTCTATGGGGATACTATAGTTCTCAATGGACTTTTCTTGATAAAACTGCCTGCTCATACCCTAGATTTACAGTCAACTGATTCAATTGCTCATATGTTTTTTTTTTTCATCTCGAACCAATGCACAAGACGGTTGAGGAGTATGTGCTTTCGACCACAGATTCCCATAGTTGATGATTCCCTCATACTTCCATGCCAATATCACCTTAGCCACTGTGACTTCTGAAACATCAGCAAGTTAAGCAGTCTTCATTACTGAAACTCATGCCAAAAGTGCCCCAACAATCACCCCTCTTTCAAAGTCACTGAGATTTCTTCCAGCCATCGTAGTCAAAATAATGGGCAACCGGACCTGCCCTGTATTTTTATACATGACCCTAAGCATCATAATTGGTTAAATTAACTCAAGCACCTGCTTTCAATATACTGTGGCATCCCAAGGGGCAGCACGGGGAAATGGCTGCCTGCCCCTTTAATTATTGTGAGCCACTAGAGCTATCAGGACTACATTTGCCAGCAGCCTGCAGTCACACACCTGATTACCAATTGTGAAACAATTGCTTCAGCTGAAGAAAATTTGGGGGGAAATAAAAGATGCACCTTTTGACGAGTATGAGATGAGTACTTGAAGTGAAACGTGCGGATTGCGTTTTGGATTGGACATGGAATTGGATTTTTGACAGCGGATTATGGCTAAAACGAAAATAAGAACATAAGGATGCTTAATGATGAGAACGGACCATTCAGCCTACCTAGGCTCATCATGTCCTAATCTAAAGAGTATCTAGTACTGCATCTAGCCTAGACTTGAATAGCCCAAGTGTTTCTGCCTCTACTACCCAACCTGGCAAGCTGTTCCAGGCATTGCCAACTCTCTGTGTAAAGAAACTTTCTAATATCCATGCGGAAATTTGCCTTCAACTCCAGCTGTGGCCTCTTGTTCTGCTGACCCCACTTATTTAAAAAAAATCTTTGGTAGTTAACTTTGTTAATCCCTTTTAGGAATTTAAAAACCTCAATCAAATCCCCGCTAAGTCTCTGTTTGCTAAGCTTAAATAGATTGAGTGCCTTAAGTCTATCCTCATAACTTGTACACTATATGGCCAAAAGTCAGTGGACACCTGACCATCACACCTATATGAAGTTGTTGGACATCCCATTCTAAAACCATGGGCATTAATATGGAGTTGGACCCCCTTTGCGGCTTTGACAGCTGCCACTTTTCTGGGAAGGCTTTCCACAAGATTTTGGAGTGTGTCTGTGGGAATTTGTGCCCATTCAGCCAAAAGAACATCTGTGAGGTCAGGCACTGATGTTGGACGAGAAGGCCTGGCTCGCAATCGGCATTCTAATTCCTCCCAAAGGTGTTCAATGGGGTTGAGGTCAGGGCTCTGTGCATGCCAATCGAGTTCCTCCACACCAAATTCGTCTAACCATGTCTTTATGGACCTCGCTTTGTGCACAGGGGCACAGTCATGCTGGAACAGCAAAGGGCCTTCCCCAAACTGTTGCCACAAAGTTGGAAGTGCCCAATTGGCTAAGATGTCTTCATATCTTGTAGCATTAAGAATACCCTTCACTGGAACTAAGGGGCCTATCCCAAACCCTGAGAAACAGCCCCAGACCATTATCCCTCCTCCACCAAACCTCCTCCACCGGAAGGTAGCATTTTGCTAGCATCCGCCAAACCCAGATTCGTCCATCAGACTGCCAGATAGTGAAGCATGATTCATCACTCCAAAGAACACGTTTCCACTGCTCCAGAGTCCAGTTGCGGTGTGCTTTACACCACTCCAGCCGATGCTTGGCATTGCGCATAGTGATGTGAGGCTTGTGTGCAGCTGCTCGGCCATGGAAACCCATTCCATGAAGCTCCCGACGCATAGTTCTTGTGCTGATGGTGCTTCCAGAGGCAGTTTGGTACTCTGTAGTGAGTGATGCAGCAGATGATAGGCGATTTTTACACGCTATGCACTTCAGCACTCGTCGGCCCTGCTCTGTGAGTTTGCGTGGTCTACCACTTTGTGGCCGAGCTGCTGTTGCTCCTAGGCGCTTCCACTTCACAATAATAGCACATACAGTTGACTGGGGCACATCTAGTAGGGCAGAAATTTCACTTACTGACTTGTGGCAAAGGTGGCATCCTATGACACTTTAAAGTCACTGAGTACTTTACGAACCATTCTGAATTCAAAATGTTTGTCTGTGGAGATTGCATGGCTATGTGCTGGATTTTTTGCACCTGTTGGCAATGGGTGTGGCTGAAACACCTGAACTCAATAATTAGTTGGGGGGTCCACTGACTTTTGGCCATATAGTGTACCTTCCATACCAGGTACCAATTTAGTTACCCTCCTTTGAACTTTTTCAAGAGCTTCTATATCTATCTTGTAGTGTGGTGCCAATAACTGCACACAGTACCCTGACAAAGGAATTATATAACATTAATAGAACCACCTTTGATTTATACTCAATACGTTTTGCTATGTATCCCAGCATCCTGATGGCCTTTTTCACTGCCGTAGCACACTGCAGAAGGATTATGGACTGTATGTGTTTTGTTTCCCTGATTACTCCATCCTTTTTTGTTTTTTTGTAAAGCAGTTTAATGAACTTATTATTTGTTTGGAATACTGCCTCCTCTGGATTTCTTCAATTGCCTATACCCTCTGAAAAGGTCATTGAGTTTCACCCCACCCCAAGTGGCACTACAATACTTTGTATCCCTCATTTAAATTTCTCTCTCTCTCGGTTTCCCACTCCCGGTTCCAACCACCTACTGAGAAAGCAGAGCAGTTTTAAGCACACAGGCACATTAAGAAAATGACACACAGCTGTGTGCTCTGGCTGCCCTGCTAGTAGACATGGCTGTTAATCACCCCGATTTCCCTATCTACACCAACACTTTCAACAATATGTATATATGTGTATAAGTATGTATATTCCTCCTTGATCCATAAGAGGAGGGTAGGAGTTATTCTAGTTGTAAATCTAAAATGCTTGTTAAATGTTGTATGTAGCTTATTAAAACTGATGTTACTGAAATAACTGGCAGTTCTCATATGAATCCTTGTAAAATTTGATATGTGTTATAATATATGTCAAGCACTTACACCTAGGACAGACTCCCCTCCTCCGGGCGAAGACACAAGCTGGCCTTTGTCCAAGAAGTTCTTACAACACATTGCCGCTTACCAAACTATAAATTCCTCGAATAGCCAACTTTTTTGACATTCACAGCACATTCGATAAAACGTTATTCGATTACGATAGCGCCACATAAAGACATAAAAGCGCCATATATAAAATGTCAACGTCGATCTAAGACACAAGAGATTGACCAGCCGAAAGACCAACTCAAAACTACAGGCCCAAAAGCCCAGTCCTTTATTAATTAATTTAGCTTAAGTATGACATGTATAGTACTGCACCTTAATTTCACTACTTCGGCGGCTTGCCTATCTGATTGCTGTATGGTAGAGGTGGGAATGAATCCAAGAAATATGGATTTGGGGTCAGCTTTCCCAAAAGGTCATGGACCAGCGTTGTGCCAACCTCCCATAGGCAAAAAAAATCAGGCCCTCAGATGTGGTCCTAGGTTGTGCCTGATTTTCTCTTCCGGAGACACCAACCCCTGATCATAGACTGAAGTTGTGCTGGCACCCCAGGCATGAATAAATTATGGAAACTAAGGAGAAGAGCAGGGAGGTGGTGGGACACAGTGAGCAGCTGTAGTATCAGAGATACAACGAAGTGAGGTGAAGTGCTTGTTTATATTATGAATGAGTGAAGGCAGGTGTAAGGGCGGCGTTGTGAATTGGTTTTGTCATCTCTGCAGGCAGCCCTCCTCCCAAGCTTATGTCAACTTCAATTCAGTTCACAAATCATGCACACTTTTATGAAATCATGACACCTCATGAACACGGCTAAGGCTCAGACACTGGCATGGCAGAGAGACAGACTGACATAGTTGGGCAATGTGGATGCAGTACAGAGGGATATCAAACTGTAAATGTCACAATATGCATGTTCAGTCAATGCTGTGTTTGGTGCCTGCCCAAAAGCAGGGATGAATCAGTGGCATTTCCAATGACATGGCATAAACATCAGGCAAAAAGCCAGACAGCCAGACTGCCTCTGCAGTTTTTAAAAATCTAAAATGGATTACAAACAAACACAACATTCAGCTTGGATGAACATTTCTGAGGCCGCTTCCTTCATAGAGCTAGACTCGGAACCTTTGTGAACCCTGATAAACTATAAAGGTAAGAGAACCTGCCGTGTAGGATAAGCAGGCATTTATGCAAAGATTTCACCTCTGCACAGTTCCTCTGTTAATTTGTTATTTGTTTTATTAGTGATAGCATTTTATAATCGGTTATCATGGCAACCCTTCTCTCGTATCACCATGCCGATGCATCAAAGCAGTTGCAGCAAAGAAAAAGAAACAAGTGTAAAATAGCCCCTTGTGTACACTGACTGACAGAGCGATAAACATTCCTGCTGGAATTTGTCTTGATTCAGTCCTCTACAAGCCAAGCAGGATCTCGTAATGATCACCACCGTGTGAGGCTTCAGACTGGAGGTGACACTGACAGCATGTACTAGAGCCTCTGGCTAGCATAGTGTTTCTGACAGGAATAGTCAACACAAAACAATGCTTTGTAAACCAAATAAAACCAACAAAACATATACGCACACACACACAGTTTAAATGAAACAAAAGGGGCATGAAAGTCAACTGACTCTAGGATAAGATCCCTCTGATTTATCCTGATCTGTCCTTGATGTCTGTTCAAGGTCAAATCTAGCTCTGATCTGGTGAATGCCTCTCTGTGTGTGCGTTTAGCCTCCATTTAAAAAAAATTTTTTTTTTCAATTCTAAACACGTAGGGATTAACATTTATAAAGCCTTATTAAAGAAATTTGAGACTGATCAATTGCAACCAATCAAAGTAATCCGCTGTGGTAAGCAAAAGGCCGTTGATTGGCACAAATCAGTCAATCATTTGTGAAGAAAATGACTGAAATTGTTGCTTTGTGACATGCCTCTGCTTATCTCTACCATGTGCACTGTATTGATCCATAAAAGCATGAAAAGCAAGGGATGGTCCCATTAGATTGTAGGCTAATGCATCCATCCAATTCCCTATTCTGTCACCATCTACCAAGGTGGTATAAAAAACACAAAGGGGATTACCCTTGCTGTTTTCTTCTGCATGTTTCAGAAACTGAATCATGAAATTATACTGTATATCACGTATGATTTTGTGAAACTACAGGACAGTGTGTGTGAAATTGAGGACAGTGCAATACAGTGTATGTATAAAACCTGTACTTGGATTTGAAATATGGAGATGACCATTTGGGAATTCTGTGCTGTAATCTTGGAGGGCCAGGCTTTATTTGACTTGTCATTGGAACCTGGAAGATCCAGGACAGAAATGATGCAGTTAAATGTATTTCATCCTGGAGTCTGGAGGTGGGATCACACCTGGTCTTTAGGATGAGGTTGTTGACTCCCCTATTGGACATCAATGACAAAGGGAGATATGTAGGATGTCAGTATAAAAACATATCATCCAGAATATCATGAGTAACAATATGGATATGTTGCTCCCTATCCCAATGCCCAGACTGCTTCTCCTGTCCATAGAGTGAGCGCACACTAATTTCTGAGTGCTATCATTCACATAGTGGACCGAAAGGCCATTCATCTGCCAAATACCTGAATGAGCTGACCGTGCACTACTATAATGGGGTACACTACCCACAATCCCTCACTGCAAGTACCTTGCCCTTAAATGGACATCGCTGTCGAGGCTGGAAAAGTCAATCGGCATAGCGCTGTCAATATCAAATATTCTATTAGCATTTTGACCACGACTATTAGGAAAATGGAGGCGCCACCCAATCAATCAATCAGATGGTGGACGCTGTGATGGAAAATTGAAGTGCCAATTGGGTTCCTCGGTAGGCTCCGCCCTGCAGCACTGTAAACGTTATACCTACAGCTGTGCATGGAGCAGCTCATCGCAAAAATGCTTGTCAGTGTGAATTATGGTGACACTACATGTACCCCATGGTGAGGCCATAATGTAGAACACACGTTGGCACAGTAATGGAATGTGAGAGCTCTAATTAAAACAAGCCTGTCCTGAGACTTTTAATAAAGGATTTCACGGTACAGCTTCACCTACTCCCATATTTGTGTCTTCCCTTTACCTTCCTATTGGAAATGCTCCAGACAGTTGAGGGGGGAAGGGCAGGGTGGCGGGCCAGTGTGCATGAGCCTCAGGTGTGGACGAGGCGCCCTTTGCACGATTAAATGCTTTTGGGGGGTTTTGCCAGGGGGATGGCGGGGTTGAGTGTGGGGGACGAGCCTCTGGTGTGCACAAGCAATGTGACCAATCAGCGTTGTACAAGATTAAATGTTTTTGAAGAGGTTTTTTGCTGCAAAAAGCAACATGTGGTCATTCCCGCTTTCCCAAGCTGATGTGAAAATGGGTTTCAGTGTCTCGGCTTAGTAACCTATAATGCTGCGAGATTTGTCTCAAATTGCTCCCCATCTGCAATGCAAATGCTGGGTGGGTCCGTGACCCAGGTCTATAAAGCCGTCGTCTGGCAGCGGACCTGTGATTGATGATGGTCAGCCTTGGCACCCTCCTCTAGATTGGGCTCATTAATCTGAGGGTGCAGTGCAGCGTGTCTTGCTGAGAAAGGGTGGGTAACCTTCCCAGGCTGGTTACAGCTGGTGCCATGGAGGATACTAATGTTTCTTCAATGACGAATGAGAGAATATGGCTCCAAATCTCCACACACACATACACACACAGGTACATGCACATACACACACAGCTACACACATACACACATTTGCCTATTGTTTATAGTATTTATTGTCTGATGCTGTGATGAACAGTATCTTCCACATCATATGGAAGCTTAAGGAACTGGACTTAACCTGAAGTTCGAGGTAAAAACTCCCAATGGCAAACAGCATGCTGTTGTATCGCTCAAAGCTACTGAACCCACACTTCTTCAGTGAAATATCCGACTGTAAAAATGGGACATATAAGTATGTAAGCTATGTAAATCATCTTGTAAAAGGTCAGCTGCTAAGTAAATGAGGCGCCGTATGCTTAGAGAGTGTTCAGAGAAGGATTATGTGTCTTGCTGCTAAGCCCTCATCTTGAGTAGTTTTCGTGTCTACAGGTCTGTGTTCCAGGCAGACACCTCAACACCTGACTGGATTAATCATTGCCTCGGCTGAACTACTTTTGCTTTCTTTTTTACTATTCTGCACAAATGTGTGGATTTAAAGAGAGGCAGAAATCCTGCTCGATGCTCTCCTCCCCTGGGGATAAAATCGAGTAGCCCTGGCTGTAGTGCAATAACACATGATCGCTTTCACAGCATCAAACACTAAATGCTTTATACAATAAACAATGAGCATATGTGCATGTGCGTCTATATGCGTCTGTGCATGTTACTGTGAGTGTGTGTGCTTATGCCTGTGAGTGTTTGTGTGTGTCTGTCTGTGTGTATGTGTACATGTATGTGTGTGTATGTGTCTGTCTCTGTCTGTGTGTGTGTGTGTGTTGCAAAATGTATGTATTTATTTTTATGCTCATACATCTATAATGACACAGAAAGCTTAGGCGGTGCACATAATCCCTGTCATAATATGCACCTTCAATAAAATAGTACAGTGTTTAGTGATTAGACTGCAGAACATTATGGGTATGAGTGTGGATGCCATATTAGAATAACTACTGCTGTTGTGAGCTTGAGAAAGGTACTTTCCCTTTTTGAAAAAAAAATATATATCCTGTGTCCTTCAGATAACAGATTTTTTATTCTTCCTCAATATAACACGGTTTTACCCAGGGATTTTTCAGGGTTAAACTCCCATCTGCATTGTGTTCTCTTTAGCTGTGAGTGTGGAGCCATTAAAAAGAAGTATTGGAACATAAAAATCTACCGTGCAACGGTAATGGTTTTCTTCATCCTTTGCTGTGGCTGTATATCTATGTAACCGAAGGTACAAACATGCCTCTGTATTAAGTAAAATCATTTCAAGTTCCACACATGCATTCAAATTCTCCCTGTTGCAGACGGTGATATTGGAGTTTGGAGATGTGTACTGATGGAAACAGAAGCGCTTGAACCCGAGGATACTCTACTTCTCTTCGCTATACAATATACTGTGGGAAACGCGCTGAATGATTCAGCTTCATAACTTCAAGTGGTTAAATAGTTACTAGCGCACTTAAAATGAGACCGCGAACTGCGTGAGAGTTAAAGCATTTCTCTTTTCACGAAGTGGTGCTGTTCGCGAACAGTGTTTAAAACCGTCTCCCATCACAGTGAATGTTCCTGGGCTGAGTAGTTATTTTAACATGCAATTTTTTCAGTGTTAGATGCTCAAGGCAGACTGAAAGAAACGCATACAGAAAATAACCTCACCTGAATACTGCTGTTGACAGACGGGGGAAAGATGCGCACACATCACAAGTACCACGATACTTAAAACTTTGGGCGTTGAATGCAGCACGTTAAGAACCCCAACAAGGTTACACCATTCTTTGAGCCCTCCGAGGTTTATGAAACTATTCGTGATTCAAGTAGCCTTGCGACACCTGTTTCGGGCAAGACGTTGGAAGGCAGTCAATGAAACGTGTGCGCGCGTGAGCTCATTTTCCTTATATCTTTTAAATGTATGGGAATTCTCAAACAAAATAACGAGCATCACTATTGTGGCTGGCATTGTCATCTTCGTCACTGGCAGACAAGTAGGCCTACTGTAGAAACCTACTGTACGTAGCTGTAGCAGCGGTAGCATAATGTTGAACAGTTGACGTTGTAGGCTACCGCTCGAATCTGTCCGCTAGGTGGCAGTGAATGTTCTCATGTACCTGGTCGGGCGAAGGCTGTGCGATATCCCACAGCTAGATGACTGCTCTCCCATATTGCTGAGCGGAGCTCCAGCGTAGAGCGGTCTGGTCTCCCTGTCAGTGCGATAGTGGCAGAGTTAGGACAGCACGGAGTGGTTCGGGCTCTGCGCTCCCCGTCGGCGCAGAGTACACGGACGGAACCTGAGCTGGAGAAACAGGCAGCGGCAAGTCGGGGAGAGCCGAGGACTCAGACGCGCGCGGAAAGAGGACCTCGGCAGGAAAAGTGGAACCAAATAATTAAACTGACTTGTGAGCAATGCGCTGGCAGCATGGCCAAATGGTTCAAGGAACACCTGGGATTCAAAACCACCAAGGCGCCACCACCGGCTCCCCCCAAACCGGACTACAGACACTGCCACCCCGCTGTGCCCGGAACGCCAGGCTACCATCAGCAATGCTCCGGGTCCACTTCACACTACCCGAGTCCTGCGCAACCGGACATTCTAGCTGCCTACAAACTACAGAAGGAACTGGACTTCGAAGACCCTTACACAGGAGGCGGAAACATTTCCTTTTCAACGGGCATGAGTTCTGTGGGGTCGCCGGACATAAAATACGTGTCACCGAAGCACCGGCTTATTAAGGTGGACACGATCGAGAAAGGCAACCCTACAACTGGCACGGGCATTATATCAGCTCCAGCTGCTTCTGCTGGAAACGTGAAAACTCCCACTTCACCTCCCGTAGAACAGGAAAACAAGCAAGAAAAGGTAATGGCCCTTTCTGGGAGAGAACTTCCTAGTTGACAATATACAAATTAGACCATGAATGTAGAAAACCAAGAGTTTGCAAGACTGTCAAAAGAAAAAGTAATTTTTGTGCTTGTTATAAAATAACCGCGTGAATGATTTTAAACTGCAATCGTTTTAAAGCCGAGACTACGAGACGGCTTTAGTTTTAAAGCCGAGACAGGACACTCTAAATACTTACTAAAACCAAATCTAGTTTGGATCCACGCTGCACATGGTCGTTTGCTAACCGTATAACATGAAACCGGCAGAACAAGTTGTATAATTGTCTCCTAAACTGTGGACACAAATCCGGGCTAGAGAGCGCACACTTATATCAGGCAGTGACTGACATTTCGCCGTTGACACGAGACAGCATGCTTGACACTGCGCACTGAAATGCCGTCATATTCTTTCCAGACGCTTTATATTACATATAAAACAATATATATATATTACAATATCGGAAAGATTAATCGCTTTATAGGCCTATGTGTCTGTCTCCCTGCTCTTTTACTGTAGTTTCTATGTTAAGAAACGTATAATTGAGACACCTATAACGCTGCATTATCCAGCGTAGTTTGAATTGATCTTATCAGAAAAAAATATGAAAGATAAAACCCTACATTCTAAACAGCGTATTATTCAGATACCATATATATGTACTGAATTCGATTTTATTGATGACGCTGTAGGCGAAGTTCATATCACAGGCAGTTTAGCCACATGTTAGTACCCGTATCAGCTGTTGGCCTACTCTGGCAGTGTCCGTCTCTGAAATGTGTGGTCCATATGAAGTCATAGAAGGTAAGGTCCGCCGTTATGAACATTAAACTACTTTCTAGATTATATATATATATATAGCCAAATCTTACTTCAAAGTCACTGGGTGGCTGGTATGACACTGATATCCAGTTGATATTTTATAGGTTGTCACCTTGTTGTTTGTAGGTCATCGTCAACGGAAGATTTATTTAGTCACATTTTCTCTGTGGTCCTTAAGGCAATTATCTTGACTTTGGTATTGTGTGATAAGAATACGTCATTTGATACACAATTAAACAGGCTTCTCAGTCTTACTTTGATGTTGAATTTGCGGCCTTGTGCTCTGAAATCACTATTTTATACTTGTCGGCTTTCAGCGACTGAAGGTCAGCCACAGAAGATGTTCATTGAAGTCATGGCTGCAGACACGGGTTAATTGCTTCCAGTGTTGTACACCAATATGCGTTTCTTTTTATGCTAACCACTGCATATGCTTTTCATTTTACCCTTAGAATAACCATTTACACTCCTTTGAAGAGGAATTGAGCCATACTTAGTCTATTTTGACCAAACGGCAAAAAAAAAAAAAAAAAACGCTTTAAAGACCGGTGTTGAAAATGGCTTATGCATATTATTTGACAGTTTTTACATGCAAACCAAGTTTACATCTTTTTACATGAGAACACATGTCTTACATGCAATGTCTAAACGCTTATGAAGCTAGATATTTAGGGGGTTAGAACCATTGCGTGTTTTAGCACATCTCGTGGTTCACCCGTTGCAATCTCTCAACTCAAAAAGCCAGGGAAAAAAAAGAAGACCCGGGTGCCGTGCATGCGTATGTGAGAGTGCCGGAGTATTGCCCAATATAGCCAACACCCCGCGTTCTCACAGTTACTAATCATCAGAGACAGGAATTGCTTCATCGGCGTTCGTTTTCTTGACTCGGTGCTTCGAATTTGACCGGAGCACTTGTAGGAAGAAGGCGGAACATAACTATGGAATGTTGTCTCAGCGCTGCAGGGCATGTGTGGCTTTAGTGGCAGTGTGCAGCGCCGTTCGCCACCTCCACCAATAAGGCCCCCGCGCTTCAGGGCGTGGCTAACACGGTGCTGAAAGTGCGGTCAGTGGTTATGCGTGAGGTGGTTTTTGAGGTAAAAAATAAGTAAACAATAACTTTTTTTTTTTTAAATCCCCCCAAAAAAATTTGAGCATTCGCTGCCTTGGAAAGTTTCTGTTTCTGGGGTACTTCAGTGGTTCCCTGTTCTCACAGCAACAGGGTCATTCCGTGTTAAACCAATAGTTTTATCTTTCTAACATAAGGGTTACAGTACTGCAGTGTGGTGCTGTAACAGCAGCTGTTATCTCCTATTTATGTCTTCATGTTGAATCTGATGACCGAGCAACATTTGCATTTGTGTAATAACGATGTTACGGAATTGCCCATCAGATAAAGACAATGGGAAACCGAGCACTAAACTGTTTTTCCAGAACAACTGAACCGGCTACTCGTTTAATTAACAGGATTACCGCTTCCTCTAGTTAATTGGGGATTATTTTGGTCTCAAAAGTCAATTAGGCATGGCGCATTCTCTGCCTCACCCTCCCCTTTTTCCCAATGAAGCACAGGACTAGATGCAGATTCCACTGGGGTAAGACTCGCTCATGAGGATGCAACATATGGGCCTCTGTCGGAGACCATTTGAGGGAGAGGGAGTGAGACAGAACGGGAGCGGGAGAGAGGCTGCATTTTATTTGACGTTTGTTAAAAAAAAAAAGAATGGTTTGGGAAAAAAGAGAGAAAAATGACAGCACACCGCACACCTTCTGTTGTCGTCCCAGTATTGAGGCCTTTATGATGTCTACACAATATTGCCTCCATCAATCAGATGTATTGCCTGGTTTATTGCCCACTCATATTTAAATTCTTCAGAAATTGTTCAGCTTATAAAAAGCCTGCTTGCATTTTATTCTTGACTGCCCTTGTCCTTGGAGTTCAAAGAACATCAGAAATTACTTGTCTATCTTGGTAGGTTTTGGAGACCTATAGATAGCCAATATGCCTTTGCCAAATGGTAATATTTCTTCCTGTTATACTTTACATAAACAATGAAACAGATCAGAGAAAACTTGTTGTTTCACTTGGTTACGACTTCACACTTGCCATTGCCTTGGGCATTCATTAAAATATTGGAGTATGTCCTTCACTGTGTAATGGAACAGACACCCTTTTTGCATAAAATCTTTTTGAAATGAAATATGGCAGCAAGACTTTTAGGAAAAAGTATGTTTTAAAAAAAGGAAAATAAAATAAATAAAAAAAGTAAGGGAGAGGGAGAGTTTAAAATAGTACCATAATACAAATCTGTATAATAGTGATATTCAATACTGCAATACTTGCATTCACTTTGTAAAGATATATTAAGGTCTTGATGTCACACAGCACAAAGCTGCTGTTGTTAGAAAACAGATGCTTCAGTTTTCCAGAACAGTATTTCAGGAAATCAAAATGTCTTTCATATTTTTATCTTAATAGTACTTCACTATAGGACATTTTGACAAACATCCATAAATATTTGAGTATTTATTCATTTGTAAAATATTTGTGTTCTTTTTAATTGAAATGTAAGTGATCAGAGTCAATTGCAAAGAGTCAATTAAACACCAGCAAAATCTTGCTTTTAAGAATTGTGTGTCTAGTCAGAAACCTTGTTAGAGTTCTCTGTTTATTTCGCAGAAAAATGGGTAGATGAGGATATAGTAGATCTGCAATATAATAAAAAGTAAATGAATGAGGTCTTTGTCCGAGGTGCAGTAGTGCCTGTATCAGCGGAACATTCTGGGCACCACAGAGCTCCCTCCCTAAAACATCTGTCTGCAGAAGGGCATGCCAAGAACAGGTGATTTGACCCCTCACCTGGGCTCAGTGCAGGTCAGGGGTTCCCAAAATATCTGAGTCCACGGCCCACTTTATGAGCGAATACATGAAATGCAATTTTTTTTTTAACATATGTTAAAACAACTGCATGTACACCAGGGGTGTCCAACATTATCCAAGAAAGTGTGGTCTTCAATCAAGGCCTTAATTAGGTGAATCAGGTGTCTTAATGCTGGATTGAACTAAAACCTGCACCCACACCGGCTCTTTTCAGATAAGACTGTACACCACTGATGTACACGGTAATTAATGCAGTGCAGGTAACCAGTGCGGTGTTTAATTTGACTGGTGTGAATGCTTATGGAAAGGGTATAATATACAGCAAGTTATTTTTACACCTCAGCCCCTCTCATGACCCAAAACTTGGGAACCACTGGGGCAGATCACCAAGAATGCAG
The DNA here is from genome assembly GCA_029706075.1 of Aldrovandia affinis. Classification (NCBI taxonomy): domain Eukaryota; kingdom Metazoa; phylum Chordata; class Actinopteri; order Notacanthiformes; family Halosauridae; genus Aldrovandia; species Aldrovandia affinis. Next base: position 5,065,240 of record JAINUG010000003.1, on the reverse strand, counting down.
CTCGGTCACTTTAAGTAGACAATTGTGATATATAATATCTCATCTCATCTCATCTCATCATCTGGTCGCCAATCCATCGCAGGGCAGATATATAATATAATAAAATGAAATTGGGAACACGAAACACACTAGATATATTACATTGACATTCAGTATTTGTTGACCAAAGAGGGTGCAGTCTGTTGTTAACTGGTAGGACTCCAAAATTAAAAATCACACGGAACCCACACTCAACCCACAGATAAATGTGCACATAAACACAAATTGCGCAATTAATAGGGAGCTTGAGAATCTACCTCAGTCCTGGGGGTTGCCATGATAAAGACCTGTACAGCAGGAGGGGGTGTCTGTCAGACGCAACAGAAAAACTGTGTTGCCCTCTCGGTGCTCAAACGCAGACACACTCAAACTGAGGTGGTTTGTTTTTCCTCTCACTTTGTTCGGTCGCCACAGAGATATGGCAGCTGATACAATTGAGAGAGGGAGGGAGAGAGAGAGAGAGAGAAAGACTGTCATCTTGGTCCAGACAGTGGTACACGGCTCTGTGCGGCTCAGACCTGATTGCAATCAGGGGGCTGGAATTTCAAGCAGCCATCAGGTATGATTGTGCTTAGTTGAGTACGCCTGCCTCTTAACTGCTGAGAACACACTCCTATGCATTTTTAAAGGGTGTTGATGCCACTACTAGAGCGGCCCATGTTAGGAAATGCGCTGCCGTGCTCCAGTTTGGTTGAGATGTTTTATGCACTTCTGCCAGCATTTTTCCTCATTTTGCCTAGAAAATCATTGTATTGCAATATATTGTCAAAATACATTTGAACATATATTCAGGTATTTGAAATTGGTTCAAAAACATATTCGATGAAGATATGCACATACATTTTAATATGTGCAGATGTATTTAGAAAAATATATCGCAACATACATATTGTTTCGAAAGGAATATGAATACATTACAGTACATTTTCCATATATTTATCTTTTGTTTTCCCTTATATGTTGCAATGCATATGGTGTATTTTTTTGTTACCATAGGAACCCTGCTGTCATTTCATTGTTTATGTTGCATCTACGATATTCCAGCATGGTTGTGTTCCGCGCAGATTGTGTCACGACAGTCACGCATTGTTAAGCAGTGACGTGAGTGCATTTAAAAAAAAAAAAAACAAAGAATACCTAATTGGTTGGTCAATTGTGAAGGCGCAGCTCAGTTTAGAAGGGTGTTGCAAAAGAGAGCGAGAGACAAGCTACTAGCCTTCTATTATTCCCTGAGCCAGATTGATGTTTTAATTACTCCGGCAGTGGATGCTAATTATATAAGCGCTTACCTAATGCCTGCGCTGCCAATAACTGCGTCCGGCATTTTGCCGGATGGTTAGCTTCAGAAGTTCATTATTTATTATTGGAAGTTGTTGGCTGCCAGAAGAGTTGCTGTTTAAGACTATTCCAATGGATGTTCCCATGAATGTGTCACTTGGTTTTACGCATAGTATGATGTGGCTAGCCTGATTGTAAAAAGGCTCCAGTGTTTCACATTTTGAATGATGGAAGCTGTAAAACAACAAGCCTGCAGAGGACAGGGGGAAAAACAACCTCACTGGCTTTCATTGTTATTGTTGTTCGTTCTCATTTGTATTTTGTTTATAATGACAAGACCTTCATGGTACAGTGAATGGAGGAAATGATCAATTATTTTCCAACCGCACGGTTAATTAAATCCTCCCCTCTCCCGTCACACCCTACACCCCCTAACAAAGTTCTCAAAGACATTTGAAAGTGAGGGCTGAGATACCAAAAAGGTTAACTCTATGTAGGCAGTAGTGTAGCATAAAGGTTAGGGAACTGGGCTTGTGACTCACAGGTTGCAGGTTTTATTCTCCGATGGGGCGCTGCTGTTGTACCCTTGAGCAAGGTACTTAACCTGAATTACTTAAGTGAATCTAGCTGTATTAAAGTACAGAATGTGAAACTGTGCAAGTTGCTTTGGAGCGAGAGTGTCTGCTAAATGCCTATAATATAATAACATGCTATCAAAACGAAAGAGACGTGCACAAGTGTGGACATGGAACATATAAACATAAAGCTGTTCAAGGCTTGTATTTGTGTGCCTGTAGTCTAATGGTCTCTGCCCTTGCTTCTCGAGCCACATAGCAGCGATCACTCGGACCTGCCGATTCTCCCTCCACAACATCCGGAGGATCCGACCGTTCCTCACCCAAGAGGGCACCCAACTCCTTGCTGGCAGGCCTACCGGCCTGTGCCATCAAGCCACTGCAACTTGTCCAGAACGCTGCCGCTCGTCTGGTGTTCCACCAGCCGAAGTTTACCCACGCCACCCCTCTACTCTCCGTTCTGCACTGGCTCCCCATTGCAGCACGCATCAGATTCAAATCACTGGCGCTTGCTTTTCAAGCGGCTAGAGGTACTGCTCCCCCTTATCTCCAGTCACTCATCACTCCCTACACCCCAGCCAGACCGCTCCACTCCGCCTCCTCTGGCCAACTGTCTGCCCCATCCCTCCGGGTGCCTGGCAGCCGCTCCTCGCGGTCTCGCCTCTTCTCTGTCCTGACCCCTCGCTGGTGGAACGACCTCCCGCAATCGGTCAGCACCGCGGAATCACTTGCGATCTTCCGCAAGAGACTCAAGACCCACCTTTTCAGACTCCACTACCACTGAACTCTGTCCATCTAACTAATTGTCATCACCACTGCCTACCTGTTCAACACTTTATACCCCTCCTTACTCCATTTATTAAAAAAATAAATAAATAAATGACTAACCTTTTCCTTCCTAGTGCTATGGGTATGGTACGCAGATGCCTGCAATGATGTCTATCGCTGTATTACTGCACTGATCTCTTGCGCTAACTATGATCATTCCTACCATGTATTTATGCACATCTTGTAAGTCGCTCTGGATAAGAGCGTCTGCTAAATGCTTAAAATGTAAATATAAATGTGTCCAGATTGTTCTTCTCACAATACAGTGTTTTGTTTACATATCTATTTAGGTATTTTCCTGAATCTCTGAATAGACTCTGACTTCATGGTGAATATATTTAGCTGCATGCTTTAAGTACAACCATTCAACTGTAGTGGCTTAAAAAGCTCAAAAGGCAATATCGCAGACCTGATGTCCCTCTCAGTAAGTACCCTGTCGGTTAAAAGACACATCTTCTCAGTGTTCTCTTGCACTGGTGCTCTGCGGCCTAACGAGACGTGCAGCTGCGACAGATTTCCCTCACATCGATTTATGCGTTTCCTTATTTTCTCCCGTAACTTTTAAGTGTTTGGGGCATATACTTAGGTTTTCATATACTACTAAGTACACAGTTATGATTAATATTACGCTGGAACCCTATTGTTTTTATTCCGATATTATTATTTTTTTTTTTTATTTTTTTTTGGCCCTAAAAGTGTTTGGAGCTCAGAAACTAAGTCATACACCAACCAAACTTGCCAGATATAAATCTTACCCACTACTCAGGCAACAAAAATGACACAGATTAGCGATTTTACGTTATGACCCATAATCCCTGGACCGTGAATCCTAGGAACAACATTTCCCCCTTGAATACTTGTTTTAAGGCAAATCAATTTGATATGTATTCACTTTTTCCACATTGGATTTTGGTGTAATTTAGAATTTAGTCAAAAACACATTTTTGTTTCTTCTCCTACAAAGTTGATCCAATCTTCACTAACTTTCACTCAAAGTATGCCTGGAGAAACCCGGAAAAAGGATTCTACATTTATTTTTGATGCTTCAAACCGTTTGGCCATTATGGGCTAATGGAGTTCATGGCGAAGACACCGAAACAGAATGTGAGGCATATCTCAGGGTCTGTTTGATCTATGGTCGTAGGACTTGCATTGCAGTGAGCAATGAACTATATAATGACTTACCTTCTTGCTAATGCCTTCCTTTAGCTTGTAGGCTAAATGTTTGCACCATTCATCCAATACGCAATGGTTTGCACATTTGGCTTGGCCACGTTAATTTCCGTTTGCAGCTATATTTTGAAATAATTTTGTTGTCTGCCGAACACTGCCCACCCTCACCCTGTAGATTATTGAATCGGATTAAAACCAAAAGCAATTATTTCCGTGAAATTCATCCAGCAATGTGTTTTCAGAGAGGGAAAACAGCCAAACCAAAAAAAGACCCGGTCCTTTTTTTTTTTTTTTTTACATGTCACTACCGAATACTTGTTATTCACTCGATCACCATTTCGGGGGCATTTCTTACTGTTTGTTCATTTCAAAATCCAATTTCCATCCCACTTGTTTTGTTTCTCGGCTGTATGCCAAAGCGCGGAGCATTAGATTATATATTCATGCGAGACTGTTGTCCTTTTCCTATCTCCTCGAAACGTATGCAGGAAGTCGGCAACAGCTGCTGCACCTTCACTGGCGGGATCATATCCCAGATAATAGAATCAGAGGAGATGGACGCACCCAATTAGGTTTTGTCTGTAGCGGTCCTTGAAGGGACAGTTGCTTATAATGATCTTATCAGAACATTTTAATATTGCGCGTGGATTTAATCTTGTTTGTTTTCTGAGGAATTGACATCGTGCCACTCGTGACGGTTTCCACTGTCTCTGTCTTAATGTTCTACTTAATCCAACATTTTATTGAATTTTATTTCCCTTTTCCGCCACCGTGATTACGTCTGTCTAATTCATTTTCTGTTTATCTAGTGAGTTATGAATGTATCCCTGGCACGTACTGTAGCCTACATATTCTCCTGGCTCGTACGATCAAAGCCGACCGCGTATGGAGCGTAGTATAGTGATTTTTGTCATTTCTGGTTGTTGTCCTGTACAATCTCGCATTTTACCTTTTATGGCTTTAAAATGTATAAATTGTAATTCACTGTTGAGGGGGAAGGTTCATTGGTGCATTGATCTGGCAAGGCCCTTGTTCTCCACCGTGAACCCGCGATGCTACTGCAAAGTGACGTAATGGCAGTATAGTCTATTAGCTGGATTCCTGATCTCCAGCTGAACACTGTAGTTTGTTTTCCATGCAGCGCAGGTCACATATGTTTCAGCGCTGTTGGAGCCCTCTGTCAGTATCCTGTCAGGAGTAATAACCTGTTTTGTTGAACGTGGAACGCCAAAACAGCGCCAGGGCCGGCCCTAGCTCTCATCCCACCCCCGCGCGACCCGTCACCGATCGGTTACGCAATATATGCAAACAAACAGTCCCACGCTTGGGAGAGGACAGGTTTACATATGCAGACTAACCCGGTGAACGTGGCCTTTATTCCCGCTGTTTCTGTAGTGGCAGAGAACAAAATGCAGAAGAGCGAGAGTTTTAATGCGGTTCACTGAATTGTATTGCCTTCACAAAATTGAGCCTGTGCCGTTCAATTTTTACGGAGCATGGTTTAGGGGTCCCGGTTGGTTTACACGGGCAGCGAGGCGTGCTCTCCGACACACGCTGACCACACTGGGACCGCTTTGGCAACGTGCAATGATTTGCAATTAAACAGAATACGTTGTAATAGAGTGCACCTGGATCTCTGTCAGGAGTCATCGGAAAAAAACTTGTGGTGTTGTGGTTAAGGACCTGGGCTTGTAACCAGGAAGCTATACGTTTGATTACCGGGTGGGGGCTCCCCAGTAGAATCAGAATCAGAATCAGAATCAGAATCGGGTTTTATTGGCCAAACATTTTTTACACATGTAAGGAATTTGACTCCGGTTCACAGTCACTCACACTGTACTTACATTTAACAATCAACAATCAATAGTGCCATCAAGCAACCTTAGTTACTTCAGTAAATATGCAGCAGGATAAATGGGTAACATATAAAATTATGTTATGTTATGTACTTCAGGTGTCCACCATACAGACAAATAAATAGCCTCTCTGAATTCCATCTGCACTGTCTTCCCTTTTGCAAACGACTGGAATATTTGGTCTCTGTGAGCTCAAAGCGTTGTACAAACAATGCGTACAGTATGGAATGCTCCTCGTTGCAGCCCTGACCTGTTGTTATTAGTGTGACGATGGTCATGAAAGATCTTTATCAGTGTCTAAGGCATGTTTGACGTCAATCGCCAGGGTGTGTGTAAGAAGCTATCAGATTATTGTCTGTAGACTTCAGAAATGTCATACACCCTTCCGAATATTTAAGGTAAAGCAAAAACTTTTCCAAGGCACGGCTGTCGTCCTTGAATCCCAGAGTGTTTAAAAGGTCTTGGCTTTATGTCATCTTGCAGTGGAGTTTTGTCTAGGCTATGTTTAAAATCCTTTCTGTTCCTGGTTCTTGGGGGTGGTTCTGTGTGGCTCAGTAGGTAGAGCATGGTGCTGACAACACTTAGGTTGTGCGTTTTCCTGCATATACCGTATACTGAAAAATGTATGCTTTTACTACTGTGAGGCACTTTTGATAAAAATGTATGCTAAATTGAATTTGTTATGTGTTATGCTATGTTATTGCATAATATGCAGACCACTTCAACAAAACTGTGACCATTTCCCAGTCTTCAGTCTGACACCTTAAACCTCCTATGGTCCTCGGGTCAATCTGACCCGTTTTAAAATTTCAACATCAAGGAAAAGTATGTTAAAATATTGTTTTTTCTATGTTTTTTCTTCTGCTTGGCTCATTTACTGTACTAAACATGTGATATAACAACTTTAGAATGGTTGAACATGAGCCGGGTCAAATTGACCCGAATGCCCTGGGTGTGACCAAAAACACGAAGACCATAGGAAGGTTGGATGAATGCGAAGCCACAGGTCAGCTCTGAAGAAGGTGTGAAGCAGCCTCTCACTTTAGCTTAAAGATTTAAAGATTGCACATAGTAACCCCAACTGAAATTTTATATTTGTGTCACAGGTTTACACACAGGGTTGTGAACCAAGGGTGGCATTCTGAAAAAAGTTCCCTGCACTGTCATTATTTTTCATGAATCAATGATTTGTCCCCAATTTTGGAATCACCAGTTGAGTGCCCCTCAAGTTAACATTTCACCAAAAGCACTGCAGCTGAAGTGAGGGCGCTTTTCCCATGTACAGACCTGGAAACCAGCAGCCATTTTACACCCTCCAGTCCACACACAGTACTGCAGTCGAAAGCCAGCTCCAACTAGAGGCAAATCTCAATGGTAACCTGTGGCCACCTGGTGTGTCATTGGGAGAAGCTAATGTTGTTTTAAACAGAGCTGACTTAAACCTACTCCCATAGGGCCCAACCTGTGCTTGTGCGCGTCTTTACCATCTGAGCCATTCAGGAGCCATGGTTCATTCATAAATAATAATAATGGATTGCATTTATATAACGCTTTTCATCTCATGATCTCAAAGTGCTTTACAGGTTATTAAGTTGAATAGGAATGCCAGGGAAAGTGTTTTGGTCAGATGCAGTATTGTAATTAAGCCAAGTAAAAGGCCTTTACAAAGCGGATTTGAGAACACTTACAAAGATCTGAGAATGCTTCGTCTATGCAGCCATGAATTTACAATGCATTATTTAATTTTCTTTTTGGAGAATGAGAGAGGGTGCCAAAAAGTGCAATAAACCCTAAAACAGGAATTCTTGTCAGAAACTGCACCAGTGAAAAAGTTTAAACCTAAAACAGGAATTCTTGTCAGAAACTACAGTGAACGTTTCCTTTGAGTGAAACTTTGCGTTCTGATTCTGCGGAGGGTCCCTTATAGGAGTGTCCCTTCCCTGTTGCTTTTGAGCTCATGCTCATTAGCGTGCGTCTAAATCCATCCAATCCAGGAACTCTGCCTGTCCTCGCGGGAGGAAGGAATTCGGGCGTTTGTGCGGTCCGTGCCAAATCTGGCCACGTTGTTTACAGCCAGGATCTGGGTGATGTCATCCGCGGGGGGTAGCTGCAGGAAGACGAGGTAGACGCGAGAAAGGAATTTCTCTGGGAAGTACAGCACACCCATGCTCGTTAGGAAAGGGAGCTTTGTGTGTCAATAGGAGGTGTGTGTGTGATGTCATAAGTGACTTTAAAAAACAGATTTTTCTATATAATTTTGTGAAAAAAATTGTGATGCACATTTATAACATTTCCTTTTCCATTCTTCTTGTCGAGCATCTTTGCAGCATCTTTTAAAAAAATTCTCCGCAGTATGATGTTACTCCAGGTCGTTAGTCCGAATGTACCACGCCGCACGCCGTGCTTCTAAACTTAGCGCTTGACAGCACGAACGGTCAGTGTGTCCGGAGACGCCGAAGACACATGACTGTTTATTTTAATGACCAAGTGACACGGCGCCTGGAAGAGGGGGTGGCTGGGAAGCCAGATCATCATAGGCTGATTAAAAGGAAACAAATTGAGCCCTGAGGTTTTGTGCCACCCTGGGCACGTATGTGTAGGCCGCAAAAAGAAAAGACTTGGATATTTTTAACCGCCTCCATGGTAAAAAAGTTGGCATGCTTTTCTCTCTGAGTACACAAAACGCTAGTTTACACCCATAATTGGCAGTGATCCCTTCCCAAGACAAAACCCTGTATTTCTGAACGTTGTTTTTTGATCGTTTTATTCTTCATTCTGGTGTTTAAAAAAACTGTAATGATTTGGATTGCAGTTGCAGAGCAGAAGAATCCACATTTCTCCTGTGAATCCATGTTTTCTCCTAAAGGATGGGTTAGTTCAGGGGTGGGCAATCTTACCCTGTGTGGGCCGGTGTGGGTGCAGGCTTTTGTTTCAACTGAACAGTGACATACCTGATTCCACTAATCAAAGCCCTGATTGAAGACTTTGATTAGCTGATTAGTCAAATCAGGTGAGCTACTGCTCGGCTGGAACAAAAGCCTGCACCCACACCGGCCCACACAGGGTAAGATTGCCCACCCCTCGGTTAGAGGGGTTCCAGGTGGTAACAAGAGTTCCCGGTGCTATATTACAGTACAGAGCACCCATTGGCACAGTATTGTCCTTGGACACGCGCCTTCATGAACATTCCTAAGCATTCCCAAACATTCCGAAAACATTCCCTCAATGACATTCCTAATCAAATTGGAATGTGTAGGCTTCAAAGGCAGGGAGACCAAACATTCAATGTTAAGAATACAGAACTGGCTATATGGTGGGTCTATAGAATCTGGCGCTATCCATTTCAGCTGCTAAAGAGCTGAGACTGCAGTGTCCATTAGCCCCTGGAGTTAGCCCCTGGCGTTAGCCCCATGTGGAACGTGCTTACCCTCAGTTCTGAACGGCCCTTGACCCTTTTCCAGAGTGGGCTGACTCTGGCTTGCTTTGACATTCCACCCTCTGTATAGGAGGAAGGAGGGTCTGGGTTCGGAGGATGGCTCAGAAGCCCTTTATTCTGTTTCACTCAGCGCACAGCTTTGGCCTGGGTCATTCTGAGTGAAAGCAGCACTGCTTCTGACTCACCCCTCTCAGGTTTTCATGAGTGCATGCAGTCTTTAATCCTCAGAGAAAATATCTCACACACATAGTTCATGACAAAACATTAAAATTGACTACGAGCACTACAACTTTAAAGCACTGTGTTTATCAATGCTTGCTTTTGGTCTGTTTTTTTTTTTTTTGAGCAGAGGTGGGCAAGGAGGGCTGTTTCTGTTTTGGGATTTCATGCCAATTTATGCTCTTAATGATTTAATTAGACAAATGATGTATGCAATCTGCCATTTTAACTCAACTTCCTGATAACCATATGAATTACGGCTGTTCTTGTGCCCCTATATGAAACATTTTACTGTGGCCTAATCGATGGAACTGGCCTTGGTGTATACAGCTAAGTAGCTAATTAGGCCATGGTAATTGTTGAAGACAAAAACCTGCATACACACTGGCCCTCCAGGAACATAGTTGCCCACCCCTGGTTTAGAGTGTTCAGGGACATTTTATTATACAATATAATCCTATAATTTAGGCATTCCTATGATAAATAACTGTATTTACACCATGTACAGAGCAAGTTCAAACACTTGTACAGTATACAAAGGCAAATATCAGTGTGGGGTTTGATATGACAGCCAAATTGTGTCTGTATTACACTGGTCAACACTATTTTTCTTGCATGGGCTTTTCAACTTTTGGGTGCTGAATCCAAATCTGGTATTAGTTTTTGCCTGTCACATCAGGTTTTTGAACTATGAAAAATCATTATTTTTGAGAAAACAGCAATTTTACACTCGAAGTTGAAAAACACTGTTGCATTAGAAGATTGATAGATGCAAAAATGTTTACAATGAAAGGTATCTACTTCAATTACAATATTTAATTGTAAAACTTAGATTAGGTAGAGTCTTAACAGCAGATTAGGTAGAGTCTTCACAGCTGCAAATCACAAAAAACATAAACTTATGTAAAACATGTTTTTATAGCTTAAAATATTTGTAAAATTATTTTAAGGCCCTAAATGAAGTAGTTTTGGTGAGAATAATCAAGCTTTTGCTGTTTTATCCCCACCAAGATTGCCAGACTGGATGGTCAACTTTTGTAAAATCCATGAATATGGAGCATAGATAGCACAAAAACTTGATGTGATAGAGCAAGCTGAGCTCAGATTTGGATTCAGCAGCCCAAAATGAGCCAAAACCAGTTTGCCAACCAAAGTCCATGCAAGAAAGATATATTTTTTTGTAGACCAGTGTTATGTTCAGGATAAGGTCAAGAAGTTTGAGTAGCCACAGAGAAAACCTTAGTAGCCACAGACGTGTGTCTAAAGGTAACTATTAGCATAATCTCCAGGTGTTGCTTGTCACCTGCTGGAATACAGGAGGGGCTGCTTTGGTGTAATTTCAAAGAGTGGGTCCCTGGGTGTGAGCAGTGAGCTGTCAGGGGATCGGGCCTGAGGTGGAGAGACAGGCCACATCTGCTCTCATTCCGCCGAACATAAAGGCCGAGAGGACTGTTTCAGGATTAAGGAAGTGCTCCCTTCCTGACAGGAAGTGTTTACAACTTGGCGACATTCCCTTTTCACTGGGCAAGTCCATGCTCGCCACTTGGAATTCTGGGAGTCTCAGTCCTTTTTGTGTAACCCTGGTGAAATTTGAATGATGCACTTTTTTGCACCCATAGCAGACTGAAAGGTCTGTCCTTTCCTGTGGAATTGTGTTATTGGTGATTGCTCAGGGGGACAGAATAAAGTGACCCCCCTTCGGCCCAGTCATGTTGAAAATAAAGATGGCTGTTTGATACGGGGCTCCGCCTCTCTGTCGTCAGGGTGATCGAGGGGCCAGGGCTGGACAGCACTCTCACTGCACAGAGGCTATCTAAGGCGAAGCTGCTTCCGAATGACCCAGTTTAAACAATTCACTCCTCCGAATTCCCCAGGCTTTTTATTGGTTTGTGTTGATTTTCCCCACCCAGGTCTGCAAAACGTGCCCCCAACTGTAAGACTATACACTGTGGGCCCCAGCATCATCCAGCCTCTCTCTGCAATTCTGCCTTCTGGCTTTTTTTTTGTTTTTTTGTTGAACCAACTGTACATTTCATAACACTGGAGCCTGGGCACTCCAGGATACGTTTGACGTCCAGTTTCCTTTGCAGCTTTCTATAACAATTGAAGTCTTTGAAGTTGTGAATAAGATGTCAGAGCTAGTACATAAGAGTATGTGTGTGTGTGTCTGTGGGTCCACATGTACGATTGTATGTGCATTCGTGTGTGTGTCTACATGTTCACATGTATGGTTGTGTATGGGTGTGTGTGTGTTCTGCACGTCCACATGTGTGATTGTGTGTGTGTGTGTCTGCCTGCCTGCCTGCCTATCCACATGTGTGATTGTGTGTGTGTGTGTCTGCCTGCCTGCCTGCCTATCCACATGTGTGATTGTGCGCACGCGCGTGCATGTGTGTGTGTGTGTGTGTGTGTGTTTGCATGCGTCTGCACGTCCACATGTGTGATTGTGTCTGTGTGTGTGTCCATGAGTGGACATGCACGTGTGTGCGTGCCTAGGAATATGCCTGCACAATAAGCACTGACCCTTGCTTCATAAAATTCTGGCTTCACTTGTCTCAAAACTCTCAATTCAAAGGCTCATAACTCCGTAAGCGAGAGAGATGACAAAAGGAAATTGGATTTTGTCGGACAAATCCCAGAGTACTTAATCTATTGTATATTAAGAGGACCTTGATCTGCTAAGGAAACGCTTCAGTCACAGGTCTCTCTCAGGGCACCACCAGTGTGAATGCATTGTGTTTGCTGATCTCTGTGACAGTGACAGTGACAGCCACCAGGAAAGGGGGAAGAATTGCTAATAAAAATTGCGGTCAATTCCAGCGACGGGACACGATCGCCCTGCCAGGGGTAGGGTGTGTTCAGGTTGGCTTATGGGTTCCTCAGGTTGCCTCCCAATGGCACGCCAGGGGCCCAGAGGGCACAGCATCTCTTCAGTTAGAGATACAGCTTGCCCCTGGTTTGTGCTCGATCTCTGGTGCTGTGTAGCCTGTAGTGTGTAAAATATTCACGGGCTCGCAGGGGAATGCATGTACTCCAGTTGCACTGCTGATGTGCCAATGCTGGTGGCACAGAGGTGTCTCGAGGGGCACCGCTGGCAATTCCACATTTTTGGATAAAAAAGAAAAAAAAAGGGGGAATTAAAAAAAAAAAAAAAAAATGTAATAATTCAATGGGTAAATCTGATTGGTAGGTGGTGGTGGTGGGGGCAGGGGGGACAGAGCTTGAGTGTAATGTTACAGGGGCTGGTGACTGTGTCTCTCCAGACTCCTGGCCTGCCATACAGAAGATATGAACTTTTACCATCCTCCCCCACCCCCTCCGCTGTCCCTAGTGGCATCTCTCAACACTGGACTCAGACGTTTCTGGGGCAAGATCCTACCGCCTAACCGCTCGCCTGCAGCCATCCCCCCACTCAATGGCAACAGTAGCTTTCTGCATCCAGCCCAGAGCTTACTGGCACTATGGCGATGGAAACCTTCTCCAACTCTCACCATGCATGCCAGCTGGCTTTCACAACTGTCCCCGTTTTCGATAATTGTGGCCATCTTCTCTGCCAATGCCAAACATCTTATTCTGCTGTTGCTATTGACTCTTGTTTGGTGTTGTTTGGTGGATTGGATGATTTAAGTCTATCAGTAACAAGGAAGAAACAAGACATATTGGCAATTTTACAATGTATTCATTTAACAAACAGTCAGGAACCTCAGTAGCGTGTGGAAGAACCATACACAGCCACAACAGCCTGGCACCTCCTCCTCACGCTGGTCACCAGCGTGGTCACACACTGCTGTGGGATGGCATTCCACTCCTCAACCAGGATTTGTCGCAAGTCAGCCAACGTGGTTGTGTTGGTCACTCTAGCACGAACAGCACACCCAAGCTGATCCCACAAGTGTTCAATTGGGTTGAGGTCAGGACTGTTGGCAGGCCATTCCATTCTCTCTACTCCCAAATTCTGGAGGTAGTCTCTGATAAACCCTGTTCTGTGGGGGCGAGCATTGTCATCTTGGAGGATGGAGTTTGGTCCCAGACTGTGGAGATATGGGATTGCCACTGGTTGTAGAATCTCATCTCGATATCTCTCTGCATTGAGATTGCCTCCAATGATGACAAGCCTCATTTTTCCTTCCAGTGATGGAGATGCCGCCCCACACCATCACACTGCCTCCACCAAAAGGTGTTACTCTATCGGTGCAGCAATCAGCATAGCGTTCTCCTCATCTTCTCCACACTTTGACCCTACGATCCAACTTCCATAGGCAGAATCTGGACTCATTGCTGAACATGACGTTCCTCCACATGTTCAGGTTCCAGTGCAGGTGTTGCTGACACCAGCGCAAACGGGCCTGATGGTGAAGGGCAGTCATGGCAGGCCTCCTGGCAGCCCTATGAGCCCGGAGTTGGCTGCGTGCAGTCTGTTCCGGATTGTCTGGGCTGAGAGCCGTGTGCCATATCGTCCTGCAAACCTTGACTGCAAATCTGTAGAAGACAGCCTACGGTTCCTAAGTGCTGAAAGGGTGAGGAACCGGTCTTCTTGGGGTGTCGTCTTCTTGGGACGCCCACTTCGCGGTCTGTCTCTGACATCCCCCGTTTCAGTTGGTACTAGGGCTCACTCCAAATAATGCCGCAACTTGCTTTTGCGGAACATCAGCTTGAAGTTGCCCTATCGCATGGGCCTTATCGAGATCAGACAAACGTGGCATGCCGATTCTTGGAGCAGACACCAATTGACCACTGTAGCAGGGCCCATGCTCACTGAATGGCACCTGATTGGCAACACCTGGGGGTACCGGAAGCTCAAAACAAGAGTCAATAGCAACAGCAGAATAAGCTGTTTGGCATTGGCAGAGAAGATTTGGCAAATTTTTCATGGGCGCAACCCACATACTCAGCTGTGCTGCTCATCCCACAAATGCATATTCCTTACAAATGGGGCACCATTTAAAAGGGAAATAAACAGGCTTTCCAACGGTATACAATTTATTGCCAAGAAGCATTGTTACAATAGAGAAATAATCTTACCAAACACAAATTTCTGAACTTTTTGTTCAATGTTTATATATACGGCACCAGGCTTACACACAGCGCTATTATTGGATGTTATGGTTGTGTGATTCTGAAGAAGCAAAGCTTTACCGCCGAACAGTTTGACTTCATAAAAGATTTGCCGGGTGTGCAATGCCAATTATGATCAATGACCAGATGCTAATCCCCTCTGTTCGACCTGACGAATCATCAGCTTCTGATTGCTGGGAAAGCCCCACCCGACCCACATCATCACGGGTTCAGAGAACTGAGTAGCCACGCTTTATTCAACGTTAAAGAGCAGCTAATAAGTAAGACAGCATCAGAAACTGAGAACTGTGACCTGGAAAACACAGATGTCTTGGGAATGAGCTAGTAAGGCATACAGCATATGGACACCATGGCTTACAATGGAATGTGTTAATGCTAAAATGTGTAATGCTGGGAATAATTGAATAATAATAATAATAATATTTTTCAATAAATTGGGAAAAAAACTAAATCAAATGAATACATGAACAATGCAGATTGTCTGCATGTGTATATATCTCATATATCTCGTTTTTCTTCCATTGCTTTCTCTCAAACATTATTGGCGGGCCATAACCTTGAATATTAGATTAGACAGCCTTTAATAAGGCTAAAAGCAAAGGTGACAGAGATGAATTCACCCAAAGACAAACATGCTGTCCTTTACTTATGAAGATGGGACCCAAGATGGTGCATTTTCATAAGAACGTTTGCCTCTTCAAAGACTCCTGTGGTGGCTCTGTGAGAGAATCTGAAACTTTGGTTAGACACACCAAGTAGATCAGGGCCCGTATTCATAAAGCATCTCAGAGCAGGAGTGCTGATCTAGAATCAGGTTTCCCCTGTCCATATCCTAACCTTATCCATTATGAGCTAAAAGGCCAAACTGATCCTAGATCAGGGCCTGTATTCATAAAGCGTCTCAGAGCAGAAGTGCTGATCTAGGATCAGGTTTCACCTGTCCATATCCTAACCTTATCCATTATGAGATAAAAGGCTAAACTGATCCTAGATCAGCACTTGTACTCTGAGACTCTTTATGTATACTTGTAAAGACCGTTGGCTTGCTGTGATTTCTTTATTTATATAAACTTTCACATATAGATTGAATGATATTGAATCGACACACACCTGTAAATTAAACATAAAATATAAAAATATAATTATATAAAACAATATTATAATATAATATAATTATACAATAAGTAGATTTTTTGTCTTAATGTACAGGTCCTTTCAAAGCTTAGGACTGTAAGGAAAGTCTGGGCACCTGTTTGGTTGTTATTTTGCTTATCAAATGTTTTTGTAAATGCATGCCGAGATGTTCTGTCTCTGTGGACACGGCTCTGGGGAGCTGGGGGAGGCAGCCCTGTTTTCATTTTCAGTTTGGCACCTGCTGCAGCTGTTTATCCCTTGACTCTGAGACGGCTTTCATTTGTTCCGATAGCAGGCTTCGTGTTTTTTCATTATTAAAGAACAAGAGAGCAACAGCTAAAAAAAAAGCCCTTTGAGAAGCTGTAATGCAATAGATCCGCTAAGCCTGCAGTCGTATTAGGTTATCCTGGGCTCAAATCCCCCAGTGGCGTGAAGCATAAATCACAAATGTCAGGGTTTCTCTCTCTCTCTCTCTCTCTCTCTCTCTCTCTCTCTCTCTCAGTTTTTTCCCCTCTCCTTCTCCTTTCTCCTTTCTGAGCATACAGGGTTATCAGACTGTCTCTCGGATGATTTAGGGGTATGGTGGGATGATTTGTTTGCGCTGGGTCTTCCAGGTAGATTCGGATTACGCTGTGATTAGGCCGAGGGTGGGTGACCAAATGTACAGAAATCAGTCAAGCCAGGCTTTTTTGTGTGTGTAGATATAGTGCCTCTCCACAGTGTTAATGATTGACGTAGCCATTATCTCCAGAGGGATGGAATTCGTAAGTGCAGAATGGATGGAATGTGGAATGCAACTGGCTCTTGAATCAAACCCGACGCCAATGGGTAGCGCGACTAAGCGGAAAAAAAATGAGATTAGGATTTTTATTTTTATTTTTTACTGAGCCTAATGCTTTAAATGTTAATTGCCTGCTAAATTCATTCCCCTGTGGTGGAGTTTGGTGGTGTGTGTGTGTGTATTCTCACAGCTTTAATGGACGTCTGCCGAACAATCACATTTTAATCATCGAGGGCTTCACTGACTCAGCGGAACGCTGGTCTGGAATGGCAGGTGCCTCTTCGCGAATTCACTCAGGTTACTGGGACCTGAGTGCGCAACTTCACTGCCTGAGAGCGCATTGCATATTGAGCAGCCTCGACCCAATTTCATAAACGACAGGCAGGTTATCTGCGGCCCGGCAGGTGTGAGGCGCGGTCTAGCTTGGACTACGCAGCACCAAGGTGGAGATAATTGAGGACGTTCTTCTCTGTGGAGAGAGGGAGGGCGGGTAAGCTCATTCACAGGTTCTGTGGAGCCGCTGTTGAATTCCACGTCCGTGGCGAGTGAAAGCGGGGGTGTGTTTTTCCAGAAAATGGCCACCAGCAGATGGTCCTTGACCACATTGAGCTGCGCCGTTGGGTGAGGTCCTGTCTCACCGAGTTACCCTGTACGCCGCCGTCCGCTGTGGGGGGGCTTTCGAGGGAGGAGGGCCTTTCACCTCCTCCTCAGCCAATGAGGGAGCACCTCTGCTAATGAACCCCCTGCTCACCTCTCACTCAAACACAGGACACTGATTACAGGCACAGTAGCAGATTGGCAAGGGTGGAAAAACGATTATTTCCAGTAGCGCAGATGTATTATATAGTATATGAGAGCCGTTGATTTATAATGAGAGCAGGTAGATTAGAACCAGGTACAGGCACAATGTTTGTGCTATGATGCTTTTTGATTGACAGTGTAGCGTAATGGTTAGGGCAGGGTTCGGCAACCTGCGGCTCCGGAGCCGCATGCGGCTCTTTCAGCCTTATGTTGCGGCTCCGCGTGGCTTGGGAAAATAAATAATAAGTATCCAATTGAATCGGGTGCAAAATTGGGCGCATTTTTTTGGCGTAGCACCCCCCCCCCCCGTTGACAGAAAATCCGAGGGCGCAATAATTATTTTCGTGTTGCACCCCCGGTCCACGAAATAAATGAACTGGTGGTCGCAGCTTTTTTCGCTGCGACGATTCATTTGCCCCCCGTCGACAGAAAATGGTGCGGCTCCCAGTGTTTTCTTTTCCGTGGAAACCGGGTCCAAATGGCTCTTTGAGTGTTATGGGTTGCCGACCCCTGGGTTAGGGAACTGGGATGGTAAATTGTAACGGTTGCAGATTCAATTCTCAGGTGTAGCACTACTGTTGTACCCTTGAGCAAGGTACTTAACCTGAATTGCTTCAGTAAATATCCAGCTGCACGAATGGATCGTATGTAAAGAAGTGTAAACTGTGTAAGTTGCTCTGGATAAGAGTTTCTGCTAAATGCCTCTAATGTGATGAGGATGATGTCACTGAATTGGTAGCATCTCCACTTCCTTCCTCCACAGTCTCTGTGCAACCACATGTACTGTATTGAGTTGATTGGTTTGCTCAGGAGAATTCCCTTGTCAGCTTAGAGGGGTACCCTTTAGTCTGACGAGTAAGGAGGAACACACATAATAACAGGTATGGGAAAATCCCTATTGTAATGGTGCTTGGCACATTTATTGGCCTGTGGTGATAACTGTTCCAGCTTTAATGAGAAGGTGCCCTCCGGCTTTATGCTTGAGAGTTACTGAATGTGTGAATTAAAGGCTGTGTGGCAGATGCTCTTGCCTGGAGGACGGTTTCCTTCAACCTTAACAAACAGTAGGACAAGGGTGGTCAACCCATGTCCCACAGAGCCACAGAGTGTGTTGGTTTTAGTTGTTATTCAGCACTTAATCGATCAATTAAAGCAGTGGATTACACAGTTAACTCGCCTCACCTGGTTTTTTGAGTCTAAACTGGTTGCTGATTTTAAGGTAAAAGCAAAACTCTGCCAACCTGCAGCTCTCCAGGACCAGTGTTGGTCACCTCCTGCACTAGGATTACAGAAAGCCTCCCCATGCAGTGGTAAAATCAATGTCCTGGAGAAGAAGACAGAAGCTAAGCATACATTTGGTGTATTTAAAGAAAAACATTCCAGGCTTCCCTCTTCTTCCCTTTTCTTTCTGACAAAACAACTTTTTTCCTTCATTGCAGCATATACACAAGTTACACAAACAGATGGCTGTCAACATATGGTGCCCTACACATATTTAATGTGGTCAGTGCTTATGTTTGTTTCCTACTGCGTGAAATGCTAGTATTTGGCTCCGTTCCTCGTCGTTTGTGTTATTTGTTTCATGTTCTGGTTTGGGATTAGCCCTAATCGAGTTGTCCGAGCATTATCCTGGTTTTATTTGCACAAACCAGGATAATAAAGAACTATTTCCCAGCAGGGAGGGCTGAGAAGGTGGCCTCGACCGTTCATTTTGAATCCACGTGCACTTTGGGGTCTGGCACTGAAACACTTCAACTGTGAGTGGCTTACGTTAATTAAAGTGCGTGTGTGAGGTACTTATATTTGTGGCATGAAAAAAAATCATTGGATCTATTCCCTGTTTAAATGTAAAAAAACCAAAAAACAGTGCAATTATACTGTGCTAAACTGGTCAGAGTAATTGGGTAGGGAAGTGCTGTAGCCACGAGCTGTCAGAACAGCTTTAATGCGCTTTGAACTCTATTGGAGGGATGCAGCACCATTCTTCCACAAGGAATTCCATAATTTGGTATTCTGTTGATGGTGGTGGAAAACACTGTCTCAGCGCCGCTGTAGAATCTCCCATAAGTGTTCAATTGGGTTGAGATCTGGTGACTGGACTGGCGGCCATGGTATATGGTTTACATCATTTTCATGCTCATCAAACCATGCAGTGACCACTCATGCCCTGTGGATGGGGACCAATCCCATCATGATAGAAATGCTTCACCATAGGATGAAGGTGATCACTCAGAATGGCTTTGTATTTATTGGTGTTTACCGTTCCCTCTAAGGGGTGGGCCTAAATCATGCCAGAAAAATGCACCCCGCAACATAACATAGCCACCAATACCCTCAATCGTTTACTCAATCGTTTCCTTTATTTTGGCACTTACCTGTAGCTCTTTTAATCCTATTTAATCCGTCTATTATTAGGCCTGTACAGTACATGTGATTGAGGTGAATGTGTATCAGGTGTATTAATTCTTTAAGGTTCTGACCCTGTCTCTCCTGCTTTATACTCAGAGAGCTTCTTACTCTGAATATAAATGTGCAGCTTCAGCTGTGACTATATCACATTTGTTTAGTTAATTCACTGTCAAGTTATTAAGAGAGCCGGAAGGCTAATGCTTTGCAACATGAAAGTGAAACCGAGGTATGCAGCCAACATCATTAAATTTGCATGTGGGGGAGGAGGAGGGAGGGAGGGAAGGTGGGTGGGGTCTTCTGAGGCCAACTTTTTGCCAAGCCATCCGCAGGTTATTATGCGCTGCCTAATGGCAGTCTGTGAGATTCCGCCCACTGCCAGTTTGTAAAATCCTGCTAATTTGCAAGTTTTGATGCCTGGCCCAGTGGAAGTTACAAGGTCCTGCCCTTTTGACAGTTCTGTGAAGCCCCCTCATTGGCAGTCTACGAGGTCCCGCCCCTCGCCCATCGGTGAAGGCCTTCTCATTGGCAGTGTATGAGATCCTGGACGTTTGGCAGCCTGTGAGAGCCTTCTCATTGGAGGGTTATGAGATCCCACCCCTTTGGCAGTG
This sequence comes from Aldrovandia affinis, assembly GCA_029706075.1. Classification (NCBI taxonomy): domain Eukaryota; kingdom Metazoa; phylum Chordata; class Actinopteri; order Notacanthiformes; family Halosauridae; genus Aldrovandia; species Aldrovandia affinis. The sequence continues at coordinate 5,045,027 of JAINUG010000003.1, read as the reverse complement.
CGAGGACCTTCTCATTGGCAGGTTTTGAAATTTGACCTGCCGTTGCCAGTTTGTGAGATGCTCTCTGGCATGTGTGGGGGTTGGGCAGGGAGGCGTATTTGGGGAGAGAAGGGGGGATGGTGTGTGCCAGAGAGGGAAGAACAAGATAAGAGCAGGCTGTGCCTGCCTGCCTGCTGGAGGAGGTACGACCTCATCACAAAGGAGAAACAAAACAAAACCCTTTCCTCCTCAAAGACAACTCATAACGAGAATAAGGCCTACTTTTTGTTCATTCTTTCTCCCTGTCTTGCTCTCCTACTTCCTCCTACCTTTCTCTCTGTCTTCATCTCCACCTCATCTCACTCCTTTATAATTAGAGGTTTCTTCATAGCCTTTGCATGCAAGTTTTTTTATGTACCAGAAGTTTTCCCCCAGATTTCCACATTCCTTTTCCTCCTGGGGGCCCAAGCATTGCAAGTCCCCAAAACATTTGAGCAGTCTCCAGCTGGTTCTCGATGCACTTTGATGAGTCTTTCAAAAACATGTGCGAAATCATCTGTCCCTGGTAACGCTGCAGATAGCCTGGCACTGCCTCGCCAGCTTTGCTCTGCCGGTTGTTTCCAAACTGAAGTCCAACCGGGCCGTATGGTAGTCTCCATGAAGCTGTGGACGATGGAGCACATTCACAGCTTGTTTGTAACCTTTCCAGGTCCTCCTTCCAAAACAACTGAACTGAACATTTCACCAGAGTCAGTCAGAGAGGTTTCATGTATATCTGTGTATATTCACTGTGCATTTTATTGTTTACGTTTTAGTCATTTAGCAGATGCTGTAATCTAGAGCAACACAGTTTCTTTACATACAGTCCATTCATACAGCTGGACATTTATTTCAGGTTAAGTACCTTGCTCAAGGGCACAACGGCAGTGCCCCACCTGGGAATAGAACACACAACCCCAGTTACAAACCCAGTTCCCTAACCATCTTACACGTCTCTAGTGTAGTGTTATTAAACACTTGATTGGAGATTTGATAAGAAAAATATTACCTATGGATCTTACATTATAGACAGTGATCACATTGTGCAGAATGTTTATTCCCACGAGAGATATTCCATATCGACTCCGATGTGCTGCAATGCATTCATTATGGAGTCTTGCATAAACAGGCAATATGCTACATATTAGTTACTGGTTCTAGTATTCTCAAGGTTTAGATTTGCAATGTGATGCCTTGAATATAGATAGATGATAGATTGCTATTCCCAAATGACGAGAACATTCTTTAATTTGACTCTGAATGAAAGGCACAGCTTGCATTAACTTTTTTTTAAATGATATTTTTATTGACATCTCCCGTTTCTTTTCTGATTGCCATTATTCTCTTTCTCTTCTTTGATTGGGAGCCAGACACTGTCTGCAAATATGTAATTGCAAAAGGCATCAGTTTAGGCAATACAGATAGAAGGGTGAAGATGGAATAGCTACAGTAAGTGCCTATGATAGAAAAGGAGGGCCTGGTGAGCACCCATTGCCCTCTCCCACTCCTCCACTCTTCCTCCTCCTCTCCTCCTCTCCACTGTGTGATAGGTGTAACCCAGAGGTGCTTGTTGCTGACCTGTGCCCCCCTCTCCCAGTCCTCTCTCCAGGCCTCCATTCAGCCATGGCTCCACCGTGAGCTCCTCTCTGTTGTTGAATTCAGCAGAATCTTCTCTCCCCCTCTCTATCTCTGCCCCCTCCCCTCACACAGTCTCTCTCCCTCTTTAAGATTCAAATTCAGGACGCTTTATTGCCACAAAATACATTTGTAAATATTGCCAAAGTGTGCAGCGGTGCATTTAAACATTAACACGGTAAACGCTATACAACTGCACTATACAACTGTGACGACGACAACAGCAATAACAATGATAATAAATATTAATAAATATTCTCCGTCCCTCCCTCTCAGCTGGTAATTCTGGAGGACTATGCCGACCCCTTCGATGCAGAGCAGGCTGGTGGGACTCAGGGTTCCACAGAGAAGACCACGGAGAACGACGGCTACATGGAGCCCTACGAGGCACAGAAGATGATGGCAGGTAGGCCACGCCCCTCAGTGCCCCCCTTTCCCCATTGACACCCCCCCCCCCCACCCTCCCATGCTTCTTTTTTTTCTAAAGGTTGTGATGGGTGTTCTCAAAGAACATGCATTTTATTATATATATTTTAACTTCAACATCAGCCATGCTTTTAGAACACTGGATGTTAGAAACTGGGCATATGCCTGTGTTTCTGCATCAGTACAGCTCCTTTAAGTGCGTCTCTTTCAGTTTGTTCAGTGCGTCTCTATTGAGAGCTCCAACGCTCGAGTGTGAGCGAATCAACCTTGCGTTGGAGGTTTTTCCACTGTTGAGCCCCCTGTTGAGATATAGGCATATTCTGCATATAGGCATATGTCATGATATCAACCCGTTGATAGTCTCTGTATTGTGTGCTGCTATTTATAGGCGGTAATATCATAGGAAGTACAAACACAAGGTCACAGAAAGGTGATTTACACATTGGCATTTTTATGAGTTAATGTAGCGCTGTGGCGGAAATGCTGGAGACAGCCAGGCTTTTATATTTGCCCGTGACTGCAGTCCGGGGCGACAAATGCAGGCTTTGTTCTGGAGAGGCAATGCTTCAAGGCTTTGGCAGCCTCCACTGAAACACCAGCTAAACATCATCAGTTAAACCTCTAACGGTATCATCTTCAACTCCATCATAATCATGAGCAAATTACAACAGTCACCAGGAGCAACTCGAATAACAATAATAATACAAAAAATGTGTGTAGAGTTTTGGCAGAGAAGACATTGTACTACAAGGAGAAGCAAATTCGATATTTGAAGGAGCCTCCTGACTGTCGTGATTGCATTCATCCAGAGCGTTGACACAAATCCTCACCCTTTTGTTGCTTGAAGAGGACAAGGGATACCTCTCATCTGCACGGCTGCAGCTGTTCTAGGTTTGCTGCTCCAGGCGTTTCACCTTTTATAGAGTAAATCATTGATTAATTTTGCCATAGGGCTTTTGACAAGGGTCATACGCAAGGAGCTCTTTTGAGTTTGTGTGTGTGTGAGAGAGAGAGAGACCCAGACTTCTAGACCCAGAAAAATTCAGAATGCTTCTGGGTGAAGAGACTACTGCAATGGAGGTGGTGGCTCAATATGTAACTGCCTGCCATAATTTGAGAGAGGGTGTGGGCAAAATGTTCTCTTTATATATGCACCGAGACAGAGGATTGTTCATTGGTTCAAATTCTCTTCTTTAAGGTGGGGGTGTGTATGTGTGTCTGTGTATGTGTCTTTCGTTTTTTTTTTTTTGGGAGGGGGGTTGTTATTGCATACATATTTAATGCTTTAGCAACACAAGTTCACTTGTCATGCAACTAAAGCCATATTTGAATTTGAATTTGAGAGAGAGGGAGAGAAGGAGACAGAGAGAGAGAGACAGAGAGAGAGAGAGAGAGAGGCAAATATAAAGAGAGAGAGAAAGAGGGAGGGAGGGCAAGAAGGAGACAGAGAGAGAGAAAGAGGGAGGGAGGGAGGGAGAGAGAGAGAGAGAGAGAGAGAGAGAGAGAGAGAGAGAGAGAGAGAGAGAGAGAGAGAGAGAGAGCGGCAGATAAAGAGAGCGAGGTCTCATAGTCAGATAGCCACTGTGAAAGAATAGATGCGGTTGTGCTTCCGTCTCTCCTAATGAGCGCCGAGCCCCCGCCTGCTCCCCCTGGAGTAACTGCATTAGGCTCCCAGGGCCGACGCCGAGAGGCAGAGTGCGCTGCAGAGCCACACCCGGGAGCTCTGGAGGCCCGGGGCCCACCAGCCCGGCCAGATCGCTCGGTCAGAGCTGCTCTCTCATGTCCAATGGTGTCCGGACCAGGAGCCGCCGTTGAGTTCCCCAAGGTTTAAACCGCCCTGAACACCCACAGTCATGCCCCTGCCAATTCACCAGCCTGCAGGCACAGGCTTCTCAGCAGAGCCGTGCGATTCCCTCCGTCTCGTTGTTGTTCTGACCTCGGACCCTCCCGGTCGTCTCTGGCGCTCTGCCCGGCGGGCTTCACAGCCAGATATTAGGCCTTAATTGGGCACATAAATAAGCATCCCCCCCCCCCCCGCTTGGAGCGTTTTTGAAGTGGCACTCCTTTCTCGGTGCGTGCACAGCGTGTCAGAGCGCTCGAGGGCCGCCGTCTCAGGTGGGTCTCTGCATTAGGCGAGACGCCGTATCTCAGGTGCTCTGGGAAGAGCCCAGCTGTGGAAGCGGATAAAGGTTCCCCTGCTAAATAAGCATGTTGTTTTACGCTCATCTGAAGACGTCACACTCGAGAGGGTACTCAAAGGCAAATGAGACAATCGACTGTAATGCAAGCCATGTGCTTGAAATGAGCGAACGAAATGACAAAATGACGAGGGGTAAACAAATCACTTCCTTTCAGCCACTGTGACATGCCTGTGTTATTTTTTCTGCCAATCAAGTCACTGTCGAAAATGTTCACTCATTTTTGGAAACGTGGAAAAGCCGGTCTACGTACACAGTGTCCTTGTCCCTCATAAAACACACATGCAGCGCGCACACGAACACGCACATACGCGCACACACGTGCACATGCGGCATTCTGTTTGTGTTAAACCACTCTATCCTGGCATTTGTGTTGAAGGCTGAGCTGTCACTTAATTGTAAAAGTGTAGTTGTTACTCAACCATGCATTTGTTTAGCTCTACTTCCTCATGATAACCAGTGCAAACAAGCTAGTGGGCTTCATGTTTTGTGGGCTTTAATTGTTTTGTCAAACCAGTGCCAAGCAGGGGATAGATCCCACAGACACACACACACGCACTCACACAACCACACACACACACACACACATGCACACACAAAAAACACATGCATGCATGCAAGCATACGCACACAAACACACACAGGCACACACATATACATATGCATGCATGCACACACAAACACATGCCGCATGTACACACAGAGATATACACACATACACACAATCTCTCTCTCACACACAAACACACAGACAATCTCTCTCACACACAAACACACACACACACACACACACACACACACACACACATGGAGAGAGAGAGGTGGAAAATATTACTGTTTGTCCACAGGCCTATTATTTGGACTACTAATCTTGTAGCAACTGTTAAAAGAAAATACATTCTTATTACTGACCTGTCACTGCCACGGCATTTCTGGGAGTATTTATCTTGCCCAATCAGACCAGTACACAGCAGTGAGATTGGATGGGGAGGCGATAGGGTCCACTAGCATGACCGCAGTGTTCCACTGATCTGAGATCAGTGTGCAGGCAGGACTCAGTCAAGCAGAGTGATTACAGACACCTCACCTCACCTGCTGCTGCTGGTGGTGAAATAACTTCTTCATGGTTCTGTAACTCCCCCCCTCCCCCCATGCTGAGAGAGGGAATGGGGCAGGAAGTATTTGTGTGCTGGAGGAAGTGATGTAGATGGGGGTGTGGTCTGAATGTCAGGCAAGGGAGGAGCATTGAGTGGGGCACTGCCTGGGAACTCAATGTCCTGTGGAACAACATTATGAATGAAAACATGCATCCACATGCCCCTCTATGCTAGTTTGAGACCACTGTTGCAAACGATGGCCTCGATTCAGTCAACATTTGTCTTACAAATAAGACACAAACAACGCAAGTTTCTTTCTTCACAAACATAGTTTGGCAAGTTTATTTTGGCGATGGCTGAACACAATCTAACACTTGCCTGTTTGTAAAGATTTGTCACGGAGGAATGTTGATTGAATTGAGGCCGGGGTATGGACGCATTTCTTGGGTACATGCTCTTATTCAGGGATTTAAGCAAATATAAGAAATGCTGATGGGTTTATTTTTCTTAAAACAAAATAAACTGTGTTTGTTTCTGTGGAAAAATAATAATATTTGTTTTAGGTTCGTAAAAATCTGAATATGCGCTGTACCATGATTTCACAGTCTGTTCTGGCAGGAAAAAAATGGATCCAATTAATCAGTGGTTGGATTAATATGGAATCAAGGTAGCGTTTCATATCTATTAGTAACGCTGTATTACCCTCTGCCATTGTGTCTGCCTCTTCACAATGCATAAGCTCCAAAGGGTGAGATATCCCCCAGATAGTTCATCCCTTGTAATTCAGCTTTTTTGCACGGCTCAAAAGCTTATTTTTCCTGTCTCTGTCACCCTGCGCGCTCCTTAGAAAGCGCTCAGATTTTCAGACTTTCAGATGAAAGAGACAAGTGGACACCTGTGATTTCTCAGCCAGCCTTGGCACTTTCAACACATATTTTCACAAAAATGTTTGCTTCTTTGGGGGGCTGGGTGTTTGGGACAGGCTGGGGGGTGTTGGTCAGCTGCAGGCAGTTGATTGCTACAAGGCTGTGTCTCAAATGATATCTGAGATCAGTGTTCAGGGGTTCCTTGCTGGGGGTTCGCTGGGTGTCTCTTGGCCATCGCTGATGTGAGAACATCAGATTGTGTGCGGCTTGGATGTAACCCAAGACTCTTGACCTCTGATATATAAAATATAAAAGCTCTAGCATATATTAGCCATTAGTGCTCATGCTTTAGTGAGATAGCACTAGGGTGGCATCGGTTCAATTGCAAACATCTTCAACTCAACAGAGCCATGGATTAGCCTCATTTCCTCATGGAGGGCCCATCAATAAAATAAAATAAAAATATCCCAAACAATGTGGAGGGATTAGCACTTAACTAAGTGACATTTGGGTGATTCTTGTAAGTTGTTTTGCATAAAAGCATCTGCCAAATAACGCAATTGTAAATTGGTGAAGGGGGCGAAGTTAAGCCACATTTTGAGTGGACACAGTTGGAAATCCCAATGATAAAATATAACATTTGGAGTAGTTGAACCACCTGCTGACTACACCATGGAAATCGAATTCTGCATGGTGTCCCTTTTCCAGATGTGTCTTCGTAACGGTGAGCTCAGTTCATTCCGAGACTTATTAGGTGGAGACAGCGGGGATCATAGAGCCAAGGAAATCAGCCCTGGGAAGATGATTCATTTTAATTGACGGAGATTGTTGTTTGTGAAGAGGATGGCACGCAGAGACCATCCATCAAGATCGCCCTTCCATTCTGTGTAATCGTTTCAAATAGATTTTCTTCAATAATTGATTGCGTAGATGGACGTATTGTAAGTCCTAAACTGGTCAAAATAAATTATTAACCGGAACGGCGGATGGTTTCAGAGGCATTGTCTGCTGCAGAGTGCAAGGGAAATGGGGTGTATTTCCAATATTCCCCAATTTATCTGATAAACGTAAAAGTATCAAAAACTATATGCACAGGAGAGACACTTCAATGACTGATACACAAAGCAAAATAGCATCTGCATATAATGGATGATATGCCATTTTTACCTGCTCCAGTTTCTATGGGGCATGAGTATCCCCCTGTCTTGAGCTGTGGGCTCATAAAGGATAGATAATATAGGGAAAGGAGGAGGTTTTGTAGGAGGAATGGTGGATACAACACAAGTCCTATCTTTTTGCTGGAGCTAAAGTTAACATCCCAAATGCCGTAACTACAACTGTAGCCCCACTTCCCCCTCTTTTACAATTAAATTATTGCCGCATGACCATTTATTGAGGTGACTGGACCACAGTATGGAGCAGTATCTATGTCACTGTAGCCAGTACAGTAAGCTATGTCAGTTCAGGTAGTAAATAAGTTACAGTGAAATAGACCAAACGTGGGAAAATGGAGCCAGCTGATGTGCAGAGATAAGAGACAGATAAGAGTCCGCAGAGGCCGAGCGGACAGGGAAAGGAACAGTCAGAGACTAATTGTGGATTGTGGGACAGATTGTTATAAGGTGTGTGGCATGCCAGAGGTGTATGAGAGGAGAGGTGGTGGAAAACCAATATGTATGCTTCCCGGTGTTTACCTCTATGCCCATACATGGAGTTCCTGCGTCGTCACCGTTGAGATTGACAATCAAACCAATGCCCAGATATGGAGTTCCGCGGCAATCGGTGAAATTAACAACACTTGTTCCTCATTCACAACACCCAGCTGCAGCGAATCAACACACGGATTGGAGGCGCAAAAAAAGGGAAATCACACACACACACACGTGAGAGTACCTTAACCGGGAAATCAACGGAGGAAGTGAGTAGAGAAAGAATGAAAGAATATTAACGCTTTGTGTATGATCTTGTTTGGAAGGAGGAAGCTGCTGTGTGCCATTACCCGTGACTGACTGAAAACCCGCCCCGTGTTTGACCCTCGCCTGCTTGACTTCCCTCCACCCGCCTAGCCCAAACCTGGACCGTCTGAGATTCTGTCTTCGTGTGCCGAACACTGTTTACGGATATCGACGAGTCAATTGGAATGTGGATTGGACTGTTTTGTTACGGTTAAAAAATGTTTCCTGCTCACTCCAAACACAAAATAAAGATTTGAATTTCTTTTATTTTGTTGTGGACAGTGAATTTATTGTTTTCAGTCGAGTGAACACTCTCCCAACCCTTGAGTGTGTCACAGGTGATATGGAAGAGGCTTGAAATGCACATGGGGCCTAACCCCCCACCCTGTTTTGGGTAAATATCCAGTCCTTTTCCCCAAATTTCTTCTCTCACTTTCATTTTCAACAGGGATTTAACTGCTGACTCTTCTGTCACTTGGTGAAAAAGCTTTTTACACGGCACCACCTTTGTGATCTGATCTGCAAAATTCAATAATTCCTAATAATTTTACTTTCGAGAACCAGTTTGGTAATTGCAGCCTAAAATATAGAGAAATCATCTTGGTCTTCAGAGCAGGAAGTGGGATCAGGGTTGGCAGCAACCCTGACCGACTCGCTCACCATCTGATGGATGGACCTGACACAGCTGCCCTCCGCAATACTACTTTCTGCCAATTGAGGGCAAAAAAGCCAGCGAAGTGGTCGCAGCCAGATTGAACTGAGCCGGTTCACGTCCCACTTTAATGATGTATCGTCTCTTTTCATGTTATGAATCATTCCTGAGTGCACCGATAGGGTTTTTCATCAGAGGTGCTTTCGGTGCACTCCCAGCATGCACTGCTGCTTTTCAAAGGCACTCATAATGAGCTCCATTGTGAATAGCTCTTCCCTCTGTGTTATGAAAAGTAATATTCTTTGTCTTCCCCCACACATTTTGAGTCAATAGCCAAGTGTCCTATTTAAAGAGAAAAAGGAACTGTAAAAACAGTAGCGCAGTTATTTTTTTTAAAGTTGTCCGTGTTAAAAGATTCACTGACCTCCTTTGAATGATTTGTTTGTATAAAACGGAAGGGCAAGCGGTTTACTGTCCCCTGGAGAGTGGACACTGGGCAGGTATTTGCATAGGTTAGAAGGAAATAGCTCTTAGTAATCCATCTCCCAGGGCAGGTGATTCATTAACCTGCTAGAGAAGGAGGCCGTGACTTCCTAACCCACAGAGCCCTGCTGATAATCTCTCCCACCCCCAGGGAGACGGCCAGGGGCCTGGAGAGGTCCGGACCTGACGTAACTCTCAGTAGCTCCTACACACAGGTTTTATTGCACAAGCCAGGCCTTCTTTTCCCCTGGTTTGTGTGTGTGTGTGTGTGTGTGTACGTGTGTGTGAGTGTGTGCGTGCACGTGTGTCAGCATGTTTGTGTTTGTGTGTGTGTGTGTAACATTGGACAATATTGATTGCAACGTTTTCTCCCCCTGTTAGCTGTTGTTCTGGCTGATTTGTCTTGGCTGCGCTGTTGTCAGGGATCCTGCCCCATAGGAAACCGCACCGTCGTTCCTTTCAGCTTTTTTCAACCTTTTTCAATTCCAGGAGTGGCCAACTACAGTCAATGTTGGCGTGGTCATCGTCGTGGGTGTGGTTGCTGCCAACGGTGTAGCGTCTTTACTGGTGCCAGATGTGGCTGAAGGTGTCTATTCCCTCTCTCTCTCTCTCTCTCTCTCTCTCTCTCTCTCTCTCTCTCTCTCTCTCTCTCTTCCGACGCTCTCTCTTTCCGTCACATGCCGTAGGTGTTCAGACTTGTTGGGAACAGGCAGGGCTGGATGGGCTAGCGCTTCAGGGCAGATCTGTCCAGGTTCTCCCACCGTGACACTCAGTCCTGTTCCTGCAGTGTAGTTGCCCCCCACCCGCAGGCGCAGGCAGACAGGAGAATTTTCCCACGATGGGAAGAAGGTCGGGCATGACAGAGCTCATGCAAACATGGCCGCCTGGGCTGCGATCCTTTGCACATTTAGTACCACCCCTTTCCTGAAACTTACAAAAAAATGTATCACCTCAGGTGAGCGGGAAAAAACACAACACAGAAAGGAATTTTTTTTTGTGTGTCAATCATAACATTTTGGGAAAGGACATTGATTTAGTTGATTTCAAGTGTATACCGAAAGGCCTTAACAGTTAGGTGACCATTTTGAAATTGGTCATAACCTCTGCTTCCTGTTATAGACCAGTCATTCCCAATGTATTGCACAATGACAGGTCACGTTCACGAACGGGAGCTGTAGGTATCGGTTTCTGTTTCTGACTCACCAGAGACCTATGCTTTCCTATTGCAGTAACCGTAAGTGCTGGGAAAAGTTTCCTAATGCTAGTTCCTGTTGTGTTTCTCTCCAGTAAATGCTGCCTCCCATTGACATCCAGATGTGTGTTCATTAATGTAATTACTCACGATGGTTTGGCGAATCAGACTCGTTCGGGAATGTGAGCGTGCGGCTTTATAGCATGGTTCATGGCTGGCATATGCATTAGTTAGATTGGGATTTCTGCTTAAGTTCCATTTGTTGCATATTTTCTGCTGCTGCTTTTATTTATTGGGGCACTTAGAGAGGACCTAAAGGAAGCTAATTATGCAAAGTAGCTTCTAAGCTTTTTTATTTGTGAAACAGGCTCCAGGCTGTGTATCACAGGTGCTGACAGATTGTTTTTATTCCCCAACAGCTCACACTTCACTATGCACTGTGATCCTAACAGAAAAAATGCCATATCGACATCAATATTCAACATGTTTTGTGTGTGAATGGAGACAGCCGTATCTGGACTAATGGCGACTCATTTAGCCAATACCCATGAAAGAATCTCGGGCTAGACTAGAATCACGGACGTGCAGAATTTGGGTTGTACTTGACAGTGTGTTTTTACAAATGTTATTTTTGCCCCCGCGATGCTTTCAGCTCTTACTAGCGCTTATTATATGATCTTGAAACCAAGGCTGCATATCAAGCAGCATTTGGGATATGGGCTTATGACTAACATTCTGATAAAATGGCCTTTATTCCCAACTCAAGCTCAAGAGACATTCATTCAGGTCACTTGGGGTCATTCTCAGCAGTTTACCTTCTGGTTAGCATTTAGCGAGTATATCTAATTAGAGCTTGGAATTAATGTTAAAGCATCATAGGAAAAGTTCATTAGCACTTGAAAAAAAAGAGGAATGCACTGTTGAATGTACAAAGTGAATCAAGATCAACGGCCCTTCTGAGGCTTATTAAATCCAGCCCAACAGCTTTCCTGGATCCATTTTCACATTATATTCTCTACTTTCTATTTTCTCCCTTTGTGTTTCTCTAAGGGCAGCGCTGCTCAACTATAAAGTGTGCCTGCTTCAACAAAACACCCAACTGTATTGAATGTACGCAACTTAAATCACCCTGGCAAAGCATGCGTGGGCTGTGTGGATAACTAATGTTATGGGCCCTGTGCTCCTTTTTAAGTAGCTTGGTGCAATTAAGTTAATGCTCCAGTGGCCAAATTCCCCTTGCATTTCAGTCTTTTCAGAAGCGTGTCTGCCTCACAATGTGCACGTTCTTCACGGCCAGGCAAATTCCAAATATCCTGTGCAATGTGTGACTTTGTTGCTCAGTTTTTCCCAGCATGTTCTCTACTGCAGCATTCTGCTTAATGGGAGGCTCTGGCCTGTTAGGCTCTGTTTGATTGCACTGTGAGCTCTTTCTCCTGCTTGTGTGTGGAAAATGTGGGACTCTTTTATATGCCATCTGTCCAGCCTGCTACAAGCGACGTGCTGCCCCGCCTGCCAGCCAACACTCCCCAGCACAACACTTTTACGGCCCCCACTCCTCCCCGAGCCCCTGGCCCCTCCATCCACAGACTATGAAGCCGGTCGGTTCCCTTCAGTGTAGGAGCACTCCAGACATGCCTCAAACAATCATGAGTGTTCACAGACCAACTACAGGTTATTGCCAAAATAAAGGAAACATTCTGGGGGGACACTGAAACTAGGCCTAGGAGAGTCCCAGCCGGGTAATATGAATATTTTAATATTGCATTTATGAAAATGAAAATGAATTGTAGCAGCCAAATGGTTGCCAGCTCACTGTTCTCTCTGCGTCTTCCTCTTCGCCAGCCATTTTTGTTCTCGGCACACAACCTTTTCAGACTGTTAACTAATGTTAGCAATCGTTTTGGGGAGAACAGCAGGGAAGTTTGTTCGTCTTTTTTTATCACACGTCAGGATGTTTTTTTGCGTTAATGGCACATGCCGCCCGGGGATTCAGGTCAGGGAAAATGGCGGGCTGTTGCAGATGTCTGGAGGTGAGGTCTGCACACCCATCCATCATGCCATTGCCACGGGGACCCTGTGGCAATGGGCTAAGGGGGGGCAGGCTCCCACTGTGGGTGTCACTAAAGTTATTCATTTTCACTAAAGATTAATGGCTCGATTTATCCCTGGCGTGTATACTGCGACATACTACCCTGCAGAATCCAAATATCCCCTTCTGCTTACCTCAGTGGTCAGTTGGCTTACAGGCAGTACATTTCATGTGATTTAGAAAAATAAAATCTAAATTTGTTGACAAACTAATCTCTGCCAGAATGTCAGTGTTTGAATAATTTTATAAGCCCATAATTGATACTGAACCATTTCCAAATGCAGTTGTAATGCCAGTTTCAGGCTGGGCACTGTGAATGTTATGTTACGCGAGATACTTAATGGTATAGTTTGGTCCAAATGGGCTGTCTCTTTGAAAGCATTCCCCCCCAGTCAAGTGTTCTGGTCTGCAATAGCCTCGATTATCGCCACTTGCATACAGAACAAATCGCACTGCAGTGTGACTCTGCCAGGTGTGAATGTGTTAGCGTGGGCTAAAGCTCCTGTTGTCGTGTGAGCAATGTAGAAGCCACAAAGAGACCGTGTAGGAGTGTAGGACTGTGCACACAAACATTGGATGCATTAGATGCCATCTGATTGCACATTTGCGGAATTGCAGCTATGCTTTGGAGTCAGAATGTCTGTGGTGCTTATCCAAAAGGAAGAAAAGAATTAGATCAATAATAAAAGCTTAAGATTCATCGCATCATAGCTCAGTTCACTTCAGTTCAATCTGTCAGTCTTCTCATTTCTCAGTCATAACCACATCAAATAGCGGATCATTTCTCAACCCCGGTCCCGAGGGCACAATGTGTGAGCCAGCTCTTGATCTATCTGAGCTCTTAGTTAATTAGGTTTCATTGAACTGTTCAGTGCTTATTTGGATTTGACACTTAAGCACAGGTAACTGACAAAATAAAGGCAACACTTTGGTAACCCGGGGGGACTCAAAGAGCCCTGGCCCGGGCTTGGAGAGTCCCAGCTAGGTGAGAGGGTGGGGGCTTTGGCCCTCTTTGGAAAGTTGAGGATCGGGCCTATTCACTGGCCATGGCAACCCCGACAGACACTTGTGATACTGCACCCATTTAAAGAATCCCACATTTACTAAAGTGTTGCCTTTATTTTAATAGTTGCCTGTATGTGTTTGTTACGTCCCAGATTTGCCCACGCTCCAATAACCAGGGAACAACACCGGACACAACACAAAAAACCGCCAGGCAACCAGTCCACGAGTAGTGCAACAAAGGTTTATTACAACATATGCACACTAAACAACCGATAAGCAATAATCACAAAACAAAATGTAACAGAGACGAACATGGGGTTCAGTGGAACATCGACAGTGGTATGCTATGCCTATCCTAATGCAAAGGTCTTCTATCCCTCACTACCGGGGCAAAAGGAAAAGTAGTGGGTCTTCCGGGAAGCTGCTTCCCTACTCTGGCCTACATTTACCTAATAAGGTGGCAAAACAAAGAAAACACTGTACATCCAACCACAACCTACAAACAAGACCCACAGTTGCAGTCTACACACAGCTGGAACATAGGAGCTGGCGTAATCCGGCTTTTATGCTTTGAGGCAAGCAGGTGTTCACAGGTGGGAGTCAATCAGCAATCAGTCAATTCAGCTCCACCTGGAGAATGTGTCCTTTGCGAGACACAGGTGCATAACAGTGTTTGTATTTGTATATTACAGATATGAGTTGTTGGAAGTTATATATATTCATTTGAACCCCAACCAAAATGACAGTACTTACTGGTACTTACTGGTTTAAGAATAAGTTGTGGGGCCTTGAACCAGTAGTTGAACAGTTAATTGAAAGTGGCCATACATTTATTCAAGGGACCAATATTAACAAAACATCCTTGAAAAAACAACTATATATTACTGCAAATGCACCTCCGACAGCATAATTCTGCAAGAAATAAGGTGTACAGTTAGCAGCTCAATCTAATTTAGTTCATTGAGAGCTCTGCTTGAAGGAGAACCAGAATGTGTTGTGTGCCTCTAGGGCCAGGTTTTAGAACCATTAAAGTGGTGAATTAAGGTTACAGCGTGTGCATGTTTTGTGTGTGGGGGTGCTTGATGGATCTCCAGGCCTGAGAAAGATGTTGAGTTCTTCCTTGGGTATGATTCTAACACTGCAGAGGCTGATGGAGAGAGAGAGGGAAGGAAAGTAGAGAGTTGTGAATCACGCATCGGGAAAACCAGTCTGGATGAAGTGCGTCTGGCATGAATCAAGACGATGACACCCACACGTTGGCAGACTGAGGCGGGAGAGGGACATTTGGGCCAGCCTAATAATTCATGGCTTTCCGCTGTAACAAGCCTGTTGCCTTTTGTGTATGACCTGAAGGCCAGTTTCTTTATCTGCCTTTCTGTTTTTGAGCTAATTTATATCTGACATTTTCATAGGAAAGACCCTCTGGGATTCTGTGCTTGTCTTTCATTGTAAAGCAAGGCTGTAAAATGGCTCTATCCAGGGAACTGAGTAAAAGGATACCATTGTACTGATATTCCTGTACAGACAGATTATTGACCTACAAAAAAGACCTATGCACTGTATACTCTGTACATGGATTCCTCCTCTCAATGAGCAGTCGCACGCACGCTCGCACGCGTACATGGATATTGTCCACTCGTCGCACTTGCCAGCCAATGACAGGTTGTAGATGGGGTTTTTTGGCACTTGATTATGTGACTCGAAAAACTGCATGTGTGCAGGAGTTGACACGGGCAGGTACTTCAAAGGTAGAAGCGTCACCCCAGGTGGACCGCTAATGAACCAAGAGGAAGGACTGGGAACGGAGGGGCCAACAGTGAAGGGACATCTGTTGGGTTCAAGGTTCGGAGTCAGCAACCCAGCCTGACTAATGATGTCCACATAGCGTATTCAGCAGAACAAAATTAACGTCTCTAGGTCCCCTCATTTCATATACCATTAAGTCACTGTTTCTTTTTTTAGTGCCTTAATAACCAAGTGTTAACCCAGTGATGGGTTAGGCATTTTCATGCAATAATTCAATAACTTGGTCACTTATATAGTGGCTACCTAACGGGGTAAGCTGGAAACAGGAGGGGGTGAAATCTTACCTTTAAATTGGTAATTGGTCTCAGACGGTGTACGTGAATAATCCATTGGTATATTTTAAGCTTTCTTTGAATTATGTCTTACATTATAGCATTCTATCTCTTCTTGTCACATTGGAGAATTTAAATAAGACGGAGCTCAATTTAGTAAATTTCAGTAAATCGGTGCTTTCTTGTGAGCATTTCAACCGCAGAATCTGATCATATTAACACATCTTTACTCTGATCATGTTCAAAGAGTGTGTTTATCCATAAGTTAAAATAATGTTGACCTAACATGCCACATAGTTTTGTGATGTCAATAAATATAATGCTAACATTGACAAAATACAATTTGGAATAATTAGCTATACCAGCTGTTATTTATTTATTCGCTGAGATTCGTTGCGATTCGGTGTGGCTGTACCGCAGGGCTAAACGTTAATCTGGGGGTGCTGTGGCCTTCTTTTCCTATTAAGCTTTCTCTGCCACACAGCTGTTCCCATGTATTCCTCTGCTCCAGGGCACTCTCTCCCCCTCTCTCTATCCCTTTCCTCACTCACTCTCTCTTTCCCTCCTCTCTTTCTCTTCCTCTCCTCTCTCTCTTTCTCTCTCTCCCCCTCTCTCTCCCTCTCTCCATCTCTCCCCCTCTCTGCCCCTATCTCCCTCTTTCCCTCTCTCTCTCACTCTCTCTCCCTCTGTTTGTCTCTCATTTGTTACCGCACCCCCCTTTGCTGGCTGTACCAAGCGCAGCTTATCGATAAATAGCAATAGCACATGGCTGGCCTCCTGCCTTAGCCTGGCCAGTGGGCCCCTTCAGTAACTGCTATTTTAATATAGTATCTGACTAAAGGGGCTTATTAGGGACATGGAGGGGAGGTGCTCCTCTCACTGTCTGTCTAATAGGCAGGGTTAATTATAATTTTTTTAGACTTTTACATTTTTTTCCACTGCTGTTATTCTCCCTGCCCCCACAGTTTGGAATGGCCAATCATAACTGTAGCCTCGCCCCGTCACTGTAATGTCCTCTGTCAGTTCAGGAGTCACCTCTTCTCACTCCGCAATCCAACGGCTGCAGCTGGCGCAGAGAGGTCACCCAATTAACCAGCGGAGGTGCTAATGAGGCAGGTGATAGCCAGCTGACTGAAATCCACCCTCCCTGGGAGACACTATGGCCAATTATAATAACATAAGAACATAAAAATACACAATGACGAGCCGTTCAGCCCATCTAGGCTCGTCATGTCCTAATCTAAAGAGTATCTAGTACTGCATATATCCTGGGCTTGAATAGCCCAAATGTTTCTGCCCCAACTACCCGACCTGGCAAGTTGTTCCAGGCAGAATTTGCCTTTAACTAATTTCCACCTGTGGCCTCTTGTTCTGCTAACCAGACTTATCTATGTTATTAT
Source organism: Aldrovandia affinis (assembly GCA_029706075.1). Classification (NCBI taxonomy): domain Eukaryota; kingdom Metazoa; phylum Chordata; class Actinopteri; order Notacanthiformes; family Halosauridae; genus Aldrovandia; species Aldrovandia affinis. Next base: position 5,027,933 of record JAINUG010000003.1, on the reverse strand, counting down.
GCCTCACCCAAGGTTACTGCCACCCACAGTTGGCACTGGCAGGGTCAGGGTTCGATCTGGACTAATCCCTACACATAATAATATGGCAAGGGCCTCAGCTGGATAGGCCCACCCAAGAGCCCCTAACCATTTATAGATACTGATGAGCAAAGCAGGTGAGGTGGACAAGCAGGGTTCAATTATGAATGGAGTGCTGTCACTTTATGATGTTTATTCTAGAACATGCCGTAACATTCTAGTCGATTCTAATTGATGACATCATAAACGGCTGCTAATGGCATCCTCAAAGAACTGTAAAAATCCAGAATAGAACACTGTGAATTAGACCTGGACCTCCAAGGGTTAAAGGGGGCCTGTCATTGGCCCCTGCGAGAGAGGCTGAGCCTCGGTGTGCCACGTTAATGCAGCTCGCTAGCTGCCTAGGAGGTCGGGCATCTGGGCATGAGAAATGCGGCCTCTCCCCCGTCTCCTGGCTTTTCTTCGTAATTGACTCGTACATCGACTCTCCGGTTAAAGTGATTAAGGAGCAGAGGCTCAGACTGTAGTCTGAGGGCTCTGTGGAGACATCCAGGGCCGGGCCCACGTGAGGCCTCTCCAGACGGCAGCGATCAATTACGAGGTTGAATGGAATGAAGAAATGCCAAATGCTATTGCTAACCTTGGCTCGGGGGCGGGGTGGAAGGGGTTGTCTGTCCGCATCACTTCCTGATGCGCCGCCACTGCGGCCAACCTGCTCAAGCCAGAGGACAGACGCAGTCTGGGCGGTCAGGCTCGGTGGCTCCAGTGACCAGTTGCCGCCGTGTCTCCCCTGCCCCTATCCCAGGAGAACACCCCCCCTTGCCCTGGGCCTGCTTTGTTTCAGCCTGAAGCCCCGGAACGACCCTGCCCCTGCATGCTGTGTGACAGACACAGCGACTAATGGTTCCTGACCTCTAAAAATGGAATCTGATTGATTTTGATGGGGGAGGAAAGAGACAGAACATGTATGCACATGTAACAACACATATACTGTGCACACACACACACACACACACGCATAAACATACACACGCACACACTCATGTTCACAGACACACACACCCAAGCACAAACACATCCACGCGCGCACACACACACACACACACACACACACACACACACACACACACACACACACACACACACACACACAGTATGCATGCATCCATGTGTGTGTGTTTTTGTTTGCGATAAACGCTCTCAGATGAAGCCCCTCAGTGACACCCAGATGGTGACTGTCCAGGCAAACACAGGCTCCTCCTAAAAGACGGACAGAAAGCCAACAGGTTACAGGTTACAGGGTCTCGGTGACATTTTTACTTTGGGGTCCGAGTGAAAACAAGGGTCAATGACAATCCTATTACAGCCTCTATTCTGCTAAAAAGCCCCCTCTTTCCAGTTGGACATAAAAATAGGGCTGAAGCCATGAGCCTGGGCATATAGGTGGTGGGGAAATTGAATCAATAAAAGGTACAATCGGCCACTGAATTGGGAGAAAAATATGGGGAGAAAATCTGATAAAACATTTTTTTTTAAATGTCAATGTATTTTACTCTGAAATGCATCATATCTATTATACTGTCTGTATGCTATATATCTATAATGAAGCCAATGGAAAATGTCCACTTGGTGTAATATATGCTATTTAGCAGACACTTTTATCCAAAGCGACTTACAGTAGTGAACGCATACATTTTTCAGTATAGGTGGTCCCAGTGGGAATTTAACCCACAACCTAAGCATTGCCAACGCCATGTTCTACCTACTGAGCCACACTGTGCACAATAAAGTTATTCTATTCTATTTTCTGTCTGGTTTGCTTCGGGTCTATTAGCCACCGCCACTCTTTGTTAATTATACGGAAGTCTGATAGTGTTTACCCACCGTCATGACAATTATTTTCATTCCTCGTTTACTGTAAGCCGCTTGGCTTCTGAAACCTTGCTTGTATCCAATTGTTATACGTTTAATATCCATCAAGGATAAACAGAAGCAGAATGGACATGCTTTCTTATTAATCTCCAGTAGTGGTCTAGATTCAAGGTCATGTGGATCAGTGGATCAATTCTTTTTTGGTCAATACATTGAGTGTATTTAACAGCGGGATTCGCAGTGGACATCGAGTCATCCGCAAGTCCGCACATTGTGTACGCAGTGTGAAAGGAACATTAATGAAGGAGGGGGGCAATATATGTGGTTAAAGTTTGGGGAGCCGTACTGGAACCCCCCACAGAAGTCACCCTGAGTTTTGTTGACTCCTGAATCGCTGGCGGAGCCGACACCTGCGCGCGCGCTCGCAGCCTCTGTTTAAGCACAGGCATCCATCACGCTCAAGGGCAGACAGGGGCACAGATGTCTGGCACTAACGCTGCTGTAATAAAACTCTCGCAATCTCCGAGGCTCGTTTCAGCAGGCGGCGTGTCCCCTTCAGCGGGATCCGGGCGGCTAGAGAACAAACCCCATCAACACCTCCCAGGTGCGCCTGGCCACCGCCGGGTGAGTGGGGGTGGGGGAGGGAGGGGGCACCGTGGCGTCTCCATGGTGTCTCCACGGCATCTCCACGCCGTCTCCACGCCGTCTGGTATGCTGGAGGGCGCCTGGGTTTCAGAATGGCCTCTGTCTCGGTTGGAGCATATGGCCAAAGTAGCCTGCCTTTTGTCTTAATTCAATTAGCCTTGAAGGGAGCACCAAAATGGGGCTGTTGTGTCCTCCGGCGCGCTGTTTGGCACACCTTTGCCGTGGCTCCTCTCCGGGAGGCTCTGGTGACTCTGTGGCTCTGTGGGTCCGGTGAGGGGTGGGTTTCGGTTAGCCCAGTCAGAACAGACTGCCGCCGCATGTGAAGCTCTGTATCATGCCTACCTCAGCAGCCCCCGCGCACACCTGGGGGGGGGGGGTTTGGCTGAGGGCTGCTGTCCCAGTGCCTGCTTCTCTCTTGCCTGCTGCCCTGTTTGTGGGAGAGAGAGGGAGGGAGGGAGAGAGAGAGTGAAAGAGAGACATGGCCAAGTCCTCACAGGATGGAAACAATGACACAAAAACAGCAAGCAATTTAAGGTGAAATGTAGGCAAGGCACAAAGTGTGTGTGTGTGTGTGTGCGTGTGTGTGTGGCTGAGTAATCAGTTAACAGGAGAAGTACATAAACTAGGCAGAGCGAGAGACTATGAATTCACTCTCACAGATGTCCCAGTAGATGCTTTTATTTGACCTGCTGGTAATAAAAGCACTGTTTTTAAAAGTCTGCAGGGAAGCGCGGGGCCTAATGTAATTATGCCACACGGCCCGAAACGGACAGCCCGCCTCTTTTACGAGCATCGGAGATACGAAGCCAGCAGCCGTCCGGGAAGAGGAGGTGGAAAAGGCGCCAGAGCCACTCACTTTGCGTATTTGGAGTTTGCCTGAGACCTTGGAGAAGCGGGGCCTGAATTTTACAACTCATTGACCTTCAATCGCCCTCTGTGTAACACTATGTCAGCAAACATTCATTTCAAGTGTCCCTCTCTCAAACGCAATTTTGTCGGCGATGACTTTAATCCTCCCGTTAAGGGCACCTGAATCAAATTCCCTCGGCATGCGCCGACAGAAGCGCCGGCGAACGTTCTTTCAGTGTCTACTTTGTCTCCCGGAGAGGCCCGATCCCAAATACTTGAGCAACAGGCAATCAACTCTGAATTGGCCCTGATGGGCCACTTCCTGGCGCTCACCGAGCGTCATTAGAATAACAATAAGAGCCTCCGCGTCTGCCAGCACTGCTGTCCAGAGACACGGGCGAAGGCTTCGAGCAACAAAGTGCCTCTAAAGCGGACAGCGTAAACACTGCAGCGAACGTAGCTTTTATGGACAAGCACGCTGAGATATTTCTGGGGGGTTCTCTCTGTCTCTCTCTCTCTCTCTCTGGTGTTGGGAATGTGGCTATGGCATTGTTACTGGCCATCTGCTGGCCCCGTGGTCAAACAGACAGCAATTACTCTTAGGACAAGGGCTTTTATTTGTGTGTCTTGAGTAGGGCGTTGGATTGGTGGATTGAAACGCTGATCGATCTTCTGGAAGAATAAGCGGAGGAGGTGAATGAGCCCATGCGATGCAGTTAAACGGTGGTGTTGGGTGAGGCCTCCCCAAGCCTTATTCTTTTAGCACCACACCTCCAGCTGGATACGGGCCAGGCCTCAATCCTTTAGCCGGCAGAGTTCTGCAAAACGGCTTATACCTGGGGGATTGTTGAAGAAGTTCTCTTCCCTCTTTAGGGAACGTGCTCACTGAATATTTACAGACTGTTATATTCCCCAACGTCAGCTTTTTCTGCTCATTTATTTTCCCTCTCCTGCTTCTCGTGGTTATGTTGGGAGTTGTTCATTTATTCATTGGGTTTATGAAAATGCATAACGGCACAGGCAAACCGGAATCTGCTCCATGGGCTTCGCGATCATTAATGCAACCTGCTGGAATTGTGATTTAAAGAGCTCTCTGCAAGTGGGCCCTTAAGAGCCGTCATGCATTCTCTCGAAGATGAGTGACATTTAAGGAAACTTCGCTGCTCTTTTGATTTTATCCCTATTTATATCTCTTTTTAATCCGCTTTTTTTTTACAACATGCATTCAGATATGAATAAGTAATGACTAATAATTAACTAATATTTCATTGAAAATAATGAACAAATAATAATAATAATAATCATTTTGTTCATTCACAGCAATGTCTGTGACACCCAAGAACATTCAGAAAAATGTGACACTCTGAGAAACAGGACTGTTGAAGCAGTTCTTTGACAGCGTACACACCGATGTTCTTCTGTCCACAACTTGCATTAGGCTGCCTGACTTGCAGGTCCCTGTGCTAGCAAATGGGTTTGCCACAGCTGTCTGTGAGTAGTGAATTTTAATTTTCTCTTCTGCTGTTTAGGTTTCAGGACCCCCCCAGGGAACTCAACACTGTCCCTCAGTTACCCCAAATGCCCCATTTCTCTCCACTTTGTCGAGTTCCAACTGAAATCTCATAAGCATTCAGTTTGAAATCTATAATGCATCAGTTTCACATGCCTCATGCTGGCAATGTGTTTGACTCTGACTTATGAGCTACTGGGTGAACATTTCTGAAACGCTCTGGGTTAATGTCTGGGTGAACCTTTCTGAAACACTCTGAGGGCCCTATTTTTGTGCCGGCGCAAGCGGCGTTATGCCCTAGCGCAGGCAAATTGCCAGTTTCGTCTGTCGCAAACAGAATATTTCCCGTCTCCGCCGAGTTTGGCAATTTCGTGATGCGCAGTGAAGGCGTTTGCGTGACTATGGGTTGGGCAGCGCAATAGGGGGTGTGAAAATGAAAACAGTTGGGCGCTATGCAAGTTTGGTGTCAAATAATGAGTTTGCTCTGTGCAATTTGGTGACTATTGATGCGCACATTATCTGAAATCACATGCGAATGTTTTGTGAATATTGTTAATTTTCCCCCACGTTGAGGCAAATCCAATCCAAAATCCAATCCATGGGTAACTTGCAAGCATAATCAATTAAGCTAAAAACTATTTCATCACAGCTTGTGGTATCCAGCAGTCCATCCATCGCTACCGTTCAGTAAGATACACCTGTTAAATAAATATATGTTTGTATGCACATTGTTTTTCTTATGAAAGGGTTTTATTCTTTCCATTTGCACTACAGAAAATGGAGTACATAATTGGACGCCGAAGGCGATACTGTGAGTGATACCCTGGGTTTGGTAGCCAGTGTTGGCCAGACGGCTATCAGTTCGGCTGTACATGCAGTTTCTTCTGCATGACGAACATAAATGAAACAGGCCTAGTTGCAGTTGTGAGTTTGTTATTTATTGCTTTCCTTTTAACAATTACATTAAGTTAGAAGAAAAGAAACATTGGAAAGCCTACAAATAAGGAAAAAAAGAGATGGTAAAATAAAACACTTTCTTTTAACAATGTAGGTCTCAAAATATAAACTCAAATCATGAAAATAACAAATTAATGTGCACCTTGTTTTCCCCCTCTGATTCGAGCGCCAACTTTTCCGAACAAGCAAATTGCTCTCCTCTTTTGAGAAGCGCTCCTGGCGCAGTGCGCAAAACTGTCATCCATGTGAGGAAATTGCCAATTTGCTATAGCGTTAGCGCACTGGTATTTAAAGGGATTGATGTGTTCTGATTGTCCATTATGAAACCAAACCCCCACCACACCCACATGTATTTTTTTAAAGTTAATCCAACCTCTTTTACAACTGCGCCGGAGGTGCGCTATCATCCTAAGTCACGAAATTACCGAAATTGCGTTAGACACGCCCTAAAGTGCCACCGTCTTCGCTTTGCATCTGCGTTACCGACACCGTCCTGATTCACCGAAATAGGGCTCTGAGAGTTTATGAGCATTCATGTGCAGGCTTTGTGTGAACGTTTCTGAAACGCTCTGGGAAAACGTTTCTGGAACACTGGGTGAATGTTTCTGAAACACTCTGAAATGCCCCCCTCCACCCCCCTCCATCTTTTACCTGCAGCAGAATCCTGGCTGCAGCAGCCTGGTCCCCTCTCTTCCACCGTGCCGGACTGTAATTGAAAAAGTAGATCAGGAATGGAAAAAGGCCAGTTTTATATTCAGGTCTCTCTCCCCCTGAAAGTGAATGAAAAAGTGTACCGCAAGGAGGAGAAAAAACCTAAATGAAAAGCCAGACAGGTCAGAGGTCAAACAGGGCAGAGGGAGGAGGATGGACGCACAGGCCTGTCTATGAAGGTTTCTGGAATGATCATATTTAACAAAGCTGCTTGGAGACAAAAAAGCGACGGTGAGACTGTTTAAATAAATACATTGAAATGATAAATTACTCTCTACCACAGAAGTGGTGCTGGCAGAAACCGCAGGGGAGAATTTGTTTCATTTGGGCTGAGGATGCTCCAGGTGTGTGCGTGTGCGTGTGTGTGCGTGTGTGTGTGTGTGTGTATGTATGTGTGTGCGTGTAAGACAGAGAGAGAGAGCGACAGAGGGAAAGAAAGAGAATGTCTGTGCTAGATTAGTAGAAATCTTTGAAGATCTGAATAAAATAGGTCATTGTAATTATGGAGTGTAACAGGCTTTGGTCTGTCTTTGACAGACAATGGCAGATAAGATTACAGGGGACAATGAAACGGTGCTGCCACATGACGCTTGCTCTCAGGATGATTTATTGATGTTAAAAAGTCAAAGAGACGGATTTGCATGCACATCGGGGCACTCTGATGCCAGTGAAAAGCTACAACATTAATCTATTGTGTCTCACTGGTGTACCTAAATGCAGCAACGGATAATGATTTGATATCATACCACTATGCTTTTCCTAGCTGATTGATTTTATACTGCACGTTTCTTTTCTGCTGCAAATCTGTCTGCCTGCCTGTTGACTCTGGGCTTTTAAACTGAAAACGACACAATTGATTGTTTAGTACGCCTCGTCTAGGTTTAATTTCCTCGCCCACTCACAGCCGTTGACAGATAGCGTTGGCAGGGAGCCGACAGCAGTGCCACAGCGTTGTGTAACGTATCAGGTGACGGCTGTCACGGTGTCTGGGACACACACACTCGCCGTTGTCAACCCAAAGAGGACCCTATAGGGCAACCGTGCAAGGCAGCGTGATTATTGGCCGAGATCAAGCCAATCACAGCTCCTCACTGCAGGCCTCAGAGGAATCTGCTATGCCATTGGCTCTCAAATGTCCGCTTAATGCCCACAACCCACTTAATGCCAAATACATTTTCTTCAACCCGCAGTGTTCAATTGGGTTGAGATCTGGTGACCATTTTTCACACTCATCAAACCATTCAGTGACCCTGTGGATGGGGGAATTGTCATTCTGGAAAAGACCACTCCTATCAGGATAGAAATGTTTCACCATAGGATGAAGGTGATCACTTAGAATGGCTTTTATTCTATTTATTGGCATTTACCTTGCCCCCTAAGGGGCAGAGTGGACCTAAACCATGCCAGGAAAATGCACCCCACAACATAATAGAGCTGCGAGAACCTTTTATTTACTCGATTGTTTCCTTTATTTTGGCAGTTACCTCTATGTGTAATTGAATATGTCATTTATTTTTGCAATGTTGTGTGTCATAACCCACCTCTCTCACAGCCCACCAAGTGGGTGCCGACCCAGAGTTACGGAACCGCTTTGGTGTGTGACGTGACCGCAGTGCAAGGAGAGAAAACGGGGCGCTCAAACAGTTATGAGCTTCCATACACCTGAGGGCCCGGCGGCCATTAACAGCCTTCGATCCGGAGCAAGCACCGTATATTAAACCCACGTAAATCAGATTAAGTGGGCCCTGCAGAGTCCCAAATGAACAATCGAGTTGAAAAAAAACAAATAATCTGAAACCCGTTCGAGGAGAAACGCGTGACTTTGGCTGAACTCGTGGCACGGTAAACGGTGGGAGGGTGGGAGGTCCACTGGGAGGAGGGAAAGAGTATAGGTTGAATAGGGGAACAGGGGGCAATCTGTCAGATGGAAGGCCTTCTGCAAGCGGTCCGCGGCGTCTGAAGGCAATATCCGTTCCATTCAGAGCCATAGCCCGTCCCCTTTGTCTCTCTGGCCTTGACGGAGAGGAGAGCAGACAATGTCGACATATACAACAACAAGAACTCTGGAAAAACCTCAGGGACTGCCTAATGAGCAAGCAGCTCAATGCCCTCTTCGGCCCGATGCAATCTAAACACAAAGGACTTTAGCGTAAATTGTAAATGATTGTTTTGTCTGTTGGTCTGTTTGTTTGTTTGACCTACCGCCACCACCATTGTGTTGATGTTTAGATTGAATCTGACCCTTAGTGGAGAGCTTATAACCTTAGTGCAGAGCCTACTACCTTTAATGGTATTAAAATCCAGCATTATTCATGACCAGTCACCGGTGAAAATGCACAGTGTGTAGGAAGCACAGGTACAGGTAAAGGCCAAAATAAAGGCACCACTTTGGTAATCCGGGGGGGCAATCAAACAGCCCTGGCCCAGGCTAGGAGAGCCCCAGCTGTGCTAGTTGGAAAGGAGAGGGCCAGGCCTATCTGCCAGTCCTGGCCATAGCACCCCCTGATGGACACTTACTGCACCCATTTAAAGGATCTTTTTACTCGAGTCTTGCCTTTATTTAGTCAGTTAACTGTACCATTCTGCTCCTACTCTGTTGGCACTTTAAGCACAGTTTGAAATGCAGAGGGTTGGGTTTTATGTTACTCAGGTCTCCTCCTACATCATTAACAGGCTCTTTGTGATTGGTTGTTTAAAACGCAGTGCAGCACTTTGGGGGAATTCACTGAACGTTATAAGAATTTTTTGTTGAAGCTGGCTTTTTCTTGTGTTCTCAAGAAATGAAACTCATTATAAATCTTTCATTAACATAACATTCCTTCAGAATTGGCCCACGGGAAGAACATTTTGTTATGATTCATGCCTCTGTTATATTATCAGGCCTGTCCTTAATCTGAGCACATTCATTATGAACAGTCAATAGTGATCAAGTATTATGAAATAATATGCACTATATGTATCATAGCCTCCCGAAAGAACGCCACACAAAACAAACTATTCGTTTAATATTTAGCCCAAATGCAAAAGTCCTTAGTCCTTTCCCCTTGTGTTCAGCAGAACCATCTTAAATCAATAGTAGTTTACACAACACTTTATCTCTCCTTAGCCTACATTTCAACCCTGTCCTGAAATGCAGTCTGATGAGAGACTTGGATGGCTGTCAGCTGGAAGCTGTTCAAATATTGACAGGGGTGTTCAGCTGAGGGCTGCCGTTTTATGCTGGGATTGTCTAAGGCTAAAGGGCACACTACAGCGACTCTGCACAGAGGCCCATTCAGCTTTTATCCCATTATAAACACAGGCTCTAACCGTACACAACCGATGGCTTGTCCATTCCCAGTGCATCCACAACCCACGTTCTTCAAAAACTTGGCGTGTTGTGTTTAAAAAAAGTTCTAATTTGGAGTTGGCAACTCTGCCTCTTGAGCCACCGCTGTGCAACAAGGAGCACTAGCGCGTTGTTCAGGACGGCTGGTTCGTCTCCGATAGGGCTTGCCCACGAGTCGCTCGACAGGCTACACGTTGCTTCAGGACGGCTGGTTCGTCTTTGGTTTTCGACAACTGGTGGCCCATGGTACCCGACGTGTCATTGGGAGGAGCTGACGCAAGGGGTGACCGTGAAGCATCCTGGCTGACTCAAACCCACCCTGCCCTAAATTGCCCGTGGTATGGTGTGTGACGGTGTGCCACCTGTGTCCCACTGCTGTCGACTCCCAGTCAATGTCAGCTAACGAACTACAGAGGGGTTCATCGGGTTTTCCTTGCCTGGAAATCAGGGGCTAAGAGCATGTGGGCTACAGGGCCCAGCCTGTACTGACGATGAGCGATTTTACCAACTAATCCACCCAAGACCTCTGTGTTCTGCTTCTTTTCTTAAAAGTTTTTTCCCAAAATTTGGAATGCCCAAACCAAAGCTCGCTGCAAGCCCAGCTGTTAATCCAGGAGAGCATAGACAAGCACACGCTCTCCTCTGAAACACATGATGTCAGTGGCCACTTCTTTTCACGCCACAGTCTACAAGTTGAGCTTGACATAGACATGAGTTGGAGGAAGACACTTCAGACACAGCTTTATGCAGGCAGACCACGGGCGCCCCATTGACCAGCGGGAGTCGTTGGTGAGCGGCAAGTCAATCCAGCCAACTGTTCACTCCATCCCTGGGCGTTGTTAAGGCCAGTTAAGGGGCTGTTGGCCACAGTCAGCACTGGCACGGTCTGCATTCGATACCAGACTGTGGGCCTCATCCACACACTAGAACAGCGCCTTAACAGGATCAGCCACCCAGCGGCCCCCTGTGTTCTCTTTCTGATGGGCAGGGCACACAGGCTTAATTCGGCTAGCGCTCTGAATACAGGAAAAGTTTATTGAGTGAATCACCACATCTCTCTGGTTTCTCCCTTAAAAAAAAACCTGATGAGCCCTTCTGTAGTTCTGGGTCTTATGTCGCAGAACTAAGGATTTCAAGCCAGCTCATAATATAACAGATTACCTGTGATATAGCATTCTGTCGCTCAAAGAGGACATGGGAATGAGACATCAACCAAAGAACTAGAAGTGCAGCTTTATTGAGGGCTGTATCTTTCATGCCAGCAGGCAGTTTATCAGGACACCGCACCCTGTGTGTGAAACACTGTCTGTCGAAAGAACCCAAATTTGGTCTAAATCAAATTGTGATCTAAAGCATCCCCCTCGAGTTAGCCGGGTGTGACAGTTACCTCAGCGAACAGGAATCTTTTAATGCAACGTTCAAAGCCAAGCAAGAATAAGGATGTATTAAAAAATGCTAACTTGCACGGCTGTGTGCACCTGCACAGTACGTTTCAAGAGCACAACGGTTTGTCTTGTCTTGTTTTGTTTAGTGGCATGAAAACGAGCCACTCATTAAATTAGACTTGCTGTTTTGGCTTAAGAGTTTCCGGGAAAGATTTCTCTTTGTTTCGATTATCTCCACCTGCACTGAAAAGAGGACCCAAAACGGTACGGGTGATTCAGTCGACATTTTGCATCTTCCTCTAAAAGTTGTATGAGATATTTCCAATTAGTCTCCGGCATTTCCCTTACAATTTTAATACACTGTGGGTCATTTCCCTCTGGTACAATTAATGTACTGGGTAAGATGGAGGCAGGGTCTCTCCCAACGCACCTTCATTACTGAGCACACCATTTCCCACCGTCAGCCTGCGGTCAATTAAAATTGCAATTACCTGAACTGAAGAGAGGAAATTTAGGAGCTTGAATGGAGCAGAAGCTACTTAGGTTTCCAATGCGGCCAATCCAATCCTATAAAGTGACATTTAATTAAAATATAAGATGTTTTATTGCTGTGGAAAGCGTTTTTAATGCTGTGCATTGCGCTAGTCAGGTGCACTCGCTTCCGAAAACAAATAGGCGAGCGAAATGAGAATGTTGAAAATGGGTGTCCTTTGTCATAAAGGCAGGATATGCTGGGTACTGACCGCAACAACCCACCGACGACAGACCTTTGTTTCAGACCATAATAATTGGGGCATCTGCTGGAATCCGAGCATCTGTCCAAAGCTGCTCATCTGTGTTTAAACACCATGCAGTTGGCAAAAATGAGCACAGGCTAATTTGGAGAAAATAACAGGCTTGATGGTCCACAGCCAAAAGGTCACCCCCTGGATAGTGTGCTGCCCTATTTGTTTAACCTGAGGCCTGAATTCAATCAACATTTGTCCTTAACATTGACTTTCAAATTAATTAGTGTTGCTTTTTTTTCTTAACAAACATACAGTAGTTTGGCGAGTTAATTTTGGATTTGCCGATCCTTGTGATGAAAAAAATGACACTTTTCATTAATACAATTTTTATTAAAATGTATATATAAGTTATAATAAATAAATAGACCTGCATTTAATTACAAATAAAGGTGAAGGATAAGTGTTGATTGGATCAGATCTGATCAGATATTCCGGTTTGTGAATGTGAGATGAATATGGGGCCATAGCATATCTTTCTGCAAAGCCTTAGCACATTGCCAAACCCAAAGCACCAGAATATTAATGCCACGCAGTCTCGAATATCGTTATGCCCCTGTGGCAGTGGCAACAGAACAAGCACAAAGACAAGCGAGGGTGAGATTGAGAATCGCACGATCTACACCCTTCCCGATTGGGCATGAGGCAGATGGAGAAGGGGGCGTGGCTGGTTTTTGGAAGGCCGAGTGCGGATGCTGTCACTCCCTGTGGGGGCGTGTTGGAATCCAAGCGAGGATGGAGAGAGGGGAGAGCAGCTTGCTACACTCCCGGGCAGAAGGGGGCGGCGTTTGGGGCACCCTGACTGTGCTCCGCGCTCATCCGTGGTGTGGTGATTTATGGGTCTGGAAGAATCGTCGCTCAAACAGACGGCCCTTTAACCTTCCAGGAACAGGCTTCACGCTGGGCACAGTGTAGCAGAGTCACAGGGGTGGAGGGTGGAGGGGGAGAGTGTGCCTTCTGCCTTCTTTTGTACACACACTCACTCACACACACACACACACACACACACACACACACATACTCTCACACACATGAGCGCACACACAAACACACACAGACTTACTATTCAGAACAGAGACACATCAGTGGTCAGCCATTAGAAATATAGAAGCTTTCTAATTATCATACTGTCTGTAAAAACAACAACAAAACCAAAAAGGAAAAAACATGCCTACCACAGCTAAAACATATCTACCACAGGTAAAATTACCAATAACTGATATTTTTATTTTTGCGACAACAGTTTCTTTCTCAATAAAATCCATGGCACACAGAACAGCATATTTCAGTATCTCACTAATTGGTGTCCACTGGTGTCTATCTGGTGTACCCATCAGTTGGATAAATGTTAGTTCAGTTAATTCATTTGTTTATTTATTTTTAGCTTTATTTCACCAGGTAGGTCAACTGAGAAATCATTTCTTGAGCCAGGGAAATGGGTAGGGAAAGTAATGGATTGTGTAGCCAATCATATGCAGGGGCATGATTTGGTAGTCAGATGTAGAGAGCGGGAATTTCATCAGTATTTTTGGGTTAACACCCCTACTCTCTGGAAAAGTGTTATGGGATGTTTAATGGCCACAGTTTAATGGACCTCAGTTTAACCTGTCATTCGAAGGACTGCATCCTCTTCCGCACATTGTCCCCATCACTGTGCTGGGGCACTGGATTTTATTTGGTCCTGGGGGAAGAGTTCCTACTGGCCCACAACACCTCTTCCAGCAGCAACTTCGTTTTCCTAGGAGGTCTTCCATCCAAGCACTACCCAAGCCTAGCCCTTCTTAGCTTCAGCTGTTTGACATGAGTTTAGGGTGCTATGACTGCTAGCTACAGGAAATAGTGCATGCCACTCACAATGGTCTGATAACCCTGACCATTGTTATCAGACCATACTTTGACCGTAGCATTTTTTGCATTGTTGGGTTTATGAAATATGTCTCTTGGTGGGCTTAAGAATTATTAGAGCAAACAACTACTGCCCCATAACAGCTACACTGTCTTGTTATTCCTCTTAGCACAGTTTTGACTCTAAAATCCACATGGACCTGAACTTTTCTCCACTAACAGAAGCAGTGTTTCGATACACTCCTTATTTTGCATGTTGAAGGTACATGGTCTTGGACGCTGAGTCTATTATTCACTGAGTTATCTTCTACCCACTCTTCACCCAGAGCAGGGGAGAGAGTTACTGTAGGCACACCATCCGAGTCTCAAACGCTGGAAATGAATCTCTTTTTAAAGACATTGTTGGCGCCAGGGTGTAGACCTCATTCTCTGACATAGTTTGCAGAAATCTGCTCAATGGATGTAACCCGTGAACATGGATTGTCACCGTGCACACAAAGACCGCATAGAGCTGGGAGGGACCGCAGCTGCGCTCATAAAGACCGCAGTTGACTGAGAGTGACCACAATCTTGTTTGTGTGTGGGAATGGGCGGGGCCAGGGGCACAACAGTATGTTTTTCTGATTTGATTGGGACATTATCTATGATAAAACCAGCTTCCAAGCTGATAAGTATAATCAGCATGGCAAAGAAAGCTTAGGCATGCACGGACATACGTATATACAATCACACACACACACAAGCACATGCACACACATATATACAATCACACACACGCACGCACGCACGTATGTATATACAATCACACACACAGACACAAACACTTTTTTATTTTTTGCAAAACTGACCATCTGATTTGTTTTAATAAGGGAGCTATCTTGGCTTTTAAAAATGTTTAATTAGACAGAATGGAGGGCAAAGGAAAATCTGTGTGTCACAATGAATACCAGGAAATTACAGTGTGTCTTCAGAGCCTGACTCTTTACCTCACATACTGCAGCAATGCTTTCCTTTAAGTAATACAGTCACATTTAATTCAATTAAATCAAAACAATCCTAATGTGTTCTATTGATTATAGAAATAGTAGCATCATACGGGCATGATTATGATGTGGGGGGAAAAACTATCCAAAAACAAAACAGGAGAGTATATGAGCATCGTGCTAATATTAATGCTGTTATTTCAATGCAGGGTTCAGTTGTGTTTCATCCCAGTTGTAAATTGAATATTATTCATATATGTCTGGCTCCTCCATTTTCCCCCAAGGTTGTTTTACAACATCTTGTTTTTCTTTGTAGAGAAAGAGGCACACCAGGCAGCTGCCTCCTTTAAGCTGACAGCATGAATTGCTTCCCTGTCACAAAACGAAATTGGCCGCAAATTTTTCCAGTGTCACTTGCTGGACCATAACTCTTTGAACGTCTGGCGAATTCCTTGTCATTTGCTCGGAGGGCCGGCATGATTCTCCTCCTTCGAGGAGAAGCACAAAAAAATGAAACACAAAGAAACGCGAACATGCTCTCTGAGGCACTTGCGAATGCGTGTCGCCACACCTCAGGCACATCCTCTGCACAAGCAGACAGTTTTTTTTCCTGAGCGAGACAGCAAGCTAACGAGCCTCTCGGTCCCTCCTGAGCAATCGCACAATCCCACAGACAGCACAACAGCCCAATAGGTGCAAACCCCATCAGGCCACTTCTCACAAATGTGGGCTTTAGCATGTTTCCTACTTGCTTGTCATCTCAAGGTTTTCTCCTTCAATGGCAATAGAGAGCCAGGAACCTCCCTGTGCACATTGAATTGCAGTGCTACAGGGGACACGGTGTCTCACCAGTGGTGCCGCCAGCTTTCACAATTGCGTCATGGTCTACGGCCAGGATTCAATCAACATGTGTCCTTAACTTTGATCAAACTGTGATTAAATGCAAGTGTTTGTTTTTTCCTCACGAACAGAGTTTGACGTGTTCGGTGATCACCAAAATGAAAATTTTCATTATTATTAAGCATTTCTTTGAAAGTCAAAGTTAAGGACAAATGTTGATTGAATTCTGGCGAGAGTTAAGGACACATGTTGATTGAATCCTGGCCTTAGTCTCCATGTTCACTGTATGTTCAGGGTTGTAATGTGTCTTCTATTTTGTGTTTGTGTAATTCTCAAATCCATTCAGTATGAGATATATACCAAAATATAATTCCTGTGAAATTGTGTGAATTTGTCTGAAACCTGTTTTCCTAATGAGAAACTAGTCTCATTTCCAGAATTGCACTGATCTTTGATTAAAAATGATCCTCTCAGCCATTCTTCCTTCGACTTCATCATTGAAGAATGAGTGCAGTGGTGAGTTAAGTCTTGCTCCATTATCCCCCATAAAGAAGACAGATTTTTGAATCATATTAAATACATACATACACT
Organism: Aldrovandia affinis; assembly: GCA_029706075.1. Lineage (NCBI taxonomy): Eukaryota > Metazoa > Chordata > Actinopteri > Notacanthiformes > Halosauridae > Aldrovandia > Aldrovandia affinis. The sequence continues at coordinate 5,011,614 of JAINUG010000003.1, read as the reverse complement.
CTTTTCTTCCACCTCAGCTCAAACTAGTACTGTCACCTAACCTAGACATTCCCTTTTCCTCGGTATAGTTATTTGGGCTTATTGAATTTGGCCCAGAATGCAGTTGGGAAAGAAGTGTCTTTGGAAAATCAGTGAAAATACTGATTTGTTTTGTGTTCTAAAGCCCATCTGTGTTCACATTGTTTAATTGTGAGGCAAAGTCAGGCCAAGGTTCAGACCAAGTTTGGGGTTAAAACAGAACTAGGCAGCACTTGTGTGTACTGTAAAGTTAAGATTTATGGTCAGAGCCATACCAAAACAGCACAGTGGCTCATTATGGGAAACAGGAGTCTGATTTCATGCACTGATTTGTGGCTTTCTTTTAGAAAATGTCTCCATATCCAATGACAAAAATTGCCCAGAAGCTTTTCTCATTGCACCAAATCCCCGGTTATGCAGTGCAGCGCAATAGAAACGGTTGGTGAGTCAGTCTCTAGGAACAGAGAAAAATCTAAAAAGTGTCAATTTAGATCCCCCCAAAAAAAAGCTTCCAGCTGCACTAATTTGTGTCTATGTGATTATGCTCTCTGCAACAGGACACACACACACACACACACACACACACGTATATACACATGCACATACACACAAACACACACACACTTACACACAAGATAGGCATAAACATCAAAGCAGAATTAAAGTCAGGGGAATAGCAGTCTAGCAGAAATGCTCACTTCGGTTTCAAACAGCAGCTGCATCGAGGTTGTAAACATCACTGTGCTTTTTGCCAGAGCACTTTCACAGATGTTAGTGTGTGTTCATTTCCCCTGGTGCCCAGCAGTGTTTCATTCAGTATAATGACACTTTCGCTCTGAAAGGGTGGAGCCTGATGTGAAATTGCACAGATGCTTGAATTGCACTGTCGAGATATGTGCACATGCTCAAAGTCCGCACACGCTCTCTGACTGACGCCTCAAAGAGCAGGGCCTCGATCTGAATCTGTCCCTTAAGCAGAAAACCATGAAGTCCACCCCCACCCCCCTCAAATCCCTCAGAAACATTTATGGGACCTGATCTCTGCTTAAGATTGATATTATTTCCAACCACAAGCAGGTTGAATTATCGCATGATGATTGTATCCATTGGTTGAATGTTTCCAACCCTAATGCTGACTGCAATCCAGAGCAGGAGATAAAATCTCACCCCAATATACCAATATCCACCCAGCTCCCTGGCCTGCTCCACACGCACCGCTCCCAGCTCACCACCTCTCCCTCTCTCTCTCTCTCTCTCTCTCTCTCTCTCTCTCTCTCTCTCTCTCTCTCTCTCTCTCTCTCTCTCTCTCTCTCTCTCTCTCTCTCTCTCTCTCTCTCTCTCTCTCTCTTTCTCTCTCTCTCTCTCTCTCTCTCTCTCTCTCTCTCTCTCTCTCTCTCTCTCTCTCTCTCTCTCTCTCTCTCTCTCTCTCTCTCTCTTTCTCGCACGTCAGTCTCACGCACGGCAGTGAAGTCATCAGATTCTCCACGTAATCAAGAGTGCGAATCAAAGCGAAAAACTCAACATCAGCCTCCCCTTACGTTACCTTTTTAATCATATAAGCATGCAGCCTAATAAGTGTGGCATTTTGCAGGGGTCGAAGGAGGAAATAATGGCTCCAGAGACAGTGGGATATGTTTCTCCCTTATGTAAAATATCATGGTAATGTGATGTGACCTTCATAGTTGGGAAAGCCTGCAACATGGAGACTTCTCAAGCCCCTATGGAATAACACCCATGTTGAATCTCATAGTTAGAAAAAGCATGGACTTCTCAAGGTTACATGAGTGCATTTAGCGGTCGTTGGAAGGCTTGAGGTAGGTCATGAGATGACATGAAGAAAAAAAAATCTGTACTGCATATAATACTCTTTCCACTGACATTCATAGTCCCATTAAACACTGCAACTGTTGGCTGCACCCACTGCACTAGTGGCAGTGCGAATGCAGTCGTTTTTACGTTCGTCAAGAAACATTTTAATTCCCTATTTTAACATATATCAGGCTGCATTTTTAATGAGGTGGTAGGTCACAGAAAAATGTATTATACAGTACCAGTAAAAGGTTTGAGTACACCTGCTCGAAACTAGGCTTATCTCATAATTGACAATGTTTTATACCATATAAGTTTCTGTAAATACTTGAGCATTTAAAAAAAAACCACATGTAACAATAAACAAAAGGAACATCAAAGCAATATTCAAGAACATTTTTATTGAAAATTGAATCTTGGATTCTTCAAAATAGCCACCCTTTGCCGTGATAACAGCCTCACAAACACGGGCCATTCGGTTAATAGGTTTCAGCAGGAAATCACCCAACATGTCTTCCCAGCTCTCCTGCAGCAATTCCCAGAGACACTTGTGGGTTGCTTTGCTTTGCCTCTTCTGTCCAGTTTGTCCCATACAAGTTGTATGGGATTGAGGTCTGGACACTGGGCAGGCCAGGTCATTAGTTTGAGTTGTCCTTCACATTCCTTCTTCACCAGATAGTTCTTGCACAATTTCAAGGTGTTTTTGGGTCGTTATCTTGCTGAAGAATGAAGGAGTGCCCTATTAGCCATAATCCGGATGGAAGGTGTACTCAAACTTTTGACTGGTACTGTATATATGACATTTAGCAGACCCTTTTATCCAAAGCGACTTACAGTAGTGAATGCTTACTTTAAAAAAAAAAAATTAGTATGTATTCACTCATTAAGTGGGTTCTTGGGCCCAGAAAGTTTGCGAACCCCTGCACTATACTGTAACAGCCTCCTTAGTGTCCCCTGAACAGTGCCCAGAGAGTGCTTACTGTACCCTGCTGTGTCCCCAAGCACAGAACTTTGTGTTTTTAATCACCCTCACAAAAGAGTAGTTTCCCTAGCAGGCCCTGTTTAATCAGGAGAGAGTCAGATTTTAACATGAGGGTAGATGGTGAGTTTATTAGCTGCTGAGCCGCACATGTAGGCAGCCCTTAGAGGCATGGTAGCTCTCATTAAAATTGTCGATGCCAAGAGGCATCACTGGAAGGACTGTATTTCGCAGTGCTAATTAAATATACAGACATCTGCAGCAGAGGCACAGCCTCTCTCGCAGCGGCCAATCACAGGCCCCCTTTAACCCTGGGAGGAGTGAGTTTTATGAGAGTTCTAGTTCTAATTCACAGTGTTCCATTCTGGAATTTTACAGTTATTTGATGATGCCATTAGCAGCCCTTTGTGATGTCATCATCTAGAATCAACTAGAGTGTTGCGGCATGTTCTGGAACAAACATCATAGTGCGGCAGTACTCCTCAAAGGGTTAAAAGTTGTCAGACTGTATCGTGACCCCTTTGAACCCTACCACACTTTACCGGGACTCCCTGCTTGTCATGAGACAGGCCTTATACACCGAGGTGAAATAGCGGTTACACGTTCAAAGGGATCTGAAGGGGGAAAAAAAGTGACAGAGAAGAGTTAACAATCCAACAGTATCATTCACTATTCCTGGCAGGCAGCCACGTCTTCCTGTCACAGGAAGCCCGCAAGCATTATTGTCATTATTTTATCAGACTGAAGGAACAGCTCTTGATCACCTTCTAAATTTAGCACCCATACACAATTAATTGGTATTTTACCGGGGTGTGAAATTAACAGGAGCCGTCTAGCAGGAACTGTTACAGATTGTCCCTTGATGTTTTATATTCAGAAATCATCTGGTAAAAGAGTATGGCAAAATATTCCTTTGCTCCCATAAGCACTGACATTAAGGGGAGTATAGCGTTTAATCACACCGACATTTGCTCTCGTAGCTGAGAAATAAAAGTGCGTGAAATGCTGTGCAGGAAAACAAAACAGGCCATTTAGAGAATCCTATTAAAGGAAGAAGGTCAGCTGACATTGCGCCGGTGGGCAGGATCTTAAAATTTTGATACATTTTTGGCTCCTGGTCCTCATAGTTCCCCGCTATAATCCTCATTTGTTTCATTCATCCAAAGGTTAAAGTTTATTTATTCACTCGGTTGTTCTATGTCCTTTCTTCATTGTTTCATTTTTTTTTATTGCTCCCGGCCCACAGTCATAAGTCGTAGCCCCAGCACAATGCAGCAGATGGTGGATCATCCAATCAAGCCAACAAATTACCCATGATTCCCCACTGCGTCTGAGCACTGTGAGTGGCAGAGACCCCACAGTTTGCAATGAAAGCCAGTAGAGGCCCCACGGTTTGGAATGAAAGCCAGTGGAGACCCCACAGTTTGGAATGAAAAAGCCAAGTGGGCCAGTTGGCAGTGTGAAGCCATGTCACCATTTCTCTCTTCTCCCCTGTTCTCCAGCCGCCTTTCCTTTTGCTGCTCAGGTTGTCAGGGTGAGGCATGAAGCGTGAAGGGCGCGCATTGGCCGCCACCACGGTTTGGGGGTGCGGTTTGGGGTGCGGTTTGGGGCCGAGGGGTACGCTCACCCAGTGAACAGAACGTGCTCATATCAGCCTGCCATTTGGGGGGAGTCTAATCTATGGGTATCAGCGTTTATGGTACCGGTATGGTCTGATAACTTATGAATGTATCATTTTTCTTTTTATACTTGATTTGGGTGTGCTTTCATTCATTGTGTGATTTTAATTTGAGTTAAATTATGTTTATTTCACTGTTTGGTTTTGAAAATGTGAGGGATTTTTTGAGAGAATGTAGTTCATGTTCAGGTATTGAAAATATAATAAAGTATAGGTTTACAAGAGTCATTTGAGAATGTGTTTATTGATAAAACATTGGTCTAATACATTGGCAATTGGTGGACTAGGATATGCCAAAATCATTATCGGCATCGCCCCCGCCCCCAAAGAACACCAGATATCAGTCGAGCTTTAGTCTCTAGTGTTCTAGACCAGTGCTCTACATCATATCCACTGAATCATCATCCCTAAATAAGCCTTTGAAAATGCTCTGTTGTCGATGCGTGATCCTTAATTGTGATTGATTGGCCTCCTAGATGGACCAACAGTACCATAGTGATCAAATTCCTCCTCTTAATTGAATCACTGTGTTTTGCATTACCTGGACTGTGTTAAGGATATCAGTGCTGCAGATCACCCAGAGGGAGACGGCAGCGTTTTCTCTCAGTTCTTTAGTCCAAATTGGCTTTGAATGCCTAATGGAGGCTATTAATGAGAAGCCTGAGTCCTAGTAGACAGCAATTAAAGGTCTGTCTGTATCTCGTCCACAGACGCTGCGATCTATTTTGTGTGGACACAGCGTTACTCATCATTCTATTTCCATGCCTTTGATCTTTGCAAAGCTTCAAGTTGCATTAAGCGTGTTGCTCTGTAAAAGGTTAGCTGTCCCTCAGCAACAAAGGGAACTGTTTGTCGGTTCCACGGTACTCGACATCCAGAGGAATTTAGATAACTGGGAGAAAATGCTATACTACGAGACAATGCTGTTGCTTAACCATTACAGAACCATTAGAGTGCATCCAGATCAGTATCTCAGTTGAGGGTAGCCTCCACGTGTATAGCCTATATACCATATAGCATGCTGTTTTTTGCGCTGACCAGTTCAACTAAATGAATTAAAATAACCCACCAGAGTGCACGTAAGTGCTTCCGTGATTGCTTTTGTCATGAAATCAATTTGTAGAAAAATGTTCAGCCGATGGCTAGCGTGCCTCATTTCATACCCCTCCTTTTCCACAGGCCGCCGTTTAGTTTGGGCTGTCAGGTGTCCAAAGCTTGTATAGCCCCACTGTGATTCCACCTGCCAGCAGTCACTCAACAAATCAATCAATCAATCAATCAAATTTACAGTTGTATATGTCACTCTTTCCAAAGGAATTGCCTCAGAGCACATAACACAAAATGAATGGATTACTTTAAGCTCTATAAGCCTGTTGATTAGGGAGTCCTTGAGTGCTCGGGAAATGTAATAATGACTCATCTTGGCACAGATTTGTTCCTCACATAATAACAGCTTAGACACACAGGTCATGTCAACTGAACAACGATCGTTCTGATGTCTGTTTCTCTTGCTCCGTTGCAAATTCAGGTAGATCAAGTGCAAGGGGATATGCGGAAGTGCCACAGGTGCGTTAGGGAAACCCCTGATCTTCCTGATGCTCTTGTGCTTGCCATATCTTACTCCTGGCTGTTGTGTGTTTTTGCTTCCCCAGTAAGAGGTGTCAGAAAGCCTTCACTTTGTGAAATGTGCAGTGGATTCAAGTGGCCAGCAGTGGGATTAGTAATTCCATACCCTTCAATTAATTATATTTGGTTATATGTTTAAATAAACCTTTGGCGAGTTGGTGTTGGCGAGTCTTCTCATGTGGCACTTGGTCCTCACAAGCTTTTCATTAGAAGCGGTTAGGCCACTTTGGTGCATGCGGTTGGTTTGCTGGTGGAAAGTGGGGCATTTGGAGTCAGGATTCCTGACAGTGTATACTCCTCCCCTTCCTGACAGGAATCCTGGAACTTCCTGTGTCTGGGGGGGTTGGGGTGGGGGGGGAGTGTAAGAAGTGAGGCGGGAGCTTTCATCTCTCCACGCTGGGTAAGGCATTCACATACTGCTGTAAATCCAGCACGCACAGCCGCACTGTGTGAGCTTGTTAGTCTCACTTACACGCACATGTGTCCAAACCGCACGCTGTCAGATCTCACGTGTTGCTTCCTCTCGTGTTCCCATGAGGGCCTCTAAGCACTTCCTCACGGAGGTCCACTCAACCTGCGCCTGGGTCAGGGTGAGACAGGGGTAACGAAAACATGTCTGTGTGATGGGGTGGAAAGGTCATGTCGTGTTTAGTGGTAAGTGGTAAGCCACATCCATTTGAGGTATGCTTAAAGCAATGAACTATAACATAATATCATCACATGATTGCTAACATCGGTGAAATGTTATATCAAAAAAGATTTAAACAAAAAGTGATCCGAAGTAAAACTTGTGATTTTGCTTCTTGCTGAGCTTCCCTGGCTGAGCTGCTGAAATTTACACTTTTGGTTAAGTGTGTGTGGAACCAGCAAAACAGATCCAAGTCAAAGACTCAATAATTTTGTACTTATTTGATATACTGTAGGTTGTGCTGGCAAGAATATGCTTTTGCACCAGTTCCTGGTGAATAAAAAGGTGCTTTGGATTCTGATCCTGTCTTGCTGTGATTTAGAGCCAATGATTGGTACTTCCTCTCTAATGAACTTGTACACCTGAGGCACATTTTTAGAGTCAGGGTACATAAGACTGCATTCAGCATATAGCCTACCACTGATGGATACTCATCTTTAACTGAAAAACGTTGAGTGCGGATGTTTTATGAATGTGGTCACTGCAGATGGAATGGGCTCTTTCTTTCCCACCCCTGATGCATTTGGGGCGGCCTTTGCTGGGGTTTGGGGGTGAGAAGGAGAGGCAGCAGGTGGAGGGAGTCTGCAGCAGCTCAGAGTGGGAGGGTGGGTGGGTGGGGTCCCGTCAGCCCCCAACCTTGGTACTGCTTCTCTCCCTGATCCTCTCTCCACCACAGGCAGTTAGAGAATAGGGGGGGCAGCTGAGAGGCAATGCCCACAGACCTGCTGGATAGCAATCCAAAACACTCCTCTCTATCAGCCATTCCTCTCATTCACCAAATTCCATTTTAGGCTGGGTTATGAATTTGCCTGAGGTCATGCCATATTATGTATCCGTGTATGGCATGTGCAGGAACTATGAGTCATTGTGGTATTTTAGTGGAGGGGCTTGGGGGTGGGTGGTTTGATGGATAAGTTTGACTAACATTTTGTATAATGACTCTGAAAGATCAATGTGGGTTGATCCACCGCTTCTAATCTATAGCTTCATATAATTTTAGGCCGATGGATATGCTTTGCTTGAAATATCCTCATGGCGTATTTGACCATGCATTTTCTTCTCTTGTCACAGTCTGCCCCTTTCCATACACCCGGGTCCTCCAAAACATACGCTTACTTTTGAATCAGTTACGCTTTTTGTATCCAATTCTACTTTCAGTTCCAGATAAAACCATGGTTTTTAACTCACAGGTCTACGAAAAAATGTAATTCAATTCTCATTAAAGGGTTAAACCAGAACACACCAGTCAATACCATTTTTGATTTGACGTGTCAGGATCTATCTCTGATATGTCGATGCACGGTGAGTTAAAGTGACTCACAGTGCATGCAATAATGTTACGGACGTTTGAGGCTCACGGGGAGGTGTTGGGTGGGTTGGATTTTGGTATTAGTAGTAGGTGGTGTGTGCTTGGAGTAGGCCTATGGAAGCTCCAGGTGTGATGGGCCTGTTATATACTGTACAGTCTTCCACTTTCACGTGTTGGACACCCAGCCTTTACTCTCAAATGTAAAGGTACAATTAGGATACACTTTTGTTCCTCAATGTGCTCATTGTTCCTTCAAAGGTACACATAAGATCTTTCTTAATTTGGTTTTGTACATTTCCCTAGTGAAAAGGATACATATTGAGGAAAGGTACAGATATGTACAAAGATAGGGTAATGAATCCTTATTCACACTGGCCGCCATATTTTAATGAAATTGAGGCTTGTACTGCGAGCAATATTTTTTCATTCCGTTGTGGTCTTCTGTGGTCTTTTTACACCAGATCTTGTCAAGCCAACTAGATGAACATGATTGATGTTTGTGTGATTCCACAGGGTGCACACTGAACCAGCTTCATTTACTGCGTTTGTTTTGTTCTGCATTTTTTCTGTTCATAATGACATTATGACAACATGATGCATGATTAGCCCTCGACGCTGCCTGTTGAAGAAGACCAGATCGGTATAACGCTGTAGTTAGGGGATCTAGCCATTGATTTTTATGTTTTGTTGTTTTGTTTGTTTTTATTTATTTCTCCATCTGTTTCAAAGACTAGGTGTGCATTCTGGATCATTCTTAGCACTGGTCAATAATTCACCATACCCACATTGCTCACCTCCTTTCTCAATGGGTTTGCTTATTAATAACCCAGTCAGCATATTTTATGGTGGGGGTTTTCATTCAGAAAGTTTATTTAGGGACGTGCTTACCACCAGAGTCTGTGGTGTGCTTACTCTAAGGAGCTGACACGAAACCAAAGTGTGATTCAGTCGCTGGGTAAACTGAGCAAACTCTGGGGAAAATCCGGGAAATGACACAGCAGTTCCTTAGGAAAAGTGCCAGGATAAGTGGGTCCTCCTCCTTGGACTGCAGTTTTCCTGATTTAGCAATAAATCTTGACTAATGTTTGGCCATCACCTCAGAGCCCTGGCTCCTGAATGTGTCTGTGCCCGCTGTTCCTACAGTCCCGATGCCAAGCCATCATGGCGAGACGCTGCAAAAACACAGAGACAGGCGTTCACTCGGAGGTTGACCGGGGGTGCGCGTGAAAATGCCTCAGAGATAGTTCTACATTTTTGCTCCACGCGCTCACTGTGTCAAATCCATCCATGAGTAAGAGGGCCTTTTTCATTTTTATTGCACTACGCTGAGAAAATTGACTAAATGAGCCTTTTCCCTGACAGCGTGACAATGCACAGTGCTGCAGTCATTGCTTTGCATTACATTGTAGCCATTTAGCATCCAGGTAGGTGTGGTGTGATGAATTTAAGCAGCTATTCTGATGGAAGGTATGTACCATGTAAGGACCGACAGGGTGGCCACACAGAGGGGCAGCTGACGTCTGATGTGGCTGGAATGTATCCAGGGTCAGGTACACTTGCAGAAATCCAATGAAATTGCAAACATTGCTTTTGAATGGCCCCAAGCTCATGAGTGTTTCTTTTCAGGGCGGGCGGGGAGGGGGAGGTCATCTCTCCCCCAATGTTGAGAGAGCATTAAATTGTCCCCTCAATAATTTCTGTCCACCTAAAAAGTTATCAACTTTTTTACACAACGTAAAGGGTTAAAATCACAGCAGGACCAACAGGATGCTGGGATCTAGGCAAAGTTAGACAGATATTTAGCAAGAGAAGCCTGGAGCTTTTAGCAATAGAGATATTTAGCAAGCTAGTTTGCAAACTAACTGACTAGCTGGTTAGCCAGCTAGATAGCTAGATGCAAACTGCTGTATCCACACAAGATAACTTAGCTAACTTTGTAGCAAACTTAGATAACTTTTAAGTAACGGTGTCTCCCCCAATGTTTAAATGAAACCTACGCCCTTGACCCAGCTAACACTATGTGATCTAGCTTCCCTTGAATGTTACCAGTGAGAAAAAGGCATTACGTTTTCTAGAAGGCTTTAGCAATGCAATGCTACCTCTGTACAATAACGCTACCTTTGATAATACATGTTTTTTCCCTGGGAAAATACAAGAATAAAAAGCAATAAAAGGTTGAGCAGATATTGTAATACACCTGTGCAATCAATCAAGTGTCTCTGTAAATGACGTGTTTGTCTTGTGATCCTAGTTATTTATAGTGAGTATTTTTTTTATCTTGGTGGGAAAAGAGCTCGTGTGAATGTCAGGAATGTTAAATGTTTAATAAGCATGGCTCCATGGTGCGAAACGAGGTGACACCTCTGATGACAGAAAAGGAAGGCCAACCTCACACTTCTACTTCACTGAGATTTTTCAAGAAAGGCCAATAAGCTGCAAAGATATTGAAAATCTCTCGAGGTAGAAAAAATGCTATTACGAGAATAACAGAGCTTATTCCAGTAGCTGGTAGAAATTGTGGTCCCTAATGACTAGGCCCAAATGGTCAGGAAGCAACTACGCATATAATGGTATTTTGGGATTTTTTTTCCTTTATATATTGCCATTGTGGAAACATTATGATCAATGCAACATCCAGTTCCAATACAACATGGTGTTGCAAAATGGTGACACAACATTGCATGACAATATCGCAGGCACCTTCCGTTTTATGTTGTCATAGTGTCACGTAAAAACCTTTATCTGAATAATTAAGGTGACGTAGCTATTTCTTCAGTAATCTGCTAGTGTTGATATATGCGTACTGAAACAAATGCATTAAAATTAGTCCAGTTAACAGAAATGTAACAGACAGACATAGGGATAAAAATTTTTTGTTTTCATTAAAGTGTTCCCCTTTGATGTATTCGTACTTAACAGCGTGATGTAGCCTCTGGAAACCTGTGAAAATATGTCTGAAAGTATGTTTACAATATAGTGGAGAGAAGGCAAAATAAAATCCTCAGAGGTTCGGCCCTCATGCTGGCATCATCAATTGCCAGGTTATTTAAAGATCGCCCAAGCTAGCTAGCTTTGCCTTGTACTGAGGAATGATTTGCGGAGGGTATCACGGCGAGCTCGGCCCAGCTGAGGGCCTACAGACAGGGGAAATGAGTCGTGGGACTGGCTGCCTCTGCGGTGAAGAGAGATGGCTGTATAGAATATATTAGGATTAATGGCCATTCTCAGAACTTTGTTGTATTTTCTCATTAAGTATGTAATACTGTTTAAATCCAATGCCTGCAACCCGCTGTGTTGGTGAATTTCTTCTCCTGATTTTGTTTTCTCTGCGGCATGTTATTCATACGTTTTTTTAAATTATTGGCAGTCAAGCTTAAATTTCTGGGCAAACAAATATGCATGTATCTATATGGCATACACTCAAAATGTAATTGAAATATAATACATTTCATAAAAATGTGTAATTTACTCAATCTGATATACTGTAAGTACTGCAGAAAAGACAAGCAGGCAATAATTACTCTGTCATTACTATAGAAAACAAAGCAGAAACGGAACCAAGTTGTGCCACATCTGAGCAATAAACTCTAAAATTCAAAATTCTGTCTTAAAAAACAAAAAGACACATCCAAGATGTAACTTTTAATTCTTGGTCAACTCTAATACACCCACTTTTTGTGTAAATGTAACTTTTTGCCATGCCACAGATAATTGCCAACATAAAGGAAACACTTTAGTAAATTAAGGGTTCTAGCAGCTTTGTTATGGTGTGGGGTGCATTTTCCTGGCATGGTTTAGGTCCACTCAGCCCCTTAGTGGTCACTGAATGGTTTGATGAGCATAAAAATGATTTAAACCATATGCCATGGCCATCTCAGTCACAAGATCTCAACCCTGTTGACCGCTTATGGGAGATTATGGAGCGGTGCTTGAGACAGTTTTCCACCACCGTAAACAAAACAACAATTGATGGAATTTCTTGTCGAAGAATGGTGTTGCATCCCTCCAATAGAGTTCCAGACACTTGTAGAATCTATGTCAAGGTGTATTGGAGCTGTTCTGGTGCTTGCAGTGGCCCAACGCCCTATTAAGACACTTTATGTTTCTTTTATTTTGGCACTTACCTGTAGATCATTTTATTTTTTTTAAATGAAGAAAAAAATCCATGTTTCCCACAGCATTGTCACAACATGCCGTGACACCAGGCATACCGCGACCTTCCTGCAGCATTTCAAGGTTTTCCTGAGTCCTCCACCTGAGAACTCACCCAGTACTAACACGAGCACACAAAAACCCACCCAAAGACACAGCCTCATGGCACACTTCCTAGTGCGTGACAACGCTATAGAAAACCAGTTCTAGAATCTGTGAAAATCACAATGTATTTTTAATCACAGAACATAACTGTGTCACACATGTACAGACACATATCCCTGGTGTTATGAAATAGTTGTCATAACTTGTCGTTTCACCGTATGGCAGGGAGGGTGAAAAAAGAAACCAACGGCTCAAGCAACGCTTGTGCAACAGGCCAGCAGCTGGTGTGTGCTGTCTCATTCATACCAATTGACTTCTAAATAACATGCCGTACCCCCCTGCAGCCTTCTCATGTCAAACAGCTGAAGCTAAGCAGGGCTGGTCTCAGTTAATGCTTGGATTGGAGACCCTGGGGGAAAACTAGCTCAGCGCCCCAGCACAGTGATGGAGGCACTGCGCTGTAGAAGGTTCTGTCCTTCGGATGAGACGTTAAACTGAGGTCCTGACTCGCTGTGGTCATTAAAGATCCCGTGGCACCTTTCTAAGTGGGGGTGTTAACCACCAGGGTCACCTCCTCTTTTTCTTATTGGCGACACAATCCCTTGTGTTCCCGTGCCACTTTCAAACGCCAGGTCATCATTGCGAATGGGAATTCAGTTCTTGGTTGGCCTACCTAGTTAAATAAAGCTAAAATGAAATTAATTAAAAATCTGTACTGCCTCACTAACATTGCATGGAAAAAATGCAGCTTCTGGTCACCCAGGATACAGGCATGTGCTAAATCATTTTGTTTTGGAGTCTGTTTGTTTTTTGTTTTTTTTATGTTTTTTCTGATTTTTCACCCATTTTCTCCCAATTTGGGGCCAATTGTGCCCTTTATTGTTTTCAATTACCCCCCCATCTGCCACTACAGGACCAGCCGCTATCCTGCGATCGGCAGTGACAAAGGCACCAAACTGCCTCCTTTGAGACGGAACTCACCAAGCCGTCGACTGTGATTCCGATACACACAGGGAAGCTTTTTGTGCATGCGGCGAGCTCATGCTGACTTCCCTCCCACCTCCCCCTGGAGCGGGCAGCCAATCGCCACCCCCAAGTGGGACTCCTGGCCTGGGCTGGGCTGGTGCAGCTAGGGATCGAACCCGGGCTGCAATGGGCAACTTGCACTCCTGGACAAGTGCCTTTACCAGTTCTGCCACCCGGGGGCCCTGTGCTGGAGTTTTTGCTTCTCTGACATACGTTGGTTGTTTTGTGAAAAACACCCCGGAGGCCAATTTGCATATGTTGTTTACTCTTTCACACAGAAATGTATTCTGTGCATTTAAGACAAGTAGTGGGAGCTTCTTTATTTATGCTCACAAAATTGGAACATGAGGGTAAGTTTCACACGAACAAACAGCATACATGCATACAAGTTTTTGAAGAGGAAATCAATTTTTTTTTTTCTTCGACCACAGTATCAGATTTTGTGAGTAAATCATGATACGCATACTGTCATCGTAAGTGTTTTTCCTTCATGACTCATATTGTTTGTGTGCCCGTTTGTGTTTATGTGTAAGGAATGTTCTCACTGGAGTTGTAATTAACCGAGGTGGCATTCCTACACTCTCAAACTGGTTCGGGAAGAAAACCGGTACACTGCAGCTTCTCGCAGGGGTGAAATTTCATCCAATAATAACTGACTGTTTATCTTTTCAGGTTTAGGATTAACTGTCAGAAGCCTTGAATGAAATCTCATTTCCTCCTCGGAACAAAAACCTGTTCTTTGTTCATTGACCTACTGCCTGTTTGCTGTTTTTCTTTCAACGCGATGAAAGAATCTGTCACATTGTAAAGGCCTACATTTCAGATGCTTGGATTTATAGCCCACTATTTATTGCCTAGTGCCATTATTCTGCCCAGCAGGGCTTTCCGTGTGGCTGGCTGTGATTGGATCAGGCTCTAGGGAGCACGGAAGTCTCTGGTCCGAGAGAGGGTTTTGGCGCGCCAAGCACACGGCACATTTTTATCTGCCATTGCGTGGGGTTTGGGGATGGGCTGGTGAGCGCCTGTTCTCTACTCCGGCAACGCCACACCAGCTGGGACACAGCTGACACCAATCTGATGGAAGCAGAAGGTCACAGGAGCCTCACGCCCACAGACCATCCGCAGCCACAACTGATTTTGCAGAATACTGAATACGCCGCAATGCGAATGCCACACCCTTTTCCCAACATCTTGGATATGTTTCGGTCTTCCTCAAAACTTCCTGTTGATGACCAAGTACTTCATAGCCAGTACAATTAAATATTCACACTGTAAATGAGTGTGCTCCATTCAGCATATGACAATAGAGTGTGAATACTGTGTAATGGCCTCAGAAGAGCATTCCTCTGTTGCCTGGAACATGCTGGAACATTGCATTGCACTGACACACACCAGCAATTGCGTATGCCACCATTACTTCTGCATTAGCTCATTTTCTGATAGATTGATTCAAACTAAGTTGGACCTTATTTCTTAAAAAATTACTCGTATCACCCTGGCACAGGTTTGGCCCTTGGCATTTCTTTTCTTTTCTTTTTTTTTGATATGGTAAACGAGAAAGACCAGGTTCCCCGTTGGCTTCCAGTGGAAAGTTCAGGCGCTGACACGTTTAAGTGTACTCAGTCATCATTTGTTCCCCATCCTTGGCCGCCTGAGTCCGAAACACATCCAGCTAAGTGATCCCATCGGTTTTATCCAAAGGCTAAGGCATTAGCCTTCCCATGTGGACACTGAGGCACTGTGTTATTTGTCTCTGTCACTAGAGCCCTGGCCACTGGGCACTACCTGTGGACTGTACCTGAGCTCTCAGTGAGTCCTGCCCTGCATTGCACTGGAAGCATTGATTTTATGTCAGTCGCTCTTTGGACTGTCACTAACACGGAAACCATTTCCGTCGACTGCCTCCCCTGGGAAAAGCAGCAGGTCAGAGGCTAGACTGTCCTGAGAGATTTCCTTCTTGTGTTCAGTGTAAGCTCTGATCAGCAGTTGCCTGCTGTATGAGGTATATTTCCACTTTTACACTGGGTCGCTTGCTATGTTTTTACTTGCAGTAGCACTTCAAGGTTCAGCATTTCCCATTAGTCCTAGCTATCTGTTTTTTATGTATACACATTGGTACCTACCGTACTTTAATTATCAGTTTTACTTAGCATTTTTGACCTTCATTCCTGGTAATTATACTCGAAGTAATCTTGTGCTGCTATAGGTCTCCCTGAATAAGGATGTCTGCGAGATAATTATAGTAATAATTAATAATCATGGTGGCCCTGCCGTATTCCACACCTTCTTTCTCCTCACAGCTTTGCTCAAATTGCTGTTCCTCATTCACAGCTCCCTCTTCATTCCAACGCCATCCTCTTCAGTATGAACAGCTGTGGTGCTCTCTCTCTCTCTTTTTTTTTTAGACTTGGTTGGTATTCATATCATAAAGAATTTATTTCTAGACCGGAAATATCGGTTAAAGTTAGTTAAAATTAAAGTTATCTTAAATTTTACAGCATGTTTTTATGCCGAAGCTCTCAGCATGCAACATGCTGAAAGAGCCTGAGGGGCTTTGAGCAGGACTCTGGACTCTGGAGTCCGGAGTGTACTGGAGCCATTCCGCCCGGCTTCCTCCGTTTAATGAAGAGGTCAGGGCAGTCACCGCCAGGCAGGGCCAATCAAGAGGAAGCGCTCTCGGTTATTTAGAAAGAGAGATGCTGTAATGTAAGTTTAGAGGGATGGAGCTCTTCTGTGGTAATGGTGCTGTGGTGCCGGCCAGAGGACACCAGGGAACCAGTGACTGCACTTCCTGGGATGTAGCTACAGTGTAGAGGCAAGTGGGGGTTTAATTTTCCACAGATTTCTCTTTCTGCCGCTGCCTCAAAATGTTGCGCAGGAGGGAGAGAGGGGCTTATCGGATTATCACGCAATAAGGAGAAAGCTCTTTTTACTAAGGAACAGCCATTTCCCAGGCCGGAGCGAAAAGCCTTTACATTTGCTCTACCTTGAGGTTGGGCTCGTTTAGCTCAGAACGATGCTCATTTAGCTCGGAACGTAATTGTTACGGTAAACCATTACAGATGGAGTCAGATATAGTGGTGTTGCAGACTTTCTCTTTTTGCAGTTTCTGTTTACACACACACATCAGGGTGTGTGTTAACAGAATGTTTTTAAAATTCAGTTGAGATTCAAAGCCCTCCCTCCCCTGCCCTCAAATAGCATAGAGTATATCTGTGGTTGTCCTGTGTCTCCACTCTGAGGGTTTTTTTTGGGGGCAGGCTGTTGCTGGGCGCCTGTCACCAGGAGAGATCCCCTAATGGGCTGTTGACCCCCAGCGGGGAGGCAGGTCGAGTGGCCATTTATCACCGGTGCATCGAAGTGTCACCCGCCTCCCCGCCATTGGCCCAATCGACTGGGGAGATTAGCTTCCTCGTCGCGCTGGCTCTGCCTCAGAGAGCCGCACCGAATCGTCGTCCTCCTCATTCTGGTGCGTTCTTCGCCGAGCCTCCGCTGAACTCTGGATGCACCCAACTCTAATCCCAGCCAGTTATCTCAGCCCCAGGAAAAATTGAATGAAATGCTGTCAGAATGTGGGGTGTATGAAAAGTAGCTTTCCTGGCGCCCCACCAGGATTTTCTCACCAGTCTTGGAGGTCCGTGTGTCACAGCTAGTGCACAATGCACACTAAGCTCTGTGATGTCACAAGGCATTTTGGAATGCCATCAAAATGTTTTTTCTCTGACTTGGTACTAGGCAGCAAGATAAATAAACTAACACAACACACACACACACACATATATATATATCCATACAGGTCTGTAAGTATTTGGACAGTGACACAATTTTCATCATTTTGGCTCTGTACGCCAGCACAATGGATTTGAAATGAAACAATCAAGATGTGCTTTAAGTGTAGAGCTTCAGTGTTAATTTAAGGGTTTTGTCAAAAATATTGTATGAACTGTGTAGGAATTACAACCATTTTTATACATAGCCCCCCCCAATTTTAGGGGCTCAAAATTGGACAAATTAACATAATCATAAATTTAGTTTAATTAAATTTAAATTTAAAATGTAAAATTAAATCATTTTTAATACTTGGTTGCAAATCTTTTCCAGTCAATGACTGCCTGAAGTCTAGAACTCATAGACATCACCAGACGCTAGGTTTTTTCCCTGGTGATGCTCTGCCAGGCCGTTACTGCTGCCGTCTTCAGTTCCTGCTTGTTCTTGGGGCATTTTGCCTTCATTTTTGCCTTCAGCAAGTGAAATGCATGCTCAATTGGATTCAGGCCAGGTGATTGACTGGGCCATTGCAGAACATTCCACTTCTTTGCCTTAAAAAAGTATTGGCTTGCTTTCGCAGTATGCTTCAGGTCATTGTCCATCTGCACTGTGAAGCACCGTCCAGTGAGTTTTGAAGCATTTGGCTGAATCTGAGCAGATAATATCGCCCTATACACTTCAGAATTCATCCTGCTGCTTTTGTCAGCAGTCACATCATCAATAAATACAAGGGAACCAGTTCCATTGGCAGCCATACATGCCCACGCCATTACACTACCTCCATCATGCTTCACAGATGAGGTGGTATGCTTTGGATCATGAGCAGTTCCTTCCCTTCTCCATACTCTTCTCTTCCTATCATTCTGGTACAAGTTGATCTCATCTGTCCATAGGATGATGTTCCAGAACTGTACAGACTTTTCTAGATATTTTTCAGCAAGCTCTAATCGGGTCTTCCTGTTTTTGAGGCTTACCAATGGTTTACATCTTGTGGTAAACCCTCTGTATTTACTCTGGTGAAGTCTTCTCTTGATTGTTGACTTTGACACAGATACGCCTACCTCCTGGAGGGTGTTCTTGATTTGGCCAACTGTTGTGAAGGGTTTTTTTTTTCACCAGGGAAAGAATTCTTCTGTCATCCACCACAATTGTTTTCCGTGGTCTTCCGGGCCTTTTGGTGTTCCTGAGCTCACCAGTCAGTTCTTTCTTTTTAAGAATGTACCAAATAGTTGATTTAGCCACACCTAATGTTTTTGCTATCTCTCTGGTGGGTTTGTTTAGATTTTTCATCCTAATGATGGCTTGCGTCACAGGCAGTGACAGCTCTTTGGACTTCATATTGAAAGTTAACAGCAACAGATTCCAAATGCAAATGCCACACTTGAAATCAACTCTAATCAACTCTAAACCTTTTATCTGCTTACTTGTAAATGAAATAATGAGGGAATAACACACACCTGGCCATGTAACAGCTGAGCAGCCAATTGTACAATTACTTTTGGTCCCTTAAAAAGGGGGGGACCACATATAAAAAGTGCTGTAATTCCTACACCGTTCACCCGATTTGGATGTAAATACCAAATCGCGTGATAAACACTCAAATTAAAGCTGAAAGTCTGCACTTTGAGCTCATATTCATTATTTAATTTCAGCTCCAATATGCTGTGGTAGACAGCTGAAATAATAATAACTTTGTCAATGTCCAAATATTTATGGACCTGACTGCATATTTATATATATATATATATATATATATATATTATATATATATATATATATATATGTGGCAGCCGCCTGTAGGCATTCCGAGGGGTGGTAGTGAAAGGGCGGTACATAGTACCGCTATGTACTATGTACATGGCTCCACCCCCACACCTTAAGTCTAAGACCAATGGGCACACCTGGCACATGTTGACATTGATGAAGCAAGAAATAAAAGAAACACCTTTTCCCCAGTTTAATTGCAAAGTATAGGAAGGGAAATGCGTAGGTGAGTTAGCGAGAGATAGATAATTGTGTTTGGATTGATTACTTGGATTTGACTGCCTGAAAACCCTGCTGGTGTATTGACCAGTTGTTTGTTTGAGGATCTGGATTGGATTTTGGATTTTGGATTTTGGACAAGGACAAAGAGAATGGATTACAAACTGTATGTGTTTGCTTCCCCATTTTCACCTCCTGTGTAGAATTTCCCTAAACAAATTCCCCCTGTTTCCTCTTTTGCTGTTGTGTGGTGATTTTGTTATCATTTGGCTGCATTGAAATGCAACACCCCTGGTCCTGCTAGAATATACACTGCCTGTCCAAAAAAAAAGTCACCACCTGGATTTAACTAAGCAAATAGGTAAGAGTCTTCCATTGGATAATTACTGCAGTGATTAGTATGTTTTAGCTGGCAACAAGTTATTTAACCCTAACTGATGCAGTGAGTAGCTTCTCATTTCTTAAACAACCATGTCGGAAGACATATCCTGTGGTCATGGAAAAGATGTTAATCTGTTTCAGAAGGGTCAAATTATTGGCCTGCATCAAGCAAAGAAAACAACTAAGGAGATTGCTGAAACTACTAAAATTGGGTTAAGAAATGTCCAACGCATTATTAAAACCTGGAAGGATAGTGGTGAACCATCATCTTCGAGGAAGAAATGTGGTCGGAAAAAAATCTTGAATCGGTGATCACTTAAACGTTTGGTGAAATCATATCATAAAAAATCTACAGTAGAACTCACGGCTATGTTTAATAGTGAAAGTAAGAGCATTTCCACACGCACAATGCGAAGGGAACTCAAGGGATTGGGACTAAACAGCTGTGTAGCCTTAAGAAAACCACTTTGTCAGTGAGGCTAATCGGAATAAAAGGCTTCAATTTGCTAGGGAGCATAAAGATTGGACTCTGGAGCAATGGAAGAAGGTCATGTGGTCTGATGAGTCCAGATTGACCCTGTTCCAGAGTGATGGGCGCATCAGGGTAAGAAGAGAGGCGGATGAAGTGATGCACCCGTCATGCTTAGTGCCTACCGTACAAGCCTGTGGGGGCAGTGTTATGATCTGGGGTTGCTGCAGTTGGTCAGGTCTAGGTTCAGCAATGTTATGTGCCCAAAGAATGAGGTCAGCTGACTACCTGAATATACGGAATGACCAGGTTTTTCCATCAATGGATTTTTTCTTCCCTGATGGCATGGGCATATTTAATGCCACGATTAATTGGGCTCAAATTGTGAAAGAGTGGTTCAGGGAGCATGAGGCATCATTTTCACACATGGATTGGCCACCACAGATTCCAGACCTTAACCCCATTGAGAATCTTTGGGATGTGCTGGAGAAGACTTTGCGCATTGGTCCAACTCTCCCATCATCAATACAAGATCTTGGCGAAAAATTAATGCAACTCTGGACGGAAATAAATGTTGTGACATTGCAGAAGCTTATCGAAATGATGCCACGGCGAATGCGTGCCGTAATCAAAGCTAAAGGCGATCCAACGAAATATTAGAGTGTGTGACTTTTTTTTGGGATGGGCAGTGTATATATATGAGAGTGTGTCAAAAAAAGAGAGAAATCCTGGCAGTATAAAAATATTTTCAATATATCAATGTTTAGGGATTGCACACAGTGAATTAATAACCCTATTTATTAGGGTGCATCAAAAAACACACGCGTTCGATCGCTTGCAATTTTTATCCACTTAACGAGGAAACCTGGCAGTATAAAAATCAGTTCAGTATAAATCAATCAGCGAGCGTACCTGAAGACAGCAAAAAATGAAGGACCTTCTTTGCTGAAAAATACTTTATTTCTGAAGGCTTTTAGTTCTTTTCATGCCATTTCAGAGTATTATTTGTCAATTTATTTTGTTTTGTTGGTGTTCACATAGTACGGGGAAACCAATCCCAGAATTAGCTAAATGTATTTGCAAAAAGGATTTTTATGAATATAAAACAGAAATTATGTCTTCATATGCTGTAATGTTTTAAGTCTTAAGCGTGTTAAACAAGACATTGTTTTCATAGAGTTACTTCCCCTGTAAATAATCTGTAGGGGAATCCAATACCAGAATATATGTATTATGTAGTGTACTTTGTAGTGGATGCATGACCCCTGATTTAATGGCTTTTTTGATAAAGCGAGTGAAAAAAATTGACCACCTTCAGGTTTTCTCCTGAAAGCATGTGATAACTTACGTGTGACGCACCCTAATATATATATATATATAAATAATGGCCTGTATAATAAACATTTATTATAATAAGTATATATATATTTATATACTGTATTAATATATACTTATAATCACTGATGTATTTCTGTAATCAGACCAGGGCTATCTGCATCTGTGTTTCTGTATTTTTTTTTTGGGGGTTGCCTGCTTGTCATGTGGTTTTGCAATCTTTGGGACTGGAATGGGTTGCGACAGCAGGTTTCAGCCCAAAGATCTCATTTATCTTCCATTAACGAGCCTTCACCAGAGCCCTAATGAGCTGTAATGGCCACTGCAGCTTGGCTGGGATCAATTTCTCTGCCCATGTGGTGGTCAGTGGATGAACATGCATTACATGCTCCATGCAGTCTGACTTTAAAACCCTGCAGGATCAATTAGTGATCCTGATTAGTACGTGTTGTTGTTGTTTTTTGACAAGCTTAAATTAGTCTCTTTTCCCCAAAAAAGTGAGAATATGCTCATTTTGCTCAAATTCTCATCCAGTTTGTTTTTACCAGCTGTTAAATAAATAATCAGCATTATTTAATTACATTTTATCATTTAAAAGCCTGATTTATGCTGGACCTGAGAGGGTGTTATCAGTTGGCAAGGATCTTACAGTTAATTACAAAAAAAAATCGTAATTATATACCGGCTTTTAATGCTAATATATCAACTAGAAATTGTTCAATAGATCTCATATGTCAGTATGTATCAGCTGAATAACTGCTGAAATATAAATATGTATGCAGATATTCCCTCATCCTCATTCACCCAGTTCATTTTTGTTGCATTCGAACTCATTTAGTCTGAATGAGTTTTTAATGAATAGTACAAATTCATGCATAGGATGAGCTGGATGACCATGGTTGGGGCAGTAGTGTAGTATAATGGTTAGGGAACTGGACTCTCAAGTTGCCGGTTCGATTACCAGGTGGGGCTCTGCAGTTGTATTCTGGAGCCACGTACTTAACCTGAATTGCTTCAGTAAATATACAGCTGTGTCAATGGACCACAAGTAAAAATGTACGTGTTCGTCGCACTGAACAAGAGTGTTTTGCTAAATACCGAAATGTAAATGTTAAAGCATACATGGCCATGTAGGTGGAAAGGGGAAGCTCGTCATCTTTTCGTGCCTTGCAAGCGGATTGGGTTGTCATACGAGTACAGCACACATAATCCAAAATCACTCTCTGTTTTTTATTACATCCAACCCTGTAGCAGAAATCTGTGAAATTTCTGAAAGTGGTGCTGGAACACTGTGTTCCTCTCAATCTCGCTCTCTCGCCTCTGTCTGCAGGTTCACTTTTCCTGCCTCTGCCAATAGCACTGTGAGAGAAGGAACCCATATATACTGGATGTAAGTGCTGTCAGGAAGACAAACATCATCACACAGCCATTCCCCCAGGGACAGTACAGAGGGGACTGATATTGCCATTGCATTCCATGTCAGTGACTGGGAGCACTTAACCTCGACATCATCTCCCAGTAGCTACAGTCCATATAGCCACATAACACAAAAAGTGTGATTTGTTTTCCCCTCCCACATGCAATTAACTTTTCAGCACGTGAATGCATGCACAAAGACACAAACTAATCCCTGGGCTCAGTGAACATGCGTCATAATGATTTTTTGTGACCAGTTTAAAGTTTGTAGCACTTTATTTTTTTGTCATCTTTCTGCATGAGTGTACCATGAGGGTGGCAGCAGAGGCCTTTTGGAGAAATGACGGTTTTCTTTCAGTATGTGTCTCATCCCACAACCGACAACTGTCCGCTTGCCAGTTTACTCATGAGCCAATGTACTTTACTAGGAAACACGTCCCACAAGACCCAAATTACCCACTCTGCTTCCGGCCACGAATGAGTAGGATTGAGCATTCTTCCTCTTGTCTTCCCAAAAAATATTTCTGTCCCAGCAAGTAAGGCACACTCAATACCCTCTGCGGTTTGGCACAGCATGCGCCTAGGGGGACCTTAGGAAAGTTCCCTTTTCAATTTTTGCGAGGAGAAAGATAAAGACGGCACAGTCACGTTGCTCGAGGATGCTAGGTCTGAGTTGAGGAAATAATCCTTTGAAAATAATCAACATGGACACCCGGCCTGTGAGGAAGTTGAACAAAGCCGTCGGCCAGATGAAGGAACGGAGGATAACGGTGGCATTGTTGCCCCTTTTGTCTTATTTTATTCCAAATCCCTCCTCCCACCCCCCTCTCCCTGGAGTCTTCACTGCGTCTGTTCTGATGAGCACCTGCATTTCCGCGCTAATGGCTCTGGACCAGCAGAGTAGGAAAAGACAGACCCACGTTGAAAGAGGCTTAAATTGAGGCTGTGTCGGACAGAAAGAGGAAGGAGGGCAGATGAGGTCAGCTGGGGTCGTGCACGTGGGATCGAATGGAGAATAATAAAGGAGGAGAAAAGGAGGCAGCTCTCTGCATGACTGTGTGCTGCCATTCCAGCTACTGTACTTCCTGGCAGCCGGTATGATGTCGTTCGCATTTTACACAGGCCCGTGCATCCATGTTTATTTTGCGATGTTTTCATTTTCTGTGCAGCAGTTTACCTCGGGTGATTGGACAGGCAGTCTCTCAGCTCTCTCCTCATTCCCATGTACCGTAACCTAAATCCATACATATAAATGCAATGTCTCAAATTCCCAACTTCATACACATAGGGATGCTACATTGAAGGAAAGTACAGATAGCTACTTGTACATGTATCTGGAACTGTCAGTCTGACAGTGCCGCTTGAGAGATGACTGTGACCATAAGCTATTTCAGCTTGTTTTTCTCATAATTTCTCCTTTCTTCCAGTTCTGCTCAGGGAATGCAATTTGAAGGAACACACCGTACTCTGATGCTGTGCGTTATGAAGTGAGCTATTTTGTCGTAACAATTTGGCAATGAGTGGGTCGGTCAATTACATCAGCTCCAGAATTAACAATGGTCACAACCCTAAACGTCTAAATCGGCACGTTTGCTCCCCTGATATTCCACCACTGTCAGGTTCCATAAATATTAATGCCGTCTCCTTGATGGACTTCTTCTGTTGTTTAGCCGTTCCCCAGAGGGTCTATTGGGAACAAAAGACACAGTGGCGATACTTCATCTGCACCAAGCTCCTCTGAACACACAGAGCCGATCCAGTCACTCCAGTGTATAGACACGGGTCATGGAGCAACTGTGATTGTCTGCTCACACTCAGTATGAGAGAGAATACCTCTGAGTGGTCTGAGATAGCTCTGAGCCCGAGGTACAAAGGAATTTGATAGCACACTGTATGTTCATGTGGCTGAAATTATAAGAAAAGTGACTTTAGGCAGAAAAATAGAAAACACAGCAGCAGGAGAGATACTTTGGCACCAAAGCTTAGCTAATCAACCCCTAACCTGCACCCATATGCTCTCCCTTTTGCATTCAGGTTGAGTGTTCTCTCGCTATGTTCACTCATCCATTTATGAGGACAGTCTTGATTAATATTGATGTTCAGGGTTAATCACTTTTCAGGAAAACCAAAGTGTTACACAGGAACATTTGACAGATCAATGTAGAGGACCCATGACTTTTGACCTCACAAACTTTTCACTGCCAGGGCAGGGGTGATTTATGATTGAGTGTGTTAAATGGCTTGTTTGTTTGAGCACCAGTGTCTCTCCGCAAGTCCTGCAAGGACTGCAGAAATGTTCCTTTTAGTGAATCATTCTGTTGTGTTTCGTGACCTACTTTTAACGTATACAATACAGAACTGCTGAAAAGTAAAAAAATTTGATTTTGCGTTTGAGTTTGTAGCCAAACTGGACTTTCATGTGGGCAAAAATGTCAGTGAGGTCTGCCGTTTTTGAAATTGTTTGAGGGGTTGTTCAGAATTAATCAAGGGAGACACTCCCTCTCAATCGTTACAACACACACAGACGAGGGGGTGCTTAGCAACATATTCTCCAATGCTGCACTGGAGTGCACATTTTTCATCCCGTAGATATGGCTATTCTGATAGATATGTCAGATAGATGTGGTTAATGTAAGTGTTACTAATAGTATTTGAACGTTAGAAAGGTGGTATGGCGGAGTTCTTACCATAAGGTTGCAGATATGAATCCAAGCGCTGCCATTGTACCCTCGAGCATAAGTACATAACCTGAATTGCTTGAGTAAACAGTAACACATATACATAGACAATGTGTAAAAATTTGAACTATGTGTGCTGCCCTGGATCCGGTGAGATGTCATGTAAATCAGAGTCTGCCTTCTAGAGTTTTATATATGGGGTGGCCAGGGGTTGCCCAAGGCTACTTCAGGAGGTCCATAGACCATGACAGAAAATTCGTGTGTAACCCTAACCTGGCATCTAAGGAGCATGAATGAATCCTATGATTGCTGATTAGAGGTAGAATGTGGCAGTTCTTCAATGTGGCAGATAGTGTAGTCCACTAGGGTTACTTCACCAGAATGCTTTAACATACTATGAATAGCCAGTGTCTCCACCTGGGAACTGCAGCTTAACTTCTTTCTTTCTCGCACACACGCACGCACACACACAGTACTGTACTCACATACTGGAGAGACTTGGGTAAATTCTTACTTACAATGGCAGCCTGGCAAAAGGCAAAGCCTCTTGAGGGAAGGGGAAAGGGGCTAAAAGGGAATGTTAAAAGTTAAGTTAAAAGACAGCAGCACACATCCAAACATTTCAACTACTCTACTTACAAACATGATCAGGCAATATAATAAAAGAGCAAAGAACAGCAACAGAACAAGAGTAGCATACACAGGACAGGCATTAAGACAGACAGGCAAAACAAACAGCAGCAGCAAGAGAGCACAAGCATGCATGGGACAACAGTAGGCAGGCAACAGACAGGGGTTAGGGAATATTAGAGGGTTGGGAAACAGCAGCATGTATCAGTGAGAATGTCCATAATAGAGTTTTTGAAAACTGACTTTGGGATAAAATTGTACAGTTTTAGTGTTTGTTGCAAATTGTTCCAATCTCTGGCTGCAGCAGCCCGGAATGACGACAGACCAAGTGCGGTATTTGTTTTGGGGATTCTGAGCAGAATATGGTGAGCAGAACGGGTGTTGTATACAGCAGCTGTAGTTTGCAACAAGTAACACAGATAGGGGGGGACAGACCAAGGAGGGTTTTGTAGATGAGCATGAACCAGTGAATATTACGACGGGTGTGTAAGGATGGCCAGTTGACAGAGGAATAAAGAGTGCAGTGGTGTGTTTTGAAAGGGGCATATGTAGCAAAACGGATAGCAGAGTGATAGAGAACATCAAGCTTTTGGAGTGCGCCCTTGCATGCCGACCTATAAACAACGTCGCCATAATCTAACATGGGAAGGATGCTCATTTGAACAAGAGTTAGTTTAGCAGAGGGAGTGAAGGTGGAGCGCATTCAGTACAAGAAACCAAGTTTGGATTTGACCATAGACTGTAGCCTGCTGATATGGTGTGAGAAGGACAGAGTGCTGTCTAGCCAGATACCCAGGTATTTGTATTCCGTGACCTGTTCTAGGATAGCCCCATTGAGGGTAGTGATATCTTGGGCTGGAAGGGGTACAGAACCCTTCCTACCGAACCACATGACCTTGGTCTTGGTGGTGTTTAGCAGGAGGCTTAGGGTGGAGAAAGCCTGTTGGACCTTAAGGAAGCTATCCTGAAGTAATGTAAGTACTGCATCTGGGTAGGGACCAACGGCATAAAGGACTGTGTCGTCAGTATAAAGGTGGATAGATGAGTCTACAGCAGAGGAAGCAATATTGTTTATATATATAGAAAAGAGTGTGGGGCCTAAGATTGAGCCCTGGGGTACACCCTTAGAGACAGGGAGGGGCCGAGAGAGAAGTTGTCCAGATTTAACACTTTGCACCCTATCAGTAAGGTGATCTGCCTGTTTGTTCTTCTTTAAAAATAAGTCTGATATCTCTCCCTTTCTTTTCATGATTGTTTTAATTGACCCTATGCAAAAATAAGACAGTCTATGGTTACATCTAAGCATCCAATTACCCACATTTTAGTCCAATCTCAATCTTAATTACAAATCCCCATTATCATAACTGTAACTTAAAATCAACTACCAGCCTAAGTTACTAGTTAGATCATAGCTAGCCCTTCTCTGCAGTAGGTAGCTATAATTTCTTACACCTTTAAGATAGCAAGCAGGCTATCTGCAAATTGTGGTAATCTTTTGAGTAACGTTAACAGGTTGATAATAACAATTGTTCGTTTTGAGTTCATGTACGAAAATCGAATTGAGTTAATGGATTTGAAATTGCTAAATGTTAACTTGCTGAACACTGACAGCTGTACTAGTTACCCCACATTACCTAAACACTCGTATATACTGTAACTTACGACACTGCATTGTATATGCCTGGCGTGTATTACTAGCACAAATGTAAACATAATGTTAGGCTAGATCTCTCTTATCTGATTAACTGTCTGTAATGGAGCCAAATTGCCAATATGCATCTGCACAGCAACTCAACTTTTGTAAAAGTTGTTCAGGAAACCTAAACTAGGGTTGCCACCTTTGACTTCCAGGACACTTTTTTGGGGGGTGGGGTTGGAAACCATATGCACTTTGTAACCATTGTAACCTAATCATTGTAGCCGCACTTTGTAACTATTATAGCTTACTCTTATGCTCTATTCCGATGTTACATAGTAAAGCCTCTTACCTATATTTGCGCTGACGTACTTGCACTTGCAGAAGCACTCACACTTGTAGACGCACTCTCTCTGGCCTCGGGCTGCTGTCCCTTTACACTAAAATGAATGTGTACCATTGTTTAAAAAGGGGTATTTAATACATTAGCTAATATGAAAATACTGATGCATTATCGGCACCATAGGCACTAATTTGACTGGCAGACAGGCCATTACTTTCTGTGATGTTGACAATCTGCTCGTAAATAGCTCTGCTCGTTTCCTCAGGGTCTTTGTAAAATTCCAATAGTCCATACTTAACACCCTCTGCTTCATGGAAATACTGGACTGTGTATGGGTAAAGTTTAGCATGGCCAGAGTTTGATGCGTCAGAACACACAGAAAAATAAGGAGCGTTTTTCAACACTTTTAGCACTAACCTTATAGCCAGTCATAAGTAGCCATGTCCATGCTGCACGCCATGATATACTGAAGTTAATTCCGCTACTGCAATTCTGTCCTCCTCGGATGAACAGTTTTTTGTCATGAATGTTGCAATGCTCAGATTCTTGCATTTACTTTGTACAAAACTCTGATGCTTATTTGAATTTGCGTGCATTTCAAGTGCCGTTTTACCTTCATATTTGACTACTATTTTGGCTGGACATACAAGACAGGTTGCAGAAAATTGATCCCCTTGGGTAGGCCCTACCCATTCTGCAAAATATTCTTTTTTGGCCCATTTGGTGTTATGTTGTACAACGTTTTTTCTTTTTGGTTGGCTGGCTGCTGCTGTTAATTTGCTGCTGCTGTTAATTTGGAAAAAGATAAGCAAAAACTTCAAATGTAAATGTTTTTGAAAAGCAGCTCGTTTGCTAACGTTACCGTTACTGGACCAACGTTAGAACTGTCACAAGCACACACAACCCAGGCAGTTGCTAGGCAATAAGGTAACACTCTCAGTTTGGCTTCCAATCAAATAAAATGACGTGGTTTTGTTTTTGCGACTTGTCATTGGATGCATACGATAGTCACATTGACAATCAGGAAGAAAACAGCACAGAGAGAAATGAAACGAGTCTGATGAAACCTCAGATTTCTTAGAAACACAGAGAGAAATTAAACGAGTCTGATGAAACCTCAGATTTCTTAGAAACAGTCATGAAACTATAGAAGTGCATTTTGACAAAAAAACTGGACAATTTGTGTCCCGGAAAGGAATACAGATTTTCCGGGACAGTCCCTCAAAAGAGAACAATCCCGGAAAATCCGGGACCGGGTGGCAACCCTAACCTAAACCCGATGCAAGTTAAAACTGCTTCAACATATGGTGCTTTTGCCGCAGGTCTGCCGCAGTTGTGTCAGTCGCTCGTGTGACTTGTGAGCTGTGGGAATATTCTCTCTTCCTCGTCCTCGATTTGAAAAAGGCGCCGCCAGATGTCAAAATAAACGCTTCTTTCAACAAGAGGTGAAATGAGATGTCAATCAGCATCAAACTGCCAGTGATAGCAAATTAAATTTGAGGGTGGCACCCGAGGTGGCCAATCAGATATCAGGGGTGTCCAGTGCCACCCCGGACACCCCTCTGGCTCCGCCACTGAGTGTAGCACAGTAGGGGACTGTGAATCACTACTGGTGGGGACGGGGGTTTCTGCTGGTGCCTTAGATTGAATCCAGAACACCCATATTACCCATACACAGGGGCCACTAATATGCCCATAGGGGTGCTCCTAAATGGGACCAGATCCTCTTTGGTTTTGTCAAAAGCAATTTCTCATCACCTCTGTCCCGCAGATTTTGTCTGTGCAGATCGCGGTGCAGCTGCAATGGGAGAACCATGCAAATGAACTCTGTGAAGCGCAGTGAAAATAGATTGGTTGTGCTATAAGTGTCAGTGCCAGCAGCCCAACTCCAGAGCAGAGGTTAGTTTCTGAAGCAGGTGGCAACCGGTGGATCCAGAGTGATGTCACAATGGGGTGTCTGCTGGGGGTCATTGTTAGAGTCACTAGGAGACAGCTTTTTTAACCAATCAGTTGAAACCCACAGAAGCCCATGCCGTTACACTCTATTGCAGCATATGGAGCTGTATAGGAAATGTATAGGGACATCTTCTATGGCTAATCTGACCTGTCGGGTGTCATCACTGGACCAATGAAGCACTGAGGGGCTGATACGATCAATCAATATATCAATCAATAAATCTTTATTTTGTACTGCACCATTTATAAACATGTTGTCACACAGTGCTTCACAATTACATTTTCTAGAGAGATTTAAAAAAACTGGTCCAGCCCCCCCCTCCCCAATACACACACAAAATGTGCCTCAGGGAAGTGTTGTCCTGCTGGGAGAGTTCTCTCCAGCCAGAGGACGTCCCACAATGCACCTCTCAGGGCCCACGCTGGGGGCCAAGGGGAGACCTGCTGAGGCTCTTAATCTCCCACAGCAGGTTGTATTAGAAATCACACTCCCAATTAGAGGTACCCACAAACCAGATTGATTCCTTCCCTTCCCAAAACCTCTTCCTCCTCCTCCTCCCTCCTGCCTACCCCTTTTACCCCGTTTCCACCCTGGGATCAGAAGTGGCAGTGGTCCCATAACAGGAGACGCTCTGGAGGAAGAGATTAAAGGGGGCGAGTTTTGGCCGATGAGCAGCATTATTTAAAGCCCCCTTCCCACACCCACCCCCCATGAGGAGGGTCCATTAGGCTCCGCACTTTTCTCATTTTTCTTCAAGAGCTCCCCTGAGCTAAGAGGCAATTATGCAGCGGTGTGGCGTAATATTTCATTGCGATGCAGCGCGACAGCGATGGCTGCTAACGGCTTCATACCAGCAGACTGAGAAGGCAGGGAGTGTGGAATGCCAGGAGAGTGTGGACTTCTCTCTCTTCTCCAGCCCAAATACTACAAAGTGCGTGTGTGTGTGTGTGTGATATTGGAATATATATTGTCTGTCTATGCATCACTTTCTCTGTCTCCATCTGCATCCTCTCACCCTATGCATCTCCTTCTCTCTCTCTAGCACACACACACACACACACACACACTACATACACATATACTATATGTATGTCCACATACGTGAATACATCTCTATTCCTGAGCTGAGTTTGGCTGCCTGCGGCCAGGTTGTGCTAACTGAGCTGGGCCCGCTCAGGCTTTGGGTGTGTGTGGTCACACAGCTGCACACTTCCACACACTCAACCCCTCTCCGTCCTCACCTGAACACTCACCCGACACTCACCTGAACACACACATTCACCTGAACACACACCTTCACCTGAACACACACCTGACACTCAGCCAGAGCACACTCCCTCACGAGCGCTGGCGAGGCAGGTCTGAGATCCAGGATATTTCCCAACGCGCCGCATCGAGAGGGATGATTAATGCGTGGGAGAGGCAGAGATATTTAACTTGACGAGGGGGAGGAATACATGCGTCCGGAAAGGGGCCAAAAAAAAGATCAAAGAAATCATTCCTCTGCTTTGTATATTCTTGTTCATAACCGCATCCAGCGTCCCACGGCAGCTGTTGGTGTTTGGAGCTTCCTGCCTCAGAGCCTGTGAGGTTTGTGCATCGCAGGTTGCACAGGCAATTAGAGATTCATTAAAATCCACAAAATGGTAATCACCATCAACCTGTATTTTACTGGCATGTCACATCCATATTAAAACCTATTTTACAAAAGAGTCCCAGTCAAGACAAGACAGGAGCAATAAGGCAGCAGACAAAAGTGTAAAAAGGGCAAACTTACATAACACAGGCAGCACAAGTACATAGCACAGGAAGCACCATGCAATGATGTTTAGGGAGGGTAATAAGCTGGTCTGGTGTGCCAGACTGGATTGGTTCTGGATTGGTTCTTGTGTGAGTCAGTGCGGTTGCGGATGCACAAACATCACGAGTGACCCTTCCCTCCTTCTCCCCCACAGAGATCCGCGGTGGGCGGGGTCCGAAGGACGGGCCGGCACGGCAGCTGCCCCTGTACGACACGCCCTACGAGCCGGAGGAGAACGGGGGGGACTCGGACCACGAACCGCACCGCTGCCCCCGTGAGAGCAGGCTGCCCCAGGATGACGAGAGGCCTCCCGAGGAGTATGACCAGCCCTGGGAGTGGAAGAAGGACAGGATCTCCAAGGCCTTTGCAGGTACGAGCACAAACACGCCTTTGCGGGGCCCGGCACAGAGACGCCTTCACAGCTACAAGCACGGGTAAGAGCACAGAGACGCCTTCACAGGTACTGGAAAAGAGATCCCTTCACAGATGTGAGCACAGAGACGCTTAAGGAAATCCTGTGTGTGTGGTAGCTCTTTTTCTAATTCTGTGATCTAATTTATACTCTATGGTTTTTCTGTACCAGGTTTGTGTCTCTACAAACACGTTTCCTAATTATGTGTGGGCATTCTTTTTCACGATCCACCGCCCACTCTTAAGAAAACGTACAATTTTGTTTGTATTTTACATTGAGCTTTTACAGTGCTTCTATTGTGTGGGCCTCACGAGCCAAAGCAGAAGAGTGCGTCCGTGTATCTCATTATGCCACGTGCTCCGCAGCGTACAGCAGCGCTGTCCAGAGCTGAACAGAGCCTGTTCTTGGAGAGACAGGCTTTGTGAGTACGAAAGAAAACTGACACTGAACAAAACATGCCTTTCATTGATTTTTTAAACATAACCATTAGCATTTTAAATGCCTGAATGGTTTCTTTTCTTTTTCCTTCTTTTTTGTTGTGTCTCTTTTCCTTGAGCAACTCGTTTGTTTTATAACTAAATCGACTGTAAAGGCACTCTATTCGTACTCATTAAAAACTGAAAAAATGAGTACGGATAGATCTCTCATGGCTATGGTAGAATAGAGGTGAGAGAGGGACTGGTCTGTCTGTTTTCCCATCTGTGTGTCTGCATGTCGGCCGTTTTTGATATACATACAAACCAGGATAGCCTGGTTAAGAATCAAATGAACCACTACTGCCCCTGTAGATATTTTGTTTGTTTGTTTGTTTACTTACCTGTATGATGTAGTACAAAATGTATTGAGAAAATGAGTAATGTATTGAGAAAATTAGTAATATTACTCATTTTTACAATGGATATCTGTGTGTGTGTGTGTGCATGTTTGCGTGTGTATGTGTGTTACATACAGTTTTGTTCTGGTTTTTGCGCTCACATTGTGATTGAAATTCCCTTCCCTCCTCTGCAATCTCCTCGGCTTTGCTGTGGTATTAGATTAGGTGTATTTTAGTTTTTTGTCTTGGCTGTTAGACATTCTTTGAGATAATTTGTTTTTTTTTTGTTTCTGTTGCTTTTTGCAACTCTCCAGTGGATATGTGTTATATTTTTCTATCAAGAAAGGTTTTCGCTGAAGTCTGAGCCTGGTGATGACTCATTTGATTTTGTGCGAAACTGAAAATGTGTAAAGATAATGAGGGGAGGCAGAGGTGCACAGAGAAGATGTGTCTCATGCCTCTTGTTCTCCTCTTTTAATGTCAAATGTAACTGTCGATTGATTTAACCGATTCGGAACACCGCTTCTCTTTTCGTGTCTTAGAGAAAGATTTGTGAATTCTCTCAGATAGCTGTGACATCTAGTCATAGTGAAAGGACCTTACGATGTACTCTTGTTTGTTTCCGGCACTTGTGCTCTCCGCTCTCAGAACTGCGTACAAATCGTAGTTCAGTCCTTGCGGGTGATTTTACAATCAAGCGCAGAAAGCTGTTCTACCAGACGCACCTGATCAATAGTGTCATAGGCTCAGCAGTCTGTCCGTCCATGCTGTGTGAAACCTCTGGTGCCACAGGTGTAGACAGCATTCTGAGTGATCACCTTCATCCTGTGGTGAAGCATTTCTATCCTGATCGGGGTGGTCTCTTCCAGGATGACAACGCCCCTATCCACAGGGCACGAGTGGTCGCTGAATTGTTTGATGAGCATGAAAATGAAGTAAACCATATGCCATGGCCATCTCAATCACCAGATCTCAACCCAGAACACTGATGGGAGATTCAGCAGCGCCTGAGACATTTTCCACCACCATCAACAAAACACCAACTGATGGAATTCGTCATGAAAGAGTTGCATCCCTCCAATAGAGTTCCAGACACTTGTAGCATCTACGCCAAGGCGTATTGAAGCTGTTCTGCTGACTCGTGTTGGCCCAATGCCCTACTAAGACACCTCATATTGGTGTTTCCTTTATTTGGGAAGTTACTTGCATATGCCTGCAGTGCTGTGTCCTTATCTGGACCATCCTCAGCCTTTCTATCTGTGCTGTGGAAGAACAGTGTTAACACAAGGCTTACTGCTGCTACGCTATGAATCACCGCGGGCTTATCACTCGACAGCTATGCGGTAGAATGCAAATCTCCCCTCTTGTCGCGGTTTACAGGGGCTGTTTACATGCCGTCCCCTTAATCACTCATCCACCCATTTGACCCCCTCGCCCACCCTCCTCTCCTCCACCATAACCCTCCCTTCCCGCTCTCTCCCTCTCAGATGCGTCGAGTCAGAGACGGATGGGGGAGGGGAGAGGGGAGACGAAGATGCATTAGAATGTGACACTGTGAACAAGGCCTCTGGGCGGAGGAAGGGAGGGGGAGGAGTGTGTGTATTCATCATGCCTAGTGCACATATAGCCATGGAGAGGTGGTTTAGGGAAACCCAAGAGGCAGCAAGGCTGAGAGACCATGGCGCTTAATCTGTCCTGACCCACCCCACCCCCCCACGCTGGTCGCTGGCTGTCTGCTCTATTAACCTGGATCTCGGCCAGCATGGTCAGTGCACTTACCGCGGGTTAGATAAAGGGCAGGTATGTCATACATACTATCGTGTATACCCTGGTCCTGGAGCACAATGACTCTGATGATGACAGCACAATGATGGTTTTTACTGAATCATCAAGGGTTTAACAACCTGGAATTCATATTGCGGGGTGTAATTATTGCAGTAAATACGTACATTGGGTTAAATTCTTCAAAGTCGGGTGAGGTGCCACATTTGAAGCTGAAGGAACTCACAGATCGTTCCACATCTAAGTGGTTTTGAGAAAACGTACCACCGTCCAATCAACACCCCCCCCAGCTCTCTCAGAGCTAGCCTTCAGTTTCCTCATCTTCCCTCGGTGTTGATAACCTTCCTGGCAGGCCTGTTTCACCAGACTCTGCCTTTTGAAAGCTGGAGCCTTCTTTTTGCTTATCTTCTCACAGACACATTGCCTGCATCCATGCCCATACCCCTCTCCTCCAGCCAACCCCCCCATCTGGTCAGCTGTCTCTCTGGCCCTCTCTCCTCTCTCTAGCTAAAAAGGCTGTGCCACGCCCCCTTACGAACAACGAGGAACAACTAATGTCTGTTTAAAAAAATATATATATATA
The DNA here is from genome assembly GCA_029706075.1 of Aldrovandia affinis. NCBI lineage: Eukaryota > Metazoa > Chordata > Actinopteri > Notacanthiformes > Halosauridae > Aldrovandia > Aldrovandia affinis. The sequence goes on along the minus strand of JAINUG010000003.1, from coordinate 4,976,236 downwards.
TATATATATATATATACGTATATATGGTTTTTACCATTATTTTATCACCATGTTCTTCCAAAGGGAAAATCTAATCGGGGGAAATGCGGTCCTCCTAATTTAGTTCAGGGTATCCGACCCTCTAATCCAAGGCAGAGAAGAGCTGTTTTATTATTCAAAGATATTCCGCTCTTGTGAAACATCTCATATATTGTGATCCAGCAACTTATTTTGCATATTCATACAATTAGTGAGCCGAATTAAGCGGAAACAAAATTAAATGCCAGCCAGTGCAAACAAGTGTGCCCGTGATTTATGTGACAACATTATTAACAGTAATTATTTATTGCCGACTAATTAAAAATTTGAACGGACGATCATCTCTAAACAGAAAAACAAAGGGAGGAGAGAAAAACGAAGCTTCCCTGCTCAGTTATTTTCGCTGTCTTTGTGTTTCGGCACAAATGTGAAGAGACATTTTGCTTAGACAGGCGGTCGATGGGGCAGCAATTAATCACGGGCTGGCGGTCACTCGCTCTTGCCGGTCCGTCAGCGGTCCATCCGAAAGCTGGAATCACACCGCGACCGCGAGAGAAGGGCTGTCACAAGGAAACGAAACAGCAACGCCCCCACCCGCTAGAGACGCCGCCGCCACCCGAGAACGCGGCCATCTCGGTTTTCAAGAAAGTCCCCGAATCGCAGCCAGGAAAGTTTGCCGGTGGGGGAGACGTGGAGGGAATAACAGCCGCGCGATGTAATCAAAACCGCTCAACCCCGTCTCATTGCATTTAGGCCATCTCGAGTCAACACGACGGCGTCGGGGTAATGTTTTCTAACTACAGTTTTGAAAAAGATTAAAGCCCAAATTGCAGTACCGGCCAGAGCGTGTTGACCAAAACACATTTTAATAGCTTTGTGAAATCATCTGCTCCCTGTTTTTCTCCGTCATCGCCGCTGTAAATAAAGCCATAGGTTGTCGACTGCTCGTGCGTCCGCTTGCCGCTTTTGTAACGAGGATAGACATCCTGCAAGACGGGAGCTGTGAAGACCTGTAATGAATGTGTGTAATTCACTCGTGTCTGTTCATCCCGCATCGCATCGCACTATGTGTGCTTTTTGTTACAGCTCTGTTTCCTCGGGAAATAACAGTGCAATCTCCGTCTCTATCTCTCTCTCTCTCTCTCGCCCCACTGGAGGTCAGGCCTCCCTCTCTCTCTGTCTCTATCTATCTCTCTCCATCTCTCTCTCTCTCTCTCTCTTTCTCTCTCTCTGTGTCTCTCACTCTCTCTCTCTCCATCTCTCTCTCTCTCTCTCCATCTCTCTCCATCTCTCTCCCTCTCTCTTGCCCCGCTGGAGGTCAGGCCTGAGCCCTGAGCAGGAGAGGCTCCCATTGTCCATGGAGACAATGACCACACGACCGGGGTGAACGCAGGGTCGGCCCATAGAGCAACCCTGCAATGAGACATCGCAACCTTGAACTAGCAGGCGGTGATACACTAGATCGGGGGTATTCAAATCCAGGCCTCGAGGTCCGCAGTGTCTGCAGGTGTTAGCTCCAACCACGCACTACACCACCTGATTTCAAATAATTAGTTCACCTCCTTCGTGAAATCAGGTGGTGTAGTGCGCGGTTGGAGCAAATACCTGCAGACACTATGGACCTTGAGGCCTGGATTTGAATACCCCTGCACTAGATGATGGTAGATAATACAGGTGAGGCAGCCTGGTCTCTGGAATAACGTGCCGGTCGTCCCTGTAAAACGCACGGAGGGTTCAATCCTTGGTCAGGATGTGGAGTCTGTGTCAGGCAGGGTTCCTCTGTGACTTTATTAGAGTGTCACATCAAAGGACGGCTCTAGGCTTCCAGAGATAGGGCCCAGTGTTGTGTCTTCCAGGAGATTTCCCCCGCGTGGCTTCAATTATTGTCACTTCTACCCTGAAGTTAAAAGGAAAATTATTACCCAGCACTTAGGCGCGCCGTCATTTTGGGAGCAATTTTGTTTTGAGGTCCCTGGACCTTTAGGAACACTCGCCCATGCCCATAAGGAGGACAGGGTGCTTAATTAATGGCGAGGAGTTGTTTGAGATAGGGCCGTCTCTGGTTTGAGTGCTCAGCATAGCGTGTGATTGCACCGCGTGCCCAGGCAAAGCTTGACCCGCAAGAGTCCAATCGTGACTCGTCTCTCTCGAAACAATTACACACTAATCTGTGGCGGGAAAAGAGATGCTACTCCCTCCCCCCCGCAGCGAGAGTTATAAGTTGAGCTGTCAGAGCGCTTGAGCGTTTTTGGCAGCCTGACTTCACCGTGACTCGGCGCCGCGGTCCCACTGTCACCACGAGGAGCTAAAGCCGCGCCGAGCATGGATCCAGCTTCGGCTTCAGCGTTCTGGCACACCCTGCCTCCTCCTTAACCACTTGTCTTGCTTAATCTCTCCTCTCCCGCCCCCCCTCCCCTTCCTCTCCTGTCTAGTGAGACCATGTCTTCCTTCATGAACATGTTCCGCTGAGTCTCTGACAAATTCCTCCCAGGGAAAAAAAAAAGTAGGACAAATTTCACCGCGTGGCTCCGTGAAGGGAATCATTTCAAAAGTGGCAACAGCAACCCATGCGAGCACTGCGACGCGACGGGAATCACGCTCGACTTCAAACGAGTAGCAGTGTTGAGCTGATTTCAAATGTTTTTGATATTTATTATTTTTATTAACTATTAAGTCCAGTGGCATATGGTGTAGAACTTATTTGTGTGGCTGTCACTCAAGCGATGCTGGTTTATGTTCAGGTCAACCAGCCCTGTGGAGTTGCCATCATTTTTTTCCTTGTCTTAGACAGTTTTTTTTTTAGCAAAAGCATTGTTACAATGAAAAAAAAGCATCAGACGCGTTGCATTCAGTGTTTGTAGCCAAAGGCAAATTTCCAACACCTGTCTCCAATAAGCTACAGATAGAAAGTGCGTATCAAAAAATAAAAACAAGCAGAACACACTACATGCACGAACACATCTATATACAAAGTATGTACAGTACATCCACTCAATACAGCCCAATAGCAAATAATAAAACAAAAGCAATTGTAAATTACACAATGGGAGCAACCATACATACTTTTAAAATACTTACAAAACGAATACAAAATTTGACTCGATAGTCGATGTCCCAAGCCGTCCGTAGAGATCCCTGTGTTGTTGGGGCCTTAGCGCACGCCCTTTATCTATTAGACGCCATGGCGACGAGCACGCGCCACCAAATGAAGAACAGCCTGCCTCCGCCCGCCTCCTTATTATTTATGGGAGCTCGCTGCTCAGGGTTTGGCTGGGACTTGATTTACTCGGCCGGTACTCGCGGCTGGACGTGAGCGAAGCTTTGAAGAGGGAGCGCGGGGAGATGTGGGGGAGGGATTTGACGAGCGCGCCATTAGGATTGATTGCGCGGCCCCTCGTTTGCAGCGGAGGGTGCCGCTTGCAGTAAAACCGTTCCTGCGCGGTGTCGCGAGGTGTCAGATCGCAGGACGACGCCACTCGCGTTTCCGGGGGAACAATCAGCACCGTGGACGCTCAGCCCTGTTTGAATACCCAGCGGTAATGGTCCGAGCCTCGTTAGTGAGTCATTTGAATCAAATCCTTTTTAAGTCCTTAAGAGTCATGAACAGTGATGGTTAATCACTGGACATGGCACCTCGTAAAAATGAGGAAGAGATAAGCCCTTGAAAGAAAAACGAAAGAAATAAGATGAGTTTCTCTCTTCTGTCTCCTGCTCCTCTCTGGTGGGAAGACCTCTTTGCTGTTTCCCAGACAACGTTAGCTTTCGCACTTCCTGGGTTAGGTTTGTGCCCTCATTTCTGCTCTGTTTTCCTCACTCTGCTTTCCTCTTTTTTCCTCTCTCTCTCTTTCTCTCTCTCTTTCTCTCTCGTTTGCGTGCCTGTCCTCCTCTGCTCTCGGACCTGTCGACCCTCTGCCGCTAGCAGTAGAGATTAAAGTCATCAAGGACCTGCCCTGGCCCCCCCCAGTAGGGCAACTCAACAGCGCCGCTCTGCTGGCCGAGGGCATGGAGACGCCCCCCCAGCCGGCCCAGCCCCCCTCTGGACAGACCACTTGTGACCAGCACCACGGTGGGTGTGTCCCTGAGCCCTCCCCCGCCCCCTCCCCTCCTGGTCTTTGTGAGGTCACCGCTGTCCATGACATGAAGCTCATCTCCCCGTCATTCAAAGCACTTCGCTCCTCCCCCCTGCCTCCGTCCCACCTCATGACTGCATGCATCTCCTCCCACCCTTTCTCTCGCTCCTGTCTTCCCGCTCGTCCTCTCCATCACTCCTCTCCTGCTGTACCCTTTGTGCTGTAATAACAATATTCCTCATTGTCACCTCTTTGTTTCTGTGAGAAAAGGACTGCGACAAAGAAGTCCCACTCGTATGACTTTCCTCTTGACAAATGGACCTGAATGTGAGATTCATGCCCCCTTATTCTATTATCATTGAGTCTGGATCCGGTGACCATGTTCCCTCCATTATCAAAGCACTTTTTTGGGTTGAATATAAATTGCATATATTAGAACTGTGCCCTCAATACGTTGGCGATAGCATTTCCAGCCAAGATAAGAAGTACAGTCCTCCATCTGGTTTCCCCGAGGCGGAGAATTAGTCGCGCTGGTTTAAGCTTGTGCAACAAGGTCGATTAAGCGTAATTTAGCTGAGAGTTCTTCGGCGTGGATGATTCCGACTGCCATCCCACACCCTATTTGTGCTTGTAGACCCAACATAGCCCAGCGACACAGCGTGTACAGGAGACGAATCTGCATCTTTAATGAGGGAGCCAGGTTAAGGATGTCCCCTTGTTGCCGTGACACTTACCAGCTGTCCCATAACCCAATTTTCAGTCCATGTAGTGATAAAGGCAGCTAGTGAGATTCTGATTGGCTGTCTAATAAAAGGTCGCTGGGGCTGCGGTGATGTGTTCCCTACAGAACTGCCCTCTGAGCCTCCCAGCAAGGTCTCTGCTCACTGTCGGCGTCTCAGCTTTACTTGACTTTATTTATTTAGTCAGGGACCATGTCCAGTTTGTAACATACATTTCAGGATTAGAAATCTGATGCATTGTACCGTATATGCAGGTAACCAATGTAAATGAGACATGTTTGTGCAAGCTTAACTTGATTGCGGAGTGAAAAAAAGCGGCAGCTGACATCACACGTTTCGGAGGAGAGCGCGTGCTTAAAATAAGATCGGGCAAAAAAGGTGTAGAAGCAATATTTTTTAGCTTATTTGTGCAATTTGCGCTGCACCAGCTCATCCGTGGTTAAATGCACGCCCTGGCCACAGAAGGTGTGTGTTCAGATCCCAACTGAGCTGTTGCAAAGTACGGCACCTCAATCAATCAATCAATCAATCAGAATGTATTTGTGTAGCGCATTTTACAATGACTTTATCACAATAAGCTTTACAGCAGCACCCAGTCTGAACCCCCACATAGACAAGCCTAAAGCAACAGTGGCAAGGAAAAAACTCCCTTGGTGGAACAAATAGGATTATTCCATAGGAGGAATCAGACTCAAGAGAGGGAGCTGTACCTTATCTTTACACATAATGGCATTAACAGACAGAGACAGATTTGGGAGTAACACGATTGGGGTGTGATAGGCTGGGGTGTCCCATCACGGCAGGGGGTGGACTGGGTCCATCTGGCTCCCCATGGGGATACATTTTACATTTACATTTGGCATTTTAAGCATTTAGCAGACGCTCTTATCCAGAGCAACTTAAAAGATGTGCATTAATACATGGTAAGAGCAATCGTAGTTCGCGCAAGAGATCAGTGCAGTAACACAGCGATAGACATCGTTGTAGGCAGCTGCATACCATACCTGTAACATTGGGAAGGAAAAGGTTAGTAATTTTTTTTTTTATTTTAAAAAATGTATTATCAGTGGTAGTGGAGTCTGAAAAGGTGGGTTTTGAGTCTCGGTCCTGACTGATTGTGGAAGGTCATTTTGCAATTCCAAGGGGTCAGGACAGAGAAGAGGCGAGACCGCGAGAAAAGCGGACGCCCGGAGTGATGGGACAGTCAGTTTGCCACAGGAGGCGGAGCGGAAGGGTCTGACTGATAAACTCTGCACCTTTCATCCAAGCTTTAGCACGACCTCCGTTCACCCCACTGTGCAGCAGTGGGTTTTACTGGTATCCATTTAGCTAACCAGCCGATAAAAATGAGAAACAGCCATGAATGAAATGGCTTGTCCTCAGTGGCCGACTTGATTTTCCGAGACAATTAAAATAATCTAACGTTAGCTAGTATCTATGCATCTAGCTACCAAGCATCTTGTATAATAGATTGATGTTCAATGCTAGCTGGTTAGCGACTGTTTCCTTGTAATGTCTCTGACAACTCCATGTCTCTATCGATACTTCAGTGGTTGCCATCTCTATGCAACCACCGCGTTTCCCGGCTTTGACAGCAAACCAAGTGACTTAAATCTCAAGAACGCAGGTACTCGTTTAGTCCCTTCAAGGGCAACACGTTTCACACAAGCCACCCTTAACCTGAGAAACGCTGCCCTTTTCCAGGGAGGGAACGCGTCTCTCCAAACCCACATCATTAACATATTTGAAGATTTCTCGTCAGGGAAGAAATTACATCTGCATATAAATGGGAGAAGATCCTTTGTTTGGGTGTGATGAAGAGCTTGCGTTTAAAAAAAAATTCTGACATGAATTAATTGTCTGTGTTTCCAGGCCTTCTCAGAATACAAAAACATTGTAATTAATAAAAGTCCTGATTTTATCTGGAACGAGGCATCGGAGAAAGTTGTGAGTTTTTGTTTTCCTCATCGCCTTTTGTGTGTCTCTCTCTCTCTCTCCTGAATATTTGTGACAGCACTGCTGCAGGGGAAAAGTATTTATGTCGAGATTATTGGAAATTCTGACCACCTGTGTCGATTGGAGGAATCAAAGGTAAATGTAATCCCTCCAGTCCCGTGTGGGTGTGGATAACAGTCACAAGAATATAAGGCTCTGTAGTGCTGTTCAGCACTGCACAGTCCCTGGTAGTCTTGCAAATGACATCATCCATTTCCATAAAACTGGCAAGCATTTACACATGCACACACACACACTCAGTCACACGCATACACTCACCACACACACACACACACACACACACACTCACACAGACACACTAACCACTCACACAGACATGCACACACACACACACACACACACACACACATTGTAATCAGAAAGGATGTGTTCTGATGGGAAAGGTTGAGGTGGTGAACCTGCCCGGTATAACCATCTGCCCTGCGTAGGATGGGGAGAGAGGGAGCGACACAGAAAGAGAGAGAAAGGGAGCGAACGACAGAGAGAGAGAGAGGGTGAGAGGTAGAGGGAGATGTAGAGAGAGATAGAGAGCGGGTTCAAAGGGAGAGGGAGAGTGGGAGAGCAAATATTTAATCATGTTCCGAGACGAGCTCACTCTCCTTGTGGAAACGTTGTTAGGTGTCAAGGAGAGTTTAATTACCTTGTTTTTCTAAAGCACTGGAATTATAGTATTTCAGGCGAAATGAGTGTGGGAACGAGAAAAAAAGATGCAATTTGCACGTCGGATAACCTTCGAATTTCACAGGCTCACCGACAGGAAGCCGTGAGGAGTCTGTGTATCGCTCGCCTGTGTGCTACTAGAGCAAATCAAACACAGGTGGGAGAAATCAAAGGACTCAGGGTATCACCTGCATTCCTGACAGACACGGGCGACACTAAAGAGCACGGAGTCGGGGACTTGTGACTGCGGCAGTGTGGCAGTCTGTCTGAAGCGCTCCTGTCCTCTCCCCTCGGTGGCAGACCGAGCATGTGCGCAGGAGAGACGGTGGCAGTGGGAGTGAAGGTTATCGCAGAGTTTGACAGCGTCTTTACATGGCAACCTGTCAGGCGTTGCCATGGAAACTGACCACTTCACTTATGTATACATGCACTTTATACACAAACACACATACTGTATATACACTTACGCGCACACACACACTCTCACACAACCAATACAAAAGTGTTCCTTTGACCAGACATTATTGAATCTGTGGATTCTCCTTAATGAGATAAATACAGTACACATGAATTCAGTATTCAGTGTACGTAGTCACATTAAATATTATTTCAAATGTATTTGAATAGATTTGTGTCATTTTTGTAATTAAAAACAACAACAAAAAAACACAAAATGTAGGCAATTACTAACTCTCATTACAACGAACACCCTGAACTGAACTGAACTGAACTGAACTAACACACAGTTTCAAAGTGTCTGAATATTAACATTGAAATGCAACCTATTCTGAGGAGGTAGAGGGGAGCCCCTGGTGGTCAGTCTAAGAATAGCAGTTGTCACAAGGCAGTTTTTTCTCCTCAGTTCAGTAAGTCCACTAGGCATTGAAATATATATTTCTTCATGTTTTAGAGATAGAGCTGTGTGCACTTTACATTTTTTAATCAACCAATTTTTAAATTGAGCGAAATCCTCTGAGATTCGTAAAAGGACTTTTGATGTTATGATCGCCTCCAATTATCAGGAAAGCTATACTCCTGACTCCAGATCGGGTCTAGACAGCAGAATTTCCTCCCAGATCAATATGTTGTGATTTGAGTGCCCCGCTGTCTGTATGGTAGTTCTGTTGAGTCAGTGTAATTAGACCCTTCCAACAAGATAATCCATTAAATCAGGGAAAATGGAGAGGAAGACAATAAAACGCTGTGGCGGTGTGAAACAGTCTTTCCATCAGAGGCCACGCTCTGATGTGATGGTCATAAACCTTAAGGCAAACCAGCACAGGCAGAAAGGATGTAAAAAGATCGACTGTGGTCATCTCTGTCAACGTACGGTCATTTGTCTGTAAACGCACGGTCATCTCTGTGTGAAAGTGGCTCTACCCATTATGGGATTTTTATGACATTTTTGACATTTTCGGGAGCCTTTCTTCAGTGATATTTTATTAAATAACAAGCAACGCCCCTTTCTGCCCCCCCTTCGACTAATTGGTCCTTGCAGTGTGCTTCTTCCAATGATTAAATTAAGAAAGAAGGTGTGTGTGTGTGGGGTGGGGGTTCTTTTGATCACATGTGTATGGTGCTCACTCACTTTTTTGTGTGTTTGGGGTGGGGGGAGACAGGGTGGGGTTGGCAGGGGGATAGGTGATGGGGGGTAGAGTTTTGGAGTCTTCAAGACATTTCTGATCTTAGTCCAAATGCACACAGCCAGAGCACTCATTGCCCCAGTGTCTCAAGGCCAAAGCTCTGATTGATTTTCTTCCTCGGAATGCCTGTATCGTAAAGCATTGATTTCTGCTCCCCTCTTCCCGCGCCCCAGTTTCCGCGGGAAAGAGATCCTGTTATTTTTCTTTTTTTCCTGAACGCTTTGGCGCCTTTAAACGCACTGTGTGCCTGGTCTCCTCCTGCTCCCACGGCTCTGAGCTTGACAGACACGGAGAGATATCAGCCAAGCAAACGCTCTCCATTAAGTTGTCAGAATCACGGCCGGACAAAATATGTTGTACAGAGGGAATGGCACCTTCAACAGAGCTGTCTTTCTCCTGTGAAATCAGAACCAATTCTTTCAGAGCTCCATATTTCATCAATCGGATAATCCGGTCTGGTTACCCATCTATAAGCTGATTTAAGGTTGATTTAAGATCAAAATCCCCTGTGTCTTTATTTATGTTTCATATTCATACTACAGATGTTACAGTTATATATATTATGTACACTACTGGTCAAAAGTTTTAGAATGGGCGAGCCTTCAAGTTTCAGGTTTCCAAGTGCCTTTTGATGGTGTAGGAAAATGTACATTATTTTTCAGTTTTTGGTAACCTAAACTTTTTTTTTTTCCTCTGGTAGTTTACTGCTTACCTTTGTACCATTTCAGGCTATTCACTGGACTTGAACTGCTTATATTTCAGTAAAAACTGGAAAATGGGGGTGTCCTAAAACTTTTGACCGGTAGTGTATATGTATGTATACATACTTGTGGTGGAATATACTGGTTGTACCCACGTACTCACTCACCAGTGCTCGTATCTCCTTTTTCTGTTGAGGAGTTTAAAAGACTTGGGTGACCCCTGTTCTGTCCGCCCCACAGTGCAGTTTGATGGGGCGGAGAAATCCCGAATGTCACCCACCAAGGAGGGCAAGGCTCGCCCGCTCCAGCGCCACTCCAGCGGCTGCCTGGTGAACACCAAGCTGGGCTCCCAGGACCACTGCTGCCCCCCCCTGGGGGAGCGGATCGACCCCTCCATGCCCCTCGAGAGCCAGTTGTGAGTGATGCCCCTCTCTTGCCATCGCAGTGCCCACTGGCTCTGGTTAACTGGTCTGGGTTATCAATCAATTAGTCAATTCAATAATTAATAATCAATACATTTATTTGCTTTTTCATGAATTCGGTTTTACATATATTGAGTCTGGCTCACATATGATCAATTAAAGCAGTTTATTGGATACATAATTCACCTCACATGGTTTGTTGGGCCTGAATTGGAGCAGCAGTCCCTGTGGCTCTCCAGCACCAGGGTTTGGAACCCCCTGCTCTAACATAGATAATATGATATTATTATATTAGAGACCTGAAGTGTTAGGGTGTATTGCCAGGTATCTGTATTGCCAGACTCTGATCAGTGTGCCTGTACCTTTCCTTGTATAGGAATGACCTGCCACAGTGTGTTGTTGTTTTAGGTCCTGGTAGCACTCAACTCAGCTTTCTGTTTGTGTGCGTGTGTTTCAATGTTTTTGTCATTTTGTTTTTGTCATGACTTAATATGGTCATCTCTCTATCTCTCTTTCTCCTCCCTTCTCTCTCCCACTCTTTCCCTCTCTTACCCTTCTCCTCCCAGCTGGTACCACGGAGCAATCAGTCGGATAGACGCGGAGTCGCTACTGAGGTTGTGCAAGGAGGCCAGCTACCTGGTCAGGAACAGTGAGACCAGCAAGAACGACTTCTCCCTCTCCCTCAAGTAAGGGCGGCAGAGCCTGGATAGCCTAGTAAATGTGTGTGTGTGTGTGTGTGTGTGGCGGGGGGTGAGGGTGTGAGGGGGTAATCACAAACACTGCTCAAAACCATTCAACAATCAGAGCGGGCTGAGGAATGTCAGTTTCTCTCATTTCAACGGTGAAAAACCTGTATGAATGCACTTTAAAATTACAAAATAGATTTTAAAAATATTTTAAAAGAATTTAGCATAATTCAGTCTATTTGAGCAGTATGGCTTCCTACCCCAATTACACTTCAATGATATTAGTGGTACTTATGATGTTAGTTGTGGTTTTGATAAACAGATGAATTATCCTTGGTATATTCGCTTTTATCCCTTCCCTGTGCAAGTTTGTCCCGCTATCATGCGCGAAGCACTATCATTAGGAAAGAGAGAGTCACTATCATTTGACAGATGCCACACCGTCATTACAGGAGATGAGCTCCCGTCTGCGGAGCCAGTCCTGGGTGGTGAAGCCAAGTCCTCGTCACCCCAATTTAGGCTGATATCAGCTGGCAGGAGATGGTGACGCAATCCAGGAGCCGCTCTGACCGGCCGACAGGCCATTCTATTAACCACTCGCGGGTCTGTGCCGAGCCCGGTGACACGATGCAAACAGAGCCCCAGGCTCCATCAGCGGGCGATGACCGGCGGTGACACCCGGCGCCCAGCCGCGAGCCGCAAAGCCACATCGGGAGCTCAGCAGCCGCCGGTAACCCTGGCCTGTCCTCTCTTTATCCGTCGTTGGTTTCACCGTGCGAAACCGCCAGACTGACGGAGAGAGCGCTCGCTCTTTATTATCGAAATACCCTCTCGGGTCGCCCAGCTGCTCTTCCTGTGAGAGCCTCGCCAGTCAACACCATCTTGGCTCAAATATTTATGAATAATTATTTTCCCCTTCTAGTTCCACGGCAGGGTCCATTTTTGTACCATCTCGATTGCTTTACTGCAAGAGAACATGGAATCCCCCATGAATTAGGATCATGCTCTGGAAATGTTACGATGGCCCAAGAGAATCCAAACAGCCAGTGTGATTGGATCGTCCTCTTTTTCTCGGCGGCTGGGAGCGCCCTCTGAGGCTCGGATAAGACCCCCGATCCTGTGAATGTTCTCCATCAATATTTATTTGTTCGCTCCGCAGATGAAGCTGAATGAGCGATTCCGCTTCCCCGCGGGTGCTCCGGATTTTTCTGAACGCTGCGTCTGGGTTGTGTCAGGCGGAGTCGCGGCCGTCTGTGGGGGCTGGGGCGGCTGATGCGTGTTTGCGCTCGGCCTGATAATGGGCCTTTCAGACAGAAAGCACAAACGCGCTGAACCGTTCAGCTTTCCGCAAGGACGAAGCGCAGAGTATGTTGCCACTCACTGTCTTTACGGTTAAACGGAAAGCAGCTTCCACAGCCATTTTAGGATAAATATCATTTGTGACGACATGGTGACGCTGGCTGATCTACAGTCAAAGATCAATACAAAATTATTTTAATAAATCTAAAAGTTGATATTATTGGAAGAATATGCCTTTAAATTTCCAATTTTCCTACCCAGTAGACTGTCCACCGTCAAGATATTTCCTGCTTCTCAATTTGGCTGTGATTGGTCAGTCGGGCCCATGACATCAAGCGCAACAATGACAGTTGGCTGTAGGCTTGTCTCCTGCGTCTCTGCGCTGTTCTGTCCACCAAAACAAAGAAAGGACAAGTCGCTGTTGCGCATTTGCGCTCTCAGTCCGGAAGACCCTTAAAATAAAGGCCACGTGTGGGAACTGAACATAGAGCCTTAGGCTGTTTCACCAGCCTATCAGTGATCTGGACACTGTTTCACCAGCCTATTGGTACTCTGGACACTGTGTCACCAGACTACCTGTAATCTGGAACCTGTTTGGTATCACCTGCGGCGTGAAGAGCGACCAGCACTTAGTCCCGAAGGACGCTGGGCTGACAGTGTTGCTTTGTTGCAAGTTAACAAAGTCTGCAAGGTCAAAAATATGAGCGGAAACAGACGGACTCTGACACGTGCCAAGGAGCGATGCTGGCCACGATTGTGTTGCGTGCTCAGGAGGGTCGTGGAGTTCAGGGTTCCGATGTTTCAACACGTTCTTTTTCCCCCCTGAAACATTCACACTGCCATCTCTACACGCCACCGCTTCGTCTCGCGTAGCTGCTGAAAAATTCATGGCGCCGCTCAACTTTGTGTCCGTGCTTTGCATCACCGATGAGCGCTGACTACCTTTGCTGCTTAGCTGAGGTCTGACCTTCCGCAGAGGACTAATCTGTTTTTACCTGGCCCTCCCGTGACAAATTCCCTCTTTAGCGTTGTAACACGTCGTCAAGTACTCAGGCCCTTTAATTTACGGCGGCTTTGGTTTTACTCTCGAGTGGGGGTTTCGCGTAAGTTGGTGTCACAGAAGGTCGAGGAATAAAAATAAGTTGCCAATGAATGGAAAATAAATAAATACATTGGAGAAAAAAACCCCAGGGGATCATGGAAATTGCCGGAGTGATTGAAAAAAGAGCAACGGTAGCTCTTCAAATCAGGCAATTGGACCCTTAAAATACACCCTTACATTATGTAGGGGTAAGATCTATCTAAAATCCACTTGCCTTACTATGTAAAAACATGCATTCTTTGTAAATGTGTGCTCATTTTTTGTGTGTCCAGTCAAGATGCAAGTATGTTATTCATTGTATTTTATTTATTTAACCAGGTAGGTCTATACTCTAATTGCAGTGATGATGAGGGGAATCAGAGAAAGTCGGTAGCCAGTCAGATGTAGGGGATGATTAACGCCCTTACACTCTCAGGAAGTGCCATGGGATCTTTAATGACTGCAGAGAGTTACTGAATTACTGCTGCCCTTTGCTTACTATTACAGTATGCAATACAGTAGTTGAGCATCCAGTATTACATAACCACAGTTAAGACATGCATGGTACTTCTTTGAGAGCAATGTTTGTGTCTGTGTGTGTGTGTGTGTGTATGTAGGTGCGTGCATGCATGTGTGTTTGTGTTTGTGTGTATATACAGTGTGTGTGTGTGTGTGTGTGTGTGTGTGTGTGTGTATGTATGTATATTCATGTGTGCACATGCCCGTGTGTGTGTGTGTGTGTGTGTGCGTGTGTGTATGTGTATATATGTATGTGTGTGTGTGTATGTGTGTTTGTTTGTTTAAAGTGATACCAGGCACTGGCTAAGTATTGAAATACAGTACTTCAGTTGAAATGTTCAGAGGTAATTGAATTGTTCTTTTCATTACACGGGTCTTTGTGGGAGTTTAGATTAATGTCGAAATATAAACCGTCATGCGCAAATCACGATGAGAGGAGCCGTTATTAATGTTTTAATTAAATTACAAAAGAACGCTGCTAACACTGACATCTCTTTTCCTCATATTTACCATCCACCGCATTACTGCCGCATGCCGTTATTAGATTATGACAATATACCGGAACATTTGTCAAAATCTCACCAGACATTCTTTATTAAGTTAATTAAGTCATCTTTATATGCAGACTGCAAACTACCCACCTCTTTGTGGCAATAACTATTCCGGAAATTTCCGGCCCAAGGCCCCGGCATCAAAGCAAGTCGATAAGTTCATTAGTGTTCTTTTCCTTTATTGTGTTTGGTTTGCATTTGCTTTCTTTTTTGCGATTTATTCAATTTGTTGCTCTTAAGGAAATCATTATTCGTGGCGTAATCTAATAGTTTCTTTCTTTTTTTCCCCCACTGTCGTTTGACGATAAGCAGGCTTTCCTGTCAGTCCCTCAGCCTGTACCGTGGATTAGGGGGGGTTCAAATCAAAGTCACACACTCAGACGGGAAGCGGCCTTACAGTGAGAAATTCATCCAGATAAAAACAAACACAAACACAAACACATGGGATCCTCGTCTTCCTTTTTGACACCTTGCAAAAAGGGAACTGAATTCTCTCTTCCAGAGTATCCTCACGGTTGCCATGCCAGCTGTTCTGGGTCTAATTTGCTGTTGTTCGCTCAGCTGAGCTCTGGTTTGATGAGTAGAACTTGACTGGTGAAAAATCAACTGGGAGTTTAGAGAATGCCTAGTGATGTCCTTGAGTGAAAACTGCCTCTGCTCTCATTGTCAGCGACCATCTTTTAAAAACGGCTTCAAATGTAAATCACTGTTTTCATGGAGCTCCTGCTGGTGTTATTCCCGAGTCACATTAAACACTGTGGGTAGTAAAAATGTGTTACACCACCCTCTAATCATAATATGAATGTCCTGCTGATAATAGCTAGCTACTAATATGAGCGTACGTGATAATGGGTAGCTACTCAACAGGGCGTTCCGGTAGCTGGTTGTAGTAATGGTGGTTGTGATCATGTAGTTATTTATTTCATATAAGAGGAGTATTTTGGGAGGCGTGTACATAATGGATGGATACTCACAGCAGTTCTTGAGTGTGTTCAAAGGCCCGCTCCTGTTTTTCTCACTCCTTCTGCTGTACCTCTTCTCTCTCTTCTTCTTCTTCTTCTGTCTCTCATCCTTCTCTCCCAACATTTCCTCACTCTCTCTTTCTCTTCATCTCCTACACCTCCTCTCCTGCCCTTCCTAACCTCCCACCTTCTGTAACTGTCTCTTTCATTGTCTCTTCCACTTCCTTCCCCATCTCCTCCCTCTCTCTCCATCTATCTGCTGTACCTCTTTCCTTCTCTCTCTCTTACCCTCAGAAAGTTCCATTGCGTTAACTAACTATGCTAGCTCACCAGGGATTAATGTTGCTAGGGGAACATAAACATAAACAGTAAATATAAACAGTACAGCAAGAGAAGGCTTGTGTAATATTTAATACGTTCTGCAAACCACCCTCTGAGAATTTGACTAATGTCATCTCTCTGGCTTGGCGACTGCTGCTCCTGAAAGTGCTGTTCCCAGACAGGACTATCTTGAGATCTGAGATTTTACTATCTGGGGTCCGAGATTACCCAGTCTATAGGAAACACTGTGCATTCCCTGATCAGTTGTGAGTTTCGGCAAAGGATTGTAGCATTGGGGAACAGGTACTGACCCTCACCACCTATATTGAGAATGGCTTCCAGAGAAATCTGAGGACAGGTGTAGCGGATGGGCTCACGTGAGGCCGCTGCAGAGTGACGTGGATAAGAGTACGATTAGTTCCCGGAGTGACGGACTTGAGTCTTTGGCTCAGCGAGCTTAATCGCTCTCTTGTCGTGTTGGAGATCCCCTCGGTTCGAAACTCGCTGCGGGCAGAACCAACACCGTCACATTGGTGCCGTGACTCGGATAATACAACTGATGGCAATCGGTTGGGCCGTGGTTGCTGCCGCATGAGTTTCGAGGGGGAGAGTGTAGCGGATGGGCTCACGTGAGGCCGCTGCAGAGTGACGTGGATAAGAGTACGATTAGTTCCCAGAGTTAGGGACTTGAGTCTTTAGCTCAGCAAGCTTAATCGCTCTCTTGTCGCGTCGGAGATCCCCTCGGTTCGAAACTCGCTGCAGGCAGAACCAACACCGTCACACAGGCACAGAGTTTTTTTAACCTCACAGCTGCCTATGGCACCGTCTGGCATGCCGGCCTCCTCTTGAAACTGTTGAGAGCACCCCCTGCCTGGGCAAAAAACCCCATCGAAACTCTGCCTACCAACCGACAGCTCAGAGGTCACCTTGGACAGTCCAAAGGTGTGTGGGGGAAACAAGGCTCCCACAAGGCTCAGTACTTGCCCCAACCTTGTTCAACCTATGTCCACCCTACACAAATGACTCCCCCAGAACCACATACCGCAAATTAATCTATGCTGATGACATTTACCTGGCAACCTAAGCCTCTGACAGGTTCCGCACCGACCATAGCCCCCTGGCCGCCCTACACGGATGGGGCAACAACCCAAGCCGCTCATGTGCAGGTGGAGAGGGGTGTGGTGCAGCCCAAGCCGCTTGTGGAGAGGAGCAAACGACACTGCACATCATTGAGGAGTGGCCCCATCAATAAGCTGGAAGGAGGCTCGGTGACGCTGCACACAGCTAACCAAGAGGCAACTGCTTAGCTTCAGGACTTTACATTCGCTTGGGTGACCTCTGGTCTCCCAGCCTGAGGAAAGCTGTGCAGGCTGTGTGTTCCTAGATCAGTCTCCCACCCTAGGAAACATTGTGAAGCCTATGCAGTTCAGCAGTTTAAATGTTCCCAGATCAGTCTTGTGTGGTCTTCAGTCTCCCAGCTTAGGAAACGCTGGTATTAACTCGTGTTAACTCTTGACCTCGGAGACCGCAGGGTACGCAGGTTGTCGTTGTTACCCAGCTCTTAAATTTGTCAAGCGGTCGATTACGCACTCAGGTGAACTCCCCTCACCTTCTTTCTCTGGTCTGAATAGGTTGCTGGTTTTAAGAGTGAAAACAAGAAGGCAGGAGTGAATACCACTCAGTCTGTCTGTTCCCAGATCAGTCCTCTTGCGTGACCTCTGGTCTCCCAAACTAGGACACACTGGGAAGGAACAGCGTCACTAAGCTCGCAACGGCTCATTTTCATTTTCACGCCTCTCATGAGTTGAACGTATTCTCCCCTGTGTGTCGCCAGCTCAACAGAAACTGCCTCTGCTCACTTCGGGGATTGTCAGCAATACGACACAGAGATGCAATCTCGCCCCCCGATGTATTTACAATTGCTGCAAGACCGCAGACAATAAAACAGCAGAATAATTGTTGGGGGTGACTGTAATGAGAGCACATCTATTCTGGATAGAATATAGAAGCAAATTGAAGGAGCGTAATCACGTGGGGCTGTACGAGTCCTTCTCCCCATTAAACGGGGGAAAGACCTTTTCTTCATGTCTTGAAACGAAAAGGATTTAATGGATTCTGCGCATCCTGGCACGGCAGCTAATGAAGAGGATAAGAGCAATTTCTACAAGCCACTGTATTTGTATCCAAGCTAATTGCAATGCCAGCGTTGGGGTGGAGGAGCTCGGTGCTCGCTGGAAATTCAGCGGAATCTGTAATTCTGCTCTTTCCTGCCCATACGTGGCATTATCTCTCCAGCTTTGTTTTTGCTCTGAATTGAATACTCTGAATTAGATTTCTGAATTCGCCGGTGTGGCCCAGGCTGTGCAATTACAAGATAAGTAATGGGTGGACTTTCCATGCGTTGAAGACACCCCATTGCTGCTGCTGTTTGGAGCTGATAGTGGATACACACACATGCACACATACACACATACACACGCATGCACGCTCACACACGTACACACACATGCATGCGCATATGCACACGCACACACACCCTCACGCGAACGCATACAGAACACATGGACACACTCACACATGCACACACATACACACACACACACATACAGACACAGGCATGCACACACAGACACAAGCACTCACAAACACGTGCAAAAACACACATACATGTATACACAAACACATACGCTGGAGCACATACAGTCATACAGTGTATATTTAATTTAAATCCGTTTTCTAAATCCACCACGATTCTCTTCCCACCAGCAGGCCGGGCCTCCACTCTGTCAGCGCTGTTTGTTCCAATACAGTGTTTCCGTTGACAGGAAACATTGAATGCGTGTGGCAGAATGTCATTTATACACTTGCGCTGACTGTATAACTGACAACACTGATGTGATTTAGTGCTGTCTCGGGCTTTACTGCATGCGGAATAACAAATTATAATAAAAAGAGAAGAAAGATATTTGCTGGTCCGTTTGGTCCTCCTGAAGGCTCCGAGCCGGACCGTGTCCCGACCCTATTGTCCGAAGGTGCAGGGCTGATTTACGGCTCCTTCTTTCTTTATTGGGCTTTTTCGCACAGTAAGAGATTCCATTCCGCACATTACCTTCCATGTGATTAAAAGATGGTGTCACCCTCTGCGTGACACCACTTTTTGATCCAGTGCAGCAAAAGGCCGGCGTAATAAAGCGGCGCCTGAGCAGAGCGCTTTTTAAAAAGCCGTGAAAGCAGAGCCACGTGAACTTTTCATTTGCGGCGCATTTATTAAGCGACGGCGTGTAAGTGCTTTCACATTAAAGCGCTCATTAGGCTGGTGGCGTTTTACCCATGCGCCGCGTCCCGCTGTGCGTGCCCTGTGTTACAATCAGCACGCCCGCGTCTCCGAAGAACAGTGCTGAAAAAATTGTTTATTTAAAAAAAAATAATAAATAAAAAATGTTTTGATCTTTCAAAGCCATGAATTCCCGAATGCAGATTAAAAGATTTGATTGACATCCCGTTTATCTCCCTCTTTCTTTCCTCTTTCCTTCTATCTCTGTCTTGTGCTACCTCTTTCTCACTCTCTCTACCTTTGTACCCTCTCTTTCTCTCCAGATCTCCCTCTGTCTTTCCCTGCCTCTCACCCTCGTCTTTCCCGCTCCCTCCCTTCCTCTCTTTCTCTCTCCCTCCCTTCCTCTATCTCTGCCTCTGTCCCTTCAGCTCAATGTGCTGAATTGGTATGATATACACTGTGTAAATATTGCCAAAGTGTTACATACAAATAGAAGTGTAGAAGAAAGTGTACATTTTAATGAACGATGATGATGGTGAGGGTGACTAGCTCAAAGCACCTTGTATTGAACAATGAGCCTACAATAACCATTCTCTCTTTCTCTCCTCTCTCCCTTTCTCTCTCCATCTTCCCTCTCTCTCTCTCTCTCTCTCTCCTTCTCCTTCTCACACTTTCTCCCTCTCCCTCTTCCCCTTTCCCTCCTCTCTCAGGAGCAGTCAGGGCTTCATGCACATGAAACTGTCCCGGACCAAAGACAGCAAGTACATCCTGGGCCAGAACAGCTGCCCGTTCGACAGCGTGCCCGAGATCATCAACTTCTACTCCAGCCGCAAGCTGCCCATCAAGGGGGCCGAACACATGTCCCTGCTGTACCCCGTGGCCATCAGGACGCTATAGCGCCCCCCTCTGGGCCACCGAGGCAATACCTGCTCAGCCCAGCCGCTGCGCCTGTCTCAGAGCCACTCAGTCCCTCCCTCCCTCTCTCTCACCTGGGTCCCTCGCCAACTCAGGTCTGAGGGGTGAGGGGTCAGAGGTCATGGGTCCAAGGTCGGGTTTGAACGGAGTACGGCAGGCGGGAGGAAGTGAGGGGTGGAGAAGATCGATCAAACCCATGCATCTGTCAGTCGCTTATATCCACCCCCCTGACCTGTCACTCTCCCTTCCCCACATCACCCACTCACGCAAGTCATCATCTCAGACCTGTCATCCTTCACCTCTCTCTCACATCATCCACTAACACAGGTCAACAGACTGATCTCAGACCTGTTACCCCTCTCTCTTTCTCTCATCACTCACTAACACAGACCCATGTAGCTGATCTCAGACCTGCACCCCCACCCTCCCCCCTCACATCATCCACTACCACAGGTCAACACACTGATCTCAGACCTGTAACCTTCTTTCAAGTCCTCTTCACTACACTCAGCCATGTAGGCCATCTCTGTGCTAGGGTACATCGGGGCCACACTGAGGGACCTGGTTTGTCTCTGATGTGAGCAGAGGTTCAGTCTCCTCTTCCGTAGCGCACCTCTGTGCAGAAACCTCTCCTCTCTGCATCTATTTTTATCCTCAAGCGAAGGAGGGCCGCGTGGTAGAGAAACAGCAGCTGTGTCGACTGTGAGAATGTCTGCATAAGTGAATATAAATGCTTGCTGCTGTTTGGCCCGCACAATCAAATTAGATGCTCACTCGTGTTGAAGAGATGTTTTGCTCTTTGTCGCTGGCCACGCTGTCTCCAAACCCGCGAGCGCCTTGACCGCTAAATGGAGCCACCCAGGTCCGTGCGAGTTGGTTCTGGCCAGAGGCTGATTGGACGGTTGACAGCAGCCAGTAAGAATCAGCGAATCAGATGTGAGCGCGTCCTACTTCTAGTCTGTCACCCCTTCGTTATCATCATGATCGTCGCTTTGTCAGCTCGATAGTTCCTCTATGGATTCGGGGCTGAGCACGTGTGCTTGTCAATAAATTCAACTAAAATCCAGACGATGTAAATGTGGGGAGGAATCGACTAATCAGGATCGTCAAAATGGGTTTGCAATGCTCCCATTGGTGGCCAAAGATTAGGGTCTAGTTTAGGAGGGAAGTGGGCTTGACGGGAGCCATGGGTATTGCACCCCAAGACCGATCCCAACTTCAGTAGAAAAGCACTCGTCCCCAAGGCCACAGGCCTTGTGGCTTGGACCTAATGGCCTAGCATTCTAGGTCCACAGTTTTACCCCCACTCCATCTCTTAGAGGAGTAAATACGCCCCCCTTAAATGCGCCAAATTACCCCCACCCCCGCTAACCTGGGATTGCTTTGAATTGGAGGAATGAAATTTACCTGCATTGTCTACCTCAGTAAAATTAATTTCATTCACTCATCTTTGGATAAATAGGTACAATGGGATTGCAAATATTGATTTCCTCACCCCCACCCCCTGCACCCCACCCTCCATTTTCAATATTCACCAAATTGCATCTTTTGTTTTAAAAATATATATATAATATATATATTTTTTACATAGAGCTGAAGTTAATCGAATGAGGGTTGAAGTAAAAAAAAAAAAGTATGTTCATCATTGGTAAGTGTACAATGTCAGTCTATTATATTGTGTGATGCCAGTAACAAATGTTTGGCTAATGCCTTATATTGCATGGGTAAAAAATCAGTCAAAGATGTGAGCTGATTTCCAGAGTTCTGCTTTCGAAGATTGTTCTGTAGTTGTAATTTATTCTGGGGGGGATGATTGCTGATGTACAGGTAACTGCCAAAATAAAGGCAACACTTGAGGAAATGAGGGATCCTTTAAACGGATGCAGTAACACGAGTGCCCATTGGGGGGTACCAACGGATATGTCCAGCCTTCACCCTTTCCAACAAATCCCACCACCACCCAACTGGGACTGTCCTAGCCTGGGCCAGGGCCGAGTGTCGTTGTCCCCCAGGTTACCAGAGTGTTGCCTTTATTTTGGCAGTCACCTTTATTTCCTCCATGTTTAACAGGAGACACCACAGTGCTCCTCGCTATATTGTGCCAGTGTGATCGTGTTTTGGCAGAGCTTGAAAACCCTATCGCTACATCTACTGTAGTACTTTGCAGGTTTGTGTTTAGATTTCTGCTTCTAATCTCAGCCTCCATGGCCCAACTCCGTAGACACCAGTGACAATGGACTTGTGACAGTGACTAAATACCAGAGTGAGCCTTGTTCACGCCAGTGGATGAAATCTCCACCGGTGACAGCACCACCAGGATCGCAGCGCCATTCTTCAGTGCCCTTTTCGAGCCTGCTCTTCAAATTCCGTGAGGGCAGGGACTTATCCTTTTGTTTTCTTTTCCCTCCATTTTTTTTCTGAAGGACTCTGATGAGAGTCCTTCCCTCAAAACCCTGCAGTCCATCTTCCCTCCTGAACTGGACCAGTGTTCCCAGTCCATTTCTGATTGACTGGGAGAGAATGACTGTGGGTTTCTGCCCACAGGCGTATGGAAATGTAGGCCTTGCTAATGGGACAGGAGTCTGGGATCACTGGACTGTGAAGTTGTGTCTGTGTAGACCAGTCGGGACTAGTCGGTCTGGGCCAGGGTTGGGGGGGGGGGCAGGAGTCCGAGAAAAGAGGGCATCCCCCATCCACCCACCCCTGATGGTTCACAGAACCAGCCGTGGTTAAATCTGAAGCTTTAAAAAGCTTGATTCTCAAATTACAGCTGACCCTGCCTCCAGGCCCTTTTGAAACAGAAGATCAGAAGATCACAGCTCAGAGGTCAGTGAAGACCGGACGGTTTGGGAATCATCCTTATGTACCATGGAGCTGAAGGGGCTTTCAGTCAGAGCGACTGGCAACCCTCCGATTTAATGAGGGCACCGCAGGATGTTGCTGGAGGGGGACTCTGTTCCAGAGAGAAACTGGGTTCAAAAGCATAGAAGAAGAAAAAAAGAAATGCATGAATACATCCATGTAACTGATTAACGCGAAACACGCATGTAGCAACATTCGCTGAACAGAACCAGTGTGTGATGCCATTAAGAGAGGGGAGGAAAGTTATTGGTTTGTTTTTCTCTGCTTCTTTTTCTCTCTTTTTTGTCTTGTTTTCATCTTCTCGAAAATGAAAAAAACTTTTGATTGTTTTCTTTCTCTACAAACTGTCACGGACAGAGTCATGTGGCCGAGTCATGTGACAGGAAGAGGCTGCCCCCCCTCCCCAGGGTTCCGGGCTCTGCAGTGGCTTTGTCTCTTCATCGGACATGCCCATCAAGGCCGGGCGGGGTTGGGGGGGGGTTCTCTGGGGGACTCTGCGGTCGTCGTGTTGCTGTATCTAAACCTGTGTGCGCACTGCTTACTCTTGTCTATTGCTTGAAGGTTTTTTCACACACTGCGAGTGAGTGGTGGGCGTGAGTGCTTGTGTACGTTTTCTGTCCATGTATGCACTAATCAAACATATCCATGCGGTCCCTCTTCGCCAAATGTATATACTGAATGTATTGTGTGGGGACATGGAGGCATCGGGATGCAATGACTATGGAAATAAAGTGTTCATGAGTTGATGAGTCTAGCACTGCGGCGTATGCTCTGTTTCGTGGCCTTTGTAACTGTGAATAGCAGCTTCTGTCTACCTGTAAGAAGAGCCTTTGGAAGCAGTGATAAAATGGCTGGTCTCACGTGTTTGGAACTCCTTACACGTGCGGACAGGTGCTGACATATCTTTGTGTGTTTATTCATTGGGGGGGGGAGGGGAGGAGGGCAGGCATTGTAGGTATTCAGACACCCTTAAATGTTGTTAAAATATTTTCAACAACTGCACTGTTAGGCTCAGTGCTTTCCTTTGTCTTACAGCTGCTGTGGGATTTGTACGTGTTTTTTTGTTTGTTCTGAGGAGATAATGAAAATTCATGATAGCAATCATGGTGATCCGCCAAAGTGATGCTGAATAAAACGCGCTGGAAGTGCGGTACACAGCTGGCGCTGCTTGGAATATCGGTTGCCATGGTGAGCCATTAGTTGAAGGTAAGTGTTGCTTAGGCACTACGGGATGTTTCCGGAGTCAAGGGAAGAGTCAAGGGAAGCCGTGTGTGTCTGTGTGTGTGTGTGTGTGTGTGTGTGTGTGTGTGTGCGTGCATGTGCGTGTGGGGGTGTGGATGTGTGTGTGCGAGTGAGTGTGTGTCCATCTCAGCCCCTCTGCTCCTCTCTGGGGAAATAAACCTGCACCACAGAAACCCTACAGCGAATATTATTATCATTATTAGCATATGTCCTTATTCCTCGTGTATGTCCTGTTCCAACAAGACACTCGCCACACTTTATACCTGAGGGAGCACTTTTTTCCCATTTCAACTGGGGGTTACACAGTTTTTGGCAAATTGTTCCATGAATACCAGCAACTTGTTTCTAAGTGCTGTGGGATCTTTTCCGAGTAGAGTGAATTACATTTTACATTTTAAGCATAGGTCGTCTTGTCTACCTAAGTTCTAACCAAGCCCAGTAACACTTCAGCCACCAATTAATCAATCAGTCTGTATTATTGTATAGCGCCATTCACAGATAGGTTGTCACACAACCAATGCACAACTGACATTTTCCAGAGGGAATTAAAAAATGTAAAAACCCCAGTTGAGCCAATTTGGGGAAAAACTGGAAAATTATTCCCCGACAACTTAAAAGGCTATCAAGCTGAACTCCTGGGAAATGGTGGAATACAGAAAAATGGCTCAATAAACACAGACATAGTGGAGACAATAGGCCAGTACTCTCAATATTGGCAGGGCTTGTGATAGCCAGCAGTACACATCATTGGGTATAAGGGGACTGTAGGGTGTTGTCAGGCTGTTGACGAGACTTGGTTAAAATGATTGGCGTCGGGGCATGGAGAGATTTTAGACGTGCACTCTGCTGTCTCATTCCAGTTCCATTAGCGTTCGATTCAAACGAGGCCTTTTTTTAATAATTGATCTGAAGTAGATCTTCAAAACCTGTCACAGACCAACATGGTTATATAACACATTTCTTAATGACCCCTAATTGCATATCAATTCCATTATTTGATCATAAATCAGGAGACTTCTCTCTTATGCCTTTGCTGATGATTTAGGATTGTACCGATCTGTTTTGTTTGTGTTCTCTTCCGAAAAGCCTGGAAACCCAATTGACTGTGAGCTCTGCTCATTCCCTGCCAACCCCCATCAGCAACGACTATGTCCCTGCCAACCCCCATCAGCATCAGCGGCCATGTTTACTACTGCTTTGTCTCAGGGTTCTAATTTCTCAGTCGCTATCGTGATCAGAGGAACAGGGGTGTCAAACTCATGTCCTGGAGGGCCACGGTGTCTGCAAGTTTTTGTGATTTCCTTTGAATCAGCAGCCAATTGAGACCTTGGAAACAAGGTGCATTAACTCTTTAGCCAATAAATGATTTCAATTTGTCACTTAACCGCTGAAAGGCATCAAAAACAGCAGACACTGGCCCTCCAGGAATAGAGTCTGTCTGATATTCTCAAAC
This sequence comes from Aldrovandia affinis, assembly GCA_029706075.1. NCBI lineage: Eukaryota > Metazoa > Chordata > Actinopteri > Notacanthiformes > Halosauridae > Aldrovandia > Aldrovandia affinis. The sequence goes on along the minus strand of JAINUG010000003.1, from coordinate 4,950,801 downwards.
AGTAACCTTTCTCTGCTTTATATTTTAAGGAGAAGCTGAATATATTCCCTCTGCGTTGTGCACCTTATCTGCTCTGGGCGGCGGGGGAGGGGGTTGATAGCGGCTTTCTAACCCGTCCCAAAGCTTCTGCCTGGAATCACCTCCGGAACTCATCATATCATTGGGATTGTTTACTTAAGGGTTAACCTGCACCCAACCAAATGGATGAAAGGATCCTTTGTGGACAGAAAGACGGCCGAGAAAAGAAAGAAAGAGGGAAGAAAATACACTTGAAAGCAACAAACGTGTCCGCCAGCTCTGAAAATGGGAATACGTCAATCACAAACCGATTTGATATTCTGCTCAGTCACGTCCAGCTGAAAGCAATCTCAGGTAACACTCTCCATGTAAATGATATAAAGATATAGACAAGAAAAGGAAGAAAAATGCAAGACATAAAAAGAAGTCCCTGTGAGGATTTTGCTTCTCTGTATAACGAAGGAGAGGACATGCAGGGAGACCTGTTATAATGGTCCTGAGCATTTGAGGCAGCTCCATTAGTTCAGCCATTAGCGGCTGTGTAGTGTCATTGTTAGGGACCTGGGCTTGTAACTCAGAGGTTGCCGGTTCGATTCCCAGGTGGGGGCACTGCCATTGTACCCTTAAGCAAGGCACTTAACCTGAATTGCTTCAGTAAAAATGTCCAGCTGTATAAATGGATTGTATGTAAAGGAATGTCAATTGTGTAAGTCGCTCTGGATAAGAGTGTCTGCTAAATGCCGTAAATGTAAATGTAATGTCGTTGTAATCTCAGTTATTTGGCCAAGCAGGGGCTGGGAGCATGGAGGGGTTCTAGTGATCTGAGTGATCAGCGGACAGTGCATTTCGGGTGGGGACGGGGTACTGGGGGGTAGCCATTTTCCATTTCCCATCACTTTCAGTTTCATTTACAGCCTGCTCTCTATTCCAAGGACACAGAGGAGAATCCAGAATCGGTGCTCGTACAGTACAGGAGGAGAACAGTTGATGATGACTGACATGAGAGCAGAAGAAGAAAATAAATAAAATATTCCCAATAAATTATTTGCATATTTTGACTGCCAGTACCAAGAGAATAATCTGGGGCTTGAAACTGTCGAAAGTGTCTCCTCCTCAGGTTTCCTTGGGACACGCACAAAGAGGACAGGATGTGCCCCCCCATCCTTGACTCATTGAACGAATAACAGCACTGTTGCCTTCGAGAGGGTCAAACTGAGGAGGAACAGGCGTGACACAGTGTGGGGTACCACCCCCCCATGTTACGATAGAGAATTCGCTGAGCGGGTCAGCTGATTAACCCCTGTTCAGGCCCATGCACACCTGTCCCCATACACACTGTCCCAATACATGTCTGTCCTCATACACACCTGTCCATGCACACCTGTTCCCATACACACCTGTCCATGTACACTATCCCCATACATATCTGTCCCCATACACCCCTGTCCATACACACCTGTCCTTTTAACACGAGTATTTATCCCACTGTGCATTCACTGTCTGCCCTCCTCTCTCATATGTAGGCTTTCAAGCCAGAATGTTGCTTGATCAGGTTCACATCTAGCATATGTTTATTTACCAAAATGTCTTGATATATGATGTTGTTTTTTGCATTAATGGATCATACAAGTGTATCAATACTTCTGTGTCTTATGTAGGAGCACTACACAAAGAAACAATGAGAAATAGACAAATGGAATCATCCTCTTGTAAAATGATACCTTTGCCATGTTATCTTCACAGGTTGGGAAGAATTTGAGGTTTTTCACTGTACATCTAGTAAGTTTTTTGAAAGACACTCTTATTAAGAACACTCACAGAGAGCTCTTATTAAGATCATGCTGAGTCTATGTTGAGATTTAAATTATATATATTTCTCAGATAGGGGGGATTAATGTGTCTCGTTGCAGCCTGATGGTGATCTCATTTTGGTCTTGGAAAAATATAAAAGACAACAGAGATCTCAATAGCATTTTCCCTATCCTCTGAGTATGTCAAAAGCCCAATGCCCAAAATGGAGACCAAATGTGTTAGCTTCTGACAGCATGCATTCAGTCTTTCATCTTACATGTGGCACAGTTATCAGGCAAAACCGGCTTCGTGCACAAAATTCTGTGCGGATTCAATTAGGGTTATCTCTTGCGGAAGGGCTGATATGCTGTGTACGCCGACTGGGACAAGGCTTCCGGGTGATGTGCCGATTCAGATTTTCCAGTGTGATGCCCTTAAACATATCACGGTCTCTGCACCTACACTTTTTTGTAATTTACTCTTAGGACTATGTGTTGGTATATTTGTCACATATTGGCACATTAGTGCATGAAATACTTACTTGAGGTCATGATTTTGTAAAGTGAATACGTACATTTATTTAAAAATTGGTTCTGGATTTTCATAATCTTCCTAGGTACTATATCAATCAATCAATCAATCTTTATTTTTGTATAGCGCCATTTACAAACAGGTTGTCACACAGCGCTTCACAATTGGCATTTTCCAGAGGGAATCAAAAAACAGAAAACCATTGGAACCAATGTGGGAGACTGGAAAATTATTCCCTGACCCCTTAAAAGGCGGTCGAGATGAACTCCTGGAAAATTGTGGGTTACAGAGAAAAACAAAACAAGTAGTCCTTGAGGCTCATGAGGCTTAACAGACCACCGAAAGGGCAATCTAAGTGTAGGGGTGGGGTGGACCTCATCCCTCCAGATACCAGGGCAGGGCAGGGGATGGAACCAGCAGCTAGGGTCCGGGCCAGCGGCATCCGGCTAACACGTGGCAGGGGTGGGGGGTTGACTCTGGTGCAGGTGAGCTCTGGGCAGGTGCCACGAAGTCGGGGAGAAAAGAGGAAAGGTGCAATTATGACTATGATAAATATCACACCGGATCAGGGGAAAGAGTAGAGTGATAACACTTTTGCACCAGCAGAAGTAATCTAGGGCAGCATAACTAATTAGGTGAGTGGCACAGGGAGAACGCAGCCATGAGGGCACTCAGAGACCATCCCACCACATCATCAGCAGTCCTGATAGGGGCGGATCATCACTTATGATTGGTGACAGTAAGGATAGCTCATTGCACCAGAAGGCTCTATTGCTACACCCCCTCCACATCTGCACCTAATGACTATAAGAGAGACTAAAGAGATGTGTTTTTAACCTAGTCTTGAAAATTGAGACCGTGTCTGACTCCTTCACAGAGACGTTTAGACTGTTCCACAGTAAAGGAGCTCTATAGGAGAAAGCTCTGCCACCTGCTGTATTTTTTGATATTCTAGGGACTACCAGGTTGCCTGCATCTTGTGAACGAAGTGAACATGGGGGATTGTAGGGATGAAGTAGATCCGTCAAATAAGAGGGTGCAAGTCCATGCAACACTTATATCTCTAAGTATCTTATAGTCTACACGATAGTTTATAGGAAGCCAGTGAAGTGACGCTAACACAGAACTAATGTGTTCATACTTCTTTGTTCTAGTCAGGATCCTTGCAGCAGCATTCTGTACGAGTTGTAGGCTCCTGAGTGAGGTATTGGAACAGCCAGACAGTAATGCATTGCAATAATGTAATCTAGATGTAACAAAGGCATGTACCAATTTTTCTGCATCTATTAATGACAGGAAGCCCCTAATTTTGGCAACATTCCTCAAGTGAAAAAAGGCTACTCTGGAAATGTTTTTGATGTGACTATCAAATGAGAGACCAGGATCTATAGTAACATCAAGGTCTTTTACCACCAAACTTGCAGCAACAGAGCAACCATCCAGATTAAGAGATAAATCAGATAACCCTCTTCTGAGGTTTTTGGGCCCCAAGACCAACATCTCTGTTTTATCAGTATTCAACAATAGAAAATTATCTGACATCCAGTCTTTTATGTCTTTAAAACAGGCCTCCAACTGTTCGAATTGTCCTTTGCCAGGTTTAATTGATAAGTATAATTGTGTGTCATCTGCGTAGCAGTGAAAATGTACGCCATGTTTACGAATGACATCACCAAGTGGCAACATGTAAAGGGAGAACAATAATGGCCCCAAAACAGAACCTTGAGGGATACCATATTCCACCTTGATGAGAGCAGAGGGCTCATCATTTAACTGCACAAATTGATACCTATCTGACAGGTAGGATTTAAACCAGGAGAGTGCCTGTCCATGCACTCCAACTAGGTTTTCAAGTCTGCTCAGAAGAGTTTGGTGGTCTATTGTGTCAAACGCAGCACTAAAGTCCAAAAGCACAAGAATAGAGACACATCCACGGTCAGCTGATATCAGTAAGTCATTGACAGCTTTAATAAGAGCAGTCTCAGTGCTATAGTGTTGCCTAAATCCTGACTGAAAAGTTTCATAGATGTCATTTGATATCAGAAATGAAGTCAGTCTCTGAGCTACAGCTTTCTCTAGAATTTGTGAAAGAAAAGAAAGATTAGAAATTGGCCTGTATTTACTGAGATTTTCTGGGTCAAGGTTTGGTTTCTTTAAAAGTAGCTTAATAACTGCCAATTTTTGAGAATTTGGCATATAGCCTGATGAAAGAGACAGATGAATAATGTCTAGCATGGATTGCCTCATAACAGGGAGAAGTTCTTTAACAAGTTTTTTTGGGATTGGGTCTAATTGGCAAGTAGATGGTTTGGAGGACATAACCAATTTAGAAAATTCAGTCCACTCCAGAGCACTAAAGTAGCCATATCAAGTCTGTAAATGTGCAATTTATGCTGCAAAAAACAACGTTGCAATTTAGCTAGGTTTTGAGGGAAAGTAAATATCGTTGTTAAATAACAAACAGTCTTACAGTCATAAACTGACTGTGGCTAAACACTTTACAAGTGATTCGGGGGTGGTGCCTCTCCAAATGGCCATCTGTGGCCTAATTGTAGGGGTGCAAAAGATAACGTCTGGAGGGAAAAAACACGATAAAGGGACTCCAGACTCAATGTGTCTGCTGTTCAAACATCAAATACCCATTTTCTTATTTTTGACAGCTTTCGAGTTGGAGGCTCTGTCATTAATTTCACATGACTCAGGAGGGGGGCGGCCATTTTCCATTCATCGTTATTGACATCATTTATGTAGCGGAGGGGCGGGGGGCACGCTTTGAGAGGAGCAACATTTAGGGGGTAGATAAATGGTCCGAGATGGGAAAAGAAAAGAGGAAGAGATTGCGTGCAGGTGCGAGCACACGTGCATGAAAAGCGGAGAGACAGCTCAGACACTCCTCAGACGGCGACAGCTGTATTTTGATGTTCTGTTGTCGTAAACGGAGTCCACTGATTGAGCAGGCAGCTTCTGTTCAGCGGCGGCTGTCAGAAAACAAAGTGCGGTAATTGATTAAAGTGCGAGGGGGGCCGTCTCTCTTATTTCTAAAGTGCCTCGGTGAGCTACGAAGAGGCAAAACCGTACACAATTCTCGTCTTTGTGCAGCTCGTCTACATTAGCTTAAGTAAAAACCTTTTTACTCGTGTTTCTCTTAATTAACTACTGTGCTTTGGGTTCCATTTAGAAAAAGGTGGAAGAAGTGGAATCTTCTCTGTCACGACGTGGGTTACATTGTATATTTGTTCCCTGTATATGTGCTGATCGAAGATAATGGCAAGATGCTGAATAGGCCGTGAAAAGTGCTTAGTGCGTTGCTGTTGGGCAAGCCTGTCCATTGAATCTCCATTACCGTTTCTAGTGAAACTGATGTCAAGCACCCACTTCCTGTCACACCGTCGGAAGGATTGTATCAGATTCCAAGTCTTCTTTCTTCTTGATTACACTACTTTTCATTGAAAACGCATCAAAATAAAATGTAGGCTAGGTATTTTTTGCTTATGCACATTTTTAAAACCATTTGCACCATTTTCAACGGTTCACACAACATTCAAAACCAGTAAATCTATTTACAAAAGATAACACGACATGCAAAATTCCAAATTTATGTTTTGTTCTGGTCAAACATCTTTAAAAAAAAAAAACTTGCATTAAAGGAAAAACTTTTAATGAAATGATAATACGTCATCTATTTAATAATCTAAACAGAAAAAAATAATATAACGAACAATATAACTAAAACACCATAACACACTAAAGTGTTACACTTTAAGATGATCATGGTGCATTGTCAAAACTGATCGTCCAGTGCTCTCATTGAAACCAAAGTAGAATGTATTATTCCTATCATTCTTGTCTGTCTTTTCATTAATTTACTGTATATTCAGCCATATATTTCCATATACATCACAGCAAATGTAGGCTACTCATTCTCCATGCACCTTTGAAAAACAATGCATGTGGCGAATCCACGTTTGACATTGCTCTGTTATTACAGCACAGCGTGGCATTCTCGTGAATTGTAATCTTCTGATCATAGTGCAGGCCATACAATTTCCATCCCAGAGCTGAGAAAAAAACGTTCTGTCTAATTCAATATTGTTGCTAACCTTTACCCTTTCCTTGACTTGGACTTTGTCTGTAACAACTACTGTAAGACCATCTTACCCGAAGGCACCCTGAGCAAGACCACTACTGTAACCTTCACCACCATACAGTAACAACGCTGCGCCATTGGTTACTCTCATGTTTTCATACAACCCAGTTATTTCTCATACACAGTATCTTGAACCATGTCAAGATGATTATTAATTAAGTGTTGCACGGTTTCCAAACAGACAAAGCAATGATCAAAAATGAAAAGTGGGTACTCCTAAAACGAATAAGAATGAGATATTTAGCTGAAAGGACCATTTTTGGATGAAATGCTGTTTTAACTGCGAGAATGGAATTGAAAGAATTGGACATTTTGAAAAATGTTCTAAATGTTTTTTAAATGTACATAAGCAACCGAAAAAACCTTTGTCCAAATTACTTTGAATATAAACCCAACTTCCGATAACAAGTCTGTGTATTATCTCTGCTTATCTTATATGTATGGTATCAAAACGGCGTGGTATGAAGAGCATTTCGAAAAATTTTACATTTGGGAAGCAATTTTAAAACTACAATAGCCTACCATCTGTTCTTTAACGCAACGCAACAAAGCAGTACAGTCATCACCGTGTGGTCTACATCGCCATCTAGTGTACAACAACAAGAAATACATTAATCCTCGGAATTAAAGGCCTTTGATTTAAATACAAATATAAATGTATAAATGATGAGACAGAAATACAGTCTTACAGCAACTTGTCTTGTCTGTGCGCTTTTGTTTCAAGTTAGCTTATTTCCTAATTTAGGAAAATAATAGTTAATTTCGGAAATAAACTAAGAAATAACAAGAAAGAAACAATAACACCACACTTTAAAAAAAGTCTGCTCCTTTGTCACGAGGGCCTTCCCTGGTCAACAGAAAGAGCCACACACACACACACACACACATACACACATTTCAAACCACCTGTGGTTGTATATTAAGTGTGTTACACGTGTGCTAGTTAGATAATTTAGTTAAAGTTAATATTACTTCATCCAGTACATGTTCAGTGAGATAATGTTAGTAGTCACTAGCTAAATTGAATCCTTGTTTTCCTGTTGGGCCAGCTAACATGAAAAGAAAAGCTGACATAAGAAACTTCTTCAAAAGTCAGGGGCAGAAAATAAAAGTATGTTTCCATCTTCAGGCCATGTACAGACAATGAACCAGCATATGTTGAACCCGTATATATTTAGTCCTAACCTCAAATTACATTTTCCCTTTTAAGCAGCAGTATGACTTCAATTTTTCAACATGATAGGAACTCAGTGCTTTACAGCGTGTGTCCATGTTCACATTAAATACAAGATGTTTGAGAAATAGAGTCATGTAGAATGAGTCAATGATCACCCCATTCTGTCATTCTTCCATAAATGTAGGAAGATGAGGTACCAGCACAGCTCAGTGCACACTCAGGGACAGGACAGGAGACAGTTTCTCAGGCGAGGCTTTTTTGAATTGATTTAGTGACGTGTACAGTATGTAACATTTGGCAGGTTTTGACAGATTGTCTAAACCTGGTTATACATTTTTACAGTTACATTTTAAGCATTTAGCAGATGCTCTTATCCAGAGCGACTTACAAGATGTGCATTAATACATGGTATGATCAATCATTTTTCACGGAAAAAGATCAGTGCAGTAATACAACAATAGACATCATTGTTGGCACCTGCATACCATACCTGTAACACCGGGAAGGAAAAGGTTAGTAATATATATTTTTTTAGAAAGTTTTAAGCAAGGACATATATTACGAGAAGCAGTATTGAACATGTAAGCAGTGGTGATGACAATTGGTTAGATGTACAGAATTCAGTGGCAGTGAAGTCTGAAAAGGTGGGTTTTGAGTCTCTCGAGGAAGATGGCAAGTGATTCCCTCGGTCCTGACCGAGCGCAATGAATTGTTCCACCACCGAGGGGTCAGGACAGAGAAGAGGCGAGACCGCGAGGAGTAGTTGCCGAGCGCCCAGAGGGAAGGGACAGTCAGTTTGCCAGAGGAGGCAGAGCAGAGGGGTCTGGCTGGGGTGTAGGGTGTGATGAGTGTGTGGAGGTAGGGGGGAGCAGTTCCTCTAGCCGCGTGATAAGCCAGCACCAGTGATTTGAATTTGTTATGTGCTGCGATGGGGAGCCAGTGCAGAGAGGTGAGTAGAGGGGTGACATGCGTGAACTTGGCTTGGGTTATGGGGGGAGGGTTACCGTTCATATCGTTACTCCCATTTAAAAGCATAGCAATTTTAGGGCCTCCCAGGTGGTGTAGCGGTAGAATATTCAACGCTGCCCACTGCGACCGGGGTTCGATTCCATTGCGTATAGGAGTGGCCCTGTGTGCACACCGGAGTTACGGTGACAGCTTGACGGGTTCCGGCTCGGAGGAGGCGGTGCTTTGCCGCATGTCACTGGTGGTTTCAGGACTACGGCAGCAAGCTCTCAAATACGAGGGAGGGGATAATTGGCATGAAAAAGAGGATGTCTAAATTGGGAGAAAAATGGGGGAAAAGCATAGCTGTTTTCTTCACACCAACAGATCAGTCTGTAGCAAAGACAGAATCAATTTCTCTCCAGATCTGCTCTTGACCAAGGACATGTTGCTGCTTCTTGTAGATTTTGCAACATGATTGGAACTCAGTGATTTACAGTGTGTGTTCAGCTTCACACTAAACACAAGTTTGAGGTAATGTAGAATATGTCAATGATCACCCTATTCTGTGATATCTATAAATAAGTGCATTCCTTTTTCATAAATGTAGATGAGGTACCATCAAGATGAGGTACCAGCATAGCTCAGTTCAGACTCAGGGGCAGGACAGGAGACAAAACCCTTATCGAGGCTGTGATGCCACATACATAGGTGAAATGTAAGAGTGTATACTAAGGGGAAAATATGTATTTACACCTTATATGATGCCTTTAATGTATTCCATGTGATGATGTGGCAGGATCTGTTACCCTATATGCCTAATCTGAATTATGTTGACAATAACGGGCCATCATTTTGAACAGTTAGCACTCTTACAGCAGAGCAGTGTGTGACTCTGCAATTAGCACAATGAACTAAGTTCTCAAGATTTAAATCAATTTAATCATACACTGACATAAAATGACAAGCTAACTTTTTCCCTTAAGATGAGGTTGTATTTGTGTTTTACCTCTCAGAAATTATTAGGATACAGTAAATTTAAGACTTATTATGGAAAATTATTCTTGGGGAGAACTTCCAGATCCCGCTTTTGTTTTGGATGTTCAACACAAAGTGACACCCCTAAGTGCATAAGGTTGTACAGCAACACAACAAAACAAAATACAAAATATGAGTTATTGACATACAATTCACACCCTTCAGGCTTGGTAAACTCCACAGGATATGACATCATGAGGTTAGATTATGCACAGCAGCACGCTTTTGGAGTGCCTTTGGAATGGCCCACTGTTGCTATCAGAAAAAAACATGTGAACCCATGTTGTCATTTCCTGTACAGTTCAGGAAGCCCAAACATGTTCATACATGATACATGTTTCTATTAATGTCACACCAGTTGGGTCTGACACCCAGATTCACCAAAGACAATCAATACTTTGTTCATGTTAATGTAAGCAAAAAGAAAAAAAGTATTATTTACAAGTTCTGTTTAAAAATAATAATAAACAAATGAATGAATAGGTTAGGTTGCCAAATCATTTTGGAGCAGCATTGAATGATAACTGTCATCCTGTTTATAAAAGAAGGAAACCCAGAAAAAAAAGGGGCAGAGAGAGAGCAATGTTGGGAGAGAGAAAGGAAGAAGAAAGAATGGGTCTGTTGTGTTTTTCCACCTGGGGTGCATTCCATTTGTTTGTAGATGTCTCCTCACATCTCTTCCTCGATTCCTCAATGAAATGTCACGAGTAAACAAGGAAGAGATCTGAAGAAAAGAGACAGAGGAAATTAACGTGTTTTAAGAAATGGAACGTCCTTGTTCACTCATACGCCATCTTGTTGCTACACGTTTATAGTGACGTTAGCGGTGAGGAATCCCCTCTACGGGACAGACGCTTGTCAATCTGGAGTGCATGAAATGTGCCAGACATGCACGTGTGTGTAAGCAGGCATACACTAATGTCACTGTTCATAATTCATTAGCTACAGTATATTCCATTCAATTAAGAATTGTATGGTTTCATAATATGAATGTACCTAAAGATAACAATTCATTCATTCAAATTTAACGACAGCAGGCTATTCTTTCAATATAGCCTACAGTAAGCGGTGTCTCACATTCAGTTTGTAGGAAAGTTAAAGGGAATGTGGGGGTGGGATGTGTTCATTTGTGTCTTGCTGCTTGCTATTTTTTCAAACTTCTGCTGCAAGGGTTTGTGGGGGCTTTAACATCACTGATGCAGTTGTAAGCAAATGGAATGCACCCCCGGTGCAGTGCAATGGTTGGAAGAAAAACCTGCAAACACTCAGCCCTCAATGGAATGAGTTTAACACTGCTGTTCTAGACTCTAGTACTCAACTCTCGGTCCTGAGGGCCACAGTGGCTGCAGGTTTGTTCCAGCTGAGCACTAACTACACCTGGTATCACTGATTAGTATAACTCCTTACTTAAGAGGTGAGCTAATTGATATCAGGTGGTTCATTTGATTGGTTAGAGCAAATACCTGCAGACATTGTGGCCTGTAGGACAGAGTCGACTATGTCGGTTCTAGAGCACTGGTAATCACTCTTGCCTTTGGAGAGCTGCAAGATTTACGTTTTTATTATGGTAAAATCAGCAAACAATTCAGACCCAAAAACCCAGGTGAGTTAAATTTGTAATCAATTGCTTTAATGGTTCGATTAATTGCTGGGCAACAATGAAGACCTGCACATCCTGTGTCTGTCCAAGGGCAAGAGTGAATACCGCTGTTCTAGAAGAAATGGTGGGAAAATCATTTGGAATGGATGCATGTTTTATTCCTAAAACAAACCACTAACAGTTTCAGGCTGTAGTCAAAACCCCACCCACAAATCTACTGGTTTTCTGATATTGTATTTCTTTCACATCACTATCCTGTTTTAACAGATGGGAGTCTGACTGATGTAGCAAAGAATGCACATGTAGCCAAGGGAAGGGCATTACATGTTTGTTTTTGTAAGCTTTTCATTTAATATGATTTACTCAGTGGCGGGCCGTGCATTTCACACCTAGGCCTTCAGTAGTGCTCCGTCTGAATCAATCCACCCCTCAATAACTATTTTATGGCTATAAAAACCATCTTATTGTTATGTTTTGAGTGTCTGTTCGGTTTGTTTTTGCACTTTGTTTATTTATCTTTCTTCAGTCATGTTTCATTCTCGTTCTGTCATACACTTCGGGAAATTCTATGTTTCGTTTTTTCCGTCTTCGTTTCTAATCTCATTTTACTTACTTTTACCTTCTTACTTTCTAATTACACTTTGTATATATTAGTTAGATGTATATAGTACTAACCAACTAATCTACTAACATTAGGGATTTAGATTAAGTTACTAACACTACTAAACACTAATTATCTCACGCTTCTAACTATCGCTGTCATTCTCTCTCGTTGTCCTATCTCTGTACGCTTCTCACGTTCCGCTTTATTTGCACGCAGATTTCTTTATGCGTTCCTCCTCCTCCCCAAAAAAACCGAAACATAGAATTTCCCGAAGTGCATGACAAGACAAGGAGAGGAACTCGAACAGGAACAATGACAGACGGGGAACAGAACGAGAATGAAACATGACTGAAGAAAGATAAATAAACAAAGTGCAAAAACAAACCGAACAGACACTCAAAACATAACACTTATTATGCATAAATGCAGTATAAAGAGCCATTGCATCGCAGATAGATAACTCGTGTATCCAGAATAAATGCCTTTACTGAAGAAACAAACCCGGGGTGCTACAGCTGCGACACACATAAAAAAGCATCAATAACAACCTCATAAAATTGCAATTTTTTTAGGAAAATAGCAACATTTTACTCACCAAAAATCCTTATTATTTGTACACAAAATACATCCTCCTTTCTTTCCTCAAAAAGAGTTCAATTACTCTGTCGTACAGATTATCCGTGTGTTTCAGTTCCATCAAGAAGTCATTTTCTATCACCATCGAAGCTAATGCTGAAAGTCGAGCCTGCCCTGTCGTATTTCTGGCATAAGTTTTAATTCGCTTTAGGGCTGAAAATATCCGCTCAAATGTCTGAATCACAGATTAATTATATTTTGTTTATTTATTTTAAATAATTAAATGGTCTTTTCCTTTCATAGCTTTTCCCTGGTTGCGCTGCTTCCAGACGTGTATTTTCATATTAAAGCATTTAACCAATCACATGACATCATAGTCAGACACTCTCTGACTATCCAATCAAAGGATGTGAATACACTGACGTACCTACGCCAGCTAGAAGGCCTTGGAGTCTCCAACTCAAAATCTGATTGGTTGAAGCAACAGTTTGATCAACACTTATTTTATGCTACAGGGCCTGCAGAACTGATTGTGAAGGCCTCCAGGCAGATTTCTTTGACCCTGGCAACAAATGATGGCTGAAATGTGATTGGTTAAATGCTTTAATATGAAAATACACGTCTGGAAGCAGCGCAACCAGGGGAAAAGCTATGAAAGGAAGCGGACAGACCATTTGGAATTATTTAATAAGTATTCATGGACAAAATATAATTAACATCAGTCTGTGATTCAGATATTTTTTAGGCCAGCAGAGAAGGCCTTGCAGGCCCTGACGGCCCACCACTGGATTTACTTATTCACTAATTTGATTCTTAATTGGTTCTTTTATTGTGTAAGTCTTGCTAAAAAGGTATGCCGGAAAAACTAAAAATGAAAGCTTAATTTGAACAACTTGATATGGTACAATCTTCAGTTTTGAGAAATGCAGTTCTCTTGAGGTGAACCTCCCTGGTTTGTGCACTCTTTAGAACTCTAGTTTATCACTGACTGTCCCATACTAATTTAATATAGAATAAACTGCATTTTATTCAGCTAAGAAAAAAAATCTGCTCCAGCAATTTACGAGATATTTTCTAAGAAAGGTGTACCAGAAACAATATGACTTCTAGATTCTAAAGTACATTTATTGAGTTAACTTTTTTTCCTACAGCCTTGTGTGTAAGCCAGAAAAGGAGGGTTGGGCAATTGTAGATTGGTTTCCACACGCCCTATGTTTGTTTCATTATGGAAGTGAATTGACTATCTGAATGTACATACACATGCATACGTGTATACAACACTCCTGCACATGCGCGCGCGCGTACAAGCAAACACATGTATATATGCGCGCGTGCGTGCAAGACTGTTCATTTTCTTTACCTATTTGTCCTTGGAGACTGAAAACCTGTGAAGACATATGGGTGTTGTGCAGAAGCTTCTCTAGATATATCCGGATACCTTACCTAAAATGATATTATACCAATTAAAAATGAGCATAACTAAATAAATAGCATTAACAAAAATGTTTCCAAATGTATACAGTATCTTACAATTCAGCTATTAAAACAATGCGCACATAATACGTATTTGTATACATTAAAGCACCACTAATCGCAGGTTGGTGTTCTGAAACGAAACATGTTTGAGGTACTCTAGTAACTACTCGCTGGTTAAAGCAAAATCAGATCAAGATTGAGCTCGTTGAAGATGACAGATCTTCGCTTTTACGTGTTGCTGAGGGAGGCGAACATACAGTACATGGTTAATTTATTCGGTTGAAGGGGGTGGGGGCAGATGAAGTTGAGCTCCCTTCCCCGATATGTGACATCATGCCGGACCAACCGCCGATGTAGAAGGAAGGAGGGTTGAATTCTCTCTCAGTCCAGAGCAAATACTCTCTATCACGACTAACGGTAATATTCAAACTAGTAACTATTAATGCACCGAACATAAAAGTAAACGACGCTTACTGCTCGCGTGCCCAGGGGGACCGAAAGAGGAATGCGTATCTTAACGTGAAGAGATCCTTTGTTATATTCCCCTCCCTCTACGAATCAATACTGCTGGGTTCGTGGACAGAATAAATTTACTTCTCCTGGGTTTGGTAAGTTTTCGCATGAAGTTAATCTTTCAACAAGTCGGATATGGCATGGACCATTCTCGAAAAGAAGCAGACGGCGCAGTCTGTTAGCTTTAGACTGAAGTGTTTGGCGACAGTATTAACTGTGAAGCGCTTAGCAGATGCAGTCAACAGCTGGAATGAAAATTATCAAACCACACGCTGAAAACAGACTTGATTGATGTATGCGTCTTATTGGCGGTCTTCACAGTTCAGGTTTAGCAAGCAAGGTGTGTCAGTCAATGAAGGCTTATTTTCGCTTATAAAATGTAGGAGTTTCTCCAGTTAATCTGCTGCATCTATCACATTTTATCCGGGGGAATATAGCAGGTCGTCCCTGCCTCCCGGCAACGTACGGTAATAGTCTACAAACCACAAATAGTGTAATAAGGTATTGCTTATTTTTGCAGCATTATCCAAAAGTAAAATCTGACCAGTGACCTGATAAATCTTTGAATATTTCAGAGACCACAGAAAACAATCCGTTCTCGAGCTATCGATCCTCTAATTGTAAATCTGTTACAAAAAAAAAGTAGGCTAGTATCTTTGCTATTTTAGTGAAGACTAAAAACTGAGACCTTTTATTATAAAGGTCTAATACACATTGTTAATACACAATGCTGAATGTGCAATTGGCAAATAAAAAAAAGATATATATGGCAAATAAAATGTATGATACAGCCTTAACTCCCCCCCTCTCTTCCCCCACTTAAATTGAACTACCACTTTCATCTTGTACATAATAGCAAAGGAGGTTAGGGGTGGGTGTGTTACAAACATACTTAAACTCAGACTGTTAAATAGTACCATGTGTTTAGGTACGGTTTTAAATTACATGCTCAAGTTTTTAAAGTTTTTTTAGTTTAAACTTCTCACCAATCCAGGACACTAAAGCTGACTGCTCATGCAGGAAACTTTCTGAAGGGTATTATTTGTTTTCTTTTTCTTTTGTGATTGTCAGTTTCCTTCAGCCACATAGCTACAGTGCCGTCTTAATATCAAAGACCATAGTACCCTTCCAGGAAGTCCTGTCTGCCAAAAAGCCCAGCTGCCGTGTATGTCACATGACTTTGTTAAACAGGGCATCCTGAGTCCTGTGTGTTTTTTAATGCTAATGTAGAGAAGAATATGAATATAACAACAGACCTTTACTGCTACCATGAACGTTTGATAAAATATGCCATAATTGACAATGAGATTAAAAAGGCCAACTTGAGACATATCTGAAGGTAAAGTTAGTGTTTTATGTCAAATATAAGTGGAACCCATTTTTTTGTATCATTTCCTTATTTTGACAAAAACAAATGAGTGGAGTACCTCAGTCATTAAATCTAAAATAACTGTTTCTCAAACTTGCTTTGGTTCTTCAGAATATTTAAGCCAGCCAGTGATTGATTTGACATTTAAAACACATAAACATTATGGCCGAGAGTGCCACTAGGGGGCGGCAATTGGCTGTCCGCCCCAGGGAGGGGGGAGGCAAGCAGATATTAGCTTGCTGCATATATGAGTGGTCCTGCTCGGAGGAGGTGGCGCAGCACCCACTACTGGTCCCGGGACTAAAACAGCAAGCTCTAATACAGGGAGGGATAATTGACATGAAAAAGGGTATAATTGTCCAAAAAAAAATTGGAGAAAAAGAAAAAAAATTATGAGTAAAAACCCCCCACCCCAAAAAAACATTCATCTACCAGACCGGCCCTGGTCGTCAGCCCGAGTGGGGGCGGCGTTTGGCTGTCCACCCCAGGGGGAGGGGGGAAGGAGAGCCGGCTTGTGTCCGTCGAGAAGCACGGAAAAGGGAGTCTCCAGAACGTGTGTGGGTGGGCGAGTTCCATTTCGGAGGAAAAGCGGAGGTCGCTGCCCACGGAAAATTGGCTTGCCTCGAGTAGTCGAGCGACGGACCCATGTGGGGAGGGTTAATCGAAATAAACAGAGGGCGAAATTGGCTACCAAATTGGGAGGAAAACGGGAAAAAATCTGAAACAAATAAAAAAATAACAAAAATAAAAAACATTCATGTTATATCAACATTTTACATTTTTTATGGATTTTTAGAATGTTATGTTAAGAATGTACTGCAGTTTCTTCTATTGTGTTGGAGTACCCTGTTATAAGATAAGGTATATAATGTGTATAGGAACCATAGGAGGTATATAATGTGACTGAAAGAAACTTCTCTACATTCTCTAAGTTTGATAACTTTTCTAGTTATTCAAATATGAACACAGTCATTCCGATTGGTATTTTATAATTGTACAATGTGCATATTGATTTTCATTTCACGCAGCCGTATTTACTTTGCTTTACAAACGAGTAACCAACCCCTTTCCCTCACAGTGATCCAGAGTGTATACTGCCTCGCTAATTTGTGTGTGACATTATCATAAGCACCTCTTCAGATGCTAGGTGAGTGTTAGCTGTGAAATAGGGTCTGCTTGAGGCTATAGTTGGAAACGTTGTGTGGAATGGGGAGGGTAGTGTGGAATGGGGAGAGTAGTGTGTAATGGGGAGCATTGTGTGGAATGGGGAGCGTAGTGTGGAATGGGGAGCATTGTGTGGAATGGGGAGCGTAGTGTGGAATCAGGATGGTTGTGTGGAATGGGGGATCATTGTGTGTCCAGTACACTTACAGCCTTATAGCATGTAAAGTCGACCAATATTAGTTGTATACTGTTATACCTCTTTAAACAGGCTCGGTTGCTTTATCCCGAGCTTACTGTCCATGTGGGTAATACAGGTACTGAATTGTGCTGCATTTATCTCATTTGTTGGCTGGTGTCCTTGTTCACATAATGATACAATAACACTATTGGGCTATTTTAAAAAATGTAGAAGTACCGGCATTAACCTTGCGCTCTTCTGAAAAAAGTGTGCTGACCTTCTAAAAATAACATTACAAAGAAGGAAGTGTATGGATGTCCACTGAAGAATATTGACATATGAATTCCCTTTTTAACACATTTGCTCCTAGTTAGAGGACTGTCAAACATCCCTGAAAGGAAAGAGCGAGAAGGCTGTTTTAATTCTCATGAAGAGATGAGGAAGTTGTTGTAAGAACGAGGTACTTTACAAGGAACCATTGCAACACCTGTAAGAAAACCATAGTGAAATAGTTACTTGGTGTTGGTCCTTTTCATATGGAGGGGAAACCATGGCAATGTGCTCAGCCTGTATGGTTTCACACCTGTAGCAGCCTCACTTGTTAGGCTCATAACTATGAGGTATAACTGATGTGGTATAACTCTTCCCAACTTCTGGGGATGTGCTTTGCTAATAAGCCCATAGTCAGTCACTACTTCTGACGAAACCCACAATAGAGTGGTTGTGTGAAATGATAAACTGCCAAAAAGCCAACCAAATCCACCATCAGAAATATGCTGGCACCAATCCGATTGCAGGAAACCTAGGCCAGAACAGTTAACAAAGGTATCTAGGTGCTTGAGTGTCTAGAGCCACCACTAAACCTGCAGTGACTGTGAGGTTAACAAACTACATTATAATACAGGCATTCATCTTATACAGAGCGACTTCCGCAGTTGACATTTTCTTCACATAGTATCCATTTATACAGCTGGGTATTTACTGAAGCAATTCAGGTTAAGTACCTTGCTCAAGGGTACAACAGCAATCCTTGAACCTGCAAGCTTTGCGTTACAATCCCTGATACCTAACCATTATACCACACTGCCGCCCCCACATAACTGCCCCCATGGCACACTTCTGAGGGTTCAGAGCCAGATCGCTTGTCGGGCTGAGTGCAGAGTGCCTGTCGAAACCACTCTTTTCAGGTGGTCCAGGAAAACTGCCAAAACAGTCCAAACACTGCCGAGCCTGAGGATAGAGTCACGTATAGAGCCAGCCCCATAGTAAGTCATGGGCCGGCTAGTCTGGTCTGTAAAGGGGAGTTCATGTAAATTCATTGAAAATAATGATTATCTCCCAAAAAAAATAAAGCTTGTTTGGAATTTCCTTCCAGGAAGTAGAATCCTGAAACCAAGTGTGTCTGTTGGTCAGTACTCTCTTAACAGCAGTCTACAGAGAAAGAAAAGGCAAGAGGATCTCAATGGGCCCATTTTCAGGAAACATTGTGGTGGAGTTGACATTCAGACCACATCCTTACTGCAGACTCCTAGAAATGGAATAAAACCCAAGACGTTATGCTGATGTGTTCCCCTTAACACAACTGTATGGTAATGTTGGAATGTTTTAATTCAGTAGTACAGTACATTCAGCAGAACCATGCTGCTTCATTGGTAGCATGCTTCATTGCTTGCTTCTGGGGATGTTAATGATTAATTAATATTGATTAATTGATTGATTAATAAAGCATATCAAATTAACGATTATCACAGCACAGCGGAGTTATCCAATAGCACACACACTAGTGAGTGTAATAATATTGCTTTGAAACAGTTAAAACCTTGTTGATTTTATAAAATATATCTAGCAATATTTCACAAAAGAAATGATTTACAATGACAAAACATTTTTGTTATATTTTGTACAGCCTAACGTTACGTCAGCCGACAATAGCGTGGTCTCTTGAATTCGCTGCGCACGCCTAACGTTACTTCCGCATTTCTCTGAGTTTTTGGTGAAATCATTTTTTTTGTTGGCACGATTGTATTTATGCATCCCCGGGACATCGGTTCTGTCGGAGCAGGCTGCACACATGGCTCACCCCTGAACACATGGATATGCTTATATTCTTAAATTAAAAACAGTAAGGGGACGAGTCGGGACTCAAAAGTTAGGAGGTAGGCTTTTTTTTTTTTTTTTTTTTTGTTGCCAAGCCTCCGCTTTTTCAAGCCTCATCCCTTTTCATTTCAAAAGGAATATTGTTTTCATTGTTAGGCCTCCTGAATGGTGTTTAATTTCCTTCATAATTCTTATTGTTGCTGTTATAATAGGCCTGTGCCTCAAAAGTTTTAATAAAGCTTTGAGGAAAAAACATGCATTTTGTATTGTCTGTCATACACTACATTTTGCTGGGTTTAAAAAAAAAAGATTAATCGATTAATTCTTAACATGGGCGACGATCGATCAAGGAAATTTCTTAAAATGATCATCCCTACTTGCTTCAACACTCCTAAACTAGAAAGGTAGGGCCTATTTTTTGGAGAGTGCCTAGATTGTGGCAGTGTTTTTTGTTGTGTCTGTTAATTTTTAGATGTTTGTACATCTGTGTGGCTTTAAAGACGCCAAGGCTCTGGTAGAGAGTAGAGCTGGGGCTTTTTGAAAGGGTGTGTAATTAGTGGGGGAGGGGGCAGTTGTGTTTGTTTGTTTGTTTGTTTGTTTGTGTGTGTGTGTGTGTGTGTGTGTGTGTGTGTGTGGTGTGTGGGGGGGGGGGTCTCTTGCCATTTCCTGTGGGGAATCCCTCCAGACCACTCCTGTCTGGGCACTCCATTGTCTCTACTGTGTGTGTGACAGGGAAGGACAGGGAGGGAACGGAGGAAGGTTTAAAGTGAGAGAGAGATGATGATGAGGACTGGATCCAGTCAACACCTGTCCTTAACTATCACATACAAATAAACCCACGTGCTACTTTTTGATCTTTGTGAACACAGTTGGGGAAGTTCATTTTGGTTATTGCTGAAACCTTCAAACTGTTTTGGGAAGGAAAAATATAACACAAGTGTAGCTTTTATTTGGAAGTAAAAGTTTTGGACAATGTTAATTTGAATCCATTGCAGAGAGAAACGGAATGGTTCTCAGAGACTCAAGAGAAGACGGACACAACAAATGTTTTGCTCTGTTCTTTCAAGGTGGAAGATGAGACACTTCTTTTATGCCCAAGCAGCATTTTACCCCATCATTCTATCACATATGAACATTACTAAACTGACTTAACATTTCATAAATCTACTCATTTCAGAACCAAAGTTTCGGCCATGGGACAGCAAAGAACTGAATCGTGAAGCAGTTGTTGCATGTGTAGACTTGCACATCTAGATTATCTTGTCAATTACATTACATTACATTACAGGCATTTGGCAGACGCTCTTATCCAGAGCGACGTACAACAAAGTGTTAACCGTAGTCAAGAACAGTTTAGCTGAAAGCCACCCTAGCGGGAAGTACAGTTCCAGGTGCTAGGAGCATCCACATAGTTAAACTAGGACCCTGTAGATAAATCTGTAGCCACAATTCAAAGGCAGCAATAAAACAATCAGTGCGGAAAATAATGCCTTAACCTAATACAATACATAAACAAGTAGACATGAGTGCAATACTAAACAGCTACGTCCCTAAGTTAACAAAAACCGGACTACAGGGAGAGGTGCACTCTGAAGAGGTGAGTCTTCAGTCGTCGCTTGAAGCGATAATTACTGTAGTACATACTGTATATATTGATTAATTGATTGATTTGTTTTTTATTTCAGTGTCTTACACCGAGGATGCCCAGCCCCTATGGGCTTACAAGACACTAATTAGCATATACTCTTTACAATATACAATTTTACAATATGCAGTACAATTACAATTTTCAGTTACTAGTACATGTACTAGAATCCTGTTTTACACAATAGACACCAATATTTAAAAGGTTACCTGTATGTTATTACATACTATAAAAAATATATTTTGTCCCAAAACAGAGGTAGTATTATAGAAAATGTACAATACACATTTTCTTCTATCCCAGGCTTTATAAATACATTTAAATTTAAATACATGTATAACTGCATTTTCTGGACTAGCTTATTCAACATTGCGCCCTATTTAGTAGGAACTTGCTTTAAATGTTGAGCAGAATGAAGTATTCCATCTGAGACTCGTCTCTCGGATGTGCACTCCCTTGCAGCTCTGGCGCAGTCGTGCAGATCTTCCTCTACACATCTCTGATTGTGTATCGATTAAAAAGCACAGGTGAAAGCCCTCTGGGAGCGAGCGGTCATTTTGGGGGGGATTTCACTGCCACTGTCGGCTTGCTGTAGGGGAATGCGACACGGGAAGGGTGGAGGGAGGAGTAGAGAGGTCTGTCTCTCCTCTTTGGCTGCTGTCAGGTGCTATTCCCCCTCAAAGCCTGGGAGCCTACAGGGCCTTTGAAAACAGCGGCCTCACACACAGGCATGCTCACCTGAGGCGGATCAGTGGTCAGCTCTGGTGTTGGCCATTGCCTCCAAGGCCCGCAGCCTGCCATACCTGGGGGAGGCTGTTTTTGGGGACATGAAGGAAGTGGTGCTGGCTTTTCTTTCATACCCTCTAGATTATTGCCTTTAGTTTGACTTTGTTTTCCTGTTTTGTTTTGATTTGATTTCTTGACTGACCCGATAAGGGGAAATAAACCAGCTGCTGGCCTACTGGAACACTGCCCTTGTGGCTTTTGTACTTTCCACTCACCATCTGGAATGGTGGCCTTGCCCTGCCACAGAGACATGGTGCAGACTCTTGACAGTGTGATTGTGTACCTGCTGTGTGACTGACACACTCTCTGCCTGTGTTCTTTTTAATGTAAAAACCAAAGACTGAAAGTTGAGTACACCCTGAGTGGAGAGAACTGTTTTGCATATTTGTGAAATCAAAGGGTGTTCCTTCCAATCTTTTCTCTGTCATGGGAGTGCAGGAATCTGGCAGAGAGTATATGCACTGTTTTTAATAATGGCCTGCACTATATCTTACTGCATTGGCCTGGACACAAATTGCCAGTAGTCTGCTTTGTACAAACAGCCATGTTCCTCTGTACTGCCTTGGAGAGCACTCACTCACCCAGCCGTGTACTGACTCACACACTCACCCATGTACTTTTTCATTCACTCACTCACGCATGCATGTACTCATTTACTCACGCACTGTCACTCACTCACTCACTCACTGACACATGTATGCAATCACGCACTCATGTACTCACTCACACACTCTGACTGCAGCCATGCAAGCTCTCTTATACATTATTTGATGTCAGTAGTATTTGTTACAGTCAGTAAGGAATTTAGGACTCAAACTGCTTTTGGAGGAAGTTGCCACAATTCAGCAGTTAATCAGTTGCGGTCCGTGTATGCAAATTCTTGAAAGTTGTGTTTGATAAATCAGCCTTCTTCATGGAAAAATATATTAGGTTGCTAAGCAACAACAACAAAAAAAGATCTATTGCTGGAGCTGCTGGAATTAATTCATTTGTTCGGTATGTGAACCTGTATATACTAAACAAATTAACTGAACTGGCCATGCATTTGGTACTGATGGAAGAGATGAGGTTTCATGAAGCCCAAAATGGGTGGAGCTGCAATGAGCTGTCAATCATTGATTTTTTAATTGATTTTTAAAAAATTATATTTATTTAGAATTTTTCCCTGTTTTTCTCCCAATTTGGTTGCCAATTATACCCTCTATTTATCTAAATTCCCCTCCCCCACGAGTCCGCCGCCTGTCCTCCGGGGTGAGACATTATTTCCGGGCCGAATTTATCCGCCTCTTCCGAGACAGAATTCTACCACGGACGCCTTTTTCCTGCTCCTCGACAGACTCGTGCCGGCTCACCCTCCCCCCTCCCCCGGAGGCGGACAGCCAAATGCCGCCTCCGATCGGGCTGACGACCAGGGCCGGTCTGGTAGAGACGCGGGTTTTGAACTGCGTCCCTGACAGGCAGCGCACACCACACCGGACCAGCCAAAGTGTGGTGCGTTAGACCGCTACGCTATCCGCCAGCCCCTCATTGATTTGTTTTAACTAATTTTTTTAACCAAGATTTGCTATCAACAGCAAAACACAATTATTGGTTGACATCGGTCCCCCTATGGATGCTGGTTTCCATTTGTCCCAATTAGACAGAGACAGCCCTGCTGAGTGTTGCCCCCCCTCAAATGAAATATAATTTTGTGCAGCACCAGGGGGAGAAAAATAAGACTAAAGGTGTTACTTGGTGAGCAGTATGTAAGGTAAGCTTGCACAGACATGAGTTAGAGGAAGGTACTTCATGTGCAGCTTTATACAGGCAGACCAGGCCGGATGGGACAGGATGGAACACCCAGCAAGCCCTCCCAAATGCAATATAAGTGTGTGTATAGGCAGCACCAGGAAAAAGAGACTGAAGATGTTACTTGATGAGCAGTACTTCATTGGCAGATGAAACTCCCATTACCCAAAATGCAGAACGTACACGTTGGCTCATATTACACACACACACACACACACACACACACACACACACACACACACACAGTTAATATTGGTCAGTGGAAATCAGGCTTCACAGACACATGCCTGCACGGAATCATTTTATGGTCATTGGCCTGAGTATGATGAAACTGCTGTTTTTTTGTTCCTAACCACATTTTGTCCTGTCGTTGCTGCCCCTGACAGAATCTTTTGGAAAGTTGCGCGTGTCTGGATTAAATTAGAAGCAGTTGGGGAAACATCTATGTACAACGTTGTGAATCTGCACATTCATTTGTTGTTCTACAGCCAAATGAACACAACAAGAGTACAATGCTGTTTAATGTACAGCAGACGTGGGGTTGGCTTTTACTTGAATTTACAGTGCTACAATGCAATGTACAGTGTTCCTCAGCCAGCAGCGAGGGTCTTATATTGTGGGTCTTTATTTGGGCCTCCCGCTACCTGTCCGTCACACCTGTTCTGTTCTTTTTTTTTCTTTTTTCTTTTTGTTTGATTTGTTTTCATTTTCTCCCATTTTCTCCCAATTTGGTAGCCAATTATACCCACTATTTTTTATATTTTAACATTTTTTTAATGTCAATCCCCCCTAGTAATGTGAGTTCGCTGCCGTAGTCCTGGTAGTGACGAAGGCAAAGTAACGCCTCTTCCGAGACGGCACTCGCCAAGCTGTCGACCGTAACCTGGTACTACAGGGCCACTCTTATGTGCAGCGAACATCATGTCGGCTTCCCTCCCCCTCCCTGGGGCGGACAGCCAATCGCCACCCCTGGTGGCACTCCCGGCCAGAGCTGACTCTGGCGAGACGGGGATTGAACCCCGGTCTCCGTGGCCAGCGTCGGCTATTGTAACCACTGGACCACGCGGGAGGCCCTGTTCCGTTCTTAACCAGAGAAGCTCACCAGTTTGATTATGAAAGCCACTCATCTGCTTCTTCCTTTAAGTGTGTGTGGGCGCTGTTTGAGCACTTTATGCTCCACACGTACCTTCTGATCATGTGTGTCTCTGTTTGGCCCCGCAGGGTGGCGTTGGGCGTGGATCTTACCTGGCACTGAGTCTCCAGGATGGCACTGCTGGTGCTACTGCTGCCCAACCTACTGGCCCTCGGTACACAAGGTGAGGTCTCACTCTCTGTATATCTCTATCGCTTTCTCTCTCTCTCTCTCTCTTACATCTGTATATTTCTATTTCTTTATCTCTGTTTCTCTCTCACTCTCTGTATAATTCTATATCGCAATTAAGTTTGCTTCATTGATGTAACAAAACAATATTTGTATGGCCAAAGCATAGTATATCAGGGATGATAACAAACAATATACCTATGCAATTTACATTTCTAAATGTGATTATGATAGGACAAGGAAAAACACTCTAGTTCTCTGTCCCCTTCTCTCTCTCCCTCTGGCCTGGATTCAGTCCTGTCCTTTTTAACTTTTTAACTTTCGACAGACAGCCCTTTTGAGTAACCCCCTTTAGATAAGTGTGCAGGATGGTCCCGCCGTCCTCACATCTGTCCACTTCTCAGTATGGCTCAGGTGTGGGAGGGACCTGTGTGAGGGCGGGGCCCTGGGCTTCATGAGCTCTGGCTGTTATGAGTTTTGACTCATTTCTCCGTGAGTCAGATCGGCCTTGGGGGCAGGGCAAGAGCCAAAGAGCTTGCCGCAAAACCCTTTCAGCCGAGTGAACGAACCACAGACTTTGTCGCACTCTTAGTCTCAGCTTTAGTGGCCGCTTTGCCAGGCTTAATGTGTTCTTTGCACTGTTCATTACAGCCTCCAGGGCTGCCGCCTTGGTTTGTCATCGAATGAGGCAGCAGCTAGCCGTTCAGGAGCGTTGCTCTGGAAATCTTTCAAATCTGCTCTCTCAGGTTTCACAGGCAGGACTTTGCAGGGTTTTTTTTCATCCACAGTTCCCAATATTTTTACGTCAATGTAACATCATTTACATAAACATATTGTGCATCGGTGCTCCTGGAGGTATGTACTGCTAGTTTGTACACGTACGGATGCTCGCTGGTCTATTACATGGTGCAGCAAAGCATTTAGTGCATTAGCACGTGAACAGCTGTATACATGTCTTTATCAAATAAATAAATCAGGCTGCAGTCTCCTTTGGGTTGCCTTGACTGAAAAGAGAGCTTGCTCATGAGAGCTCTTTCAATACTGCAGCGCTTTACGTTGGCACCGTCTTGAGTGACCTTGAGTGACCTTGGGTCTGCTGCATCTGCGGATTACAGGCCCTGTCCCCTTCCCGGCTCTTGATAGTGTCACACCTCTGCTACATGATTAATAGCTGTCTCCTGGATTCTCTCCCAAGATTCTGCACTTTTATTGATGATGGTTTTTTTCCTGCCCCTCCCTTCTGGAGTGTCATTACCTGGGGAAAACTGCAGTCATGGGAAATTATTTCCATGACGATGATGTAATATGCAGGGTTCACCAGACTGAGTTGAAACTGTGGGCATGCTGCTTGATCTGTAGTAATGTTTGTAACATTGTGTGTCTGTCACATGTGTCGCAGTGTTTTATTTAACACAGTGTGTGTCTCATTTGCTCTTTAGCAAAAAACGTATCTGGGGTACGTAGGCCAGTTAGGTTTCTAACTCCTGCTCTCTCTGGCCGCTCCACACAATAAGATATACGATTAGCCCTATGAGCTACAGACCACGGTTCCCAGCCAAGGGAACTAATCACACTAATTGAAGCTCCAGGGGGTGACATCATCTTCTCTAGGGGATGGTCATGTGCTCACTGACATCTCTGAACTCCGCTGAAAATCTGCCTGTTCAAGCCCAGAGACTTCTCATGGCCTGCTCATGGACCGCTGGTGGACCGCTCACAGACCACCAATAGTGGAACCCCCCCAGGCTCATGAGAGACCACCTTTCCCACATTGGCTGCACACACATAGGCCCAAATTACAGTGGGGACAGGTGGGACATGCCCCCCCCACTTTTTGAAATTACGTTTTCCCACCCCCCCCCCATGGGCGTTTTTCCCACCCAGCCGGCTCGACTGCCAGATGACAACGCCCCCCCCACCTCGCATGCAGTGGGTGCGTCTTCTTGCGTGTGCATATATATATTTAAGCTTTGTGCAAACGGAACTAATGTTTTCCCTAATGGAGTCAACGGACGGTAAACAAGCCAACCCACCGCCCATCCAATTGGTCATTACGCTGTAAAGTTCTGATTAATTTGCATGAAGTTAAAACATTTTTAACTTACTTTACACACCACTGGATGCGCTGAAGTTCAAAATGAAAATTAAGCTTAATTTGCTGTCCTTTTTTGGATCCCCGAAAATAAGGAAAGGTAATGATGATGTGAGTAATAATACAGTAGCCTACTGATCGGTTTTACTTACTCAGAATCAGAGTGACAACTAGCCCCAGTCACAGTCTAAAGTTTTTGTGTTGTGCCCACAATCAGTTCAGCCACCGCATTCACTTGTATGGGGGTAAGCCTATCTTCATCCTTCATGAAACATATCGTCACTGTCGGAAGAAAACCTTGTATTTCTGAAATGAAAACTTTTCAGGAGATTTCCCCATTTTAACATGTATGAACATAATATCACAAAAATTCATGAATGTACTCAAAACTATGCTAGAAATTCTAGAGTAACTTCATAACTGAAATTTGATAAAATAGTCAACCCGAGTTACGAGGTTTTATGAGGCGGAACTGTAGAGAAATGTGGTTTTAACCGCTTGAATTCCAATGGGCCGCATCCGTCTATTGGCACGCATTCTGATCTCTGCTTTAATTATGCATAATTTGACAAACTAAAATAACGATTATGTCAGTAAAAGGGTTTGGCTAAATGTTTATTGAAATATAGTGGAGATCAGACATGATTTTAGCATTTATTTTCAACATCGCATACACGTTTTACATTTAGCTGCGTTCTCACCAGATCTGCTTGCCTCGCGATGCGCACATCGTAATCTCTGGCCCCGCTTCTCATCTCATTCATTCATAAATCTAGACAATTCCTTCTTAACATTAAAATATACATTTGCCCAGTATCTATCTGCATACTTGATGATTTTGTTTGTGTTTTTACATTGATAAACACGGCCCATATTTCCAAATGGTAATAGCTGATTTGCATGTCATTGCAGGTGATGATGATCGGGTGCATGTCTGTCTTTAAAAAAATTCTTTTTTAAGAATGTTATATCATTATATAATTTCAAACTAAAACTAAATTAATTGTCATTGTTTAAATGAACTATAGGATTGTACTATACTGTGTGAGATGCGTAGCCAAACCTTGAAGGTGGAAAGAGAAAGTAACCCTTAGGGGGTTACAAAATGAAAAGAAAACAGTAATGAAGAGATGCTGGTATGTTTTCAACATTTTATTAACTAGTACATAGTATTTATACTCTAATAATAGTCTAATAAATTTATGATTTTTTTCATAAACATTTCAAAATTCTTATAAAACATTGATGAACATATATCATTAAAATGATAAAGCAGTTATATGGCCATTGAATGTGAAACAAAAAAAATATGTGTAAAGATTACCAAAACAATACAAAAGTGCATTTGGTGCCTACAGTGTTTAAACCTGCAGAAATGCCATCAGGTTTTTCATTCAAACTTAAGCATCTGCATTTCAAATCCTCAGTGACAAACAAAAGTACTGGGAATTACATGCATTAGAAATAATCCATAACCCTCTTTAATTAATGAACCGCTCATCGCCAACCCGGGCCTGACTGCACCATTCAATACACACGCTGACACACACACACACACACACACACACACACACACACACACACACACACACACACACACACACACACACACACACACACACACACACACACACACACAACACACACACACACACACACACACACACACACACACAGAAGATGGATGAGGTAAGATACAGTAAGAAAAGAACATCACATCAGGGCTCATTAGAAGTACTGTATATGCACTGAGCCTTACCCTTGTGCTTTTTGTATGAATAAATGAGTTATTTCTCTGAGTGGTTCAGTTGGTAGAGCACAGCGTTGGCTTGGTTGTGGGTTCAATCCCCACTTATACTGAAAATGTATGCATTCACTACTGTAAGTCGCTTTGGATAAAAGCGTCTGCTAAATGGTGTATATTACATATTATTTTCCTGTTAATAATGTTGCTTGTTTTGTTTTTTTACATTCATATACAAGCCATTAGATATTTACTTTTTTAGGCATTTAGCAGACGCTCTTATCCAGAGCGACTTACAGTTTACATTTCTTTACATACCATCAATTTATACAGCTGGATATTTTACTGAAGCAATTCAGGTTAAGTACCTTGCTCAAGGGTACAACAGCAGTGCCCCACCTGGGAATTGAACCTGCAACCTCTGAGTTACAAGCCCAGCTCCCTAACCATTGCAGTACACTGCCAGATATCATTACAGTATAGTGTAACTAAAAGAGAATTTGAGAGGACTTCCGGTGGTGAGGCGAGGAAGATGGCTGCTTAATTTTCGGCTCCCGATAGCAAGTCAAAACTAGCCCCCTTAATTCACGAATTGTCACGCAAATCGTTGTAATCTTTATTGTAATGAGTGGGGAGTGAAAACTAGAAGTAGAAGTCAAAAGAAACGCGACAAACAAGATAGAAAGAATTCAGCGGAGATGGCCGACGCTCAAAGTTCGAACGACGAATCGGCAGAAACCATGCGCTCCGTGCTCCACGGAATTAGCAAGGAAATACGAGACTTCAGGGCTGAGCATAAAGAGGATTTACACAAACTTAAAGAAGAACTCAAAGAAGACATGAAAACCGAACTCAAAGATCTGAAGCAGGAAATTTATCGAGAACTTTCTGCCAACTCCACACGAATCCAGGTCCACGAAACTAGACTGAATGAAGCAGAAACACGAATTGATGAGGGTGAGTCGATTAACATGGCCATGAAAGATGCACTGATTAAGTCAATTAAGGAGCAGAAAGCCATGCGGGAAAAGCTGGTAGATCTGGAAGGACGGTCTAGGAGAAATAATATTCGCATTTATGGCGTACCCGAAGAGAAAGAAGGTAACTCCATGTCTGAATATGTGGAGACACTTTTGAAAACTGAACTTGACCTAGCGGACACCAACCTGCAGATCCAACGTGCTCATAGAGCACTGGCTCGTAAACCGGAACGGAATGCGCCGCCTAGGTCCATAGTGGTAAATTTTCTGGAGTTTAATACTAAAGAAATGGTATTGAAAAAGGCTTGGGGAAAGAAAATAATGATTGAAGAGAGACGTCTATCATTCGATCACGACTATGCAACGGACGTTGTCCAGAAGCGCAAGGCGTACACGGGAATAAAGAGGGCTCTGAAGGAGAAGGGTGTCCGCTTCCAAACCCCGCTGGACAAGATGCGCATCCACTGGGACTCGGGAACACGCACATACAACAGCGCACAAGACGCAGCGCAGGAGCTGAGGAGGAGAGGCTACTCCGTGGAGACACCAGGCCGCAGCACTACGGAGCTGGACCCCGAGGTAGAGCGTCTCCTTCAGGTTAAAATATGGGAGCGTGCCGGGGAGGGAAATGAAGATGGGAGCGGGACGGCGCGTCGAGCAAGACGAAGACTACAGGAGTTTGAGCGGATTCCTCCTAATTAATTTCTATTTTGTCACGGCCTATGTGAAATTGCACTAGCCCATTTGTATAACCAGCGGCGTTAAGCTAAATGACTATGACTTTTAAATCCGTATAAATGGTCCAAATATTCGCACGCTATTTCCTTGGTTATTTTTCATTCATAACATGATTAAGAGGACGAGACGATGTAGCGTCGCTTTATTTAGTCTTTTCTTCTGCAATTCAAATAAGGACCGACTGGTAGGGAAGTGACTTTCTCTTTTGTTTTTAAAAATATTTTTGTTTATCTTAATCTATTTTGATGTTGGTATATATTGGGCAAAACAATTTTTGATCAATGCTAAAGACTTCGCTTGGATTACAAAATAAACGCTATCGGATGACGTTGGACTACTAGAATGAGTGAAATGGCGTGTTTCACCTCTAGTGAGGGGCCCTCTGGGAGGAGGCTTTCCCCTCTGCCTGCCAACGGGGACTCAGGGTGGCGAGGAATCATCCTAACTTGGAAGTCAACTGTTTTTATTTTATTTAGCACACGTTGTCCAGATGTTCGGGACTGTGCAGTTTTAGGTTGTCTGGAGGTTTATGGATGCAACGCAGGACTGGGTAAGGTAAATGCCACATAACAATATAAAATTGGTGTCACTTAATGTAAATGGAATGAATAATCCAGTAAAGAGGAGCAAGGTCCTGGCTAAATTGAAAAAGAAAGGGCTCAAGTACTATTCTTACAAGAAACCCATCTGCCTCAACAAGAGCACGAGAAATTGAAACACTTTGGTTTTAGAAATGCATTTTATAGTTCCTACAAACCTAGCCAGAAGAGGGGAGTGGCTATCCTAATCGCAAATGCAGTCCAATTTGAATTCCATAAAGAAGTCAGGGACAAAGAGGGAAGGTATGTATTAGTTAAAGGAAAGTTAGAAAACAAAATGGTGACACTTATCAATGTATATGCCCCCAGAGAGTACCAAATATTTTTTCAAACCCTGTTTGATATTATTGCCTTAGAGACTGAGGGTGTCTTGATATGTGGAGGGGACTTTAATGTGGTCATGAACCATAATTTTGATACAACAAGCATTAAGAAAAACAAGATGCATCTGACCAAGTTTATTAATACGTCAGTACAGGAAATGGGACTAATGGATGTTTGGAGAGAACTTCACCCCCTAGAAAGAGACTACACACTATTCAGTACCTCATTCTGTCTACTCCAGAATTGATTATTTTTAATGAGTACTGGTGAAAGTCACAGGGTCACAGAGTGCAAAATTGGGGTGGCAGATCTATCAGATCACAGTGCGATCAGCTTGACATTACACCTGAATAGTAGAAAAATAAATACTGTATGGAGGCTCAATGTGGGTATTTTGAACAATAAGGTGAATGTGGAACAGATAAGGAAGAGATAAAAAGGTATATAGAAGAGAATGATAACGGAGATGTGGATCCTGTAATATTGTGGGATGCTATGAAAGCAGTTATTCGTGGAAAGCTGATCGCCCTGACAGCATCACAAAAAAAGGCTAGACTAGCTGCATATGAACACAAAGTAGAAAAATTGAGAGAACTGGAGAAAAAACATAAAAATACAGAGGATCAGCTGGTATTAAAACAAATTAAGGAAACAAGAGGGGAGATAAATGAGATCCTCAGGGGAGATATAGAAAAAGGGCAAGATTTGTAAAACAGACTTACTATGAATCAGGTCCAAAAGCAACTAGACTCTTGGCTAGACGCCTGCGTAAGCAACAGGCTTCTAATACAATCTATAGAATAAGGACCCTCAAACCAACCAACTGTTACATGAGCCAGATGACATAGAAAGAATATTTGAAGAGTACTATAAACTCTATTCTAAACCACCATCAGCTGATGAGGAAACAATAAGAAGTTTTCTTAACACACTCGACTTGCCATCTATTGGTGAGATGCAGAATGACACCATTACGTCACAATTTACAGTTGAGGAATTGGAAGATGCAATCAGTAGACTAAAGGCTAGTAAATCACCAGGCAGCGATGGGTTCCCATCAGAGTGGTATAAGGCCTTCAAGAAGGAACTAACACCTCTACTTTTGTCCTGTTTTAACTGGACCCTTAAAGAGGGCAGGGCTCCTCCATCATGGAAGGAAGCAATTATTTCCATTTTACCTAAAGAAGGCAAAGACAAAGAACAATGCAAAAATTTTAGGCCAATTTCACTTTTGAATGTAGATTACAAGCTATTTACCTCAATTATTAGCAAAAGATTTGAGACTTTTTGTACCAGACCTGATCAATGAAGATCAAACAGGATTTATTAGAGGGCGGCAAACACAGGACAATATTAGAAGAACTCTTCATATTGTAGACAATGCTCAGAAAAAAGGTACAAGTATGGTTTTGGTTAGTTTAGATGCAGAAAAAGCGTTTGATAGCGTTAGTTGGCTTTTTTTTATATGAAGTACTAAGGAGGTTTGGTTTCAATGAAAATGCAATTCGGTGTATTAAAACAATCTATCACGAGCCTACAGCTAGGATTAAGGTAAATGGAAACTTGTCTAATAGGATTCAGTTGGAGAGAGGTTCGAGACAGGGTTGCTGTCTCTCTCCAACTCTTTTTGCCTTATATGCCGAACCCTTAGCGCAAGCAATAAGGCAGAGTGAAGACCTGCAGGGTGTCAATATAGGGGAGATGGAACATATCATTGGACTTTTGCAGATGATGTTATAATTTTTCTTGAAAATCCAGATGTGTGTTTCCCAAACCTAATGAACCTGCTTGAAACATTTGGACACTACTCAGGGTACAAATTGAATATAACAAAAACACAAATTCTTTCATTGAATTATTCTCCATCCCAACAAATCAGAGATACATATGATCTGAAATGGAATTCTAAAGCAATGAAGTATCTTGGTGTAAATATAACTAAAACACTCTCCAACATGTTTGAAACCAATTATAACAAAATTGATGAAAACATCAAAGGGGATGTAGAAAGGTGGTCTACCCTACCTTTAGACTTCAGTGCCAGAATACAAACGGTTAAAATGAATATCCTACCTAGGCTACTATATTTATTTCAATCTCTCCCAATTAATGTTCCCCAAAACAAATTCATAGCCTGGGATAAGATGATCTCTAGATTCATTTGGAATAACAAAAAGCCAAGAATAAAATTTAAGACACTTCAACTACCTAGAAGTAAGGGGGGAATGGCTTTACCAAATCTGAGGGAATATTTTTATGCAGCTCAACTCAGACCCCTGGCCTGTTGGTGTAGACCTGATTATGAGGCTCGATGGAAAGAAATAGAAAGGGAGGTACAGGGTCACCAGACTCAGATCCTGGTGGGAGACAAATATTTGATAGGGATTTTGAGACATGTTATGGACCCAATAGTAGCATTTACGTTAGAAATTTGGAACGTTATAGTAAACAAATACAAATTAGAGAGAGGGGTTCGCACACTGAGGTGGTTTGCATATGATTCTAAGTTCAAGCCAGGGATGTATGATTCAACATTCAAAGAGTGGGCACAAAAAGGCATGACGGCAATGTGTACGGTCTCAGAAAATGGTGCATTTATGAGCTTCCAAGATTTAAAGGCAAAATATGGTCTTGAAGATAAAGATTTTTTTAGATACTTGCAGTTAAGAGATTACTTTACAAAAGAGATAAGGTCAGATCCAGACGAAACTTCAAATAGTGTGATTGGGGTGATTGTGGATGCATACAAACAGAAGGGGCCTCGGGTCATCTCTGCTTTCTACCAAGCTTTGGAGGGAAGCAGGGGGATTCAACACTTTATATAAAAGCAAAATGGGAAGCAGAGTTAAAGATTCAAATAACGGAGGAAGAATGGTACCAAATGTGAGACACAATGTACATCTACAAACTCGCTAGTATGGAGGGAATTCTGCTGGAAGAATTTGACTCGTTTTTCATAACACCCAAAATAAAAAGCAGGCAACTTGCTGTACAACAACATTGTTGGAGGTTGTGTGTGGGAGTATAGAGGCTGATCACTCACATATTTTCTGGAATTGTGCAAAGATAAGGCTATATTGGGAGAATGTTAATGCAGTAGTTAAAAATATTTTGGGATATGAAATCCCGAATACCTGCCCGATAATGTACCTTGGGAATATTGATGATGTCGTGATGAGGGAAGATCTGTATTTGACTAAAATTTTACTTGCAGCAAGTAAGAAAGCTGTTACCAGAAATTGGCTTAATGTGAACACTCCAAAACAAGAACAGTGGCTGGATATTGTTCAAGAGATTTTTGTTATGGAAAAGCTGACATTCCTTTTGAGAGTCAAAGAGGATACATTTAAAAGAACTGGGAAAAGTGGAACATTTACATGAGACATGACACCAACTAAATGATAGTCTAATCAAAATATAGTGGTGTGAATATTGAGTCATTTCCAGACAACTTTTGTTAATTTTTATTTTATATTTGTGTACTTTATGGTTTTATTACTATTATTATTTGTACTATTATTTACATGGATGTTGATGTGTTTGTTTAAATTTCTGCAAAATTTCAATAAAAACTTGAGAAAAAAAAAGAGAATTTGAATTATAGGCTTTCTTTGATAGCCTAGTTTTGCATTAAAAATGTTCTGAGAGGCACTGGCCATTGCCGACATTGGTCCCCCCCCCCCCCCCCACCTATCAGACTAAATTTGCTCCCTGTGCACACATAGCACTGAAGCACTTTCAAACGAGGCCTGCAGACGGGGGGGAAAACGCAACCGTGATGTAGCATGCGGGCTGACTGCTCAACTAATCCACTTATCTTCTTCAATCAAGACCTTAATTAATTAATTAATTAATTAATCCTGCACCCACACCGGCCCTTTTGGGATAAGATTGGACAACCCTGCCAAAGGTTGTTCACACATGACTATAAGGTAAGACATGTACAGAGGGCTTTTTCTTCTTTGGCACAAAACCCAATGTGCAAAAAAAAAATATCATTTTCAATTGGCATGTAAAAAGCTGCTTGCGAACCAAATTGCTCCACTCCATTGCTCCATCTCACTCACCCGCGTGAGCATAAGTGTGTTCCTCCTTCTCCCTTCTCTCTCATCACTCTCCCTCTCCTTCACTCAGAGTGGTGCTCATGTGCTCGCTGTTGTCTTATCAGTCAGTCCTTCAACTCTTCTTATCGGGTTGCTGGGGTCCATTAACAAGTGATTGACAGGATATGAGATGGATTGGCTGGATATGGCTCCTGTCCATACCAACGTATTGTGAGAGGGCGGGTGGGAAGGAGAGAAGAGGGAGGGGGGAGAGAAGATGGGGAGAGAGAGGAGGGGGGGAGGGGGAGGAAGGGGGGAGAGAGAGGAGGGGGAGAAATGGAGGGGGAAGGGGGGAGAAACGGAGGAAGAGGGGGGAGGAGTGGGAACAGACGGATGGAGTGGGAACAGACGAATACACAGGAACAGCTGTGACAGAGAAAGCTTGATTGGAAAAGAAGTCCACAGCACCCCCAGATTAGTGAGAGAGCAACTACTGAAGCTCTTCTAATGAAGTGTAAGTTAACCCATATTTATAAAAATGGAGACAAATTTGATGCAGGTAATTACTGAGGCATCTGTGTGAGGTATCATCAATGCCCAAATGTTGGCCTTCCTTTTATTGTAATGTTGGGCATTTTATTCAATTTGGCATGAAGATTATTATTAATTAAACAACTTCAGTGGTGTAGGGGGTACAGCATATGAAATTATCAAATCAATATACTAAGACAATAAATTCAGGGTAAAAGTTGGTAGCAGTAGAGTCAGATGAATGATCTTACTAAGGGCAGTGGAGTGAGGCATGAATGCATCTTGAGTCCATCATTGATACAATTCATGGATATCAATATTGCCAGTGCAGCCCCAGGTCTCACTTTACACAATACTGAAATGAAACTCCTGTCATCCTCCTGCAGATGACTTGAGTCAATCTGGGCAGGACCTAACTCTGGTGTTCCAGGAAAAATCCAGATTTTAGGAAAAATTCAGATTTTAGGAATTTGTTCACTCACCCTGTATACTAGTTATATGTACTGTACATTGGACTCATAATCAGTGCAACAGTGAGCTTTAACTTGACAATAAATCCACTAAAAGAAAATGCCCAAAGGATTTTCAATGCAATGCAAACTAGATTCTAGAAAACTAAAATAACTATGCCAATTTAGCATTACATTGGCGGCATACTTGAAAGTACAAAACTCAAAAGAAAGAGAAATTGTAATTGGGTAGAGTCAGTGACCCCAGTCTTGAAATATAAAAAGGCAGATACAAAAAACCTTGGCTAGAGACAAAAACTGTTCGGTTATTGTGAGCAGCAAGAGACCGAGCCTGTGATGCACTTCCTGTTATCCTGCTCAAAATATAAAACAATACTTGACAAATATTTCCCACAGTTTGAAAAACTGTTTCAGAATTTACCCTCCTCCAAAAAATACCAGAAATTCCATTCTGATGAAAGAGGATGAAAAACCTATCAATTTGGGCTTGGCATAGTAAATAACCCGGAGGAGGCAGTATATAACCAAAATGATAATTTATTAAACAATCTTGATAACACAAAACAAAGGGTGGGGTCTTCGGGGGAATACAAACACAAAGTCCACAATCCTTAGCTCGTTGTCATTGTCCAAAATCCAGTCCACAAATCCAGTTCCGTTCCGCAATCCAGTCCGTAGTCGATATCCAAAGGGGGGTCCTCAAACAATCCAGGTCCAAACACAGTACACAATCCAAAAACACTCAAACTCTCTTTCTAAATCCCAGCTAGTCAATAGATTTCACAGTTTTCACCCTTCACCCTTCACCCTTCACCCTTCACCCTTCACCCTTCACCCCTTCACCCTTCACCCTTCTACCTTCACCCTTCACCCCTCACCCTTCACCCTTCACCCTTCACCCTTCACCCTTCACCCTTCACCCTTCACCACACCCACACCTACTCCTTTTCAACATGTGATCTGAATCAGCCCTTTAAATAGGCCTCCACATGGCCTTCAGCTGTTCATTAGTCCCAGTGCCTTGACTCCGTTCAGGTGTGACTGTGGCCTGCTGGGAAATGTAGTTTTTCCTGGCTCCCATGTGTTGGAGGCCAGCTGCCACAATATGTAATGAAAACCCACTAATGAAACTGATCAATACATTGTATGTGTAGGCAAGTATTTGTACGTATTTGTACTTTTGTGAACTTGTTTACTATGCTTTGGCCTACTATGCTTTGTTTATTTGTCATGCCAATAAAGGTCCAATTGAATTCAATTGAAAGAGAGGGAGGGATGGGGACTTGGAGGGAGAGACCGAAATATGGAGGGAGGGTGAGAGAGAGACAGAGAGAGAGAATGTGGAGAGGGGGGGGTGCAGCATCTCGATGTACCATGATCCCAAAATGGAAAAAACCCTAGGATATCACCTCTGCTAGCTAGATTTCCTTCTCATGTTTTTTTCTTGGTCATATGACCTAATCATGCAGCATGCCATCAGCAGGGTGATGCCTGTCATTCTGTCAGTGATTTGAACTGTGTTCAGACAGAAATCTTGATTTGCAGTGATGCATCAGAGCCAGAAGAGGGCAGTATTGCCACAGTAATTTTCATTTAATTTCACTGATGCACATGGAATACAAACCTGAGTGCATGTGTCTTCTGTGATTTATTCTACATTTACATTTGAGGCATTTAGCAGACGCTCTTATCCAGAGTGACTTACAATGAGGGCATTTAAAAATGGCAAGAATAATCACAACTAGAGCAAGAGATCAGTATAGTAACAATACAGCAGGTTACATTGTAGACAGATGAGCACACCTATAAAACAGGGAGGGAAAAGTTAGTATTTATATAGTTTAGTTTATTTTTATATATATTCATTGGAAGTGTAGTCTGAAGAGGTGGGTTTTCAGCCTCATTGCAGAAGATGGCCGGTGATTCTGTGGTCCTGACTGAGTGTGGAAGGTCATTCCACCACCGGGAGGTCAGGGCAGAGAAGAGGCGAGACCATGAGGATTGCCTAAAGGGACGGGACAGCCCAGAGGCAGAGTGGAGGGGTCTAGCTGGGGTGTAAGTGTGATCAGTGTCTGGTAGGAGGGAGCAGTCCCCCTTGTGGCCTGGTATGCCAGCATTGGTGATTTGCAGAGATGTGGACTCGAGTCGACTCAAGTCACTATTTTGATGACTTGAGACTTGACTTGGACTTGGAAGTTAAAAACTTGTGACTTGACTTGACTTGAGACATGATCACTCAAATGACTTGTTTGTGTTCATTTTATGTTTTCGGTTTAAATATTATATTAAATATTAAATATTAAAATGTTAAACGTTGTCAATGTTCACATTACAAGTGTCAGTGTAACGCTACCCGGTATGCGAGCGCACACTGGGAATGGCATTGTCATGATTGGATGACTACCCTGTCAGTCAAGCTCCTCGCTACCTGACGTTATTTTATTTCAACGAGAAATACATTTTCAACCCTCCCGCTCTAGACTATACAGGTGCATCTCAATAAATTAGAATATCGTGGAAAAGTTCATTTATTTCAGTAATTCAATTCAAAAAGTGAAACTCATATTATATAGATTCATTACACACAAAGTGAAATATTTCAAGCCTTTATTTGTTTTAATTTAGATGATTATGGCTTACAGCTAATGAAAACCCCAAATTCAGTATCTCAGAAAATTTGAATATTGTGAAAAAGTTCAATATTGTAAACTCACGGTGTCACACTCTAATCAGCTAATTAACTCAAAACACCTGCAAAGGTTTCCTGAGCCTTTAAATGGTCTCTCAGTCTGGTTCAGTAGGCTACACAATCATGGGGAAGACTGCTGACTTGACAGTCATTGACACCCTCCACAAGGAGGGTAAGCCACAAAAGGTCATTGCTAAAGAAGCTGGCTGTTCACAGAGTGCTGTATCCAAGCATATTCATAGAAAGTTGAGTGGAAGGAAAAAGTGTGGTAGGAAAAGGTGCACAAGCAACAGGGATAACCGCAGCCTTGAGAGGATTGTCAAGCAAAGCCCATTCAAGAATTTGGGGGAGCTTCACAAGGAGTGGACTGAGGCTGGGGACTGCATCAAGAGCCACCACGCACAGACGTATCCAGGACATGGGCTACAACTGTCGCATTCCTCGTGTCAAGCCACTCCTGAACCAGAGACAACGTCGGAAGCGTCTTACCTGGGCTAAGGAGAAAAATAACTGGACTGTTACTCAGTGGTCCAAAGTCCTCTTTTCAGATGAAAGTAAATTGTGTATTTCATTTGGAAATCAAGGTCCCAGAGTCTGGAGGAAGAGTGGACAGGCACAGAATCCAAGTTGCTTGAAGCCAGTGTGAAGTTTCCACAGTCAGTGATGATTTGGGGTGCCATGTCATCTGCTGGTGTTGGTCCACTGTCTTTTCTCAAGTCCAAAGTCAACGCAGCCGTCTACCAGGAAATTTTAGAGCACTTCATGCTTCCTTCTGTTGACAAGCTTTATGGAGATGCTGATTTCATTTTCCAGCAGAACTTGGCACCTGCCCACACTGCCAAAAGTACCAATAGCTGGTTTAATGACCATGGTATTACTGTGCTTGATTGGCCAGCAAACTCGCCTGACCTGAACCCCATAGAGAATCTATGGGGTATTGTCAAGAGGAAGATGAGAGACACCAGACCCAACAATGCAGACGAGCTGAAGGCCGCTATCAAAGCAACCTGGGCTTCCATAACACCTCAGCAGTGCCACAGGCTGATCGCCTCCATGCCACGCCGCATTGATGCAGTAATTCATGCAAAAGGAGCCCCGACCAAGTATTGAGTGCATATACATGAACATACTTTTCAGAAGGCCGACATTTCTGTATTAAAAATCCTTTTTTTTATTGCTCTCAAATTTTCTGATACTGAATTTTGAATTTTCATTAGCTCTAAGCCATAATCATCAAAATTTAAAGAAATAAAGGCTTGAAATATTTTACTCTGTGTGTAATGAATCTATATAATATATGAATTTCACTTTTTGAATTGAATTACTGAAATAAATTAACTTTTCCATGATATTCTAATTTATTGATATGCACCTGTAAGGCGAACTGCTGAATACAAGACCCGCTCATCAAAGATTTCTGACAGCCAGACTACAACATCAAACTTTGTTCGTCATTTGAAGACTCATTCGGATCAGTAAGTGTCTGTGAGGGCTGATGTTAGCTAAATCTGCGCAGAATGTCTAGCTAGCCAGGGGCACAGATTCGCAGTCGTCCTATCGTCTCGACGACTACAAAATTAAGGACGACGACCTTTGATTTTGATGTGATCGTCCTGCTGACGACTGTGAATTTAGGATATATATATTGTTTTATTGGCTAACTGGAACTATTTGTTTTACACTCACATTGTAACAAACACGTCATGCACGTGTGACGGTGTTGGTTCTGCCCGCAGCGAGTTTCGAACCGAGGGGATCTCCGACACGACAAGAGAGCGATTAAGCTCGCTGAGCTAAAGACTCAAGTCCCTAACTCCGGGAACTAATCGTACTCTTATCCACGTCACTCGGCAGCGTTCGCTCACGTGAGCCCATCCGCTACACACGGATATAAATAAATATTTCTTAAGTTCCAAATGGGAAAAGTTAGTTAGCTAGCTAATGTTTAGCGTTCACGGACATTGGGTATCGACGGCCCATTATTCGGAAAAACCCCAATAGTTCGAAAAACACCTGCCTCACGCTTAGGAATTTCAATGGGTAAGTGTCACGCTGTGTATTTTGTGAAATTAACCTATTTTTAAAGAATTTAAATTTTTAGCCAATAGGCACACTAAAAAGCAAGCATTTTGTAAACGGTATCCTCGCGTTTGCACGTCAAAATACACTAAGATATTAAGGGCAAAAAACTCCAGGGAGTGTATTTTCGGAGCAACGGGCCTTCAGAGCAGTGGGCTTTTGTTTTCAGGATAACGGGCCATCGGACTAATCTATTGGGGTTTTGGAATAATAGGCCTTCGGACCAATGGGCAGTCCCCTATTGTTGCTAGTTGCTTGCTAACTGTGGCTTAGTTAAGTGATCATGCACTTATGCGGTCTGGTCATCAGCCCCGATCGGGAGTGGCATTTGGCTGTCCGTTCCCGAGGGAGGTGGGGGGGAGTGTGGTCCGCACAAGTTCGTCGTGGAGCAGGTTAGCTCGGCTCAGAGACAAGACCCTTTCAAATCTCATATTTTGTAAATGCAACAACTTGTAAAAAGGAAATGCTTACGAATTTGGCCATGGTTACACCTGTCGTTTCAATGTGATCTCAGTCATCCGATCACGCCAGGTTGCATTAAAGGGGTGTTTCGGCGATTTAGTGAAACCCTCCTATGATTTCCTTACGTCATAAATCATTAGGAGGTTCTTTTTTGTGTGACGTGTGCGCGGTACTGGCCCGCACTGTGCAGGTGTGCCAGACTAGGGGAATAGTCTGGCACACATGCGTACGTCACTTTTGTCACTTTTGTACCCTTTTATCTGCCTTCACGAGCATATATGAGACACACAAAAACTCTGAATGATTTCTGAGGTAAGGAAATCACTAGGTGTGTTTCACTAAATTGCTGAAACACTCTTTTAATTATGTAATTTATAAGAGTTCCAATTTGAGCTAAAGTTGCGTTAAATCTGTTATTGTTCTGTTACCTGACAGTTCCTGGCACAAGAATGTTGGGTGACTTTATACATTATTTTCAGTTTGTTTAAAAAATCAGATTCTATGTAGGTCTACTGGCTGCAGTGTTGCTTTTGATAAAACAAATTGGGGAGGGAATATTTTTTTGATTCAGAAATAAAAAAGCTTTTTGTTTGATTACATTTATTTAACTGAATATCAATAATTATAATACAAATTCAATTCATTGTCATACTTTTTGAACAAGTTAGATAGATTGGCCAATAATATCATTATTAGACAGGTACTAATACCTTGTCTTTTCTCTTTATAAAGACCGGATACTGCAGGTAAGACTGCAAATTTGGGAAGTTGAAAACCAGACGTGCAGCTGCATTTTGGACTAGTTGTAG
Organism: Aldrovandia affinis; assembly: GCA_029706075.1. Lineage (NCBI taxonomy): Eukaryota > Metazoa > Chordata > Actinopteri > Notacanthiformes > Halosauridae > Aldrovandia > Aldrovandia affinis. Next base: position 4,908,477 of record JAINUG010000003.1, on the reverse strand, counting down.
TGGCTTGAGGGCATAGGCCAGTAATCCCACCAGCAAGTGTTACAGTAGTCCAGACGTGAGATTACCAAAGCCTGAACCAGAAGCTGTGTGGCCTCTTGGGTGAGGAATGGGCAAATTCTCCTGATGTTGTGAAGGGAGAATCAACAGGTTGATGACGATGATCTCTGCGATGTACCCTGAGAAGCACAGCTGGTCATCCAGAGTCACTCCAAGGTTCTTGTCAGTCCGGGATGGAGACACTACGGAGCCTTCCACGGTGATTGAGTTATCAATCGTCGGGGAGCCCTTCATTGGTAGGAAGAGCAGCTCAGTCTTTTCCCGGTTGAGCTTCAGGTGGTGGGTGGACATCCAAGCAGGGATGTCAGCCAGGCATGTGACGGCACATCCTGCTGTTCGCCGCCAGAGGGCAGCATTGGACACTTGAGATTTTCCCTTATTGCTTTATTGGATCATTGTTTAATGGTTTCATTGTCTTAATTGTTTTAATGGATTATTGTTTCAGTGTTTTCACCTGTGTCTCGTTTATGTTCACTATTTAAGTTGTCTGCTGTCATTGATCTGTGCTCAGTCTTGAGTTTCTCTTGCCTAGAGTTACTGCCAGTGTTTGTTTGCCTTCCAGGACTTTTTTGTGTTTACCTTGTTGTCTTTGCATTATTTTGGTTTACTGTTTTCGAGCTTTATGTTTTGGGAACCGTGTTTGTTCCACTTTTGTTTGTTAGTTGCTTGTGTTACCATTTTGTCACGTTTGTACTGCCCAGAACTTTAAACATTTCAGTAGAGATTTTTATTTCTCATCGCATCTCTATCTCCGCCTCATCTCTGCGCTTGGGTTCACCTAATCCCCAGCCATCCCGTTACAAGGCATGCAGAGATGCGTGCTGGAAACTGAGTGTCTGAAGGGGTGAAGGAGTTAAGTGTCTTCGGCATAACAATGATATGAAAAGCCATGAGCAGAGACAACAGAACCATGCAGCATGTCATCAGCAGGGTGATACGTGTCAGTCTGTTAGTGTTTTGAACTTTGTTCAGACAGAAATCTTAAGCTGCAGTGATGCATCAGAGCCAGAAGAGGGCAGTATTAACACAGTAATGTCACACTGCTCCACATGGAGTACAAGCCTGAGTGCATCTGTGTTTTGTGATCGTTTAAGTCAACAACGCCATCCAGCAATTTTCCCTGTAGAGTGTTTGTGTGTTTGTGATCCAGCTACTTTGTTGAATGATTGAGTAAGCTAGTGTGTGTGTGTGTGTGTGTGTGTGTGTGTGTGTGTGTGTGTGTGTGTGTGTGTGTGTGTGTACGCAGTCCTCTGCCTCCGTCGCACATTATCTTACTAGTCTCTTCTCTCCGAGAGGATATAATGACAAATGAAAGCCACTGAACTCCAGGTCTTGACACACAATAGATTTTTCTTTCCAAACTTGAGTTTATTTTTAAGTCTTTACTGAAGAAAATGCAAATTCGCACTGGCAAGCGGAGGGTTGCTGGTTCGATTCCTAGGAAGGCCAAAATGCAAAAGCAATGAACTGGAAACCGGAGGGATGCTAGTTCACTTCCTGGGGCACTGCCAAAGTGCCCTTGAGCAAGGCCCTTGAACCCCTAACTGCTCCAGGGGTGCTGTACTATGGCTGACCCTACACTCTGACCTCTCTCAGGAGAGGTATGCAAAAAGACACATTCCAATTACCTTGTGTGTAAGTTGTGTAACATAGCAATAAAGAATATTCTATTCTATTCTGTTCTAAATGCAGACCTGCCAACATGTATGCATTAAATTGCACACCAGGCATGCATTTTGAGGTGAAAGTATACAGGTATCACTTTCAACTCTGCAAATATGAGGTTAAAACATAGTTATGATACAGAAATCACAGAGTTCGCTTGGACACATTTGTCACGAAAATTAAACAGATTTGTGTACTATTATCCGTTCCCACCGCTGAATATTTCAGCTTGAGTAATTCATGTCAAAATTCTTTGTGCGACAGAAACGCCCCTACCTGGGAATCAAACTCGCAACCTCCAGTTTTCTGGCTGCCATGCGCGCTGGTTGTATCAGCGCAGGACTTTGTTGGAGGTCAGTGGACAGCTCTGTGTGGTTTCCTGTGTGGCTCAGTTTGGCTTCACCCCAGATCAGAGTAATCCAGAGAGAGCTCCACACACCCGTGTGTGTTCCCAGGGTCCCAGGAAGCAATGAAGGGCTGTGTGCCGCTGGCCCTGCTGACTCATTGTGTGTGTGTGTGTGTGTGTGTGTGTGTGTGTGTGTGTGTGTGTGTGAGTGAGATCTGTACTGTGCCCCTGGCCCTGCTGCCTATTATCTGTGTGCGTGTGTGATCTGTACTGTGTGGCCCTGCTGGCTCATATTACCTCTGTGTGAGATCTGTGTGCTTCAAGTATGCCTTCTGCCTCTGTCTTTTACCCCCCCTGAATGCCTTGGTCCTTTGGAGTTGGCCACTGGGACCCTGTGTATGATCGACCCCCCCTCCCTCCACACACAAACACATTTCTAACAGTGTCATGGCTTAGCTACATGAGCCTCAAGCAGCCTTTGCCTGAGTTACGAAAAGAGAGATTCAAAACATTGAAAGGCTGGAACGTGAACGGTGTTAACAGCGTGGGAAAGAAGCCACTGACGCCCTTGTTCTTCCTGTCCAATGAGAAGCAGAAAGGTAACGATGCGCCCAAGGAGGGAGGGTTGTAATCCGCTGGATGTTCCCTGCCTCACCACCTCGATAGGGACTCCGGTTTACATCCTGGCGATCAGGTGCCTGCAGGGTGGCTACTCCTGCTGTTTCAGATGTGCAGTCCGTCGGCGCAGTAACCGTGCAGCTCAGCCAATGGACTGCCGAGTGAAAAGAAGCAGCAGCTGGCTACGTGCATTTCAGAGGATGAGTGTGTGCCGTGTGCTAGCGTGCTCCCCCCCCCCCGTCGAACTGATGGAGGACGATGCTAAATTGAGGGGGGGCAAAACGTGCGAAGGTACAATTGTCGTCCCAGCTGTAGGGGTTCTGTCTTGACGTTTGCCTGGGTAGCATCTGGGGTTTTATGGAATGTTTAATGATCTCCATTTGCGAGGAGCTGCTTCATCGCCTCGATGAGAACGGCAGGCAGATGACGCACAGGTTTTTGTGAACTGAATCCCCAGTCGAGAGAGCAGGCAGTGTGGCACTCCCTGTGGAGTGGGTTTTACATGTGGACCCTGTAAAGACGGTGTACAGCATGCCGTAAGGCACTAAGCCCCATGGTTAGATGTTAAGTATTCGCCCAAACACATGTTAATCCGAACACTCTTATTTTTAAAAGGCTATAAGAGGAGATTGTCCTTGTTTCCACTTTCCCGGCAGTCTTCTCTGTGGCCAGTAGGGGGTAGTGTTTCCACAGCTGAAACGAGCTGAACTGAAGGCAGTGCATAGAGAGATGAGGACACAGTCCATGGTGAGGTTGTGCAGGGATGCATGTGTGTACCATTTTACCACATTCAGAAAATCTGTACCACACATCAGTTCATAGCACCCCGTCAAAAATACACGTTTTTTCCCTAGACTGTGGAGAGTGGAAAACAATGTTTAGTAAGTGAAGTTGAAATTCAGACTGAATATTTTGAATGTCTCTATGCTTTCTATCCCAGCACGCTCTGTGTGGAATGCACTGGAAATCATGGAGATTGAGCGCGGTGGTGGTCGTGGTCACGGTCGTGGTCACTGTCGTGGTCACGGTCGTGTTGGGATTGGCTTTACATTCAGACAGCGGGTCTTCTCCCTTGGCCTGTGTGCGCTGGCATAGGCCGATTCCATTTGGGAAGCGGGGTCAAAACGACAGAACGGACACATTATCCGGGCCGTGATTGAAGACGACCTGGCGGGGATTTGAGCGCTAAACGGGGCGGAAATTAAACGGCGGTGCGGGGAGAGGGTGTGTGCATGAGCGAATGCCAGGGATTTCAGGAGCCCCCCCGGGCCTCCCCCCCGTCAATACTGCCGCACCCCACCGACAAATCCGGAGCGCAAACATCAAACATCTCCGCAGCAATGTCACTTTGGACGTGCGGCTCGGGGGGCTGCGGTCCCACCGGCATTCACATGAGACGACTCTCTGGTGCTCAGCTTGCTCTGCCGCCTCGCTTATTCCCGCTGCCCCTCGTGGGACTGGCTGCTTTGTGAAGGTGTGGTAGTGTAATTAATATGTGGGGGGAAGCAGTGTAGTATACACTGTAGTAAAGTGAATCCCTGTAGACTAGTAAAGGGATTAACAAAGTGAAATACCAAAGATAGGTTCGTTTAGCAGAACACAAGGCCCCAAGTGGAAATTAGTTAAAGGTAAATTCCGCTCAGATATCAGAACGTTTTTCTTTACACAGAGAGTTGTCAATGCCTGGAACAACTTGCCAGGTTGGGTGGTAGAGGCAGAAACACTTGGGCTATTGAAATCCAGGCTAGATGCAGTACTAGATACTCTTTAGATTAGGACATGAGGGGCCTAGATGGGCTGAAAGGCCCGTTCTCGTCATTATGTATTCTTATGCTCTTATGTTGTTATGTATAATGGTTAGGGAACTGGGCTTGTATCTCAAGGTTGCAGGTTCGATTCCCAGGTGGGATATTGCCGTGGTACCCAGCCTCATGTAGAAATGGATAGTATGCAAAGTAAGCTGTGTATGTTGTTCTGGATAAGGGTGGCTAAGCAAAGCAATGTCCACCACCCCAGTTTTGTGCTTGGTCATCAAGTGCATATTGATGCATCAAATTGGAATGTTTTGGCTTTAATGTTAAGGCCAGTTTACGAGACGAAACCATTTTAGAACGTCGCAGAGAAAAGTTGCAGCAGAATCCCAATACGTATGGTCTGCAACTTTCTAAAACTAGCCAGTTTACCGTTTCCATAAAAACCACCCTCTTTACTTCTGTGTTGATACCGGCTTTATTGGTTGTTGCTGGATATTTTGTTTCAGAAAAAATGGATGATGGCAGTGACAGCGAGTTGCTTACTGCAATTGTGTTGTTGATGCAGCACAGGCAAAAAAAACACGCAGATCAAGGATTTGGAGCTGACCATGGGTGCCGCAGCGACAGAGTCAAGGGGCCTACGCAAACTTATGTCGTGAAATGGAGACTGGAGATGTACCTTTTAAAATTAATTTCTCATGTCTGTTCCCGGAGTAGTGCTGTCTTCTAGAACAGCGGTTCTCAAATGTTTTTTTAACCATAATTGCATTTTTGCATAACATAAAAAAATAGGCATACAATTCACGTGTTAGTCTACCATTTCCTTTAACAATCAGAGTATGTAGCCTACAATATTTTGATTCAAACTTTGCAGCCCGTGACTCCCAGTAGAGACCCGAGCCTCACGGTGCTTATGACAATTCGGATCGAGTGCTCTGCTTGCAAGAGCTCTCTGTGTATAATACAGTGTTTGAAATTAACGTGATGTGCTACTTGTAAGCCTTCAGTCTTTTTACCCAATATTGGCGAGCGCCGCCTGTTGGTGCCCAGCTTTGTGAAAATCGCATTGCTTGCACTTTTCTCTGTACAAGTTTTCTCCAGTGCAGTGCAAACGCATGTCCTCACGGTTTCAAGCTCACGTGGTTTATCAGCATACGAGGGATAGATGTCTTTTCTGAATGAAATTCATCACTTGCTTCAGAGTGACTTGTCAATACGAGTAGCGCCTAAATGTATTAACGTTAACATTTTCCCAGCAGCCTCGTCTGACCTGTAGTAAATGTATTTACGACATGTCAGTTGCTGTACATTTACAGCGCAACACTAAATGTACTAGCCTACAAACTGCCTTGTGTGTGCATAATTTTGTTTTGCAAACTAGCTAACGTTAATCTGGAGACACAACAGATATTGAGATTGACAACAGTCACCCTGAAGCAATTCATGAAATTAATTTTAAAAAGCCATGTACCCAGAGCTGTCCAAGGCCACAATGGATGTACTGATTCCTTTTTGTGTGCACTATACTACGTGCTGATTGGTTGGAGAAACGTAACAATGGCCCGGGCGTACGGTATGTTCTAAAACTCAACACCTGTGACTTGACATGATGAATTGCAAGAGACGCCATCAGCCGCCAACAGCTGACTTGCGACGACCAGAGACGGGGTAATTTACACGTCTCGTCTCATTGCGAATCTTTGATGTAAACTGGCCCTTAGGGAGAACTTTCAATGTTTAGAATACAGAGGTGAGTGTCTGTGGTGTACAAAGAATCTGTGGTTCAGGGCGCGTCCCCCCACCCCTCAAGGCCCCCCATTTGTAAAGCAGCTTGTCATATTATTGGCTGAGATGGACATAGGGTGGGCTGTCAATCAGGGCGCATCCCAGCATGCTCTGCGGTATGACAGGCCGGGGGGGAGCGTGAAGAGCGGCGCTCTCAGCAGGGAGCTGCAGCCAGTCAGGACTTCACAGCCGCCGTAGAGCGGCGGAGTGACGCACGAGAGCCCCGCGATGTAGCGCTCACGTCCGGGCCGGCGCTCCGCAGACAGCGTGTCTGTTTGGAAGCTGATAAAATACTTTTTTGTTGTTGTTTGTCTCGGTTTGCTGCCTTCCTCCTTTTCCCAGTCCGTGTTCTGAAGTTTGAGCTGTCATTAGCGGGTCCATATGCTCCTGTGGTAGGCCGTATTCTGAGCCCATCTCTTCCACAACGGCACGGTGCGTAGGTCTGGAGGGGGGGAAAAAAGAACTGTCGGATTAATTGTGTTCGACTTGGCTGATTATATTAGACACTTGTATTAGCAGCTTTTTTCCTAAATTAATTGGCGCAAACCTTCTCCTCAGCTGCTAAACTACAGCTGTCATAAAGAGAGGGAGTGTGTACAGTACAGTGTTTACAGTACATAAACGGATTCAAATGAAAAGTGAAGTGGACTTGCATCGCAACGCATGACCTTGCTCATACAGTGGTCCAAGTGCGGCCAACCATCATCGTTTGACCTTTGAGTAACAACCACTAAAAATACCTTCTTCCTCCTTCCTCCTTCCTCCTTCCTGTCCCCCCACCCCCTCCACACTCCCAGCTGTCTTCGAGGTGCTGGTCCCAGAACTGCCAGTGGTGGCGCTGTACGGACAGGATGTCACTCTCAACTGCTCCTTTGTGCCCACCGGCCCCTTCAACCTCTCCGACCTCAGCATCATCTGGCAGCTGACCGACACCAAGAGGACCGTGCACAGTTTCTGGGACGACCGTGACCAGTTGATGGACCAAGTTGAGGCCTACCGCAACCGTACGAGCCTCTTCCTCCCCGAGCTGGGCTCCGGCAACGTCTCCCTCCTCCTGCGCGACGTGCAGATTGCCGACGACGGCAGCTACGACTGCTTTGTGAGGATCGAGGAGTACAACAGCGCCGCCCTGCTGGTGCAGGTTGCTGGTGAGTCAGACAGGGACGTGTGGGAACATGGATCCAGGGGGAGAGGAGTGATTCTGAGGTGTGAAACGTGTCTGTTTCTCTCTGTTTGGTGAGTTCTTAACCCTCTCCCTCTGTGAATTCACCTTGTGAGTTCAGGGGGAATTAGATCCTCTGGGTTAAGCCCCTATTTCCCACTTTCTGCTACAATTCTCAGGATTATATGGGTTAGGGTTGGAATGTGAAGGTATTTCAGCATCAAACAGGGTAATTACACTCCACATCTCAACTTCCAGTTATCACACTTCCACACACACACACACCTATAAACACACACACATATACAGTGCCCCTTCAAAGCCTACACCCCGTTCTGTAAGGAAGAATGGGCAGTCGTTACCCATTCTAGGTCTAGGTGTGCAAAGCTGGTAGAGACCTATGCAAACAGACTCATGACTGTAATTCAAACAAAGAGTGCTTCTACCAAGTACCACCTCAGCAGGGTGTAAAACCTATCAATCCAAGTTATTCTAGTTTTTAATTTTTTATTAATGTTCCAAAATTTTCGGAATTCTCTTTTCACTTGGAAGTTGAAGGATAAAATGTGTAAATATTTGTGGAAAACATTTTTGAGTGTAGACTTTAAAGGGGCACTATACATGTACACACACACACACACACCTATAAACACACACACACACACACACATACACATACTGTATATATGTACACACTAGGGATGTCATGGTATGAGTTTGTGAAGGTATGATAATCATCCTGAAAAATACACTGGTAATCGTGTTACCACAATAACACATGTAACACAGTTAACAACACAATAACGTAATTAACACGGGGCGAACAAACATACAAATACGTTCCCCCATAATGCCCTGCGCACACATTTCAATGAGCGACCCGCTGGATCGCTACAATATACATACATGCACATATACACACCTATTTATGCTTACACACACATACACCTATGCGCACACACACATACATATACATATACAGTGCATATACTGTATATATATATGTATATATATATATACATACATACATACACACATGCACCCGGCCAAGGTTTTACACATGATCAATGCCTAAAACAACAGAGAGAGAGGTCATAAAACACTTCCAATAGGAGTGATCAGTCAGTAATGGGTTTGCTCAATAAGCAGTTTCCAGTTTCTGTCCTGATCAATACTCTTCCAGTTTGATTATTAGTTGTTAGCTGTACATTAGCACAGAATGCAGAAGCCAGAGTGCTGATCACTAGTGATGGGAGAATGAGGTATTGTGACACCAAAAATGGGTGGAGCTTCCAAATGCTACCAGAAATGAACAGATTTTAACCAATCGTATGGCTGTGTAGAGCAAAACCTTTTGATTGGCTCAGACAGGTCAGCGATTGGCAGCTAATTGTAGCTCCACCCATTCTTGGTGTCACAATACCTCATTTTCCCATCACTACTGTTTGCCCACACACGCCACAGTGCATCACTCCTGTCCTGGGGACAGTGCATCAGCTCCCTGTTAAAGGCGGTGTTGAATTTAATGCTGGATTCGATTTGAACCTCGTGTTCCCGTTTGCACTGTGCATTCAGCAACCGCTGATCTCTCGCAGCCCGGCGAGCCCTCCCGGCCCTCTAAAAACAATTACTAGGAGGAGAGCTTTCAGCTGTTCTGCTGTTCCTTGCCTTTGGAATTCAATTCCAATTCCGGAGGTTCGGCGAAAATGAGCTCTCTTAATTCAGGTCTTCAGGACTTGCTTGTTCTCGTGTGCCCGTTCCTCTTGCTGATTCTCTATCTACATTTTATTGTTCTTGTAAAGCAGGGACGCTGCATAGATGAAGAGGGCTACACAAGAGCGTATTGCGTGCTATTGTTGTGGGTGACTGACTTTCCATAACCAACTGTTCTGAATGGGACTCCTCCCATTGCTACTGAGAGCATTTGGCCAACTTTTATTTGCAATCACATTTTATTTCACACTCACAACGTATTGATCTCGTCCCTTCTATTCCGCCCTGTGCCTCGTATGCGGTTAGATTGCTTATTTCCACTCTAATGGCACAGAAAGGGGCAGCGTTGCTTGGGCTCTGGAGCTCCTAGAGTACAACTGGGGGTAAATGCAGCAGCCTGTTCCGATTGGTTAGATTGATACATTTCTCGTATTCTCTGTGTCATTTGCGATTAACGTCTCCGTACGGCATGTGGAGGACTAAAACCCGACTGCTGTGAAGGCCTTTTCCTCGAACCCATAAAGGCACGTTGAGCCAGGCGGCGCCTGCCTTTCTGTCCCACGCCTGCGTTTCAGATGGGATTTAAATTGAGCTCAAACAAGCTCAATTTAGCCCCCCCTTTACACTGTTTCCCCCTCCCTGTGATGTGAATTGGACGAGGAACGGACTTGCATCGTCTGCCATTTCTCTTGTTGCATTACAAGCTTGTGCGATTGGGGACCCTGCCTCTGTATACGGCAGGGGTTCCCAAACTCCCTGAGCTTCTGACCCGATGAATGAGTAATACGGTCACTTAATGTCCATATGTGAAAATATAACCTGACATATTTTCACATATGGAAATTAACTGCTTTCTCTGATATCTCTGTGCATTGTATAGTCATTTCTACCAGAACAGATGACTGTGACAATAACTGAAATGATAACTATAAATTGTTGTTGTTGCATCTACACCAAAAACGTTTTTATCCTTAATGTAGACGCATCAGTCAACAATAAACACTCACCCGCCCACGCAATTTCATATCTGATAGAACTGTTGTCACCTGTAGCTTGGATAGAGAAAAAACTAAAAGTTACGTTATAAACGGCAAAGACCAGCTACTCCTCTACCTGGCCCACCGGAGAAGCAGCAGCAGAAGAAGGGTGTGGGTCCACAAACCTTTAAAAATATTTTATAGCTTGAGAAACGTTCTAAAAATCACTCTGGGAGTGATTGCAAAAGCATTTTTCGTTATCGGTCTAGCTGAATTTTTTTAAATCGTTGCAGTGTAAACATCACCATTCAGAATTCGAACAATTTAATTCATAGTTATCTGTTCTGGTGGGAATGGGCCTCAACTGATGTGAATGTCAATGGAAAGAATGTGTTAAAACCCCCGTTTGAGTGACGTTCCATCCTTTCTCCCGCTGCTCCCCCTCCTCTCTGCCCCCAGCCCCTTTCTCAAAGCCTCAGGTCACCTCGGAGCCAGACTCGAACCTGCGGCCGGGCGACGAGGTGTCCCTGATCTGCGTGGCCCACGGAGGCTACCCGGAGGCGCAGGTGCTGTGGCAGGACGGGGGCGGGCGCAACCTGACGGACAACGTCACCGTCTGGCAGGTGGCCAACGAGGAGGGCCTCTTCAGCATGCGCAGCGTCCTGACGGTGCTGGCCGAGCCCAACAGCGTCTACAACTGCACGCTCGTCAACCCGTTGCTAGGAGACGAGGGACATGCCTCCGTCACCATCACAGGCACGTTCCCCCGCCCCCCGCACGCGCTGTCCGTCACCTGTCCGTCTAGTGCACTTGTACACCTTTATAAATGAAACATGCCATCAGCACACCCTGAGAGCAGCTTTTCTTTTAAATACAGGCAGCCTGCTGTCCCCTCGTGTTCTGTGCGATGCATGCAGCGTGTGAATGTGCAGCTCTATGGCATCTTCAGCCCATTCAGCTGTCCGGTGCGAACACTGGCCGTGTGCAGAGCACTTCAGTGAAAAGTCACGCTAATAACAAAATGGCTGCTCACGTTGGCTGAGACTTTCTCGACGATGGATCGTTCTCATCATGCAATTAGACGCATCGATCATTTCTGCCCAACTGTATAAGATTTGCACAGATTTGGTAGTGAAGTTAATGCACAAGACAGGATTTGACGCAACAACAACAACATTACATTACATTACATTACAGGCATTTAGCAGACGCTCTTATCCAGAGCGACTTACAGTTTACATTTCTTTACACACAATCCATTTATACAGCTGGATATTAACTGAAGCAATTCAGGTTAAGTACCTTGCTCAAGGGTACAACGGCAGTGTCCCACCTGGGGATTGAACCTGCAACCTTAACGTTACAAGTCCAGTTCCCTAACCATTTAACCACACTGCCTGCCTAATCTAATCTCTGTTGTGTGTTGTTTTTCTTGCATTATATTTCAAATAATGTATGGCAAATTGTACTCTTTTTTTGTTGTTGTTGGCATGGGGGGGATAAATAATGAGGGGGTAGGATAAATGGCTAAACTGAAAGTAACTAAAACAAGAGTCAAGCAGACTAATGTTGTGAGACTGTCTCTGGGGTGACTCTGCACCTTGACAACAGACGGACTCTCGCCACCCTCTCCCTTCCGCACAGGCCATCGGCAATGCTGACAGCGAGGATGCCTTCCACATGGCAAATTGATGGCCCAATGGGCTGTTTACTCTATTTACTCCTGTGTGGTGTAACCCCTGGCGGTGAGGTCTGGCATGGAGGGGGGGCAGCGCTCTAATGGACCCAGCGCTCTGTGAAATGGGTAATAAATAAAAAACATGGGGATGGCTGGGCCAGTGGTGGGGCGGAATGCGAGAGGGGGGTCACAGGGGCCAAACTGACACCCGCACCCACTCCCTTCGTGTGCTTTTCCACTGATCTTGGAAATGACGTGATGGCAGGTGCTGGACCGCTGGGACCCCGGGCAGAGTGTGTCGTTTATCCGGCTGTCTCTGGCCACGCCACCAGCAGGCCCCGCGCCACCAGATGTTAGCGGCGACACTCGTGTCAGCAGCGAGTTCATATCATAACCGTGTTAATGTCCTGCACTACGTGCGCGTGCGTTGTCATACGATGAACACTTTCATATGAAGATTGTTGGTTTTGGCGCTTAAGCCGAACAGTCGTTGAGCAGTGCTTCAGGTGGTGAGGCTCGAATTGACCGGGAATACAAAAGCAAAGTTGCTCTGCAGATATCTGGCCACCGCCAGGGGACGAGACTGCTGCGATATGAAGACCTTTTTAAGATGGATAATATCCGGAGGACCTCCCAATAATTAACTGTCTGCGAAGTCCTTTGACGCCCTACATTATGCGAGTATTTTAGGCAAAAGAGCAAAGCCCCGTTTTGAAAGGAAGGCGATCTGCACAGTGCAGTGGAAGTACAAACAGCAAAATCCTCAGAGGGAGACCGCCAAAGAATAAAACAATAAAAAGAAAAAAAGGGGAAAAAAAAGAAAAAAGGCAGTGATTACCGCCATGGCTGCCCAGGGGTAGCAGTGTGAGATTAACACTCTCTCCAAGCAGGCCCTGTGTGTGATGGCCTGACGCGTTAATGAACCAGCCCCCGGTTTTATTGCAGTACGCTGTAGGATAAGAAGGGCTTATTTGGTATGAGAAAAAATATAAAACATTTACATTTGTTTACAGCAGCTGCTGTATGCTTAACAACTTCCGTAATTAAATTTGACCTCGCTGAACATTTTCAGCGGGAGTCGCTGAGCGCCGGGAGGTGCAGAGCCGGTGCGGTGAATATATTTTATAATTAAAGTGTTGCGTATCCCAGAGTGACCTGTGCTGCATCCCATAATTGAAATGTGTGGAACCTGCTTAAGATTCCGGATGTGGCATTCTGAAATAGGACAGAGAGCAACCAAAGTGCATTGAATGTGTCACAGTTTGTATTCTTTCCCCCGTTTTATTTATTTATTTTATGTTTCTTTTCATTGTGAAAAATGACCCTGCAAAATGCTCATGATAGCCAAATGATAGTGATTTCACGAGGTTACGCAGCCACGGTCAGACTTGGGAAATGATGGGGTTTTAATCTGCGGTCCATTCGTGTGTGGTTTAAGGGAGCGCACCACGGCCCCCCAAACCGCTGTGTGGCTCCCAATGACTCCACAGCTGTCATCGACTCACCAGAAGTGGGGGTGGGTGGGCTAAAGGGTTTGTATAGCATTTTAGTTGTCCCTATATTCCAATGTGAAGTCAGGCTTTGGACAGCCAAGGTGCCAATCTAGAGGCCCTGTGTGGTAGGGGGTGGGGCCAGGGTGCAGACAGAGTTCACTAAAGTGGCAGAGTAATATGCAAGGCGCCGTTTCCACATGAACTCATCACTCCCGCCTCATGGTGATACGGCATGCACTGTCTTCAGCGAAAGGATAGCTGGTCAGAACCAGAATAGCCATTGGCTTTGTGATGGCTGACCAAACCACACCTATGGCCGACTGATGTTCTGTGCCATTATCCAATTCGATTTTGTATATGATATCTGTATGATATTGAGTATGTAGCTGTTCCAGTCTGTGGTGGTGGCATAGTGATCATGGCCTAGGAATCAGATAGGGAGGTGGGACAAGGATGTGGAAGAGGGGAGAGGGAGAGGGAGGTGGGAGAGGGAGATGGAGGTGGGACAAGGATGTGGTAGAGGGAGAGGGAGAGGGAGAGGGAGGGGGGGTGGGAGAGGGAGGGATGTGGGAGAGGGATGTGGAGGTAGCGGTGGGAGAGGGAGGAGGAGAAGGATGGTAGAGGTGGAGGTTGAGCTGGGAGAGGGAGGTGGAAGAGGGAGGGAGCTCCTATGAGTGAGACAGTTTTTTGTCTCAGTCAAGAGAAGCCAGTGCTCGCTGAGCTGAGAGACATGGCACTGCACGCAGTCTGACTACCCAGGCCTGGCCGAAGCAAGATGTGGCATAGAGAGACTGAGAGGGAGGGAGGGAAAGAGGCAGAGGCTGAGACAGGCGAATCAGTGAAGCTTTGCTGAGCCCAGGCAATCGCCTTGCCTTTGCTGGCTGGAGTAATGCTTGGCTGTGTCAACGTCATGGGAGGCCACATCTTTCTTAGAACACGCACACACAGCTGGAAACTTGCACACACGTAGGCGCAAGCGCGCCACACACACACACACACACACACACCCTTCACACCCACAAGCACAAACACACACTCTTTCTCTTACACTCCAATGCCCATGCGCACACAACTGCTGTTCTGCACACACACACACACACACACTCACACATACTTTTAAAGGCACACGTGCATTCACACAAACGGAGACACAATTGCAGTACATGCGATCACATATAAAGTAACATTTAAAAAAGGCACACATCCTAATTAAAGCGTCACATGGATTCAGAATAACAGTGCTTACATGCGGTCTTGCTTCATTCCATGGACCACCGCCCCTGTCCTGTCCTGTCCTGTCCTGTCCTGTTCTGTTCCTGTTCCATCCCGTCCCTCTGTCCTCTTCATAGGCTTAACTGTATCAGTTCTCCCTGCTGTCCTGTGTAATGGCCTAAATCAATACCTGCCACCTCACCGAGCTTCAGTGGGAGCCGGAAGGCGAGCGAGAGCAAAAATGGCTGAAGAGGAAACGGTGCATCGCTCCACCTGCGGTAAACAACTCTTGCACAGACCCAATTAATACCCCATTACCGAACCCTGCAGAGGAGCAGGGAACACTGGCTTAAATGAATCTGTTGTCAGTGACGCCCCCGCGTTAATTAGTGTCCGCGGCACAAGCTGTCTGTCTGCGCGAAATGCACGTGCCCGTTAATCGCGCTGAAACAGTGTGAAACAGTGAAGCTGCGGAACACGCGGGCCAAACTACGGTGGGCCCCCTGGGAGTGAGACAAACTTGTGCTTATTTCCCTTTGTTTTATTGGCTCTTATGCTGCCTGTTATCTCCAGTTTTTCTTGTTGTCTATTGCTATATATAGTTGTACTGTATGTATGAAGGAGCTCAATGCTGATACACAGCAATTTCACATTAATCAGCATGAGTGGAACTGGATGGAGTGGATGGGACTCCACTGTCATTTTGAAAGATGGAACCTGTCATTTGGTAGCTGTAGGTAGAGTGGTGTCTGAGAGCTGCTGCTGTGAACCATGCGTATGTTTTAGTTTTTTTAACCTTTCAACAGGATAGTGGATTCAACTTACAAGAAATGATAGTTTGCATGTGGGGACCCCGGGTGGCTCAACCAGTAAAGGCACTTATTCAGGTGCAGGTTGCCCCTCCCAGCTCTGGCCGAGAGTCCCATTTGGGGGCAGCGTTTGGCTGTCTGCGCCCAGGGGGAGGGGGAAACCGGCATGATTTTTTCCGTGCATGATTTTTGTGCCGTGTTACGCAAGCAGCTCTGAGTGCGGTTCAGGACTGTTGAACCCGTGGCGGCGGCGAACCCACAATTCCTGGGGGGGTAGTTGACATATACACGGGTCTAATTAGCCACCAAATTCAGGGGAAAAAAATAAATCAGAAATGTAAAAATAAAAAAATGTTTGCGAGACGGGAACAAAAGGGTTACACAAGCGACTGGAGGACGACAATCGCCACCAGTGTGGGCTTCTGATCTGGCTAGGCTGGCCATGCCCTTCATCATAGACTGCTGGAGGGGGCCGAGGGCGCTGCGGTTCCTTTTCCTCTGTGTGGCGGGGCCCCCGGGGAGCCCATCTCTTTATCCTCCCGACTCCCGGCCTCATTGTTCAGGACAGGTTATGTTCACCCAGGGCAGTAAAACAGAACAGCCTCTTTCATCAGCGGTCAGTTTGATTTCTCATTTTGTTTTCTCTCTTTTTGGTTGTTTTGATTGTCCTCCCTGCATTTTCTCTGTGGGAATGAAGGCTGGGAGAGTGTAAATTTGACAGAGTTACTGTTAAATCCCTTAAGAGAGAGGGCCTGCTCCCTGTCTGCTTTGGCTCTATATAAAATCATATTTGTTTCACCATTTGAGCAACATTGGGCTGAAAATGGAAAATATTGATTGAATGCCTTCAGAGGCTATTCTTCTGATTGTACGCAGCCAATTTGTATTATCCTTAAACCGAGCGCTAGATGAAATGATTAATTATCATTCCGCAAAGGTTGTTTGCAACCCCTGTAAATCAATCAAACTCTTGTCCTAGCCTCGAAACTATTTGAAAGCCACGTCAGCCTGTACACAATGGAGCATTGTCCCATGATGTCATAATATACTTTCAATTATGAGGCGCTCAGAGATTTGGCCTTTCCTTGGGATAGGTTGCTCAGGAGACCAGTAATTGATTGCAGAGTGTGAAATGAAAGTTGAGCGGGGACAAGCGCTCGCCGTCTCCCAGAGGAGACAAGTTTAACGCACATCCGGGACTTCATTTCAGCGGAGCTGCCGTATTTGTATTCCACTTTCGGCAGCCGGAGACAAAGGTGTCCACAAAATCCCCAAATCCAATTTATAAAATGTTCTGATTTATTGTGTGCCCATTAATGCGCTTGTGCGCACATTGCCCCCACGGGAACACTTCTGAATGTCAATGTCGGTTTGGTCTTAAATTCGTACTTATTTGGAATTTGCGTGCTGGAGCACTGCTTTCAAAAAGGTTTGTTTTTCATCGGGGTGTGCAGAGGAAGTGTTTGTTTCATTACTAACTTTTTCTTTACTTAACTGTGTCTGTGTACTCAAACAGTCCCACCCTCTAAAGATGGAAGTGTAAAAAGGAAAACCCAGCCTATTCTAAAATGTGTTCAACAACAGATTTGCCAAGGATAATAGCATCATGTTACAGAGCTGAGAAAAGTTCAGTGTAAAGTGCTTTCAGTGGAAGTCATTGTCTTTTCTAACAAAGAAGGCAGAGACCACACGTGCAGAAGCTTTAAGAAGATGTATGATTTATTATTAGCAATGGGGTGATAATTAGAATACGTGGATGAGGTATTAATGACCTTTTGTTCACCATGACTGCAATGCAGAAGGGCCGTTAGGCTCAGGATCGGGCTTTTCAGGATTATTGGTCAAAATATGTACATTTGAATTTAAAATGAAATTTGTGTCTAAAAAAATTGGCAATAGTCATTTTTTCACTCTTGACTAACTTTTTTCACTCTTTCGTTAGTCATGTCATATACAAAAAAAAAGTGATTATGCAAAGTTGGCTAGGTAGCTACCTGCCAAGGGGACTAGCAAGTATATGACAGCGTTTAGTGCTGATTAAAGGCCTAGCAGTGATGCAGTGATGATGCAGATAAGTCAAGTATTGGCCAATGGCAATAAGCAGCTGTATCTTTATCATGACTACACAAACTAGAATGAAGGGGGTGAGCCCCATGGTCTGGTGTGGAATTCAGATCATGCCAGTGATGACTGTGACCAGCAGCCCCACAGGGCGACACACACTTGACGGTTGCGTCACTGAGGGAGGGAGGGAGGGATTCAGTCGGCCAGATTGTCTGTGTCTCATCGCACACCAGCAACCTATGTGGATTGCCCAATCGCATTCTAAGCCGCTCGCTGCAACCTCCGCTGTCAGTTCAGGAGGAGACCATAGACAATCACGTGCTCTCCCCCGAAGCACGTGATATCAGTCACCGCCTCTTTTCACGCTGCAGTTCAGAAGTTAAGCTCGGACAGACATGAGTCTGTGGAGGATGCTTCGTGCGCAGCTTTATACGGGCAGACTGTGGGCGCCTGATTGAGCAGCGGGGGTGTGACGAGACATGGACATTTCGGCTTACGGGTCCCTCCCTCCCTGGGCAATACGACTGCCAGTTATGCCACAGTCGGCATCGGCACTGTTATAACACTGTTTTACAATTAATTTGTGCCTAGCACAATGTATTTTCCAGAGGGAATTGACAGAGAGATGGAATAAGGAATAACAAGAGAATATATTTACTGTTACATTTCAAGTTACTTTTAAAACTTTTTCTGTGTTATTATTTTGTAATCTTTTTCTTTTAACATTATTTTCTTTGGAAATATGGTGCTAATATTTGCATGGGGGGGGACATGAGTCATAGGAGGACACTTGAGCATAAAATATAATCCTCCTCTATCAACATCAACATGTACTATGTGATGAAATCTACCTGCTCTCACCCATACTACCATACATCCAGGCACCTAGTTTTAAAAGACAGCTTATGGCCAAGGTGGCCTGTAAGCTTTTGCAGTAAATGGCAGTTTACAGTTTACAATCAAGCGCTAATCGAACACCATTCAACATTTGCGGTTCAGCATAAAACTCTGCGTGGCGATCAGTCACTGTTTGGCTCCTAAGCCAGTTCAAAATAGACTCTTTAAAATTGTTTCCACTGCTCCTCCCTTTGTATCAGAATTTTTGCACAATGAAAATTACCATGTTTCATGCAGTGTGGTATAATTTAGTCAGAGAGGGCATGTCTGTATTGTACAGGGTTGAAGAGAACAGAATGTAAATCTATAAATACACACATATTTTACAAAGCATACCATAGCGACGGTGGTAGTTTAAATCCACCAGCTTAAAATACAGCTAGTGGAAGTACAAAAAGAGAATAGTTCTCAAATTATCTTTTAATTCAAGGGCCAGGCAATGTGACAATTGTCACACTCTGAACAGAGATGGAGGATGAGTATCTACTCGAGTTTGCCATTTAGTACAAGTGAAGTCATATTGTCAAACTAGACATAAATGTGCAAGAACTGCACTCAACGGTCCTTGAGAATGAATTTACTTCTGGCTTACTGCTGTCTGTGATGTCACTCTTGAATGATTAACTCTGTGATGTCACACTTGAGAATTCAATTTCTTTTTAGCTCTCTGTGATGTCACAATCACCTAACATCACATTCATCTCCAGCGTCTTAAATTCAAGATTTATGGCTGTTTTTGAAAGTGAATAACTGTGGAGTCATACAGAAAGAAATGCAGCCGGTTAGCTAACAGGAGGCTTCAGTACCAGACAGAGTCGCTCCTGTGCCGTGAAATTTTCCATCACTCTAACCACCAAAGGCTGCAACAGAAGAAAATGAGATTTATATTTATAATATGAGCCTTAGGCGTGTGTGCGCGCGCGTGTCGTGCGTGTGTGTGTGTCTCTTTTGTTTATTTCTCTTTAATGAGGGTTGAAATACAGCTGTCAGAATCAATAGGGAAAAGCAACCTTCAGAACAGGAGCCAGTGACAATATCATTGTTTTGTTTATTTGCTTTTTCTTCACTCATCCGACTGTTGGCACTTCCTGTTCTGTTCTACTTGGCTTGTGTGGTAAATAACTCTGTCTCGTTGCTCCAGGCTAGATCCAGTTGATACACTTTAATACGTACCTAATGTGGTTCTGTGGGTACAATAAAACCATGGGAAAGGTTTTGTTCAACTGTGTAATTCAGCCTTGTGAGGGCCATTGACTTGGACTGTCCCACAAGCTGATCCCCCCCCACACACACACACACACACGCACACATCCGAACACCACCACTCGCAGAACAGGGTTAAACGCATTTAGCAAGACACTCTTATCCAGTGTGACTTATACAGCTTACATTTTTACGCTATCAATTTATACAGCTGGATATTTCACCTGTAGTCAATTCAAACCTGTAACCTCTTGCTTACAAGCCCAGCTCCCATACCGCTACACTTCACTGCCCCCCATCGTATTTGGGATTCGGGATGCACTTATAAGCTGCTGCATCTCCCACCATGAAGCTTTCTTTGGTTGTTTGTGCCTACATGAAACCAGTGCCACTGCGTCACATGCAGCACTGGTTGGTGAAATTTGTTTAAGTTTTGGTACACCCTTTGACATTACATTTACATTTTACATTTTAAGCATTTAGCAGACGCTCTTATCCAGAGCGACTTACAAGATGTGCATTAATACATGGTAGGAATCATAGTTAGCGCACGAGATCAGTGCAGGAATACAGCAATAGACATCATTGCAGGTATCTGCGTACCATACCTGTAACACCGGGAAGGAAAAGGTTAGTGAATTTTTGTCAATTTATTTTTTATTTTTTATTTTTTGGGGGAGTATAGTGTTGAACAAGTGAAGTGGTGAAGACAATTTAGCCAGATGGACAGAGTTCAGTGGTAGTGGAGTCTGAAGAGGTGGGTTTTGAGTCTCTTGCGGAAGATTGTAAGTGATTCCGCGGTCCTGACCGATTGCGGAAGGTCGTTCCACCAGCGAGGGATCAGGACAGAGAAGAGGCGAGACCGCGAGGAGCGGCTGCCAGGCACCCGGAGGAAAGGGACAGTCAGTTTACCAGAGGAGGCGGAGCGGAGGGGTCTGGGAGGGGTGTAGGGAGTGATGAGTGACTGGAGGTATGGGGGAGCAGTACCTCTGGCCGCTTGAAAAGCAAGCACCAGTGACTTGAATCTGATGCGTGCTGCGATGGGGAGCCAGTGCAGAGAGGGGTGACGTTGGTGAACTTTGGCTGGTTGAACACCAGACGAGCGGCAGCGTTCTGGACTAGCTGCAGTGGCTTGATGGCGCAGGCCGGAAGGCCTGCCAGCAAGGAATTGCAGTAGTCCAGACGTGAGATCACCAGGGCCTGGACCAGGAGTTGAGTGGCCTCTTGGGTGAGGAACGGTCGGATCCTCCGGATGTTGTGGAGGGAGAAACGGCAGGTCCGAATGATCCTCCAATATGGCTTGAGAAGCACAGCTGGTTGTCCAGGGTTACCCCAAGACTCCTGGCAGACTGGGACGGAGACACTATGGAGCCTTCCACGGTGATTGACGCATCAATCATCAAGGAGCCCTTCGCTGGGAGGAAGAGCAGCTCTGTCTTCTCCAGGTTCAGCTTCAGGTGCTGGGTAGACATCCATGCGGAGATGTCAGCCAGGCATGCAGAGATCCGTGCCCGGGACCTGGGTATCAGATGGAGAGAAGGAGAGGAACAGTTGTGTGTTATCAGCATAACAGTGATAGGAAAAACCATTCGCAAAACCCTCTCTGAAATAACAGAGCCAAGTGACTTGGTGTACAGAGAAAATAGGACGGGGCCTAGCACCGAGCCCTGCGGGACTCCGGTAGAGAGGGTGTGGGGAGAGGAGAGGGATTCTCTCCAGGCCACCTGGTAGGACCAGCCAGGTAGGACTCGAACCATGTCAACGCAGATCCAGAGATTCCCATCTCGACGAGAGATGAGAGCAGGATCCGGTGTCAAATGCCGCTGACAGGTCGAGGAGGAGGAAGGCAGAGCTAAGGGATTGGGACTTAGCCCCGTGAAGAGCCTCAGTGACAGCAAGGAGAGCAGTCTCTGTGGAGTGGCCTGCTCTGAACCCAGATTGGTTGGGATCAAGCAGGTCATTCTGTAAGAGATGAGCAGACAGTTGGTTATAGACAGCCCGCTCTAACGTTTTGGAAAGGAATAGGAGGAGAAAGACAGGTTGGTAGTTTGAAATAACAGCAGGATTCAGAGAAGGTTTTTTGAGGAGGGGGACAACATGAGCACATTTGAGGGAAGAGGGGACAGAGCCAGAGGAAAGAGAGGAGTTAATGACATTGGAGACAAAGGGGAGGATGTCCATAGCAATGGACTGGAAGAGGGGGGAAGGAATGGGATCAAGAGGGCAGGTGGTGGGACGGTGGGAGAGGACAAGTTGAAGGATGTCTGAGTCAAGGAGGGGCGAGAAGGAGGACAGAGGGGTGAGAGGTTTAGGTAGCGAGATGGGTGAGGGAGAGGTTGGGGGGAAGGAGTTGCGAATGACATCGACCTTCTCGCGAAAGAAGGATGCGAAGTCATCCGCGGTTAGAGAGGAGGGGGGTGGGGGAGGAGGAGGGGTGAGGAGAGAGGAAAATGTAGAGTAGAGTTTACGAGGGTTAGAAACTGAAGATTGAATTTTGGAAAGGAAAAATGCAGACTTAGCAGAGGAGAGGTTAGAGGAGAAGGAAGCCAGGAGTGTGTGGAAATTAGTCAGAGCTACAGGGGATTTTGATTTTCTTCATTTCCTTTCTGCCGCTCGCAGTTTCAGTCTGTTAGCCCGAATGGAGTCGGTTAGCCAGGGGCGGGGGGTCGGAGGCATGCAGGTTTAGTGGATAGAGGACAGTGTGAGTCAAAGGAGGAGGAGAGAGAGGAAAGTAGGGTGGACGATGCTTCCTCAGCAGGTAGCTGAGAGAAGGCATCAGTAGGGGAAAGGAAGATAGAACAGTAGCCGACAAGGCAGCGGGGGGAGAGAGCGGAGGTTGCGACGGACAAGGACAGTGGGAGCAGGTGAGGATGGTTTAGGCACAGAGGGGAGGGGGAGAGAGAAAGACAGAAAGCAATGGTCAGACACATGTAGGGGAGATACCGTAATGTTGGGTAATGCACAGTTCTTAGTGAAGATCAGGTCCAGTTGGTTACCGGCCTTGTGGGTGGATGGGGATTCAGCCAGGGTGAAGTTGAAGGACTGAAGCAGGGGGAGGAATGCAGAGGCCTGAGAGGTCTCCAGCGGCAGGTTGAAGTCACCGAGGAGTAAGACGGGAGTGCCGTCCTCAGGGAAAGCGCTGAATAGGGCATCCATCTCATCTAGGAAACTCCCCAGTGGACCTGGAGGGCGATAAAGAACAATGATGTGCAGTTTACATGGCACAGTGACAGTGACAGCATGAAATTCAAAGGAGGAGGGTGAAAAGTGAGGAAGAGGAACATTCAAATCTCCACAGGGGGAGATCAGTATACCTGTCCCTCCACCCCTACCTGAGGGTCGTGGAGTGTGGGAGAAGGTGTAGGATGGATGGGACAGGCAGAGGCAGTGCTTCCAAAACTGGAGGTGGGTCACAAGATGACAGTTGTAGTATGTGCAGTATATTATTTTTCCACTTTCCAGTGACATTTGCACCAGTCAAATAAACTTGGTTACACTACTACATGCTCTGCATTAGTTGCAGAGTAAATGGAGTTGTGTTGACATGCCTGCAGATGAAGACATACTCAGAAGGTTTTGGATTCGCTGGAAGAGGGAGCGGTTTTGGGACAGGCCCGCAGTGCGTGCTTTGTGCATCTGGCAAACGTTTTTCTCTGGATCTTTTCCGTCACTCATGGATTTTTACTAGTTTTTATTCCCGGTAAACTTTAAGATGCACTTGAAGCTCAGGTCGGACGTGAGTGTCAAGCGGTGATTTGTACGGCGAATTCCCGCCCGTTCGTCCCAGGGCCGCCCTCGGCTGCCCTCTGCGCTGGAGTTTGAGAAGGCAACTCCCGACACAGGATAGAGGACACGGCAGAGTTGTGGGCCTCCACCCTCCACACCATGATTTATTCCCCAGGGGATCATGCCTGCTCCTCCTCTCTCTCTCTCTCCTCCTCTCTCCTCCCCCTCCCCAGATGCTCCACACAAGACACGATCAGCCTAGCAGGCTCTTCGCTGCTCCTCCCCGATAGCTGTCAGTAGCGATTGCCTCCTACACGTCCTCGGCCTGTCACAGTCCGCTCTCGGTGTAAGGAGCTAATTAAAAATTTAGAGAACATGACTTTTGGACTGATTATTTCACCTAAAGTTTGCTTCAGTTCAGCTATTGCTGTCGGATTTGGGGAGAATAAAATAAAATAAATTAAATTAAAACATAGTGAGTGGGAATGGAGGGGGAAAATCAATTGTCTACTCTGCCTCGGACGTATTAATGGCCGTCTCCCTGGGGGGATTGGGGGTCTGGCGTGTGAAAGTGATGGAGTGTTTGTCAGCCAGAAGGCTTCAGATGAGCCTTTAATTCAGGAGGACCTGGAGGAGTGGGCTGTCCGGAGTGGGACTGGCTGCCGTGGGACGAGACCAGGCCTGTGCTGACATATCGATCCAGCCGAAAATCGTGATCCGGCCACAAACCAGCCTGTGCGTGTTTACTTAAACTGTTGAAGGTGCAGAAGTTCACAGTGTTAATGGCTTTTTGATTCAATTGTCCTTTGAAGTATAGTATTGTTATATTATTCACAGTATTTAATCGTGATTCTGTTTTTGCGATTCAATGACGGAATCGGGATGAATTGTGATGTATAGAATCATGACATGTGTCTCGCAATATAAATTGTATTGTGAGCTACTTTCCAATGCCCAGCCCTACAGGAGACCAGGCCAGGGTTGTGACCTAGCCTCCAGCTTAGTCCTATGTAATAGCACTGTTGTGTATGATAACACCACACCACAGGGCTTCTGGGCAGCCCTACTGCAGTTCTTTGAAATGGCACACAGGCATTATGCGAGATCCTACAGGATTTCGCTTTTCCATTGAAAGGAAAAGAAAATTGAGTCAACTTGCCAGCTTCCCGCTGAAGGAGGAGTCTACTCGGTTGAGAGTTTTCAGGGTGTGGAACTGTTTCGCAGGTCAGGCCTTTGGAGTGTTCAGTTCCAGGCTTGACACTGAATATTGAATGAATATTCTGTAGTCTGTCGGTAAATAAGGAGCCCAAATGGGCTGAATGGCCTGATCTCATCATTATGTACTCTTAGGGCCCTATTTTGGTGAATTAGGACGGCGTCGGTAATGCAGACGCAAAGCGAAGACAGTGGCGCTTTAGGGCGTGTCTAACGCAATTTCTGTAATTTCGTGACTTGGTACGATAGCGCACCTCCGGCGCAGTTGTAAAAGAGGTTGGATTAACTTTTAAAAAATACATGTGGGTTTGGTTTCATAATGGCCAATCAGAACACCTATTTTCTATCCCTTTAAATACCAGTGCGCTACCGCTATAGCAAATTGGCAATTTCCTGACATGGATGACAGTTTTGCGTGGCTGCGCCAAAAGGAGCGCGATTTGCTCAAAAGAGGAGGAAAACAAGGCGCACATTCATTTGTTATTTTCATGATTTGAGTTTATATTTTGAGACCTACATTGTTAAAAGAAAGTGCACTCGAATCAGAGGGGGAAAACAAGGCGCGACATCCGCCCCAGGAGGGGAGGAGCCGAATTTGTTATTTTCATGATTTGAGTTTATATTTTGAGACCTACATTGTTAAAAGAAAAATGTTTTATTTTACCAAATAAAAAAAGAAGAAAGTCTTTTACTTTTTTTCCTTATTTGTAGGCTTTCCAACTTAAAAAACAATGTTTCTTTTCTTCTAATTTAATGTAATTGTTCAATTACAGCAATAAATAAAAAAACTCACAACTGCAACTACAACTTCATTTATGTTTGTCATGCAGTAGGCCTACATGCGTCACCCTGGAGTGTGCATCACAAACCACCTGGATGTTAATGGAGTGGACCCCCTTCCGATTCACATAAATAATACCGTGATCAGATGGTGTGCAGTCAATGGCACCCAAGACCCCAGGAAATCCACAAGACTGGAAGAAACTGCATGTACAGCTGAACTGATAGCCATCTGGCCAACACCAGCTACCAAACCCAGGGTATCGCTCACAGTATCGCCTTCGGCATCCAATTATGTACTCCATTTTAGTGCAAATGGAAATAATAAAACCCTTTCACATAAGAAAAACAATGTGCATACAAACATACATTTATTTAACAGGTGTATCTTACTGAACGGTAGCGATGGATGGCCTGCTGGCTTCAGTCTTTCATGTCCGTGCATTGAATAACCACAAGCTGTGGTGAAATAGTTTTTAGCTTAATTGATTACGCTTGCAAGTTACCCATGGATTGGACAATTTGCCTCAACGTGGAGGGGAATTCACAATATTCACAAAACATTCTCATGTGATTTCAGATAACCTTATGTTCATATGTGCGCATCAATAAATTCACCAAATTGCACAGAGCACCAGCGTTTGCGCTAAGAGGTGGTCTAGTTAGACGTTAACGCAAATGTATTATTTGACACCGAACTTGCATAGCGTCGACTGTTTTCACTGTCACACCCCTTATTGCACTGCCCAACCCATAGTTGCGCAAACGCCTTCATTACGCACCACAAAATTGCCAAACTCGGTGGAGACAGGAAATATTCAGTTTGCAACAGATGAAACTGGCAATTCGCCAGCACTAGGGCATAACTCTGCTTAGCGCCGGCACGAAAATAGGGCCCTTAGGCTCTAAGATGGTTATGACAGGGCCCAAAATGTGTCTATTTTGGCTACCCCCAACCCCCCCGCACTGCCACCAAAGTACAGACCAGGAACTGTTTGGGCTTTGTTAGTTCTTTTACACAGGAGACCAGGTTACAGGATAATGTTGCTGAAGTGCTCTTGCTGGCAGGCTCAATTCATGCTGTGTTTTTGCTGTATCGGTAGGTCAATTTAAGCCAAGTCAGGATTTTTTATATTATTATTATTGCTCTTTAGGGTTTTTGTTTGAAAAGTCAATTATAGCACAGCTGAATTCATTGCACACCTAGTGTGAGTTACATAACTGGGTTTCGTTGGCTATAATTGTAGTCAGGGGTGTAGCGTAGTGCGCGTACATAGTCTCTGCCCCCTTCCCTCCCTCCCTGCCCCCTTCCCACGCCCCAGTCCCTGCAGATGTGTAGATCGGGAAGAGCGGTCACCAGCTGCAGTGCTGGATGCGGCATTGACAAGTTCATTAACCCAGTTCCCTGAGACAAGGCAGAGAGGGGAAGGGATGGAGAGAGACCGGAGGGGGTATAGAGAGAGGGAAGGAGGGAGGGGGAAGGGGGCAGGGAGGGAGGGAGGGAGGGCGAGAGAGAAGGGAGAAAGGCGAGGAGGGAGATAAAGAAGGAAGGGGGAGAGAGAGAGAGAGAGAGAGAGAGAGAGAGAGAGAGGGGTCAGTGCGGCAGGGTGCTGTTCATCCTATGCCATATGAGAAAACCAGTCTGGGTCTATGTGTAAAGGGGCAATCTGAGTGTATGTGTAAGAAATCTCGGTTTATTGTTTTGGGGTCCCAATGTGGGTAATGTTGTTTCCTGCTCAACACCCAATTCCAATTTGTTATCCTCTGAGAAAATACTTTTGACACTCAATGTTTAAGGTACTTTTATTAACCACATGCATTTGTGTGGGTGAGTGGGCGATTAGGTATGTGTGTGGTTTGTGTGGGTGGGTGGGGGGGTTGTGTGTGTCTTCAAGCACGTATGCATATGTGTGTGTATGTTTCTGTATGCACATGTGCACATATACTATATGTGAGTGAGTGTGAAAGAGATGGAGAGAGTGCGTAGGTGTGTGTGTTTGGTTGTTGATACTGTTAGCCACAGCCATCAAAGGAGAACACTAATTCAATTTTTTAAAGACCAATGGGACAGCTCCAGAACCTGGCTCAGTAGCAATTCATTGAAAAGCAAAAAAAAATAAGCAAAAATGCTGACAGGCCAAAAAGCCTTGCCCATCCATCTCTGTTCGCCCAGTTTTTCATCTCCCAGCATGCTCTAGGGCTGGGGATGCTCAGGAGAAGACAGACCAGTTGGAGTAGCCAGCAGGTTCTGTGGGGGGGAAATAGGACGCCTTCAACATACATTTCCATTCACCTTTCTGACCGTGTTTTTTAAAAAACGGGGTTGAGTCTGAAACTAATCTAAAGTACTTTACTCAATCCACACACACATACCCCCCCCCCCAAAACAACATAGAAAAAATTGCTTATCAAGTCTTGTTTTTCCCTGTCCAGCTAATCTGTCTTCCTGCATTTCTTGTCGGCAGTTTCTATTATTATTCGTACTATTTAAATACCCTCTGAGATATACCCGTTGGTACGCAGAGGAAACAAATAATGAGGTTTATATAATCTGGCAAATGTCAAAATTCAACAGTGAGATGGGAAGGAAGTGGGAAGGCTGCTCTGCTCATTCATAACAAGCTATTAAGCCCGGCTGGGACCGTGCATGCACTGCCAAGGACCAATGCTAAGAGTGTGTACGCACGTGTAGGCATGAGACTACACGTTGGGAAAACTTACATTTTGTTATGTTTTATGCCAGACTGGCAAAAAGCTCCCTGATCAGGGAAGGAAAAACCAAAACAAATACTTATTAACAAATAAATTAAGCACTGGTGCCTGGTCTGTTCCAGATGGCACCAGCCAGAGGGAGGGTGGGGATACAAGCAGCGGTGCCTTGGGTCCAGTCCCGGGATGCAGTCTGAAACCGAAGGGGGGAGGCTGGAGTTTAGGGTCCTCTATGGCAGGTTCTGGTACCGTCTGTCTCTGAAGGGATAAATGCACATAGAGAGGGTTTTCCAGGGGAAGTGCTCTCTTTAGCATAGAGCTTTTGGCTTCTCTCCTTTTTATGCAGCCTGTCCTGCACATGATAAGTGGCAACAGCTGAGTGATTACCACTTATCGAGGTGCAGCCATTACCTCTTCCAGCACCCGGACACCTCCCTATATGGTCTTTCCTGTTTGAGCAGCACTGCGCTGCGGATGTCAATGGCTCCAGCTGCGCAGAAAACTGAGAAGTTGTCCGCTGGCTTCACCCCCCCAAAGCACCAACTAAGGGAGCGCAGCGGAAGCCCAGAGCAAATGCAGACAGGAGAGGACATCACTGTGGACGGTCTAGGTCTGGTGCCGTACCACGAAGCAGTAGGGCTGCAGGGCCCAGAATCACCAGGTCACCCCACCCCTTCATCGTGGATATCCATTGCTGGGGTACGTAGATGTGCCTTTTGCAGTCCAATGCAGCCCCGGCTAATAGTGTACCCCAAGTCGCAAGCCTCCCGTTGACCTGGGAAACACTTCTTGGGGGTGACTGTCAGCTCTCCCTGCCCAAAAGAATAGAAGACATAGGCTGTGTTCGAAACCGCTCCCTATTCACTATATAGTGTGTACGCCATTTTGTAGTGTGCGACGAATTCTAAACTGTTAATTTCATTCACTACATAGTGAACAAGAAAATACCCACAATTCACCGTGATTTGTAGTGAACAGCAAATGTACCCTACAATTTCTCCCGTGTACCACAATGCAATGCGGTCGTGTCATACCGTCATACATACGCCTCCGTTTATGCCTCAAGAACAAAAGTTGAGCCAACAGCAGTAAAACAGAAACAGGAATCATGGTGGTAACGTTAGCTAACTGCTTTAGCCACCGATAGCTACGGTTATTATCGCTATGGGAGTTGGAGCTAGTCGTGAGCTTGTGAGTTATCCTAACGTTATTTTCTCCACACGAGCTAGTTAGCTCACGACTTCCATAACGGTAGCTATTGGTGGCTAAAGCAGTGGCTAGCAGACAGCACCACAGTTGACAAAACCACACTTGCAAATCATTAGAATTTCAAAAATGTATTTGGGATTTAACATTCAAAACTGAACATGCAAACCCGATACCACCTGAGTACATTTCAACAGCTGTCATGAGTGCTCGGTTTGTTTACGCGATACTGGGCGCATCCGGTTGCTTCACCTGAATATCCGGCACACTTTTTTTGACGCAAATGACGTTCAGTTGTAGTATCCGAAAACAGTTTGTCGTTTACTACATAGTACACTATATAGTAAACACTATATAGGGAATAGGGAATGAGTGAATGAGTGAGCGGTTTCGAACACAGCCATAGCATGCCTGCTCCAGGTGCCCCTACCACATTTTGGAGTGAATGATCATGTCGTCCAGGCCTTGGCGTACTCCAGATAGGGCCGCAGCAAGTGGTCCATAAACTATTGGAAGGTGGCTCGGGCTCCGTGCAATCCAGAAGAACCAGGAACCGGTACAGGTCGCCCAGAGTCTTGGCACACGAAGAGGGAGACCAAGGTACCTGCCAGTATCCCTCGGTCAAATCCAGGGTGGAGATGAGCCTGGCATCCCCCAGTCGCTCGATGAGTTCATAATTTTAAATTGGATAACTGTTGAATTCAGAGATCTCGTTCAGCTTTCGGAAATCATTGCAGAATCACCGGCTACCACCAGGTTTGTTCTTCCCAAGCCTCCTTAGCGATGTTCAGGAGACCCCTGGGCCGGTGGGTGAGGAGGAGCTCAAGGCTTGGGGCACTTCAAGGATTGCGAACATGATGTATGGTAGCAGACGGTCCCCATCTCCGGATATGGTCCTTTTTGTTTGCGCAGTGCTGCCCAGCAGGTGTCTTGCACAGAAAACCTAGAAGCTATGTGCAGGCGGAGCCACAAGCCCCTTAATCCTGCCACAGCCCATCATAGGAGAACGCTAAGAGTGAACGCGTATGATTGGAAAAAGCTGGTGCACACGCACCTCATGGGTGAATGCTTAGTGTCTAGGCCAGGGGTGTCAAACTCATTCCATCGTGGGCCGAGTGGTCTGCCTAGGCCAGGGGTGTCAAACTCATTCCATCGTGGGCCGAGTGTGTGCAGGTTTTTGTTGCAACCAGTGCCCTACACCAGGTGATTTCACTAATTAGCTTCCTTCTTCAACCAAGGAGGGGAGCTAATTGAAATCACCTGGTGCTGTGCACTGGTTGCAACAAAAACCTGCACACACTCGGCCCACGATGGAATGAGTTTGACACCCCTGGCCTAGGCAGACCCATTATAAGAGAATGCTGTGGGAGTGTTCTAGGTCATGCTTTAAAAGGATGCTTTTGTTTGGTGATGCAACAATACACTCAGCACAGCAAGGCAGAGAAAATGCTAATTGAAAATGTTTGATTGTGGATCTTTGTTTTACACGGTCAAGTCCTCTTAGATTACTTTCAGTCCCTTGTCTGTCTGCATAGATTCCTGTCTGTCCCCTTAGATTCCTGTCCATCTGCTTAGATTCCCATCTGTCTGATTGGAAGTTTGGTTATAAAAGCAGAGTAGAAGTAAATTCTGTTCCCTCATGGCGCAACCCATGGACCTTAATCGTGTAGGAGCTGGGCGATGCCAGCCGCAGCTGTCAGCAATTCATCATTGCTGGAAAACTTGAGTTCAGGGTGAAACGCTGCACTGCTGAGTTGAACTGTGGCTGAAACAAGTGAAGTCACCCTCACGTCCTTTGGCCTGCTCAACTCCGCATACCTGATTGTTGCGCTCTAAAGCTAGCAATGAAAAATTGGTGCTTCCTCATGATGTACAGAACGGATGAATGTTTATTTTAATATTGGCTTGACGGTTGTCTGAAACACCCAAGCTACTGATAATTATCACATGACTAGAAGTCAGATTCCAAGAGCGGTTTCTGTTTACACTATTGACGGAGGCCCCCCGCCGTGGTGTAGTTTCGCTGATCTGCTTATTCGGCGAGAGATTTCCATGCCACATTCAGAGGTTACTCTTCAGAAAATGTTTTGTGGCATGTGCATTGCGACGAATCCAGATACCACAGATGGATATTTTTCATAGTCTAAAGATGCCCTTAAGCAAGGTTTGGGGGTGGCAATAGAAAGACGGATAGCAAGATAAAGGGAGGGATGGAGAGAGGATGAGAAGAGGCTGAGGGAAAGAGAAAGGGATGCAGTGATGAGAGCGAGGGAGAGGGAGGAGAAGACTCGGGGGTGGTGGATTGGTCTGGGGGGGTTGGCGGTGGGGGTATAAGAAAAGAAGAGGGTTGGAAAACAGCCATTAGAGACAAATCTGTTTCTGAAGAAAACAAAATCACATCATCAAACAACGGAGGGAGAAAAAATAGCCTGGCTCATCCCTCCGGGGTCTCGCTGCTGAAATGAGAGCTGGCCATGGCATTTGTCTTTATCAGCCCGCCCTGAGGGAGCGGAGAGAGAGAAAGGGGGAGAGAGAGAGATAGAGAGAACACTAGCGTTGCTCCCTCCCCAAAGTGCCTGACACATTTATTAGTTCTTCCTCTTGTTGTTATTACTTGTTAAAAGTTTTTTTTTCTAACACCCCTGAATTAAAGGAGATTATACAAAATTGTACACAGTTTTTAATGAATTATCTAGTTAATCCGTGCTTTGCTGTTTGAGACGTTATTCAGTTGAATGTGCTTTTATGAATACATTTTTGAGGAGTTCAATTCATAGAGATTTCACCTGTGTCCACATCTTGACTGAACTAAGAGCGATTCGTTACAGATGTTAAGTTGACTCTCTCTCTCTCTCTCTCTCTCTCTCTCTCTCTCTCTCTCTCTCTCTCTCTATTGTTTTCTCTCTCTCTCCCTTTATTTACCTCTATCTCTCTTGCTCTCTGCAATAGCATTTGGTTGTTCTCTCTCTCATCCTCGTACTCCCTCTACCTCTCCCTCTTTTTACCCTCCCCTCTCTCTTGCTCTCTCTCTGCATTGGTGTTGGGGTTGTTCTCTCTCTTTCTCTCTCAGGCTCTCTCTACCTCTCCCTCTTTCTCCCTCCCCTCTCTCTCGCTCTCTCTCTGCATTGGTGTTGGGATTGTTCTCTCTCTTTCTCTCTCAGGCTCTCTCTACCTCTCCCTCTTTCTCCCTCCCCCCCCTCTCTCTGCATTGATATTGTGTTTGTTGGATGCTGTGAGCTCTCTCCTGTGTGGAGGCTGAAGGCTATTGAGTTCCCTGTACCCTGCCTGTCCGAATCTAATCTGCTCAAATTACACAGCCATATTTTTGTTCTTTATTCCCTCCCGTGTCAAATGAAATGGATATCTTTTTTCTTTTTCATTTTAGAGTTAAAAGGCGCTGTTCACCACCACACATACACACACACACAAAAGGAGGTAGTTGATATTGACCCTGTCTGGCCCAGAATCATAGTCTCATTTTCCTCACCGCCTCTGTCAGGTTGTAATAGATGTCTTGTCATTTTTTCACCAGAGCTAGTACAATACTTAGCCTTTTTTCTTCTTCTTTCAGTTGTTTTGTGAGAAGGGGCCGTGTAGCAGAAGCATGTTTATATTACATTCGACCTTACAGCTATTTAGCACCTCCTCTTCCTCCTCTCCATTGCTTTGTTTGTTTTTTTAATGCCTGGGGGAAATTTAGGGAGTGGGGGGTGGTGGCCGACAATATCTTTGTATCTCGCTGACCAGTTTGTTTTGCCCGTTTCATTTTGCCGAGCTGTTGTCACCCTTGAGTTTTAATGGTCTCTCCGGCAATGCGGGCTGATGGGGCCGTTATCCTTGCTGTGGTTTTTTGGAATGCAGCTGTTTCCATTCATGCAGCAAATTTAATTACATTTAAATTAAACTGAAATGCATGCAGTGAGGAGTATGGGTAAATTGAAGTGTGGCTCTGTGTGGAGCAGTGGTAAATGTGGTGTGGTACAGTGGTAAATGTGGTGTGGTACAGTGGTAAATGTGCAGGGTGTGGTACAGTGGTAAATGTGCAGGGTGTGGTACAGTGGTAAATGTGCAGGGTGTGGTACAGTGGTAAATGTGCAGGGTGTGGTACAGTGGTAAATGTGCAGGGTGTGGTACAGTGGTAAATGTGCTGGGTGTGGTACAGTTGTAAATGTGCAGGGTGTAATGGTGGCATGATCTTGATGGCCTGGTGAGTCTTCCTCAAGAAACGTTGAGACAGGAAGTAAGAGAGGCAAACTGGAAGCATTGTGAAAGCATGATTTGGTGATAATGAGGACCACAATGATTATGACGATGATTATGATATTGATGATGATGATGGAACACATTGTCTGGACCCCCCCCGGCTCACAGACCATCTCTCCCCTCAGCTTCCTCTGTGACAGGTCTGAACATGGCGTTCCCCCCAGTGGCGCTGTGGGTGACTGTGGGCCTCGCCGTGTGTCTCCTGGGGCTGCTCATTGCCCTGGCGGTCATCTGCGGCAGGAAGATCAAGGAAAGCTGGGAGGAGGCCAACAAAGGTGAGGCTTGCGACATCATCACTTACAACAGAACAAGGTGATGTCATAATTTGGAACCGAACAATGTGACATCATCACTTACAACAGAACAGGGTGATGTCATCATTTACAATAGAACAAATCAATACTGGTCCTACAAGTCTCTGAGATTACCATTTACAACAGAACGAGTCACAGCCAGTTGTCCACGTCTGATTTCAAGCTCCCCCTATACGTATTGAGTGAACAGGTGTCATCATCCCAACTTACTGTATTTTGATGGCCAGGTGAGACCCAGGTCTTGAGGGAGGGACAACCAATGTTAAGGCATCTTTTCAATGATCGATTTCTGAATTCCTGGCTGATAATTCCAGGGTTCGACAGCAGGCTACACATAGAGCAGCTGTATAAGGCGGTTGGAGTAGATTGTGTGCCTGTGCCTTTAAAAAGCAGAGCACTCAGTGGGTTGTGTAGAGTGCGCTAACGCGCAGCGATGTCCATGGCAGACATTAGCCTCTCAGTCGGCTGTGCCTTGAGCATATTCGCCCAAATTAACCTTCCAGGACTGACCCCGGCGCATTTGCGGAGAAGGCCCAGCTTTTTAGTACCGTCATTAGAGGAGTGTCAAATGAAGCGTTCTATTGTTTCTGAGTTGTTATTAAAGCGCTTGCCACGGGGGAGGAGGGGAAGGTGGGTTGAGGAATTCATCTCGAGCGCCGCCTCCATGGTAATGATGTTAAAACTTCCTCCGCCGCGAGGGCGAGCGGCGAGAGTCGCCAGCGCTGAGCGTGTGCGCTGAGTCACAGCTAGTGTCTCTCCCCCAACCCCCCCGGAGGCAGGAGATGGAGGGAGGGAAGGCTCATTAACCCCCGCTCCCAAACTCTGCCTGTCCCAGTGAGCTGTAGCAGAACCTGATGAACGATGAAACCCTGATTGGAGACTAACTAACCTGGAAGAAGATGTACTGAAACTGAAAGGACCTGCTCTTCATAAGAAGCCGTATTATTTCCAACCTTGTCGGTTGTTTTTCATTTTTTGTAATAGACAGATACTTAGCTTTATTGTACAAATATGCCCTTGGCTTCACAACATCAAGAAACTGACCTTTTAAACATTTCTCTTCCCATTAGTCACCCAAGTCAATCAAGTGCTGTGCAAATTGCAGTAAACAAAAAGTTCATGATTCATAATACAATACAAACCTATGCATAATTATGGTACAATATGATACAAAAAATAAATACCAACAATACAGATATATACTACATGATTAGGTCGATGATGAATAAACAGACAAAATGAAACCATAAATAACTACAGATGCAAGACATAAACATGATTTTAAATCTATGAACCGTAAAAGGACATGATTTCACTGTAAATCATTGTTGATACTTTGTTCAAGAAATAATCGATGAATACAGCCAAATTTATATTGGTGTATTTTATAGTGATATTGATTACATTTGGTATGACAGATTTTTTAAAGTTTATTTTTGGCTGCCATAGGCATTCTGTAATGCCTACACTATGGAATTTACTCAAATTCATGGAGCAGAATATACATGTGTATTCCAGGTGTGGGTTAAGCGAGAGGGAGTAGTGAATATCTTATGGTGTCCTGCCCTGCTCTGCAGTGCTCCCGGTGGCCAGTGGATCAACTGCAGTCTCACCATTACCTACTGGACAAGCAGGGCAGTGGCGGAATCGGTAATTGTGACATCGCCGTGGCGATCATGCAGGCTTCTCAGCCCAAGATAATCTCATCGCTGGCGACAGGATGCCCGGGGCGTCAGGGACTGAAAGCGTCTGGGCGGAATGCTAAAATGCAGACAGGGGAACTGTGGAGGTGGCGGGGACCGCTCTCTGTGGCAGGAAGTTCATTAAGGCGAAGATTCAATAATTAGCCACGCCGAAATGGCCAGGGACTGCCAATTGGGGGAAAGGAGAGGAGAAGAAAGAAAATGTTTTTTGAAAATAGATGGATTGTGGGAAGCCACTAACTCAGCTGTAATGAGATCTGCCCTCAATGGAAGAGACTTTTAAATAAAGGTCAGAAGCTGGGCCCTGTGGGCCTCAAAATAAAAATGTGGAACTGAGAGAAATGTGCGGCAAAGCGTAACAGATATATCTAATGTATGAAATATAATAATTAATACGGCCCAATTTTCCGTGCAGATTCTGTTATGCAACCATCCTCAGCACGTGATTTTTGACGTGCCCCCCCACCCAGCACCAGGCACCAGTGAGTAAGGTCCCTCCCTCACCAGCCCAGCAGCTCAGAGTGAATTGAGCTTCAGTTAACGGGTCACCAGCTGTTTGATTAATGGCAGACCGGGACTCCCAACACTTTTTGTGCTCGGAATGTTGTCCGCATTACTCACTTCTCCCCAGTCCTCTCTATGCTCAAGCGCAGTATGACACACTCATTTACTTACACACACCCCCACATCCACACACACACACATTCACTCACACACACACACACACACACACACACACACACAAATACACATATATATATATATATACATGTACACACACGCATGCACATGCTCACATTAACACACACACATGCACACACACGCACACAAGTGCTTACACACACACCCCCACACACACTCAATCATGCCCACACACACACTGACACCAACACACACACACACACACACGCATGGCCACACTCACACACACACACACACTCACCCTCACACACACACACACTCACCCTTACACACAACACAGATTGATATAAATACAGATACAGCAAATAGGATTGCTGGGTGCATCCACTACAGAGGGGACTCTATGAAGCAGAGAAGTGGCTCCTAATTGTGGCTGTCTTATCTTTTAATGGTGTTCACGGGCATGGTCAACTCGAAGCCGACTCTCCACTCTCAGACACAGGGTGGGGAAGGGATTGGGGTCAGAGCTAGTCTAAAGTGAAGTAACTCATATTTTCCCCCTGTCATAATCTGTGTGGCGTGGTGAATGTGTATCTTAACGGGACACAACAGCACATGAGATTGCACTGCGAGCTGAAAGAGCACTCTTGAGAGTCTGCACACCATGTAACTGTTGGCTTGTCCCCAAGCAGGCAACTGATGTCTGAAAGTGGTGGACCAAAAAAAAACCTCCAAAAAAACGATCCTTGTCCTCCTTTCTCGCCCTCTGTCTCTGTCCCTCTTTGGGCAGGGCGCGCGGTAATTGGCAGGGAGCCGCGAGGTTGGAATGGATAAGCGATTACACTAGGGCATTATTGGGAGGCAATCTCATCGAGGGACTTGGCAGGGTACTGCCTGGGCCTTGTCATAGTGTCTCATCGACCCGAGCAAAACATCTCCCTCCTGTGCCTGTCCAGAACAAACGATTGCTATTAATTACAGGAAGCTCACGATGCAAAAGAAGACGCAGGACTTTCCACCCAAGGTGAATTTATACATAAATGTATTGGTATGATTGTATATTCTTACTTACTGCCATTTTTGAGTTAATTTTTTTATTTTATTTTGTTCAGGGTAAAATTGTGAAAGTTGGCGACGGCCGTATGCATCATCCAGGGTGGTTTTGTATTAAAAACCGTGGGAAAGTAACGACTCTGGAAAACCCTGGAGTTTATTCTTAAATAATAACTGTATTTTTACAGAAATTTTCCAGGTCACTTCAAGGTACGGCGCCTTTAATCTCAAGTTAGGGTCCTCCAGTTAGCGATTTAACTGTTACATGGGGCATGTTTTTAATTGTGTTCGCCTGAGACAGAAGTTTTTGAAGAAGTGTTTGGACAATTTTGTCACTTGTCAGCATTGCCGTGGGTAAGTAAATGTTTAGGCATCCTTAAGTAATATTGGTGTAAGAATTGGTGTCTTTCTCAGTAACAAAATGTCTCGCAGGCTGACTGAAAATTCAGACTGTAAAATAATGCAGTACCTTTTGCAATTTTTGCAAGGGTCAGGCAGAGAATCGGCTCCAATTTGCCTTGAATGTGAACACCCATCCCTCTGCTATCCAGTCCTCTCACTATTGCACTCAACAGGTGACCTCGGTTTTGATGTTGGGACATTGATGTCTTCAAAAAAAGATAGAAAGTGAGAGTGAGAGAGAGAAAGACTTCTGTTCGTTTTCGCTGCTCCATGGCTCTTGCCTGAGGCTCTTGCTTTCACTGCCAGAGGCTGTTTTATCACAACATGTAGCTCTGTGAACAGGGGGGATACACAATAGCGGTCTATAGAGTTTTTCAAGGTCTCTCCCACTTCAGACGTCAGGTGTCAGCCCGTGGTATGGGGGCCCGCTCTGATGTGGAGTGGTTCGTCTGAACAAGCGCAGTCTTGCCTGGATTCTGCCATTTCATGTTTCATTCTCTTTCCCGTTCAATTACTTGCCACTCCCAGAGCGAACCATGCGACTCGTGTGATATTTCAGATATGCTGGTGGTTCTGAATGACCCGGGGGGGTTAAGGTTTGAGGTGTTGGCCAACCTCATCACCCCCTCCCCCATCCCCCAATTATTGTCTTCGTTTGACGTCCCTTAGGCCTTAGGTTCATCCTTTATCAGGGCGATAGTCTCGACGCGCTCCTTTATCTGGACTCTGAGGAGTGGATTAGAGGCATTGGTGTTGACGGGAGATTACCCTAATCCACTGCTCACATTTTAATTCGTGTTCCAACTCTCCAAATTACCGTGAGAGATGAGAGGGAAGGGAGACCCAGCTCTGAAATGACGACCTAAGGTCTTGCCAGCAGGTCTCTTTGCTTCCCGTTGCATTGCCCCCCCCCCCCCCCAATGGTGACAGCTGCCCTCATTAGGTAGTTGACAGAACAGGCCTGGTTTTTCAGGCTAAACCCCCAAAACAGGCTAAATCCCCCTGGCATCAGATTTCAGAAGAGGCCTCTGATTATATCCACAACCTTCTCAAACATGTTCCACTGGAAACTCTTTTCCGGATGATGATGATTCTGTGGAAGGTATACACAAACCGTGAGATGTGCTATGAAAAGAAGGGGGGGCAAATAGCCCACTTCAAATGCTCACAATTTGAATGGAACACAAAGCGAAATTATAGCCTGTGGGCATGCAGCATATGAGTATGGATTTGTAAAATATGAATGCAAAATAGATTGGAGGAAGATTGGAAATTGAAGAGTAGGAGGTGTGAATAAATGTAAACCTATATGCGTATGCTCTTGAAAACCCGCACTTATAAACATGCATATATTTGTACAGCAGATTTTCTGGAGGCTTTGCATTGTGAAATCTCTGCATCCCTGCCAAAACAGTGGACAAGAAAATGTCATGAAAATACTGTTTATTGTACAATTTATTGTCAAGTAATTGCACATGACCTGGTTGCCGGGGGAGTAAAATGGGTGTCCAGCAAGTAAGTGTTTTTTAAGTTCACGCTGACATGAAGTGAAGAAATGAGCACGCTGGCAATGTCATCATAAAGGTCTCTTTATTATGACATCATAAAAGGAAGGGGTCGCTGCTACAGTGGCACCTTGCTTAACTCCCCTTGCTTAACACCTTGCTTAACTAAGACTGAACCGTGAGGGACGGGGGGAATACAATACCCTTTAATGAGCTGCCCGTTTAGTGCCGAGGCCCATCTTCCAACCCTAATTGCGCATTGTGCCTCCCCTTTACCCATTCATTGTATCTCCTTCTTTTCAAAGGGGAGGAAGGAAAGCAGCTTGAGGAGGACGAATCCAAGACAGGTCAGTAAATGCATGCATATAATATGGTTTCCAGGCCAAAGTGCCATTTTTGTTGTTGTCATCAGGCATTTTATTTACAGGTAAGCGGTGACTTAAACTCCTGGGGGTAAGCAAAGCAGTACCCCCCCCCCGGAATAGTCACAGTGCCGTCTCTGTCAGCTCCTTTGTGATATTACTCCCTGTGTGCGTGCTGTCGAGCTCTGAATTAATTTTGCGATTAGCAGGCGGAGTGAATCACCACTTCAGTCAGGGCCGAGGCGAGCACCAGCGGAATTCCAGAAAGGCCTCCCCAAAGTGTTGATGCCATTAAAGTTATTCATTCGACTGCTTTCTTAGTCAGATTTAATCATCGAGCCTCTCTCTCCCTGGATCGCAGAGCTAATTCTGTGTGATTTTAATAAGCTGAAAGGTGAACGGAGGTCTCTCACAGGTAGATTTTTATAGCGCGTGCTCCCCCTAATGAATAATGCAGTGACCCCCCCCACACCGGGTAGGGTCAGGCATTCAAGAGTAGCGAACCGGGATCCGAAGGGATCCAAACTGTTAACCCACCCCCCCACCACAAAGGCTGTCGCACCCGTGCGCACGCTTCCATCCACCGCTGTTGGGCCCACCCTTTTAAACACTCCAGACAGCATCTCTGTGGTGCCATCTGCCTCCAATTGTGCTTACAATGGAGGAGGCTCCTACGGCAAACAAAGGAGCTGAAATGAACCCCACTTTAATACATTTAGGAGGATGGGAGGGGGGGGGAGAGACACATTTGTGTGTTATCGTAATGAGCTGGCTGGGGTGGAGGGGGCCCTTCCTGTTGGAAGGCAGGCAGACTGGAACAATGCTCCGTGATTACTTGGGGAGCAAGGATCCTGAATTTGGACGGGGATGTTGTTGTTTTTTTCCCCTCTGCGGCCAATTCATCAAGGACTCAACGGTGCTCAAAGGCTCAGGTTTGCAAACGAAACGCCTGGAACCAGTTCTAATGCGGCCGACAGATCCGACAGTCTCCCCGATGAACCCCCCCCACTCAAACCCTTCACCACGACAACACTACCCAACCCCCCCGCCCCTCATTCCCAGCCATGCCAAACCACCCTGCTTGCACACCAGGGCCCTCATCGGCCCTGATATGAGTGCTGTAATAAGACAGCCATGTGCGTATGGAGTCCCCCGCGCTCTCGGCGCGCTGCCTCTCGCTCTCCTCGGCCCCGCCTCCCAGGGCTCGGTGGGCCTGTGTCCTAGCGATGCGCCGTTCTTGGGATGTACACTGAGACCCAGTTCTTTCAGCCATAAAAAAAGAAACTATGAACGCCCTCAGAAAGAGGGATGAAACAGAAAATGATTTTTTTCTCTGCCCAGAAAAGGATGATTGGCCCTTACCCACAGGGTGGCGTGTGATTGGCTCTTGCGTTGCCCAGCTAGGAAGTGCTTGAAAAAGCTTCTCATTGCTCAGTGACCGACTCTGTTGGCTAATCAGGCGCCTGCATCTTCCCGTGACATCACTACGGCTGCACAGTCCTCTGATGCAATAGCTGTAGCACAGCTTGCACAGTGAAAAATAAAAAAGGAGAGGAATTGAGGCAGGGATACAAAACCCCAGATAACCACATGTTAATGAACACTAATGATACTCTCCCATCCCCCATCCTTATGACGTGGGCGCTGTGTGTGTCACCTTTGTCCACAGCTGAATGAGGAGGCTAGTGCTGATGATGAGCCTCCACAGCCTTACACAAGCAAAACACACACATCAAAATCATAAACTACTTGGGGCTGTTGAGTGATAAATCACTGTTAAGTGGTAAATGCTAAATCACTGGTTTACAGTGTGGTGATGTGCCCAACAGTGGTGCTGAATCCAGACCGGAATCCAATCCTCCAGCCCGGCTGCATAACCGGAGGAGAGCCTGTGCTTTTCTTTTCTGTGCTCTCCCAAATTTCTAGAGGACATTGCAGTTGTGAGAAAGGTCTACGGATAAAATTGGACATTGCAAATTTGGATGAAATAAAGAAAGCTTGGGATTAAAAAAAAAAGTGATATGAAGTGAAGGAGGACTTGTCCTAGAACCTTTGGTTCAGTGATTCAGAGACAGACAGAAGCCTTGTTTACTATAAATACAGTCAATTATTATCATTTTTTTGTATGTGCTTTTAAGAGCTTTGAAAAATGGAGGTAGTTCCGATAAGGGAAAGGTTTACGGGCGTGTTATCCCTCCGTCAGGCAGCTCTGACCCGCCAGTGTTCCTGGTGGGAATTGTGTGAACCCTGTGGTTCTCCGACTCGTCCCTGTGAAAAGGCCAGAGAGGACAGGACTGCATAAAAAGGGGCTTTGAGAGTGTTGCCGCACACACACAAAAAATATTACTTTAGAATTATTACTAAGATCTCTCATTATTCCCACCTCTTATCTGTAGGAATAATGAGAGCTCTTAGTGTCGGGGAAATATAGAAAGGGCTCTCTGGTCTGTTGCAAAGACGTCATGCTCTTTGAAGGAGGATGGAGAACAGGAGGTTTGAATTCCCGTCGAGAGACCAACCAAGCAGAAACGCTATAGCTTGATGCCCGTAGCTTAGAGTACTGGATGGAGTCATGGTGGCGTTTG
Organism: Aldrovandia affinis; assembly: GCA_029706075.1. Taxonomy (NCBI): domain Eukaryota; kingdom Metazoa; phylum Chordata; class Actinopteri; order Notacanthiformes; family Halosauridae; genus Aldrovandia; species Aldrovandia affinis. The sequence goes on along the minus strand of JAINUG010000003.1, from coordinate 4,866,579 downwards.
AAGCCAAAGCTTCTGTTCATGAGAATTTGTAGGTTCAATTTGTGGGGTACTTCTGCAGCACCCCTGAGTGAGGAAATGTACCCCCTGGTTAAATTTTCACAATCCGTAAAATTACAGGCACAAGCACTTTAAAGTGTAAAGAATGAAGACCTTTTGTCTAGTGAATAAATAATCATAGTGTTGGAGGATTTGCACCCAGCAGAAAAACCACTCCAAATTTAGATATCTTGGCCTTGGAATTTAACAAGCAGAAAATATTGCTGTGTATATTAGTTTGTGATTGGATGATCACCGCATGCGAGCGAAGCACAAAAAAAAGAAGGGAAACATCAATTAAACTGGCAAAGTTTAAGCAGGGGGCATGTCCCATGGCCTGCTAGCGTGTCTCCGTTAACGTCATCACTGCTCCCTGGCTCCGCCCCCACCCCCGCCCCGGAGGACAGATCATTGCGTGTGATCCTGACCCCTGGGAGGCCGGCGCGCCCCACAGGGGAACGGTATCTGTCTGGCTCCAATGATGAGCCGCCCTCTCTGTTTTCCACATGAGCACTCGGGCCGCGAGCGGTAATTAAATAAACCCCCGTGCCCTCTCCGCTTCGCATCAGCCGCGGCAAGGTTGGCGTGTGCGGAGACGGAGCATAGGGGAGCCAGAGAACTGGGTGGACCCGTGCGTCAGTGCTGTAATTGAAATGTAGTCATTCATTAGGGTGCGGGATCATTAAGCTGGATAAATAAACGAACCCGGGGTTGCCGGAGGGAGCTCCGGTGGGTCTCACTTGACCACCCATTTAAGGCGAGGCCTGTGATTTACCGAGTCGATACCGGGAGGGATTTTAATGATTTTAATAACCCCCCCCTTCAGAGAAAATAACCACCACCCACCTCTGTCCGTGTGCATTACTGCACTCTCTTTGGCCAGTGCATAGTGTCTCACCGTGACACTGTGGTGCTAACCCTCTTTTTCTGTTGCTTTTTGCAGCCATGACACCACTGAAGAGCTGAGGAACTCCAGGTAAGGGCCCGGATCAGACGCATTTCAAACAGCTTTACAAACCGGTCACGCAATGTCAGCACCTCAACAGTGAAGACTCTGACAGTGTACATAATATTCGAATATATATTTATTTATCTATTTTTTAATTTGAGTAGGGACAGATGCAATTAAGACGTTGACATATTGAATTAACAACAGTCCGATGCATTGCACCATCACCATCAGCCTGTGCTCATTTCCAGTGTTTGTCCCTAGGTTGGATTTAAGTTTAAGGGAGGCAACAACAAAAAAAAAAAGCATTTAAAAAGTTTACGAATGATCACATGCTTGTCGTACTTTGAGCCAGGTTTTTTAACTTTCCTTTTAAAATCATTAAAGTCTTGCAGACTTTTACAATGATTAAAAGCAAGTTCCAGAGACTACCTCAACAGAAAATGCTGACTGAGTTGGAGTTTCCTTACACATTGGAACCATGCAGTTTGCCTCCCTGAGAGTATGTGCACCTGTACGTTGCAATGAAGACACTAGGTCACACAGTGATTTGTGGGGGCAAGTCCATGCAAGTATTTTAAAATGAGAAATTTACAGTAAGCTGTCCAAAAAAGCATTTAAAAATGCTCATTTAAAAGCATAATATGAATGCAGTTTTGGCCTACAACTCCCTTGAGATAAAAATGTGTGGTTCAATTAAGCCTTTTTGAACTCATGGGAGTCACGGGTCAAAACTCAAAAAATATAAAAGGCAATGACACAAAAAAGTTACAAATGTAGTAAACATGAAAAGCAAGTTTAAATAGGTACGTTTTTAACTCACAGAGAACACATTCTCTCTGAGACCCACCACTATCTACTGCAGCGTTTCATTTGACTGCTGTGAATGGAACAGCAGTGTGTTAAAAGCACGTTTTTTAATCAGGAAGTGTAAAAAGTGTGTGGGGGGCATTAGTTCCATAAGGATATAAGGGGCTTTACAAGTCTTGACATTTTAATTTTCCAAATCATGGGGTCATCCATGGCAGCCTTTTGAAGTGTGCCCCCAAGTTGCACTGAATAACTTTAATCATCCCTAAGCTGACAAGACCAGGTGTTACAATGTACATGTGGAATTAAACTAGAATAGGGGGTGCTGAAATGACTGGTTTTGAAGCTTTGGGGAATGAGGGAAGAGCTGGAGATATGCTTGCACTTCATCAAAGGTATTTAGATCAAGTGTGAAAGTGTGTGCCAATGTTTTAGAAATGAGTCAGTACGGGCTAGAAGGCTTGGTTTCGTCAAGTTGCATTCAAAAAAAGAAACAACACAAGAAACAGCTTTGAGAGTGTCTTGTGACTATGGGTCTCATGGCTCGTACTCTCTTGGAAGTCACCTGACATATGAGCCGTCCAATCCCAACGGCAGCCCGCGTGCGTGGTGCACCTGAGCGCTCTGTCTGAAGTCCCCGTCTGACAGGGTCACCACCGCCCATGCCCTGATCTGGTGCGGGGGTAGAGATGTGGGGGCAGGTCACATCCATCTCCCAGTGACGGAAGCCCAGGGGTCAACCACAGCAGCGCTTGTAACGAATCCATTTTTCTGATTTTGTTTCTTTAAATAGGATGGGTGTCATTGCAAAATGATAGAACTGGCTACCATCCGCATGCTGAACAAACTGTGTCACACGTTCTGTCCCCAGTGAGCGTTGCATTGTCCCCTCTCTTTTTGGCCAGGCTTTGAGGGTCAGAGGTCAGATCTCCTCTGGCCCTGGTGGGATATCGGAGGTGTAATCGATTGGCTGCCTTGCTTCAGGTTGGGTCAAGCACCACATAGACGCTCATGAAGCTTTGCCTCGTCCTTACTTTAGCTGAGGATAAACTTAACTGACAGACCCAGCAGCTATCCCCTAGACCCTCCCCCCCATTCCCCACCCCACGCCCTTAAGCTACACACAGACCACATTTCATACTCTAGCGATTTTTCTTGCTTTCACGTATCACTGTCTTTTAATCTGCCAGAGGTGTGAGGTAAAGGGAAAGACGATAGTCTGGATAGTGGATACAGTACACAAGAGCAGCACATCACCATTACACGGAGAACATTTAAATCCCAGGTAATATTGGAACAATATATAGTAAAAAAAAAAAAAAAAATTGTATTAATAAAAAAAACGTTGAATGGCTGATGACTGAACTTTTGTCAAGAGTACTTCTACAGATACTAGTATTTGGGAAAACTATGCATAGAAACGTTTTAGGCGATTCTGGGTGTGGCCAAGGCGTTGCATGTAGCTATGACTGATCAGTTTACGCATATACACACACACAGATATTTGTACATATTACAATTTTGAACTAAGTATATACATATGTATACTTACTATAGTAAGTAACTGCCTTTTGACTGCTAAAATTGTCCTTGCAATGAAAATAATTTTTCTACATACTTTTGAGAAACACTCGTGTGTGGTGTTGAAGATGTGGGGAAAAATGGCTTGAAAGCCTAATCTTTTTAACTTAATAATGAAAAGTCTAATAATGAACTTATGCAGTTGGGATAAAAAAGTATAATATCTTCAGGTGGTGGTTTCCAGATTGTTAGAGGGATGGTGAAACACTGGGAAGTAAACAGTTTGAATCCTTGAGTGCCTTTAGATTTGCGTATCTAAAAGAAAGTCCCTGGGCCTAATCTTGGCAAATAATTTAGCTGGCAAACTGGAGACTGGCAGAGGGAAACGTGGAGAGCTTATTAACCGTTGGACAGGATATGTTTTTTTGCATGCTGACAGAACATCAAAGTCCACTTAAAGGGGACCAAGCATTGGGAGTCTGTCCTATTACCATAATGGCAACATGCCTTACAGGATACTGTTATGGCCCATAATCGTGATTGTCATACATTATAGATGTCATTAATGTCTGCGCTCAAAGCAATGTGTTTAAGATAATGTAATAAGCCGTTTCAATTAAGACTCTCAAAGGTACTTAGTATGGAAGTACTTATATAGAAGTACCTATGAGGCCATTTGTCATTACAATATCCTGACCTTGAGTTAAATTACAAATGTTTGCACATATGCTGTAAACCCTTGCTGGATCACAATAGATCAGTGTATAGATAGTGTGTTGTATTGTGTGTGTGGTAGTTCATGTATCAGTTACTAACTATATGCAGAATGGAGCACATATTTATTTCGTGGTGGAAATTTCAAAGCCAAAGTCTTCTTGTATCTTTCCCCTAATTGGTGCTTTTGAAGACCTTTACTCAGATTTGCTTTGAATGTTATGATTTTGGTCTTCACGATGAAGCTCTTGTTTGGAAATGCACGAACCAACTGTGCGACCTTTCACAGGCAAGTGTATTTAATTTAAATCATTTGAAACAAGTTAATTATACACAGGTGGACTCCAATCAAATAATTGTGTGACTTCTGTAGACAATTGATTGCACCAGTGCGTGAATTAGTGTCTCTTAGCAAAAGGGGTGAATACTTATGGAATCAATTATTGTCTGTTTTTAATTTATAATTAAGAAAAAGCTGAATTAGAGTTTAACAAGAGTTGTTTTTTTATTTGACATTATAGAGTATTTTGTGTTGATCAGTGGGAAGAAATGAAATAAGAAAATGAAAAGTGAAATGTGTGTGTGTGTGTGTGTGTGTGTGTTTGTGGGTGTGTGTGTGGGTGTGTGTGTATATATATATATATATATATATATTACTGGCTAGAGTATTCTCTATTTATCTGCAACCTGTTAGACCATGCGCTACCCTGGAAAATGCTGCAGGTTTTTGTCTCATAAGCCATTAATAGCACCCACTGTGGTATTTTAATTACCTTTCATTGAATGAGAATTGTGGAATTAAGTTTATGTACTGTATTAAGGGCTCTCTTACATTGGGTTTGATAACCATTGCAGCTTTTTTGGCCAGTGTTTTGAGGCTGTAAATGTGTCCCAGAATATGGGGTCACACTTATGAGATAACAGTAAGACCCAGGATGAAAATGCCAAGAGTCTCAACATTTGCCAGGAGATATGTCAGACCATGAACAGTTTCATTGTAAAGTACTACACAAATCTAGTACTTCTATATCTGTGATGCAAACCTGTTTAAGCTTTGTGAACATGCAAAATTGCATGCCATCTCACTCTTGACAAAAACATGTTTTTTCACTGACACATTCAATTCTAGCTACATTAGCCTATTTTTTTATCTTAAGCATAGACATGTTATTATAAGACTTACAAACACAATGCAGTGAATCCTCAAAGCTTTTTTTTGCTTTTACATCAATCATTTCAGTAAAACTTCTGATAGTCAAGAAAACCGCTTGGACCTTGACATAGGTCGTAACCATGGAAACTCAAAACACACTCTCCACTTGTAAAAAAACAATATAGGTCTTCTGGATGAGCTCAGTGTGGAAGCAAACAGAACTACAGACATCCACCAGTATGCAGTGTGCAGGCCCTTTCTACAGAGTGGACTGAAAATATAATTTGACATACCTGTGCTCTGAATGCCCACTATTCAGTGCACAATGTCACCTGTCCAATGACTACTGAGGTTATAAATATGGTAAGAAAGCTGCAGTAGCGAAGTAGGAATGCTCTGGAAAGTGAATTCACAAGTCATTTCCACATGGACTGGATCTTGGAGTTCACAGACCCTGATTCTCTTTATTTGGTAATAAATTAATTTGTACAGCTGCGTAGTATTGATATTAAAAGCAGATGCTCAAAACAATTTTCTGATTTCCAATTCACATTCACATTTTTTGAAGATTTTACCAAAAAGGAAATATATAGTTTGGAAAACCAACATTTAAAAATGTAAAAATGCATGAATGTTCAAATTGATCCTGTTGTCCGTTGGCTGTTGGTTATTAACTTAAACTTAGGATTATAGCCACAAAATCGAAAGTCTTGAATTGGCATACATCTGTAATGCATCTCCAGATCCAATTTAAGCGTCAAAATGTTTATTTTCACATCCTAGACGATACATTATACTCTCAATGTTCCTCTTTTTATTTGAATGTTCTGAGTTCTAGAGTATGCTTGGCACTTCCACATTCTTAAGACCCAAGGTATTGTTTAAGAGGGAATGCAATGCACTGCCAGGTGGTGCCAAAAAAAAGGAATGATGATCATACAGTTCACATCAGTGAAATTCATCAGTGAATTGAATACTCGTTTTGCATGCGTAAATATAACAGATTACAGTTACCATGTTTTTAGCATTCTGAATACATGACATTCAAAGCAAATTACATGTTTCTGTTACTTCCCACCTATGCCGACTAAATGGTCTGAAACGAAAACCGTTTTTGTTCTTCAAATCGTTCTGTACCGGCATGACCTCTCCAAAACTATAAACAAGTCAAATGCAGTGAGATATGAATAAAGGAAATATTCAACAATGGCCAGAAATGAGAAATATTCTGGGGGCTGATCTTGAAAGAAGCCTTTAATTTATTTTCTGTCGGGAGAGAGGAGATATTAATACAGATCAGCTGACAGGCCCTGTAGGTACAATTAGTGGCAGATAATGGTGCGCCTCTTGAACAGAGTCCTCAAATATTTATTTAATCTCGGGCCTCCCACTCATGGCACAAAATCTCTCTCTCTCTCTCTCTCTCTCTCTCTCTCTCTCTCTCTCTCTCCCCCCCCTCCCCCCCTCCCGTTCACTGATTCATCCCATTGTCTTATTTTGGCCCAGGGCCTTTGTGTTGTTGCCTGCAAAAGGAACAGAAACAGCAGGACACTTGAAATTTGAATGATACGAAGAGAAATGAAGACCGAGACCGAGATGGGTGATTCTAAATGAAAACCTTTTCTTGAGGAAGCTGTGACAGGAACTGCTGTCTCTTCTGCTATTTTGACCTTTTCGAGGAGAAATTAGGTTTTTGGCTTCCCAGGCAATATCCCAGACTACTCGGTCGTAGCTGGCTAGTTTAGCAGCAGTCTTGCCTGCCTGACACTGATTCAGGCTGACAGAACGACAAAACTTCCACTCTTCCCTCGTGTGGGGAGGGGTCTGGGTCTCTCTGTTCCTCTATGATCATTTATCCGTTTGCCTTATTCACTTATTTTCAAATGTACGTGTGGAAGGTGTAGTGGAATCATGGGAGGACAGATGAATAACCTGGAGTTTAGGCCACATCCTGGTCCTTTGGCAGCACCCTTCATGGACACACCAGACCGCCAGTTATATATTTTAAATACTTTAACTCTTTAGATGCTGTTAGAATTTGAGAGCAATCCATGAGAATTTCCAATGAAATGGGTCAGTAGCCACATCGTACAAACATACGAAAGAATAATTCTGTTCTGAATATTGGTGAAAATAGATTTAATTTTCAAATTGTTAGTAGTCTGCAGGAATGTTACTGGTGTCTAAAGGGTTAAAGTATTTCAGGTAGGATATTTAACCCAGGGCTGGAACACACCAGTGTGGCCTTCTAATACAGAAAGTCCACATGTGCTTAAAACATTTTTTGAGCATACAATACAGCTCATTGCCTGTGTAGTTTATTTTATACAGCCTTTTTTGCTTATCTCTATCGTGTGAATTGTGGGTTGCGCGCAATGCAGATGAGGTATTCTTGGTATTCGTAGCAACAGTTTCCTTCCTGGCCTCACGGCTCTGACAGCAGGTTCCGGTTCCACATCTCAGGTGAGGCCGGTCTGCGCAGCAGTCAGTGCTGGCAGAAGCTACCAGCACACACGCCTCGTCAGTGCCACTCTGTCCTCACACCCCGGGCCGCGCCACTCTCCCGGGTCCAAGACGCCCCCAATCATGCGGACAGAGGCCCCATCTTCCCACAAATTTGTTTTCCCATTACTTCCTATCCCAGATGGGATCCCTTTCTTATCGGACGCTTAATGTCGTAATCTCCCGATGGGAGTTGTCACTCAAAGCGTTGGCAAATCCTGGATTTGGGGCACAGACAACGTGATACAAGAGGTGCATCACAGCGTTTATGTTTATGCCGCTCCATAAATAGTAGGCCGCATAATTTTGACTGTAATCCAAAGCAGTGTTGAGTCATTATGCTTTCCCAGTCCAAGACATTTTCAACATAGTGAGTTATTCAAAGTAGTATGTACAGAACATCAAGGGGCTTATGGATTCCAGGCATGTAAAAACTGTGGATTTGGCTGTTCTCAAATAGAAATATGTACAACATTCCAGTAACAAATGTTATGAGAGTCTTTAATGTGTAACTTTTAGAAGTGTGCTTGTCTCTTCTACAGATCCTCATCAGAAAGAAAGTACACGGCTGAAATGAAAGTAAGCCAAGATAAGACGTGGATGTTTGTATTTTGACGAACTGGGCCAAGAGATAAACTGCACATTGCAGGAAAACAAGATTCCATAACTGATAAATTGAAGGATCAGAGAACTCAACAGAGCGCAAGTTATTGCTTGTCGACTCTTCCGAAGTAATACTCTTGAGTATTGGAGAAAAGAAGATGAAATGGACAATGGTTTCCGCACAAAGATCCACAGACCAGTTAGAGAGCCCCATAATGCATCACTTCCAACAGAACATCATATTGTCACTTCAAAATACACTATTGGTATTGTTGGGTGTTATTATTGTTGTTGTTAGTAGTAGTAGTAGTAGTATTAAACCAAATGAATTATTTGGGCATATTAAGGGCTGAGTTTTTATTGCAACTAGTACACTACACCAGATTTCACTAATTGGCTCCCTTCAACCAAGGAGGTGAACTCATTTAAATCACCTGGTGTAGTGCATTGGTTACAAAAAAACCCCAGCATACACTCAGCCCTTGATGGATGGATCACCTGGAACGTGATCCACACTGGATCGTGAACCACCATGGAACACGTAGGAGGGCTTAATCATGCAAAATAAAGAAATGAAATTGCATACAAACCCTTTTATGATGTGTTGCACTAGGGCCAGAGTAAAAAAGCACAACTGTGCGCCTTCACACAAACACCCAGGGTCCAGCAGCCGTGTTGTTGCTGCTTCTGTTGTTGTGCAGATGTCATGGCAGATAGTGTCCATTTGCCAAAATGTGTCCGGGGTGATGTAATCGGAATTTTGGACTGTAGTTGCTATGCCAACATGACAAGCTCGCATTCCTGAGTGAGAAAACCCAGAACTTGCTAGCTGGTTTTATTCGTAGCTAGCCACCTTCTAGCTAGCCAGCTAGCTAGTTTTACAGCTGAGCAAGCAATTGTTATTCCTAGCTAGCCACCTTCTAGCTAGCCAGCTAGCTAGTTTTACAACTGAGCAAGCAATTGTTATTCGTAGCTAGCCACCTTCCATACATTATATTCGTAGCTAGCCAGCTAACTTAACTGTACAGCTGAACAGACAATGCATATTGTTATGTTCGTAGCTAGCTGGCTATATCATTATATTATAATTATATATTATAATTAATATATTATGTTCATAGCAAGGCAGCTAACCTAGCTGTACAGCTTATTCGTAGCTAAATGACATCACCCAGACACATTCTTCTGGGTTTTCTCACTCAGGAATGCAAGCTCGTCATGTTGGCATAGCAACTACAGTCCAAAATTCCGATTACATCACCCCGGACACATTTTGGCAAACGGACACTATCTGCCATGACACAGCCATAAGCCATAAGACGGGTCTTATTTATGCCTTTTTATGTGTTATATCAAGTTTTCATATTTAAAATTTTTTGATCACAGTTCACAGAAATCATGTTTCACCTCCTTTTCTATGGACAGGCAGAGAATGTGCTGAAGCAAAAAATGAAAAAAGATGTAAGTCAAATGTACGGTAGATGATCAGCAGTGCAGATCTTGTCAGAACACATGGTGCATAGATTATGCCACTGACAATATACGTTAACTGAATAATAATAATAATAATAATAATAATAATAAACTGTATTTCTATAGCACCTTTCATACAAAATGCAGCTCAAAGTGCTTTTACATTTCAGTACAAATAGAGAGAAAAATGAAATAAAATAATAATAAAATAAAATAGATAAAACACACAATCCAAATGGCATCAAGAAAATCATGTAAGTAAAGGAAAAAAAATATATTTTTTAAATAAATAAGATGTGCATCGGACAGTTCTTTTTCATCTGTTCAGTTTAGGTGCTTCTGCACTTCATCCGTTACTACAGCTGTTTCTCTCTCATTTGGGAATGGAAAAATAAAGCTACACAATATGTTAATGTTAGTTGTAGAATTATGTGGTAAGTATTTTACACATCAGTGTGCTCAAAGCAGCGGGCTGATAGACTGTAGACTAGTGCAGTGTATAAGAAAGGTTATCAAATTAAATATGGCACTTCAATTCCAATGCAAATGAGGGGGGAAACGCAATGTGGATTTACTCATTACGTTGAGCCTGCTTTGCCGCTGTTTATTTTTAAGTCTACAACGTCCTGTGTACATTTATACAGACTCCCATATCCTGCATAAATGAAACTGTCCATCAATATTTCTATCCTCCTGACAATGTGAGGTTCTGTGTTGGATTTATTGAATGAAGATGAGTAGTGTAATGTTTTTTTAACCCCAAGTATTATATAATATAATGGACTGCAAATTAAGTAGGTAGTTCGTAAACGTGACCTTGGACCGCATAATTTCCAGGTAAATGGGCACTAGTTGTGCATAAAAATCTTGGTGAAAAATGAGCCTTACACGATCAATGACTGTTGCCTTGACAATCAGCCGACAGATCCCTTCGTCTGGTTACTGACGGTGCACTCTCCAAAAATGTTGGCAGCAAAGCACACTTCCAAATTTCAGGCAGTTGTGAATGTAAGAAATATTTGTTGTGTTACTTTTGTGTGATGGATGAACAAACAATTTTCCAGAGAGGGGCAATCTGTGGTGGGTATCCAAACAGAGCTCTGCTCCTTTGCAGAAGTTGGCTAATTCCCACAGCATTCTGGGAAACCGTTGGGCGTGCTGTCTTCTGGCTGAGAAATGATTGACGGCTGAAGCTGATTTAGCAGTTAGCGTGACCTCATCGTGACCCTGCCACACTGATGGACACGTGCCCTACATTTTGAGATTTCTTTTTTCCCTTATTTTTTAAAAGAAAATGCTACACGTGAAACAATGGCACATTCCGTTCTGCTGAAATCGTGTGCCGGGCAAATGGAATTTTGAGAAATAGAATTAACAGAATTAAGTTACAAAAAGCTTTTGAGGCTAACAAACGCCGGCAGAATCCAATGAGATTTTCCTTCTAATGCTCGTGAGGGATATTTGGGAGACAAGGTCTCTGGAGACTCTTAATGGACCCTGAGCTAATGTACGAAAGGATTTATGGAGGTGTTGAAACTCTCCTCTCAGCGGCTGGGGAGTGACCCTGCACGTGCTCGCGTTAGGTCACTCACGAGCTGCGGAATGCGGGGTGCCAGAGTTAAAGAGATTCAGCACAAGAGAGCGAAATGAATTGACAACATCGATATTCACATATGCCACAGTATTGATAAACACTAACTGTCTCCGTCATGGGTTTGAGACTACCAACATTTGCACGATTTCTGCAGCTGCAGCCATTTCAATCAAGCCAAAATCAAAATGAGCATTATTGCTTCATGGGTTGAGTGAGAACGACTCCTGTGCCAGGTTTTGTTTGTATATAGTAATTTCTATATATGCATATTTTCTGTAATTGAATGTAAAAGGCTGGAGAGAATGTTTGCTGAGTAAACAAGAAAAACATTTTTTATCAGTCTAGGAACATTTTCAGGTGCACGTGGATATCCTATTTGCAGCAATATTACTAATTCTTTAACATACTTAGCTTCTGTTAGATAATTCAGTGATGCATTTAAATGATGCAGTTAAAAACTATTTGTTATGCATGGGACTGGTCAGGGGACCTGAATATGGTGTAGAAGCAGCATTAAGTTGCCTGTGGTAATGGAGTAATGGGGAGGGCAAAATGGAAAAGAATTGGAACTGATGGGCTTAATTGATTGCCTCTTAACAGTGGTTCGTGACTACGTTTTTAAACGGCGAGGGGCAGAAATACGTGTTCAGACCACACAACAGGGCCTGTAAAATGCCCCCTCTGCCTTCTGTGGGGACGGGAGTCCAGTTCTGGATGTAGTACTACACTTTGGGTTCTCAATGCTGGCCATCTTCCTCCGCTCCGGGTCACCGCAGTGCTTGACGGTGAGGATTTGCTGGGGCAGCGTCGTTCTGGCCCTCTTGCACTGTGGCGGTTTCCTGTCGAAGGAGGATTTCAATCCTACTGTGCAATAATGTTGTGTAAGTAAGGGAACTGCAGGAATTCTAACATGTGCAAACTTCTTTCAGCCTTCAGCCTTCCTGTGTTTCCACCTTCTGCCCCCATCAAGTAAGATCACCCACCTCACAATAGATGTTCTGTCATAAAATTCAGGTTCTGCTTTGTTTTTGTGTTATTTTTATGCTGGTTATTCCTGTTCTCCTATGTATTCCAGGTGTGAAAGTACAAGTGCTGAGCAAAGAGACGGTGATGAGGAACACCCGGGCCCAGCTTTGACCTTTCACCGTGACCTTTCACCTTGACCTTTCATCGTGGTTCTCTGCACTGGGGCGAATTAAGACTTTCTGTGTCGTGCCTTCCCTATTCCCCATCCTGGAAAGGAGGACTTGACAAGGCAGAGTGATTTTAGCGTTTGATTCCCTTTTTGTATGTAAATAATACTTCCCATTTGTGTTGAAAAGCCCATATTTATCACATTGCTTGGTTTCTGTCATTTTCCCCTAAGTGGACCACTTACATGTTTAGGAGCTGGACTACAGGTACCAGTAAAAGGACATGATACAGAATCCACACACACACACACACCCCACCACCCTGTTTCCACAACCTTCCAGCACTCCAGCCCCAGCATTAATTCCCTCAGTTTGGAAAGTACATCAAGATCACTGTGGTAATAACCAAAGAAAGGGCCCGAGTTGGATCTCTCGTCAGTGTCTGCGTGTGCACCCCCGTCCTCTGTGGGCTTGCTAATTAACAGCCATTCGTGAAGAAGCATGTTCCTGTCTGCCTCTCTCTGCACTGCTATATTCCATCACATGGGGGAACTGAAGTTGAAATTGAATGTCAGTTAAGCTCGAGCAAAGTTCAAATTGTGTATGGGATGATCATTTGGCTCCTCGTCATGCTGACAACCCTAGGATCTGTCTGCAACAGAAATCGCAATGCAATTCTCACAGCAGCACCGCAACAGGGTTGAATTGCATTTTCAGCAACACAGTTTTCTATGTTTTATACAGGTACTTAATTACATGCTCTTGTCCTTTTTTCTTTTCTTGCAAAAATGGATGTGGCGAAATCCGGTTCACTGCCAGTTCCTGCTCGTATGTGTCTTGTCTGGAATGTCCTTGTGCCAAAATCCTCTGTAAAAATAAATAATCTGCTGCATATTTACATTAAAAGTCATTTGGGAAACCCTCCGGGTGCCACCTGATTAGCCTCCTCCTTTCCACAGCTCTTTTCTGTGTCCATGCATAAGTGAGCAGAATTGTTTTAGCTCTCTGCTCCTTACCCAGACTACAAGCAATGTTGAAATTCATAATTCATAAGTAGACCCCTCCATTTTATTTTTTTAAATCTCCAAACTGGGCCTACTACAACGTGTTATAAACATAACTGCCGATGATCGCCATCCAAAAAATATGTGGAGCTTTGTTCCCCACCCCAAACATTCACATCTGCCGAATGTGTTATAAATTTAAGCAGCTGTTCACATTCTGGCCTTCTCATCCAACAGCCCTTGAATAATGAATAGTCACTGGAACTGTGAAACTGTTACTGTTGGAGCTGTGATGCGATTGGCTGGAGTTTATCGGACAGAGCAGCTGATGTGTTCCGTGCCAGACGTGGATCGCCCTGGACTGTTCTCCGCGGGAGTTGTGCTTCGTCAGATGCAGGTGAATTTTCCCCCTCAAAATCTTTGCCTCCTGTTCTGAAAGCCTTTGGCTCAAACACATCCTAGAGATGAAACCGCAGTGACCCCAGAGGGGTGCATTAAAAGGGTGCCAGGCGATGAGTTTGCTTACACCTATAAAGCATTTATAAACCAGTGTTATGAGCCATTGACGTGGTGGAATTTGTTTTCAATTACTTAAAGACTCTTCAAAGAAAATCATTCATTTCAGATTTTTCATGATATGGGATATAGTATAGCTTTATGGTGAACAAGTATATGTACAGTGGGTTCGGAAAGTATTCAGACCCCCTTAAATTTTTCACTCTTTGTCATATTGCAGCCATTTGCTAAAATCAATTAATTTCATTTTTTTCCTCGTTCATGCACACACAGCACCCAATATTGTCAGAAAAACACAGACTTGTAGAAATTTTTGCAGATTTATTACAAAATAAACACTGAAATATCACATGGCCATAAGTATTCAGACCCTTTGCTGTGACACTTGTATATTTAACTCAGGTGCTGTCCAATTCTTCTGATCATCCTTGAGATGGGCCTACACCTTCATTGGAGTCCAGCTGTGCTTAATTATATTGATTGGACTTGATTTGGAAAGGCACACACCTGTCTATGTAAGGTCCCACAGTTGACAGTGCATGTCAGAGTAAAAACCAAGCCATGAAGTCCTAGGAACTCTCCATAGACCTCCGAGATAGAATTGTGTTGAGGCATAGATCTGGGGAAGGGTATAAAAACATTGCTAAAGCATTGAAAGCACCCAGGAGAACAGTGGGCTCCATCATTGTGAAATGGAATAAGTTTGAAACCACCACAACTCTTCTTAGAGCTGGCCGTCTGGCCAAACTAAGTAACCGGGCAAGAAGGGACATGGTCAGGGAGGTGACCAAGAACCCAATGGCCACTCTAAGAGAGCTTCAGAGTTCCTCTGCAGCGATGGGAGAACCTGGTAGAAGGACAAACATCTCTGCAGCACTCCCATGATTTTAGCAAATGGCTGCAATATGACAAAGAGTGAAAAATTTAAGGGGGTCTGAATACTTTCCGAACCCACTGTATATAAATGTACATACCATACTGTAGTACACCATGCCATAATACTGTATGTCAATACTACATACTATATAGACCTTTAAGATGTCCATAATTTTATTCCTCTCCTCTAATCTTAGGAAAGCATGAATTTCATTAGATTAAAGTAAATGCCACGTTTGAAATCAGTATGTACTCAGTCCATTCCCCGTGTTGTGACTTGGATAAGTGTAAAGTCTAAGGACAGGAGGCCTAGTGGGAGATCAGCAGTTGGAATTAATTTAAGGGATATCAGAGTAGTGCATAGATACTCTGCCTTCGCCTGTCAAGAGAGGCAACAAGCCATACAAGCTACTGGAGGAATGAATGCTTTGGGTACACAAAAGCAAAACGTCCGGCTTTGGCAGTCGGCCATCGGTTGTACAGTAAATTGTCTTGGAGGGCTTTCTCTCGGAGAATTGCCTAATCGATTTAAAAGAGCTGCGGAGAGCCACGATGGAGATGCACACAGCAGACCCCAGAGTCCCCCACCCCCCTTCCTCCGCCCTGCAGCGGACACAGTTGCCCGAGACGGCACCTTGAAAATTGGAAAATCAATCAGCCAAGACAAGAGGATCAAACGCTGAAACTGTTTTAATTGGGAGACCTGTCAGATGTAGTGCCGTCATTGTAAACGTACACCTCTCTCCAGGTCTGCACACGCAACGATCTGCAGCAATCAAAATGTCTCGTTGACCTTACAACAGATCGGTGCTTAATTCATGCCTTTGGAAGTACAGCCAGAATATCACACTGAAGGGTCTTGCATAAACAAACGCTGCATGGAATTAAGGATTGTTTGTATGACAACCTTAAAGGGGAACTCCACCCAAAAATCATAACTTGGTATGTTCTGTCTTGCCCTCAGAATAATTGGTGTGTCAACCTCTCATCTTTGTTCAGGGTTACTCAGAACAATGATTGTCCACCACATGGTGGCGCCAAAATTGAAATTGCAATCTTTAAATTATCATAGCTCATGCCCCATTTGACATAGAGACTTGAAACCAATGTCACTGCATATCTCTCCTCATACCCAACAATGTTGCTCAAGAACCCATGGCATCGACCATAACATATTTTTTTGCTATTTCGAAATGAGAAAAATGCTTAAAAGACATCTCCTCAAACTGTGTGACATATTGCCATGCAAATGTTGTTCAATAGTACCTCTTTAATTCAAGTATAAGAAAAGTTGCTACACAAAAAACATGGCCACAGTAAACCAATAAACTTGCAAGTGGACATGGCTTTTCACAAAAAGGCTTATAAATGCCAAACAGTTTTACATACGGTTATGAAACTTGGTTTGTGCATTGATTGCTGCATAAAGACTCCAGCCCTAAAGCATTAGTCAATCAAAACTGATGGTTTACTTAAAAGGATTGTTCCTTCCTTTGCAGATATTTGAAACATGCTATAGTGGCAAATCCCCTCATTAGGAAAATGTGCCCTATGGGTCACCCCCATCTTCATTGGCTTAATTGTGGCTATTTGTGCTTGGCTCTTGTGATTGCTGCTTGCAGCTATATTTGTATTAACCGATTTGTAATGTTAATTTCATATACTGCTTGTCATATAAATTTCTTGAAACAATTGTGTATTTCAAAAAACCAAAACATAATGACCCAAATAAGCAATAATTTATAAGCACTAAAAACAGAGCAGATAAGAGGCACACATGCATTAATAAAAAATCTTGTCTAATTAATAAAAAGAGACTGACTGCAGGCTCCCTTTAACAGCTGACAACACCTTTTGAATAGATTAAGTCACTTGCAGCTAATGTTAGTTGATAACATAATTCAACTTTACCGGCCAATTTCCTTGTTTAAGTATGTAATAAAATAATATTGCGTATGGTGTAGATGCCCTAATAGGACACGTCCAGGCTGGGCATCTACACTGAAGTAGAACGGATGGAACATAGGGCAACCCATGCTCTCTGCAGCTCCTTCCTGGCCCACAGGCTTTAAAATCGCTATTTTGTACAAAAAGAGTAAGCAGCCAATAACACAAGCCTTCATAACCCTTTAAATCGAATTAAATTACCACGCTGTTTCAAAAAGTGAGATCCTCAATAGGTAACAACTCTAACTTGAGAAAACATTTTTGTTAAATATATAGGCTACACCAAATGATGTTATTTTAGACTGATTTGCTATTCCGGTTAATTTGACGAGATTTGTCTTTCATGCCCACAGTAGCAACCAACGTACTCCGTTCAGCAGGGCGCAATACGAAAAAGTAACCAAAGGAAAACGGTAAACATCTTTACCTCTCAGCTCTGAATTTGTGCCGCTGGGTAATTTACATTTCTTTGTGCCCAGGGATGCGCAATAAATGAGATATTAGATGCCTACTTTCAAAAATTATTGTTTTAGATTTTTCTGATCTCATTAAACGCACACGACTGTTCATAAAACATTGAAAGAGGGCTTAAAACGTAGAAATAAAAACCAAACATTCAAAAGGTTTATGTTTTGCATTATTTGGTGTGCTAGATTATTATTTTACTTGGGGTCATTAAAATAACATCATCCGTTCATGCAAAAAGGGAAACTTCTTCCATGGAGGCTCTGTTTTGTTTTCACTGTTGACGTTTCAAAGGGGACACATCTCTCCCAATGTGCATTAGCCCTGAGCTGGGATAGCAGCTCAATACTACAGTATTTCAGTGCATTTTTGTACCAATAGTATGCATGTGAGCAGGGCCGGATCTTGGCATAGGCAAACTAGGCACGTGCCTAGTGCCTAATTGCGACAGGGGGTCCCAGACAGACTTTTTGAAAGTCATACACAACGTAAGCACCTTGCAATTTGCGTGGGTCTTTCCGGTTCAATGCACATCGCGCTTTGCTATGTTAGCAGTGTCCTCTCAGCAATGCTTTCGAGTGCAGCAAAACTAAAAAAAATGAAGAGGAAGAAAGAAAACGACAGCCTGATTGACACGCGTTATGTGACGACGACGCAACGACGCCTTCAAAAAAGTTGAGGAAATATTCGGTTTCCTTACAAAGTTTCATTCAATGGGCATCCGACAAGTGCGTGCAGCCACAGAACATCTGAAAGAAATACACCCACATGATCTTGAGAATGACTTTACAGAGGAGTTTTGCCAGTTCAGCTAAATGGTAAAGGGTGAACAATCAGTGATGGGCATGTATAAAAAGCTCAGACAGCTAGGCCTGGGCGATGCATTCCCCAACGTGGAAATATGCGTTCGCATGTACTGGCATTACCGATTAAAAATCGCTATGGAGAAAAGTAGTTTTTTTAATTGAAGTTAAAACGTACCTGAGGTCAACAGTGAAGGAAAAGAAAGTGAACGTGTTCGCGTTGTTGGCGATTGAGAACGAATTTACCACTTCCCTGGATTATGATGAAAGTCAGGAGAAAGCATCTGTAAATGTGAGTACACTTTCCATTTAAATACCTAACTATGAATAAGTAAAGACATAATAAAATGAAATGTAAATGCAACTAAATAAATGAAACGTAATGGCCTATACCCCTATAAATACATGAGTATCAAATGGCTACATTTAGGTGGGGGGAGCAAAATAAATGGTTTGCCTAGTGTAGTCCATCCATTTAATCCAGCCCTGAATGTGAGAGTATAGAACAGGGGAACTTACTTTTTTTTTTTTCATTCTACATATGAATTTTACACAAAGTCAGAGGTCCAGAACAAACCCAGCTAAATACACCGACATCAATCAATGTCCATAGCTTCTCTAGAACTGTATACATTCAACAATGCAGCATGGTGGCTTTAATCAGTGGCACTGTTTGCCTGTAACCAATGCTTTGAACCTGGGTACCAAAGGTGTGCTAGCCAGGCGGAGGCACTGATCCAAGTGCTCATTGGTTAAACTGCTGCGGTATGTGGTTTTCAGTATGTTCATCGTGGAAAATCCAGATTCACACCTACCCTCCAATATAGCTTCAACTAACTCAGCCAAACACTCCTTCACTACTTCTGCATTAGAAAAAGGTTTTTTTTGTGCTTGCCCAAAATCCAAGCCACTCTGAGTGGTGAGGCTCTTGCAGTGTCATAGATTTGACAAAGATTCTGTTTGTGGCTTGATATGATGATTTCAATTGCGTGGGATTTGCAGTCCTCACCTCTGTTCTGGGGATACTGCTGCTCAAAATGACTGTGCTTCGTCTCATAGTGGCGTTTCACATTACTGCTCTTTACGATGGCCACAGTCTCAGTGTGTAACGGCGGGATAAGGACCCAGACGCAGACCAGTATCAGGCAGAAAGGAACGTTTAATTCAGGCAAGGATCAAAACCAGTAGACAGAGTAGCGAAGACACAGAATCGAAATCCAAGAGAGTAGTCAAAAAACAATCCAAAAATCTCAAAAACCAAGAAATCAGAAAAGGCAAACAAAACAGAATCGGCAGGCAAACTCGAAGTGAAACGGAGGGGGTGTCTTGGGAAAATACAACAGACTCTGGCTTACTGATAATCGGCACAGGGAATGAGGATCAACGTTCTGACAAAGAGTGAACATAAACACGGAACTTAAATACAAGCAGGGAAGGGAAACACAATAGGAATCAGGTGTGACTGGGAGGAGAGAAGGGCAGGAACACAGGTGAGAACGATAGGAATCACTAATACGATAATTAGGGGAAGCGAAAGATACGGACTGGGAAGCACATAGACACATTGAAAATATACGACCTGGAAGAGCAGGCAGATACGTGCACAGTTTGAAGGGGAGGAACGCATAGACAGAATCTGCGTGCAGATAAAGCGAAACGTGAGAAGCGTACAGAGATAGAACAACGAGAGAGAGAATGATAGTGATAGATAGAAGCGTGAGATAATTAGTAATTAGTAATGTTAGTAACTTAATCTAAATCCCTAATGTTAGTAGATTAGTAGGTTAGTACTATATACATCTAACTAATATATACAGAGTGTTTTAGAAAGAAAGAAGGAAGTAAACGAGATAAGAAACTAAGACAGAAAAACCGTAAAGTTGAAATCCCCGAAGTGCAAAGACAAAGACAAGGGGTGGATCTCGAACAACAAGGAACACAGACAGAACGGGGAACAGAACGTGAATGAAACGTGAATGATGAGAAAAATATAAAAAGTACAAAAACAAACCAAACAGACATTGCAAAACATAACAGTACCCCCCCCCCCCCTAAGAAACGCCTCTTGGCATTTTCACAGGAGGCACAGGTCTATCAATATGAAAGTATTTTATCAAGTCCTTCGCTAGGATAAAACGGGAAGGGATCCAACTTCTTTCCTCGGGACCGTAGCCCTCCCAATCCACGTCCAACAGTTTGCTAACCATAAAGGCCTCTCCACCATCAATGAGACGGGGGGGTGGGGGTGGCTCAGGGGCGGGACACAAAGGGTGGGTGACAAGAGGCTTGAGGCGTGAAACATGGAAAGTGGGGTGAATACGTTTCATGGTGGGAGGTCATTTCAATCGAACTGCAGTGGGACTGATGATTTTAATGATGGGGAAAGGTCCAATAAAACGGGGGGCAAGCTTACGGTGGTCCATTTTAAGGGGAATGTCCCTGGTGTTCAGCCAGACACGTTGTCCCAAACGATAATGGGGAGCCTCGGAACGTCTCTTGTCCGCAATCTCCTTCATATGGGAACTGGCACGGAGAAGATTGCGACGAGTAAGTCTCCAGGTGCGATGACACCGACGGACGAAGGCCTTGGCAGAGGGAATTCCCACCTCCTTCTCCTGGCTAGGGAACAAAGGTGGTTGGTAACCAAGGGAACATTCAAAGGGGGACATCTGGGATGAAGAAGAGGTCTGGGAGTTAATAGCATATTCTGCCCAGGGCAGCTGTTGGCTCCATGAAGAAGGATTCTGGGAACATAGGCAGCGAAGAACAGTCTCGATAACTTGATTAGCCTGCTCTGTCTGGCCATTGGATTGGGGATGAAAACCTGAGGATAAACTGACTGATGAACCGATGAGTAAACAAAAAGCTTTACAAGATCCAGCGATAAACTGGGGACCTCTGTCAGAAACAATATTAGTGGGGATACCGTGTAATCTGAAAACATGTTGGATGATGAGAGTGGCGGTTTCTTTAGCAGAGGGAAGTTTAGGCAAAGGAATGAAGTGCACAGCTTTAGAAAATCGATCAATAACAGTAAAAATTGTGGTGTTGTTGTTGGAGGGGGGTAAACCAGTGATGAAATCTAGGGCTATGTGGGACCAAGGGCGGTGAGGGATGGGTAGGGGTTGTAACAGACCAGAAGGATGCTGATGGGATGTTTTGTTCTGGGCACAGACAGAGCAGGCAGAGACGAAGTCCTTGATATCTTGGGTCATGACAAGGAGTGGATCTCGAACAACAAGGAACACAGACAGAACGGGGAACAGAACGTGAATGAAACGTGAATGATGAGAAAAATATAAAAAGTACAAAAACAAACCAAACAGACATTGCAAAACATAACACAGTGCAAATGAAGCACATCAGTTTGGTGCTGGATTGTGGGAGAATGAACGCATATTTCTCTGTCCATTCCTCTTTGAATTCTCGGTTCTCTTGGTCAGCTTTCGTTTTCCTTGCAAAACTTTGAGAACAACATTTTGCTGCTAGCATGTGCATTAAACATGTGCATGTTTGCAGGTCACTGACAACTCGTTGTCATAGCAATGTCATTACGCTTGATGTAATTGGACCAGAGTGAACGCACACACAGAAACAGAGACACTGATGACATGCGCGCACACACACAAGCGGCTTCGGGAAAGTGAAAGTCAACGATGGTTAATGCTTTGACTTGCGGTCTGCAATGCATTTCAGCTGCAAATTTATGCACGTTCAATCACACTAGCAACGCGTTGCGCACTTTCGGATACAAAAAGGAAAAATATTCCTACATAACGTCTAATTTGATACTGGGTCCGGATTGATTTGGGGTTCGGTCCGGACTTTGAGAAGCACTGGTATAGAGGGTTAGAATGTATACATGCATGCACACACACACACACACACACACACACCTACACTCTCACACACATACACACACACACACACGGTCACACACACACAGACATAGGAGAGAACAGAACAGAGGTGGATTGGTGTGCCATTATTGACACTGTACCTTATTTGAAACTGATATGAGATAGAACTCGGCCTGTAACTAAGTTATGAAAAAGAACGGCAGGGTATCGCAACGTATGAACACAAATGTAGGTCACCAAAATGGTAGCAATTAGCATCTGGTCTCACAGAATGAGGAAAGGAGCCAATTGATAAGGTAATGGGGAACAGTGAACAGCTTGCTGGACTATCCTCCGGTAGAGCCCTGACTGGCTGTTGCCTGGTGATCCTTTCTCAGAGGCCTAACGCTTCTGTGCTGTGATGTGAATGAAGGGTCAGCAGCTCGCTGTGTGCACAACTGCCTCTACACATCACACCGGTCTCTTAGCAAGTCAGAATTAAATTAAAACTGACCTGTCTCATTATGGAAAATTGCAAACTTGATTTATTTTTATTTATTTTCCTCAGGCGCATCCCCCCCCCAGCTACTTATTATGGTATTAACACAAAGCACTCCCTCTTGAATAAAAAAATATGCAATAATGTATTGTATTGTATTGTGTTGTATAAGTATTGTATAAGTGTTAATGTTTATTAATGTTTTTTAACATGAATAAAGTGCTTTGTCTAAAAAGAGATGACTGAATAATAATCCCCTGAAGGGTAACACAAGCAATATGTACAAAGCTTGTTACAGTATTGGACCCATTTCTTCCTGTGTGAAACAAGCACTGATCTAAATTTATACATTATTATATGTATATTAATGGGACTGCATTATGAAGCTTTCCTTGGAGCGTTCAAGTGAACTGATCTCACATGCCAGGCGGGTTGTCTGTTCCGCGGGCATCTTTCATTGCCTTAATAGTGTTTCGTTGTTCTACATGTCACCAAGCGGCTTAAACTAAATGTCCTGCATGCAAAATACATGGCAGCAATTCCCTTCACGTGCATTTTATTCTTTGTTTTTGTCAACCCCATTTATTTCAGCTGCCCATCCATTGAGCCCTCTTATTTCTTTAACAGGCTTTGAGAGTGTGGCGCAGTGAAGTTATGCATATCCAAACAGCTGATAAAATAAGAGCTTATGCATGTTTTAACATTAATTATGCAGTGCCGCTGGTAGCTATATGACAAACGCGAGTTTTATAATCTTGCATATTTTAACTTTGCTTTCTTATTTTGTCATTGGCACATAAAGGTCACCCGTGACATTGAGTACAGTGCCTTCAAACTCAAAGGTCGGCGTCAAACATGGTGCTATCAGGCATGGGATAAAGTTTTAAGCTGCATCCATTGTCTTAATGGTTGCACCAGTGTCATTGTCCGCTTCATTCGCGTTTTAGAAATCTTCACTCATTTGTGTTTACGATATACAGTATATGGTTTACATTTATATAACCAGGTAGGTCAATTGAGTGTGCGATTCTCATTTGCACTGATGACCTGGGGGAATCAAAGTGGGTGGGGAATGCAAGGTATTGTGTTGCCAAACAGATGTAGGAGGGTGATTTAATGGCCAAATGTGAAGAGGGCCAGTTTGTGAATTGTATATACAGGTAGTGGCCAAAAAGGTGGAAAAACCAGTATGAAGTCACTTAATAGGTTGACTTCTGACTAAGGCATCCTGTCTTATAGAGTTCTCAATGGACCGTTCTTTATGAAATTACCTGCTCACGGCCTAGATTGAAATTTGCAGTCAATTGATTTAGAGTTGCTTGCCTGTTTCCCCTCACACCTTGAACTAATGCAAGGACATCATGGTGCAGAAGTGTGCACTTCCAACCACAGTTGCACTTTGCTGCTGATGTCTTTTCTTGTTCCATTCCGACATCACTTTAGATATTGTTCCTCGTGAAACATCAGCAAGTTGAGTTGTCTTCATCACTGACGCTCCTCAACAATCACCCCTCTTTCAAAGTCACTGAGGCTTAGTCTTCTAGCCACGCTAGCCGTAATTATAGGCAACCGGGCCTGCCCAGCATTTTTGTGTGCGACCCTGAGCATGCCGGGGTGTTGATTGCTTAATTAACATGAGAATAACACCTGTGTGGAAGCACCTGCTTTGTGTCCAAAAACGTTTTGACCTTTTTAACGTAAGTAAAGTAGAGTGGAATAGAATACCATATTTAACATAGGAGAGCAAAGAATGCTGGTCTGGGGAATTTTACATCTGATAAAATTCTGCAGCCATCAATTACAAGAACAATAGAGAATTACAATTTGCCATCCATTTCCCAGGGCTCCCTGTTCAAGGATGATTTGATGTTGTGCTTTCCACAGCTGTATTCAATCCATAAAACTGTCAAAATCAAAAAGCAGAGTGGGTTTTTGTTTGGTTGCCTTTATTTAGCTGTCACCGTGTAACTATAACCTCATCAGTTTCCCGGCGCTCTAAATCAGTACGTGCATGTTTAAGTTGTCAGCAAGATGTTAAAGTGTGTTTCCCCTGGAAAAGAAAGAAAATGCGGTTGTAACGCCATTTCTCCGGCTGAGTTAGCTGTCTGCCTCCAAAGAGAAGCCTGACATTGTAATAAAATCACTGACGGCACAAAACAGTGGGCTTTGACTGTTATTGACTTTACAGGCATTTTCTGAGTGAGGGGTGGAACCGCATTTCTGCACTTCTGCTCATATAAAAAAGCAATACAAAGGTAACTGCCAAAATAAAGGAAACAACATTTTTACATTTAACATTTTAAGCATGTAGCAGACGCTCTTATCCAGAGCGACTTACAGGATGTGCATTAATACATGGTAGGAACAATCATAGATCGTGCAAGAGATCAGTGCAGTAATACAGCGATAGACATCATTGCAGGCAGCTGTGTACCATACATGTAACACTGGGAAGGAAGAAGTTAGTAAAGGTTTTTTTGTGAGATGAGGAGTAAGCAGGGATACATAGTGTTGAGCAAGTAGGCAGTGGTGATGACAATTGGCTAGATGTACAGAATTCAGTGGTAGTGGAGTGAAAAGGTGGGTTTTGAGTCTCTTGCGGAAGATCGCAAGTGATTCCGCGGTCCTGACCGATTGCGGAAGGACAGTCAGTTTGCCAGAGGAGGCGGAGCGGAGGGGTCTGGCTGGGGTGTAGGGTGTGATGAGTGACTGGAGGTATGGGGGAGCAGTTCCTCTAGCCGCTTGAAAAGCAAGCACCAGTGATTTGAATCTGATGCGTGCTGTGATGGGGAGCCAGTGCAGAGAGGAGAGTAGAGGGGTGACGTGGGTGAACTTCAGTTGATTGAACACCAGACGTGCGGCAGCATTCTGGACTAGTTGCAGTGGCTTGATGGCACAAGCCTGTAGGCCTGCCAGCAAGGAATTGCAGTAGTGAAGTGCAGTTGTGAGATCACCAGGGTCTGGACCAGGAGTTGTGTGGCCTCTTGGGTGAGGAACGGTCGGATCCTCCGGATGTTGTGGAGGGAGAATCGGCAGGTCCGAGTGATTGCTGCAATGTGGCCTGAAAAGCACAGCTGGTTGTCCAGGTTCACTCCAAGACTTCTGGCAGACTGGGACGGAGACTCTATGGAGCCTTCCACGGTGATTGAAGCATCAATCATCGGGGAGCCCTTCGCTGGGAGGAAGAGCAGCTCTGTCTTCCCCAGGTTCAGCTTCAGGTGGTGAGTGGACATCCAGGCAGAGATGTCGGCCAGGCATGCAGAGATCCGTGCCGGGACCTGGGTCTCAGATGGAGAGAAGGAGAAAAAGAGTTGAGTGTCATTGGTACAGTGATAGAAAAACCATGAGCAGGTATAACAGAGCCAAGTGACTTAGTGTATGTACAGGGAGAATAGGACAGGGCCTAGCACCGAGCCCTGTGGGACTCCAGTAGGGAGGGTGTGGGGAGAGGAGAGGGATCCTCTCCAGGCCACCTGGTAGGATCGGTCAGCCAGGTAGGACTTGAGCATAAAGAACAACAACAGCTTGAACAACAGCATAAAGTGTCTTAGTAGGGCTTTAGGCCACTACGAGCCACCAGAACAGCTTCAATGCACCTTAGCATACATTCTGCAAGTATCTGGAAGTCTGTTGGAGGGATGCAGCATCATTCTTCCACGAGAAATTCCATCATTTGGTGTTTTGGTGGTGGACAACGTTGTCTCAGGATGTGCGCAGAAATCTCCCATAAGTGTTTAATTGGTTTGAGATCTGGAGACTGAGAAGGCCATGGTATGTGGTTTACATCATTTTCATGCTCGTCAAACCATGGATGGGGGCATTGTCATCCTGGAAGAGACCACTCCCATCAGGGTAGAAATACCTCACCATAGGATGAAGGTGATCACACAGAATGGCTTGGTATTTATTGGTGTTTACCTTGCCCTCTAAGGGATTTAGTGGACATAAACCATGCCAGGGAAATGCACCCCAAACCATAACAGAGCCACCAGAACCTTTCATTTACCCTGTTTTTTTGTTGAATGTTTTTAAATATTTTAAATATTTTTGCAATACATACATAATATGGCATAAAGGACATATACATATATGAAAGAAATGTAGATTTGAAAGCATGTTAAATACACAGTGTACATTAACTTTGTGAATAATGCCACTAAGTGAAAACCTGAGTGTAAGACCAGTACCTGATTTTACTGGACTTCACCTGGGTGGACTGCTAGGCAACATTCGATCAACGACACTTGAGCAAAGTGGCTCCCAAATTAGGGGCCTTATTTTCTTGTAGCTCTACACGAGTAGCCTGATAGCTGCACCATTAAAAGTACACTGATGAAGAGACTGCATTCCACAGAATACAAAAAGTCAATTTGCAAAGTATAATTTCAGACAAAAGGCAGGTATTTTTATTTATTTATTCCTTATTAATTTTATTCCCTTTTATTTCCCTTCTCCTTTGAAACTGTTCTCCAAAGCACTCCCAGTCTGGTCCATAGGAAGTCTCATTTTCCTCCATCCACCGCATATACATACTGTTTATTGTTATTAATATTGTTATTACCTTTTGTGGGAGCTCAAGGAATTGGCTGCCTGGCCTTCAACACATTGCAGCCACTGGACCCAAGGAATCACTACATTTCCCAACAGGCCACAGTCCAGCACCTGAATTAAGTCAAGCGATTGGGACTACGAACAGCTGAAGGCCATTTGGAGGCCTATTTAAAGGACTCGTTCATATCACACTGGGAGAAGGTGTAGGTTGGTGTGTTGTGGAGAGTGTTGGAGAGTGTTGGAGAGTGTTGGAGAGTGTTGGAGAGTGTTGGAGAGTGTTGTGGAGAGTGTTGGAGGTTGTGGAGAGTGTTGGAGAGTGTTTTGAAAATAAATGTTTTTGGATTGCTTATTGTGTATTGAATTGGATTGTTTGAGGACCCTGCTTTGTGTACCGACTGACTGCCTGAGGAACTGAATTGGATTTTGGACTTGGATTACGGATAACGACGACGAGTAGGATTGTGGACTTTGTGTTTTGGATACCTTTTTGTGTTTTGTCAAGATTTGTGTAATAGACTGTTGTTTTGTTTCTAATACTGCCTCCTCCGGGTTATTTAACCTGCCTACACCCTCTGCAAGGTCTGTGAGTGTCGCCCAACCCCAAGGGACACCACACTTTGTTTACAATGCAAATAGCTGCACAAGTCTGATTAAAACTTATTAAGAGGGGCTCATTCCCCTCTCCCCCAAATGCAAATGTTTCTTGTATACAGAGTGTATAAGAAATGACACCTCAGCACCATCAGGCCTCTCAACAAGAGTTGTCCGCATTGCCCACCTTTTGTTTTATATTCGTTTTCTCTGAGAGAAATAATGTCAAGGGTGGTGATGGGGGGTTGAGGAAATCTGGGCCGGTGTGTACCAAGTATTTTAAGAGTTACACTTACGACACCTCCTAAGAACTTACTTAGGAGTGAAATCACTCTTCGCTTAAAGTGGTCAGTAAAACCTAGTTATCAAGCATCTTACACTTTCTCTTATGTCTTCAAATATTCTCAACCGTAACTCCTAAGTGTGTTTTTGTGACAATCATGGGTGCTGCAAATTAAAAGATTAAGATGAGGCCTCAATCGGTGAAATTGCAAAGAGGAAGAAGTTGGGTTGCCAACCATAGCTTTGTGGTTTTACTGACATGACATATTTTTTACTGACACCCGTATTTCAGTCTTAAGAAGTATGAAAATAAAGACAATTATACTCACGCTATGGTGCAGAGCTGCCGTGCTGGCTTTTGTGATCCTACATCGTAATATTTGCAGCATTTATCATTTCTCTAGTGGGTCGGAAGCTTTTGCTGTCTTTGACAATTTTAACAGTCAATATTCCATTCAGGTACATTGACCTGACCTCTTCATCAAACTTTAGTTGAACAAAATATTCGTAACTAGGAGGAAAGTTTGACGACAGTCAGAAATTTAGCAACGAAGGAAGTATAGGCTGATTCAAAAGTCCCTATGCAGCAGTTATACTGCAGCGAGACTTTTTGATCATTCTGTAGTAAACGGGACATTTTTGCAGACAACTTTTTAACGGATTTACGGACAAGGTGAAATTAAGATATGTTTTCACGGACTGTTCGTAAATTTATGGACGGTTGGCAACCCTGGGAAGAACCAATCTGTATTCTTGGATGGTCAACACAAGTTTTCAATAAAGTTAAACAGACACTCATTATAAAAGATGCCTTGTTAGCTAATGTTAGGCTAAGCAAAATGGATTTAAAAAGAAAACCGAATTGGACTGTAGAGGAGGTAGACTCGAAAAAGGAAATAATTAAGGGAAAATTTAGCCACATCTAATGTGTGGGATCATTCGACAATCCCTTCCCTGAATTGAAAGGGAATGTTTACATTTTTACTCTGCGGTCTGGAGTCTCTGGAGCTCTATCTTAGAACAGAGTGGGGGGAAATATTCTAGTAGGCCTAATATGTGCTCAATATGCTTCAAAGAGGAAACGTGTGCCAGCCAGTAGAGGGTTTTGCCAGGGCCACCACACATGCTGAAAGAGACTGAAAGGTAATAACATAAATATCCAGAGAAAGAGCAGATAACAATATATTACGAATTCATAAAAAATTATAAGATGCTTCTGTATGGCCCAACATGACCAGTGATTTGAGATATGAGATACCAGATACCAGTGGAATGAAAAGCAGTGACAAAATGAGAATACAATCAAATTCCCCAAATAAAATTGCATTGGTGTCAGAACAATATGAACCCACGATACCATTATAACATGGTGACAATATCAAGGAAAGAGAGAAAGGCTCAAACACAGGAATATGTTACGTGCCACAAAAATAAACAAAGGTCGGCATAAAATAAAAAACCTATACACTGTGATATGATGAAGGTGCAGCACTCATGAAATGAAATGGAGAATATGTTTTCAGCCTAGATTTAAAAATGGGGAAACTATCCTATTCTCATTCAAATTTTCATAATTATATTGTTCCCAGTTTGGCACCTGTAATTAGGTGCTCTGTTAGGTATGCCACAACTAGCCTGTTTAACACCTTGTAAACTGAGAGTAGTACTACATTGAAATCAGTCCAGTATTTTATGGGCAGTCAGTGAAATGATGCTAGAACAGAGCTAGAATATGAGCAAACTTTTTGTTGGGTCATGAATCGCATGGCTGTGCTTTGCACTAGTTGAAGGTCAATGTAAGATTTTTTTTTTACCTTCATGAAACCAAATAAGGCAAAAAAACAAGTTCACTGGAGGCATTTTATTTATAAGCAGTTGATCACAACTGGCTGCAGTTTGAACACAGTTTTGGATGTATGTCCTTATGGCTTTGGCATACCCCACTGCACCCGTTTAAAGGATCCCTCATTTACTCAAGTATTGCCTTTATTTTGGCAGTTACCTAAATATATTTTTCCACCTAAGAATAAGGTCAAATTTAGGAAAATGTGGGATTTTCTAATAATTTAATAAGCCACAGTATACATTAATCTTACACAGCTTTCTCATCTTACCCACATCCACGAATATCCCCAGTATTGAACCTCAATAGAAAATGTGTGCCCTCTTTTCCCATGGGCAAAGTCATAATTTCATGGATCAGAAATACCAATAAGCACGTTTTCCCCCTCACACCACTGATTATCCGTATTATTGTAATTTGCTCTAATACAACGGCACGCATTTGAATGAACGTGATAATTAACTAGAGCAGAAAATATTTAGAAAACTGAAAAATCTAAATGACAAAAAATGTTGCGTTGCTTTAATTGTTACTTTTTGTATTTTACAGAACAAACGGTCCTGTACACCAGTTCTGTATCACCATTTAATCTATACAAAAAATCACACTCTGCCACTATTACTGCTCTGACTGAAGGCAAAGGCTTTTTACTGTAGGTGGTTTTGTGTGAACTACTTCCCAGTTTTCCTATGCATTGTACAAACACCTTGATGAGCATGGGGTTTGACTGGGCCAGTGAGCAGACATCAGCCTCTGTGGGATGTACTGTATATTTAGGTACTAAACATTGCACACGGCCAAAAATAATATGACAGCTGTCTGGCAGGTAAATCCAGCAGTATTAAGCTTTAAATCAACCTGTGAGCAAGATGTGTTTATATAGAACGTCTCTGAGCTGTAAGATTTTATGCAGCATGTTTATTTCTATGAATGCGACTTACACACTTATAAGATGCACCAAAA
This sequence comes from Aldrovandia affinis, assembly GCA_029706075.1. NCBI lineage: Eukaryota > Metazoa > Chordata > Actinopteri > Notacanthiformes > Halosauridae > Aldrovandia > Aldrovandia affinis. The sequence goes on along the minus strand of JAINUG010000003.1, from coordinate 4,835,912 downwards.
AATAAAGTGTAGCAGCTGATGATGAAGACCCAAGGGTTGAAATGTTAACCAGCCTGCATGGTTAAATAAACCATTGCACTTTATTTGTTGGAGTATCTAATAGATGTGTGAGTCTCATTATTTCAATTCTTATATGCCACTTTGATTCGGCACCTTATGCTAGGACCTTTTTGGAGTGTGTATGTTTATCATGTTACTGTTTCTATGAATGCAGCATATTGTTAATTATGTGATACACTGTCCAGTATGCATACGTACACTTTAGATGATTTTATTGTTTTCACCCATGAATAAAATGTGGCTGAGGGAAAAGTGGTAGTCATTTTGGGGGTCAGAAACTCATTAACAACCTTAATGAAAATAGAAGCATTTGTCGGAAGGTCCTGTCTAATGAACTTTTACATTATACCTGTGGTGACATTTTAAAGCCAACTACCAAAAGAAAGGAAATATTTAAGTAAATGAAAGGTTTGGGAGGCTCTGTTATGGTGTGGGGTGCATTTTCCTGGCATGGTTTAGGTCCACTCTGTCCCAAAGAGGGCAATGTATGTAAATGCAATAAATACAAAGCCTTTCTGAGTGATCACCTACATCTTATGGTGAAGCATTTCTATCCTGGTGGGAGTGGTCTCTTCCAGGAGGACAATGCCCCCATCCACAAGGCATGAGTGGTCACTGAATGGTTTGATGAGCATGAAAACAATGTAAACCATATGCCTTGGCCGTCTCAGTCGCCACTCAGATCTCAACCCTATTGAACACTTAGGGGAGATTCTGGAGTGGCACCTGAGACAGCATTTTCCACCACCATCAATAAAGCACCAAATGGGCGAATGGTGATATGGTATCCCTCCAAAAGTGTTCCAGACGCTTCAATTTATGCCAAGGTGCATTGAAGTTGTTCTGGCAGCCCGTGATGGCCCAACGCCCTATTAAGACACTTTAGGATGGTGTGTCAGTGTTTCCTTAGGTTTGGCAGTTACAGGTTGCAAACAATATGTAACATGATTTCTCTGATGAATGAAGAATGCCAAAATGTATGAATCGGAGTGAAGGAAAAATCATCTATGAACATAGATTAATGTACAACATATTTTTACAATATAATGTAGTGGTCTATTTAGTTCCCCTTACCTTACAAGATATGTGTACAATAATCTTTTTACAACACAGATCCCCTACTGTAAGCGCTTTTCCAATCAGCCTTTGTCTCCAGGCCCTGGGCTTTGATTAAATAACCCAGATGGCTCCCTAAAGGGTCAATAGGAATAATGGACCAATGCCAATAAAACCATCACCATCGTACCAAGCTCAGTCACTGAAAATATTCCATCCTATTAAGGGTGCTGACTTGGCCTCTTGCATACCTGATATCAGAGGTGTTGAGAAAATGACATTTACATACAACAATGGGGGACTTATTTGGTGACGTAACTACTGTATTAAGGTTTTAGATTGCTTGTCTTTGTAACTACTGGGCAGTGAAAGTTTGGAGTTAACCTGTAAAAAAGTCAAGCTCTGTGTCCTCGACATCGGACACATCTTGCTCCCCTGTTTCATATGTTTCACTTCCAAATGCCAGTACCATATGTGAGGGGTGATGGTTGGATTAGAGTTCGTAGGAAATGTAATCAATAGAGGGTACAATTGGCCACCAAATTTGGAGAAAAAGGGGGAAAATCAGATTTTTTTTAAAAACGTATAATTGCTATATCTTCAATATTATTATTATTATTATTATTATACGAATATATATGTTTCCATTATTGTATGGCTTACAATAAGTCTGCAATTTTATGTACTAAGAGGGACAATCACTAACTTGACTAATGAATTCAAAAGCAAGTGCTCCATTTTTGTTTTCTAAGAACAGCAATTATATAAATTGCCCTGTTTATTTTTTTGTATAGCATTCCCTGCAATATATACAATATTTTCTAAATCAATTTGTGTTGTGCTGTGCACAATGCACTGCAGCAGCAATATTGTCAAGGGTATCATGTTACATACAAATATGATGGATTGTGTTCCCATGACAGCGATTTCAACCGCCAGTCATTTCACAATTCTGCCATGCGACTTTTTGAACCTGAAATGCACATTTGACAAATGAGAAACTGGCTACCAACCCTTTTCAGCAATAGTATATATTTTTATTTTCTTGCTGTGCCATTTTAATAATTTGCTTTATATTTATTTGTGTAAAGTATTTATACAATTTAGAACAAAACCACTTTGAACAAATAAGCACGTAGAATATTTATTTCTAAACGGAACACAGGCAGAGGAAAAAAGCCTTTGCCTTTGACAATATTCTGTGTCACATTGTATCATTGCCTTTCGCCTTTAATCACTCACTGCTGTTACATTTGACTGCTGACAGTTGCATAAATCCATTATTCAGAGCTTGTTCATGTGCTAATAATGTGACTTAAAGGAGTTGCCATTAACTTGGTGTTTGTTCAGCACTCCCTCAGGGCTGCCGTAAAGCAGTGAAAAGTTTCCACGGGCCCTGGCTGGATCGGGGCCCCTAAAAATGCCATCCTGACAAGACTCATCTTGCCACCGGCAAAATCAGAATCAGGTTTTAGGAAGAGAAAAGAAAGATGGCTAAGAGCTGAAAAGGGAGACAGTTACTGACTCAATCTTTCATGAGTAAATGTGAGTTACAGTCCATGTTATTTAGGCTACATATTAATGCACATGGTACTTATCTGCTAACATTAGCTAGCACTAGCTAGCTAAGAAGACGAACTAAGAAGAAGCTTGAATAGATTATTTCTTAGACTAGGCTATGTAGCTATAGGAAATGTTGACATTTTGTTGTTTCAGTAGAATTTTAGTAGGTCTTCATTCTTGCAATGTCAAAAATGTCCCAGCAACTCCATCCCCCCACCTGGTGAACGAGCTGCAACAGCAAGTAAAGGAAGTGAGCTAGTGTTGTGTTTTTATTTAACGTTATAACACTATATATTGAAAACAGGGTTCTCCTCAGCAATTAGTCTCTCAGGTGCAGTGACATGTTTTTTTGGCCGCATTGTTACTATTCACAGACTTATAGCTAGATAAACATGAACCCGCCCTGCTAATGCATTTAACGGTACCTCAGCATCAGATATTAATGCAGAAAATATGTACACTTTAATATGAACACTGTACGTCTTAATTTCTGTGTTATTGAATATAGTTTATTCAAATAATACATAAATGTGTTTTAATGATCATTATGGTAAAAGGTTGGTTTTAATCATTTGGATTCCTTTCATTGTACATTATGCTATATTCATCCATAGTTTACTGACAGGCAGCTTCTATTAAGCTTTGGAAGCAGTAAGACCTAAGATACTGTTGGCCTGCAAGATAGCCACAGGGTAGATTTATCCAAATCTTGGCATGGGGTTGCGTGTCGGGTGTGTGTGGTGGGGTGGGGTGGGGTGGCATTGCATGGAGGGGAGAGGCAGTGTGATATTTTGTCATGGGGCCCAGATTTACTAGCGACTCACCTCCCTCTATCAATCTCTGCCTTACACCATTGTGTAAGATTAATTACCTTCTGACAATGGGCCCCCAATATCTGGGATTCGTAATTAAAAGATAATAATTGGTCCCTTTGAGTGTAACAAACAAAGGAACACAAACTAATTTGTGATATTCAGGTTGTTCAAAAAATATGGGCTGGCGTGCTAAAGAGAAGCCTTTTATACTGGCTCACTGGGCAGTGCTGTGAAACACCTATGTGAACATTCATAGCTTAATTTATTGTGCAAACATTGCACTACCTCAGAGAATGTTATGCGAAGAAAAAGAAAGAAAAGCTCATCTTTTCAGCTCAACCTAGTTCCTCTCACAACCGAAAACAATATAATTAAAATATGAAATAAAATTAGGAGAAATAAAAATTAGGTCATATTTTTAATCCTCCGGTTCCATACTTTTCTCAGCTGCAGTAGAGGCTTAAATTAGCTCACCCTCCCCACTCAGGGCTCAGCTCCACTTCTGTATTTCATAAAATATTGACCTGGTGCCAATATAAAATGGCTAAAATCTGGAAAAAACTAAAAAAAAGCTGACATCAGAGTATTTACATTGTCAATTACTGTGAACCACTCCGTTATTAAACGGAAGCAGAGACAAGCTGCACAAAGCTTGCCCTGAGAGAGGAATGGACATCGGCAGTTAATCAGTGTGGCCGTAAGAAATGATGCAAGAGCTTGAAATGTGCCTCACTTGTCAGGAATTCACATCACAGCATTCAATCATTTTGTCAATAATATCAAATTAAATGAGTCTTTATGAGAAACTGCTGTTCTGGAGGGGAATTTTAAGACCCTTTGACAGATTTGCACTCATCTGCATTTCTTTTAACAGAGGTATGTACTCAAATAAGGTGATTAACAACTAAGCGAACTACAAAAGTACTGTTGGCAGAACAAGGGCATGTAGTTAGACAAAGTTAGTTAAAGGCAAATTCTGCACTGATACCAGGATGTTGTTTTTTTAGTTATAAAGGTGTGGAACAGCTTGTCAGGTCATGCAGTTCCTTGTGGTCTCATCTCATCTCTTCCCTGACCCCAAGTGGATGAATGACCTTCAGGACTCAGCCAGGACTGCAGAATTTCGGGCCATATTCTGCAAGAGACTGAAAACCCACCTTTTCAGGCTGCACTTCCACTGAATATATCATTTTTTAATTAAATAAAAATGTTTGTCCCTGTTTTGTAGGTGTGGTGGGCATCTTTCTACAATGGCATCTATTGTATTGTTGCTGTACTGATCTCTTGCTCTAGCTGTGATTATTCTTGCCATTTTAAATTCACTTATCGCAAGTCGCTCTGGATAAGAGCGTCTGCTAATTGCTTAAAATGTACAAATGTAAATGTAGCAGGGGCAGATATGCTTGGGGTATTCAAGTCCAAGTTTGACGCAGCAAATCCTCTTGAGACTGCAGTTAAATGACAGGCCTCTGTGGGCTGAATGACCTGTTCTCGTCCATGTGTATTCATATATAGCATCCAGGTCGGCTTGTAGCATACACCAAGGTTGTCAGATAAAAGGTGATTCAGTCTCAATTGAGTGGAAATGCAGGGGGGCATTTTGTTTGTGGACAGTGTCATGTAATGGCTTCAGAGTGGTAGATTAAAGTGCCCTAAGTGGCATTTGGATCCTGATCTCCCCACAGGCCTCCCCATTCATACAGAACCCTCTGTCCCAGGTGAGCAGTCCCCTGCGTTCCACAGACGAACCCAGGCCACTAATGTGCATACTTCAGGAACTCTGCACTGCAGGAAAAGAATATCTGCTGCCAAGTTAAAGGCAGCTTCCTCCATTTGAGCCATAAATCTCTTTGGTGATTTATGGTAGTGATGGGACGGACGGTGACGGGGGGGCTATTTCCTTTTGTCTCTTAATGAAGCTGCATTCCAGAACTGGCCCCGATTTTTACATTTAGCTATTTATAGATATGTTTTTTTTTTGTTCTTTGAGGTTGCAATCAATCTGTTATTGTCCTCCTGTTAGGCTTTTATTCTAATGATGATGGCAGGAGCTATACTTAGAGGAGATGTTTTCTCCATTTAGCTATTTTCATTTTTATCATTGTGTAGTGTGGATTGGCACAGTACAGCTGTATTTTAATGGTCTGAACAATCCACTACCAAAGAAATCTGGTCTTTTTGTACACCCACAATATCTGAATGGTTGATAGGGGGCATACGCAGATACTGAAACAGAAACAATATGTATAAATCCATCATAGCAAAATAAATTATTAAATATTTGTCACGTGTAACTGTAACATGGGGTGAAGATGATCACTCAAGTAACACCTGACATTAACCTTGCCTTCTAAGGGTATTAGAGTATTAGTGCACCCAACCACCAGCCCCACACCATTACGGAAACACCCATTTCTTTCACTACTTGTATGTGAACCACTCAAAACAATGTTTAGGCAGATGATGGGGAAAAATGCCATATACATGTTTGCCAGTTAGCATGGGTCTGCTCCCAACTTCCTCATCTTGGCCCACTCTGACCTTTCTACAGCTGTTCAAAGGGTGTGAATGGGTGGTTTCTTTGAGACATCATGACTCATTGAAAATGGAAGACTAGACACCTTGTACCCACAAGTTGAGAAAGAAAACATTCAATCGTCGGCTGGAGGTGGCACAACGCATTATTTAGCAAATGATTGACATGCTTAATGTGACTTTCAGATGTTTGGACAGGTTGGGTGGTACACTAAAATACAGCCCTCATTTTATGAAAAACGATGTGCCCATGGTGATAAAAATGTAATTATAATGCCTTTATTGAATTTAAAAGCACACCCAATACATTTACAATGGTTTTTCATTTGCATATTTTCAAAAACTGCCTCAGGAATTACATTTACTTTTTTCAATACTAAAAACTGCCTATTACATTTACTTTATAAATACTTGAAGGTCATTTAACACCTTCCTTACTAAGGACATAATGGACAGTGATTAGGGTGACCAGATTCCAACTAGTCCAAATGCAAAGGGAAAGGAATATTCCAAATGAAGGGAAAGAAAGCTGAAGCGACATTTGTTGAACTAGACACACCAAACTACTCTACTATAAACTTCCCTACTCCTGTGAGGTTGCTTTTTATTTTGCTAAGCTATATGATTTATAGTCTCCATTGACCACCCAAGGAGTCCATACACTTTCTGTTAAACAGTAGCTATGGTGGCACAACAGATACCTGGCGGTAAACTCTAACTGTTAATCTACAACTAGCTAGCTAATGTTATTAAACTAATATTTATCATTAACCATCTAATTTGGTGAAATAAGTTACGTTACGTTTACCTTCTGAGTTTGACAAACTAAATACTGCCAGTGTTTGTAGTCAGTATTAGTAATAAGTATGACCTACTTATTTATAATAAGTATAGGTAATAAATTACCTACTTACTTCACATGAGTGTCTCAGTTTCGTCTCGGACTCTCGGACTAGGACAAAAAACGATTAAATTGCATTTAATTATAATTGCATTTCCTGTCTTCCTCATCTTGTAAATCACTCTGAATAAGAGCGTCTGCTAAATGCCTAAAATGTAAACGTTTTTTCATGAGGTGTAAAACGCCTGCATAAATTATTTGTTTGGAAGTTCCTATTGCTTATCAGATTGAAAGTCCATGCAATGTGAACCAATGACTGCGTCTTAATTAGAATATTTGAAGAAGAAAAAAACATCAACCGCCAATTTTTTTTTTTCGAGAGAGAAGCTCACAAACTGCTATAGTTTGGATTTACCAACCATAAAAGATTCCTATTCCCAAAAAAGGATGAAATGAACACCCTATGCAAATTGCTAATAACGCTAGAATAATGTCCAACTTCCACAGATAGGAGTCACAAAGAGGTAAGAAAAACGAATTTAGCTGGCTAGCCAATCTTACTAGCTAGCACACTAGCTGGCTTGCTTGTTAGCCAAGCCATTAACTAGCTGACGACTGCTAGCTAATGTTATTTTAGCTAACATTATTGTCCATTGCATTCGCTTGCTAGATGTCTAGCCGTATTATTTTATATAAAAATAGTATGGGGAAATAGTATAGTATGGGGAAGTTTAGCTAACTAGCCCTGAGTGGGATTTAAAAGAGTAAGCCTGAATTCCGTTTGAGTTTTATATCATATTTGCAATTATGGATGAAACCAACGCTCTAGAAGTCAATTCAAATATGGTAACTGTCCTTTCGCAGTAATTTATTATTTTGATATAAATGTAAGAGCTCAACAGGTTTCACCAATTGGTCTTTTCATGAATGACTGTCTGTCAATCAGGCTGAACATAATTTATTCAAGAATACCATTGCCACACCCATCCAGTAGGATGCTGTATTTCCCAGGTGAAAATAAACTTAACAGAGCGCACTTGATGGATTTGTTTGCCGAAAATGTTACAAAAACATTATTTACAGGAGAAATCAGCTGAATTTGAAATCCATTGGTGTACACCTTTAATATCAATTAATGCATAATACAATACAAACATGTTGTTTGGAATTATTTAGTATTGTGGTTAATGGCTGTGTGCATATCTTTAAAAAACTTGAAAAAAAGTTTTAAAATTTTCTCCCGATTTAGTAAATTACCCTATTTAAAAAAAAGTAAATGAATGCGGACGGCTCGACAGGCCGTCGACTGTAACCCAGTACTACAGGGCCACTCTTGTGCGCAGCGAACGTCCTGTCGGGTTCCCTCCCCCCTCCCTGAGGCGGACAGCCAATCGCCACCCTTGGTGGCACTCCCGGCCAGAGCCGACTCTGGCGAGACTCGGAATCGAACCCCGGTCTCCGTGGCCAGTGTTGAACGTTGTAACCACTGGACCACGCGGGAGGCCCGGCTGTGTGCATATCTTGCACAGTCATCCACAGCAAGTAACTATATTTTGTTGCAAGCACCCTCAGTAAAATGAATGGCATAGTAGAATAGTTTAGGAAAATACAAATACCAACTCTGGTTTTATAACCTATAACTATAACATACCTATTTTTAGCTGACCATTTTAACATTTCTTAAGGGAAAATGGCTCTGTGTCAATCTAAGAGCAATTTGGTACACTGCGTCCAATCGATGCTTTATTTGTGTGAGAATGAATAGAACAGCACTCTGAAAGAAGAAAAACACAATTTTCTAAAAAAAGACACTGAAATAGCTCCACATGTATAATTGCAATTTGATTAATCACAATGGAATTCCCCTATAGATTCTCTCATTCTGAGCTCCATAGTTTAACACTGTTTGGCAAGAGAAACACAGGACTGCAAGGGACTGACAAAGACTGATATTCAAAGGTGAGGTCATGCAGTATTTACATGCTCCAGAAGTATATAGGAGCTTTTTTATACACAGTGTACATGTGAAGTTAGGTGTCAAACATACATCTGCACAGAGCCATACTAATCAAATTGATAACAATTCCCTTGGGAATGCACTGGTTTGTTTGAACGAGTTTAAAAGCACCTTTTATACCCATGTTTATTTCCTACTCCACCACTTTGGAGAGGTGCCAAATTAACTTACTTGCTAAATCAGCTTAAGGAACAAAGTATTAAGGTTTTTTAAAAAGAGAATGGCAGCCGTGCATACACGCCGCCGCCTTTAATTGCATACCTGGTGTCTTGGTGGTCTGGTGAATGGCAAGAATGCATTGGGCTAAATGGGTTGTGTTAATTATTAGTAAGTCTTTACTGCACAAGGCAAAATTTCTGCCTGCTGGCTCATATGGGATAAATATTTAAGCGTTTGCTAAAATGGCAATAATGCCACAGACACACAGCTACAAGGGTGCATGGTAACATGTCGCCTTGAATACAGTGCATCTTTATTTGTTTCCTTCCTCATAAAAAATGGCAGGAGCTGCTATTTCCACAGTGTGCTTGCCCTGTCCACCATTCCATTATGTCTTGCTCAGTTTACTGTATATCCCATCCCATGTTTGTTTTCTTTAGTTTTTTTCTGGATTGTGGTGGGGGTCACTATCATTGATTACTTCATATCTGTTGAAAATGGTGCAGACAAATCAGATTTTAACATGCTGTATAATAATTTTACTGACTGTCTGGCAAAAAATGACAAAACAAAATAACGTGTTTATAGCGTGGCAGACTGTTGTTTCGTCAAAACAAGCGGAATTACTCCCCTGCAATTACCCATAGTCAAATGGGCAGGACTATGGAAAGGAAATGACAGTGCAGAAAGGTATAGTTGTGAACACATATTTCTGTTGATGTTCTGCCCCCCACACACACACACATAGGCACATGCACACACATGGGAATCCCAGTTCAATTTCTGTCCTTGCTGCTTTAACCCACATAGACACCAGAGGGAGCGATGATCAATAGGCACACTCCACAATCATTATGAAGACTTATTTCCCCCTCAGCTCAGGGCCCATTAAATCAAAGAACCCCCATCTTCCTTCTCACAGTCTTGGAAAAACAGTGTAGAGTCACATTAGGCCCTGATTTAGTGTTGTTTAATGCCATCCCTCCCTTAATTAGCTGATGTCGCCATAGCGCCAAGGCTGGACAGTTTGGATGTCCATCTCGGAAGGGAGGATTTTGCTCCGGGTCGACTTTCAGCTATATCATCCATATCAAGCAGCACTCCATCACAAACAGGGTTTACTGTAGCGGTAGATCACCCGTTGTTATGCCAAAGGCGAGCATGAATTTAGTTTATATGTCTTTGCGACACTTTGCGGTTGCCTCAATGCTGGAAGCATCAACTTGTTAAACGGCTGTTGTCACCGCCATGCCTATCCGGGGCATACCTGCCAATGAGCCTGAGCTAACTTTGCTCTGCTTTTTTCAGCCACAATTCATTGTCCCCCTGTATGGGATGTCATTTACTTTGTTAGCAAATACTACTTGGTCAAATCTAATTGAGTGAATTGGGCTAACAAGTTGTCAAAACATGGATATCCCAAAGTGGATTGAAATGGATAACAGTGGTACAAGCTGCTCATCCTCTCCTCACATAGTTATTGCAGTCAGGCGCATGAAATCTACCTAATATCTGGGCACAGCAGTAAAATTTAGACAGTTAATAAATCGAATAATAACCAAATTGACAATATGTCACACTTAAGTCTTCTGAAAAGAGCAGGATATTAACAAAATTTGGAGCTGGATTTATCCAGTTTTTTAAAGAACATAATTATTTATTTTTTTAGATAAAAATCATGAGAATCCCATTTCTTGGCATTTGTTTATTAAATGTTTTTACATTTCTATTCATGAAATAATGACAGTCATAAAACACAGCAGTCATGACAGCATATTAATAAATGCAAATCGTAGCGTCGTACCGATAGGCAGCAGCGAGTAAGCAGTAACAGTAGTAATAACATGCCTAAGCAGCTTGATCCAGTATAAACCGTCAAAGATTTACCTGTTTAAGAAAGCCCTGTGTTTACCTCAAACGCTCGTCGGTTTAAGTGTCCGTTTTTGTCGCAGCTGACAATAAACGTGCTTTACACCCCCTTCGTCCTCTGACAGGCCGAAGACCTCGATTTCCCCACGGGGGGATATTTTTGGAAGTGTGGCTGAATTCCAATGACGACACCAGCCGGAGAGCTGGGATCCCAGAGTGGCTCATGAATACAGCTGCTGGAAAGTAATTACATCAAAGGCTATAAACGGTGATACGTGACACAAGAAAATCACTTGCGACCGTAAACAGACCCCCCCTCCCCAGGAGGTGGTAATCAAGGAACCCCCTGCTCTCAGCTGCCAGTTTTCTGACTAAACCTCTGTCACACTTTCAATAATTCTTTTAAAATTTCTTCTTCAAAGCTGTATTTTATTTGCAGAGGAGTTTAGACCTGCAGCTGTGCGAGGATTAAACACTAGGGTTGTACACACATTTTTTTCCTCCATACTTCTTTGACAGATGAGATATGAAATGGAATTCTCCAAGCTGCATGAATTCTGCATGATTTTGGTGAAGCATTGCAGCTGCTGCTATGGGCTCTCATACCTGGGAGAATACAGAAAATCAATTAGATATTTTCGAAAGACTTCTGTATTTTTTTTCCTTTTGCGTGTTTACAAAAATTCTACATTTGTGTGAGCGTCCTTATGCTATTTCAGTTTTGCCAGAAATGCAGCAGTCTCAGAATTGAAACTGATCCTCTTGAAGAGAGGCGCACTATGATTGCGCTTCGAGCAGGCGATTAAGGTGAGATTAGAGGCCACCCTGTCTGCTAATCAACATGCTGTCTCCCATGACCTTCCCATATTTTATAGAAAAGGGAACAGATGAGGTGTCACTTCAATCCGTGAAACATCACCCCGGCTAATTATCTGATGTTTTCAAGAGGCATTATTACAGTAAATGCTTACTGAATACCTTCAAATCTGCTGCATTTGATTGCTTTGGGTTTTCCCACCCCATCCCCTGCTTCAGTAAATGTGACCCAGTCAGGCCAACGCTAGCTCAATTTGGCCCAACGTCGGCCCAATGTTGGCACCCTTGGTAAAGATGAGCAAAAAAGGCTATGAAAGAAGATTAGATTAGATTAGATCCTTTATTGTCATTGTAACACGTACAACGAAAAAAATAATGTCTTTGTTGTTCATCAGCTTGATATTACACTCCGAGTATGACAGAAATTGAACCTTTAATTGAAGTAAAATTATTAAACATTAAAAAACAACAACCAAAAAAACACGTGTCACAATTATTAGCGCCCTTGCAAATTCTTATGAACGAATAACGTATAAATTAAGTATATTCCCATTTATATATTTCTTTTTTAAGTTTTAAGTTCTTTAGGAACTATTTAAGTGGTCATCCATGACTTCTTGTTTCACTGGAGTATAAATATGAGGTGACACACAGGCCAAACTCCCTTAGTAATACATCAACATGGGGGAGATCAGAGAATACACAAATGAGAACTCAGGCAATGGCTATAAAAACAGCTAGATGCCTGAAAATACCCATCTCTACTATTAGGGCAATAATTAAGAAGTTAGGGAATGGTCTGATCTCTTGCTGTGTTTAAAAATCAATTAAACAAGCAGCGAGCAAAACTGAAAAAAAATTGACTGAAAAATATTTCGTTTAATTAAGCATTCATGTAACGCCAGCACATTGGCCATTTATTGGGATTTATTAAGGTACCAATCTGACTTACATAGGCTGCTGACTAATAATCATATATGGTTATGTTATGTGTATCCAGTTGGTAACCAATATGTTATTACAATGCTGATGAAATTAGGTCAATTTGACATAGGTTAGCCATAGTTTGCTACAGAGGCAAAAATATCTGTTGTGTGAAATTGATTGGGACGTTCAGCATGCTAACATTGGCTGTTGACTTATGAAATGCTGTTGGAAGTGTAGTCTGGCATTACTAGAACAACACTGGCTGCTGATAGATTAGCGATTGTTGATGGATTACAGCACAGCCAGCAGGGTTAGCCTCCAAGGGTGTCCGTCACCCACCAGGCCAGGTTTACAAGGTTTATGGTCCCAGTCAGGTATGCATTTCTTACTGCAGGGTCCTCTTGAACAGCTGTGTACAACTTGTGCTTGAAAGTCTATGAAAATCTGTGCCTGCCTAATAGAAGCATTTAGCATTGTATACAAATGAGCAAATTTGGACATATAACACACTGTGTATTAGGGGTGTATCCAAATCTGAATACTCTATTCAGAAATGCACAGATAATGTTTTGTATACAGATATTTTTTGATTAATCATATTCAAACCATGTTACGTTATCTGTCTGGTGTTGCAGGAGGTAATGTTAGTTAATGTTAGCTGTCCCTTCCTTGTATTATTTTTGTTGGAATATACTTAAACATGACTTAATTGTGTGCAGTTGTCAGGGAGTCCCCAGAATGTTTGACAAAAAAAATGACAATAATAAGAATGAGTTTTATCCTGAATTTACACAAATATGTAAATATGTCATTCAAACATATTTAAGTGCTTTAAAACTCATCTTGAAAACTGATGGCTGTACAGCTGATTTCATTCCCATTCATTTTAAATGTCTGGAATGACACTTCCATCTTTACACAGAATGGTGTAGTTTCGCCTTTGTTGTTGTTGGAGACAACATAGTATTATGTTCAGGTTAGGATTTTCTGAGAGCGTGAGAAGTTTTGACATATAGTCCATGAGATCAGGTTGATGTGTTTGAGCTTTTTTAACTGGCTTTGAGAGTTCAGCTCTGAGTGCTCTCTATGGTACCCATGATGCAATGCAATCAGAAGACCGCAGTAGACAGAAGTGGACCACCTATCTAAAATCTCAGCTTTCTTCCCTTTTGTTTTTAACAACTTGTGGTTTAAGCCACACCCATTTCCGTTTTTTCTGCATACTCCTACTGTGAATATGCATATTTTCAGTGTCAAGGAAAAACCTCAATTTCAATTCACCAACACAACATTATGCCTTTGTCACATGGGGTTTTGAACCAACTTATTTGTTGAGCTATGACTACATAGAGCTGGATGAGAACTTTCGTTATGTGAATTTTTTATTTATTTTAACGACACATACGAACATGAGATTTTTGCATGACACTGATGATATGTCAAAAACCTAGTCTACAGCAAGCATCTGTTACTGCAACAAAACTGTTTGAAAATGATCATGTAGTCTTGGCGTAACCACAGGCTAGGGAGCTCTGAGGATGGGTGCAAAGGTACTCTACCTTATATCTACCAACCCTAGATTTTGTGACACATTTATGAACCTCAAAGATGTTTGTCAAGGCAAAAAATTGAAATACTTGGGTTGATATCATTTACTGCTGCACATTATTGTCCATTTTGTAGTCACTCGTCCCAGCAGTGGTGCTGTACCTTCCTCCATCCAGTAGGGGCTTCTCTAGGAAATGTGGGTTGTATAATTTGGATTGGAAAAAAAGCAGAGCCTGTGATGCTCCTTCCCAGTGTTTGCAGCAAGGACTGTATTTTTCCTTTTCTTTATTAGTTAGCCAACCCAAAACCAGCATAAACCCATTTCCTGCTGTTTGTTGTCTGGTAGAATGTTTTGATAAGCATTTCAGACAGACAAGTGGCATAGTGCCAAAAGCTGAACCCACCAAAAAACAACCTTTTTGTATGTTCAAGGGTGGGATACCGACCACTTTAAATTCCATTTTATGCAACCAATTATCATCACACTAATGGATCCTATTGGTTTGGTGTGACTACATATGAACCATACCTAACATTATATATAGATGAAATATATGTATTTATTTATTTCATTCAATGTTACTTTTTCAATGCCAGCAGCATGTTTATTCATGACTTGTTTTGGAAAGAAAAGTAGATAAAACTTCTTGTTGCTTTAGAACACTTATAACATCAACCTAATGAACGTTCACCTGACTTGTTCATTTGCAAAACACCATCGGGGCAGTCAGAGAGGCATGTTTTTAATGAGAAGCATTGGATATCACCCTGAATGTGTGAGCTAAGAGCTTCAGACGATCCATTACCATGCAGTGCAGCTCTGACAAGCACTATAATATCTTTAGTGTTACTCAGTGCAAACTGTCTGCCTATATATATCAAGACAGCAAAGGCAAACAATACTTTCAGAGAGAAATTAGCATCAATAAACTGAATTGCATATAGACAGGCATAGATAGTCCAGTTTGATGCAAATAATTGATCATTCCTAACATCTGTAAGGTGATAGTACTAAAAATGAATTACACTTTAACAGTTCATACTTAAGTCTAGAACTTAGTCTAGAAAATTCAAGTGGATACATGCCTTGCAATGGGGACGAGGATGCGGTAGCTGAAGACTACTCCTGTTCTCACACACGGAGGCCTTGGTGGAATCGTATCTCCAGAGCATAGAATGAAAAGAAGGTGCTCTGCCTCACCTTAGCAAAACAGATGTTTCCTCACAGGATTGGGGATTTTTCTTCAGTGCCTCTAGGAGGATGCCTGGCTCGCTGCGACTGGCGCATACATCTCAGCCGTTCCCATGGTGCCTCCCCCCCGAGTCTGTCTGCCGCTGTCCCGCTTGGTGTCCCTGCCAGAAAGCACCAGTACCGCTTCGCCTCTCTTATTATCTTCCGGTTTCCAGATGTCGTGGCTACAGGCCGGGCTCGAGTGCCGGCGATCCCAGAGAGCGCTCTCCCAGTGCGCCTCTGTTCCAATCAGCATTGCCCAAACTGTGGGCCAAAACCCATCCGGTGGGTTGTTGACAGGGTTTGAGGTGGATCGTGAAACATGCGCAACAACAAAAACAAATCTTATTGTGTATAATATACTGTCCATTGTCACACAGTCAACAGTCAAATTAAACACTTTGGTTGTTCCATACACCCCGGTGCACTATACATGAAGTTGCTTTGTATTAAAAACATTTTAATGTGTTAAAACGTGTTCAAAACATTTTAATTCCATGTTCAAACACAGGCTATATTAGGCTACATTTTAATAAGGGGTGGGTCACTGAAAATGTATTTGCTCATTAAGTGGATCAAGGGACTGCTGGTTTGAAATACACTTCCTTTGAAACCCTCTTTTCTGTTATACTCTGACTATCCTAGGGGTGGGCCAGGAGGGCCTTATCTGTTTTTGGATTTCATGCTGACTTATGCTCTCAATAATTTATTTCAGTTTTTTTCCCCAGTTTTTCTCCCAATTTGGTGACCAATTCAATTTCCCCTGCCCACGAGCGTTGAAACGTTTACTGTGATTTCATATATGAGTGAACTGCCATTGCTGTATACATCTAAACTATACATCACTAATTGAGCCAGGGTAATTGACAGAAACACACCATCACATCAAACACACCATGGAATTGCCCACCCCTGGACCATCCACTTGGTCCATTTAGTCCAGTAGCCCCACATTCTGCACCTTCCTCTGTTGAGAGAGGGAGGAGCTGTCCTTATTCCAAACAAGCTAACATTTCAAAGTCTGTTGTACAAGACAAACAAGCTTGGGGTTGAGCACTGCAAAGTAGCTGAACAGGCCAGCGGGCACAGCGTACAAGAGTGAGTTCAAGATTGCCAATTTGTAGACTGTGGTCAACATTCTGCCTGGTTATGAGCCGGACACAGTTATTGGTTATGTCCTATCTTCACTATTTGCACTCTGTAATGTAAACAGTAAAGAGATGAAGAGAGGTGCAGAGCCAGCTCAGAAACAAACTTCACAAATACTGCTGTTAGCTGCCTACTGTGAGCAAAGCGTGTACAATACAGCAGTGTTATCGCCGACAGTATACGGAAGGGTTCTGCAATTTTCTGGGGGCCAGATTCTTTGAAAAATTGTGCATACAGTCCAAACTTCCCACATACTATTAATAAAACAATGTATAAATAAGATGTATTCTATGTGTGTGTAGAACAAATATGCACAGTTATTAGTCACTAATGCTGACACTGCTGATGCAGACCAGGGGCTGTATGTATAAATCTGCTCAGAGTGAAAATGTACTCCTAACTGGGAAAATTTGAAGGATTGTTCAAATGTAACATTCTTTTTTAGCTATCGGACGATATTTGCCATGTTGACTCAAACGGTTTATCGGCCAATAAGATCAAATTTACAGATGGCAGTGGACGATAATTATCCGTAAATCTGGGGCCGTATGTATCAAGCCATTCAAAGTAACAAATTTGTCTCAAGTGTAACTTAAGTGTAATAATTGGTGACTTTTACTCCTACACTCAAATTTAAGAATAAAGGTGATTTATCAAATTTATCTTGACCTAAAAGTACTTAAGAAACCTCTGAGGTCCACTTAACTCGGTTAGGAGTGGGCAAGACGGCACAGTTGTGAAGACGGAGACGTGTGTGCACCTTCCAAGACAGGAAGAATGTTTTTGAAATATTTGATGATGCATAGTTAATCAAACGTTATCGCTTAGACCGTCAGGGAATCATCTTTGTAGCGCAGTTACGGCAGAGATGCAAGTTATTTTAACACTTTGCTTCCTGGCCACAGGGAAAATGCAATTATGTAATGCTGATGATTTGGGACCATCACAATCCACCATCAGCAGGGTAGTGGCAAAAACTGTGACAGCCCTTGTAACACCTGACATAGTTTTTTATGTATTCTCTAGTTATATATGTTTTATTCACAAATTATTTTGAGTATTGAGTTACAATACTTTTATAATTGAGTGCCAACCTTAATACGATCTGCAGTTTGAGTAGTCCAGCATCCTGACAGTCGCCCACTCCACTGGCTTTTTCTCAGAGGATGCGGAGCACTACCTCTGCCACTGCGCTTAAAAGTTTAACTACAATAAAGGAATTGTAGCTCAATAGTCCAAATAATTGTAATAACTGTTGTTGTTCATCAGAAATATTGCAATATGAAACATCAATGCCAGATGTTGCCTTCTTGAGCGGAGATTTTCCTAACACGCTTTGGATAGAACATTGTACCATTTCCCCGCTTTCCTACAGGCTCCGAATGGTGGAGGCAAAGCTTGTAGTAAATGTTGTCTGCGATCTGCCTCCATGCCCCTTTTTTTATGACGACTTGTAAGTGAGGCTACATTTTCCCTTAACTATTTACTTTTTCGTGTCTATCTCCTCTACCAACATCACCGTTTCCTCCACAGTCCAATTCGGTTTTCTTTTTGAATCCATTTTGCTTAGCCTAACATTAGCCAACAAGGCATATTTTAGAATGAGGGTCTGTTTAACTTTATTGGAAACTTTTGTTGACCATGAAAGAATACCGATTTTCCAAAAGCAGATTGGTTCTTCCTCTTTGCAAATTCCGGTGATCGTTGACCTCATCTTAATCTTTTCATTTGCGGCACCCGTGATTGTCACAAAAACACAGTGTAAGCCACTTGATAACTACGTTTTGCTGACCACTTTAAGCGAAGAATGATTTCACTCCTAAGTAAGATCTTAGGAGGTGTGTTAAGTGTAATTACTCAGAATGGCTTTATATTTATTGGTGTTTATCTTGCCATTTAAAGGGTTGAGTGAACCTAAACCATGCCAGGAAAATGCATCCCATACCACAACATGGGAGAGCCAGAACCCTTCATTTACTCAAGTGTTTTCTTTGGTCAGTTACCTGTGTTTCACTTTCAGTAAGACAGTAAGACTTCATATATCTATTATCTAGTACCTTTGTTTATTTTTTTGAGACCCATGTGAACAAGGGGCAGTATTAATTAGTGAGCAGATGTTAGCCTAGCCAATTTGCTAGCTAATTAATACAGTATCATTGCTGTACCATTTTGCATTGTCCATTAACATGATAGAAGTGCATACAGCATCACAACGTCTGAATTGGCTTCAGTTAAACAGTGGCACTTGTCAGGATGGCTATATGCATTCTATGGTTCTGGCCTGTTCTGGGCTCAGAAGTTTAGGTGACTTCAAAGCCAAGCCCTGATAAGGCTATTAGATAAACACAGAGGAACCGAATAACTTGAAGGGGGAAGGGGGGGAGAGAGATAAAGCGGAGGATAATAGTGTTACTACTGGCCTTGCTATCTGGTACCTGGTATTCATTGCTTCATGTAATATGCCAACATAGTAGTTCAACAAACATTTCTGCACAAATCAAACGTATGTTCCACAAACCCCAACATGGCAATGTTTGGTATCATCATAAAAGGATAATTTCAGTGATAACCTTGAAAATATGTCTTGTGTTAAGGGACCCAAAATAAAAATATCAAAAGGGTTAAATATCCGATATTCTCTGTTACTCCACTGACTAGTAAGTAATTATGCAGGGACTAGGGAGAGAGGGGGATATTTTCTCCCCTCTCCCCTCTCCTTTGAACATTTAAAGTGTGGCCTGTTGATTTGTCTTGTAACTTAATAAACCAGCTCTTAATTTTAATTGAATCATGAGTTGACAAAGGTGTGCCTGTGCACATCAAATAATTGCTCAAATAATTGCTGTGCCTATCAAATAATTCGAGAATTTAATTGATAATTGGCATCCTATGTAATAATTATTGAAATAAAATAAAATATATTTTACCAGTGGTGTATAAAGTACCCAAAAGCCATACCTGAGTAAAAGTAAAGATACCTTACTGGAAAATTACTCTGGTCACCTATTAGAATATTCACTTGAGTAGGTGGCGGATGGCGTAGCGGTCTAACGCGCCACACTTTGGTGTGGTGTGCGTTGCCTATCAGGGACGCGGTTAGAAACCCGTGTCTTTCCCTTTTTCTTGACCAATCCGGTCCAATGGTCTTATATAGCCTGTAAAGTCAGGGCAGAACCCGTTATGCATGTTGTACATCCATAGCCCTGGGACAGAATATCCCAGTCATAAAACAAAATTAAAATAAAGTGCTCAGTACTTGAGTGCTGCTACCACATCATAACATAATCATCCACAAAATGACACAAAATCAAAACATGACTGAAGCAGCACTGAAAGTAATAACCCAGTCATTACTTTAAACTATAAAATTAGCTGTTCATCTTCAACAGAAGTTGGTTCTCAAAATTGTGTGAATTCAGTCTTGCTCTTCTTGGGCTGAAGACAAGTCCTGTGATGTTAAATAGCCTTTCACAGGCTGCTGAGGCAGGTAGAGGCGTGTTCTGCTTGCACACAGCTGGAAAGGACTTCAGCGAGTCCATATGATCTGCTGAAATGGCCAGGTATCTGTCCAGTTCTTTGGAGCTGTCTTGTGCTTGAGGCGCCTGCAAGGCAGAGAAGAAGCCTTCTTTATCAGATGAACTGGTGGCATCGCCTAGCTGCAGGGAGGGTGCTTCCATGTGTTGCTTGATGTAGTCCACCCCTGAAATATAGTGAGGATGGAGTGATAAAATGATAAATGATTAATCCTATAAATGATAGGATTAATACAACTTTCTAACATGTCATGATCCCAACCTAAGGTTTTGTACTAAACAGTTTGTTTTAATTTGAGGTGTATACATTTAGTGTCATGCATCCATAATCGATTTGTGAATTTGTCAATATTACAAAGTGTCAAAATGTACACCCATACACTTATTTTTCATTATCCCCATGTTGTCTTACCCATTCTGATTGTGGCATCATCCTTTGTCCAAGATGTTCGTAACTTTGGAAGAAGAATCGCAGCTGCGATCAACTCAGGGTCTTCTGTCATGTGGCCAAACCGATTCTTTATTCCCACCTGTATCAGAAATCACAAACGATTTATTGCCATGTAGGCTTCCACTTACTAGGAATTTGTTTTGGTACATTGGTGCATGACAGTAAACAATAAACAAACATTATGCAAGGAATGAGATACAATACAATATACCTGTAGGGCATCCACCAGAGACCTGCAGTATTTCAGTCGCAACTTGACTCTGTCAAGTTTGGCGGTTAGCAGGTTGATTGTTGTAAGTAGCCACCCCATCTGGACATTTGCTTCTGCTTGCAAGATGTTGGTTGCCTGGGCGACTGGGCTCATGGCAGCGGCATACTCTGTGAGGAATGTGAGTTCAGCTCGATTTAACCTGTGATGAAAACAAAAACAACAACATCGTTTTATAACAGTATATAACCATTTCATCGATTTCAACAAAAATAATTGCTGGCTAGTACACCATCACTTCAATGCAGTGCAGTTTTTTATCACAACCACTGGTGGCGCCAAAGTTCAAAATTTGCCAAAGTTATCTCATGCAGCTTTAACTAAATGGACCAATGATAAGTGGAAGTTGGGATACAACTGTGAAACAGTTATTAGTGCCCAAGAATGGGTGGGGAAACCCAGACAGTTCATCAATTATGAAATAATAAAACCATAATTCCTACTTACAATGGAACCTTCAAGTCTGTGCAGATGACTCTGATGGCCCCCTCTCCCTTGTCTTTGATGATCCTCAGCAGTCTTTCCACTACCATGAACAAGGAGTTCCACCTGGTAGCATTCGGGCGCAGCAGCTGGAGAGAGCACACATCTTCAACAGTTTCGACTGCAAGTGTGGATCTTCCACATTTAAAAGTGCATTACACTTGCCAAATGTTGAACGGTACACTTTCTTGTATGCCTCACTGGATGTTGCTTTCGTGGCATCAACCGTAGCTATTAGGTTGAGTAGGTGACAAGCACAGCGCTGGTGCTTTGGGAGCTCTAACTCCAAACCATCATCTTCATTCAGAAGAGCTGACACATCAACAAACTCCACTTCTTCAGCCTCGTCTTGATCCTCTTGATCCTCTCCATCTTCTCTTGGTTGAGATGAATCACCATCACTTCCAACTGGATTGTTGTTCTCATCTTCACCAAAAACCTGGAAAGTTTTTATGAAGTTGGAGCCATTGTCTGTTGTTGTTCTTACAATCTTCCCCCGAATTTTGAACTCGGAATGGATGTCATTCAGGGCGCTTGCAAACACATCAAATGTGTGTGAACCTCTCAGCTGTTTACAGGCTAGGGCTGCTGAGCATCCTTGGAGACTGTCAGGGTCAATCCAATGGGCAGTAACACCAATGAAGCTCCGCCTTCTGACAGACCAGCAGTCGGTGGTGGTGGCGATATGGTCAACTCCCCTCATGGCCTCAGTCACCGCCTTCTTCATTTCCTTGGAGGCATCATCGATCATGGAGCGCAGGGTCACCCGTGTCATCATTTTTGCATTAGGCAGCAGATCCTTCACAAAAACTTTAAATGGTTCTTGTTCAACCAGAGAGAACGGCCCTTGGGCCACATACTTTTCATGACAGCTTTGTCAATGGACCTACGATAAGAGGAGGGGGGGTTGGTTTTGCTACAGCAGCAGTGATGGAGAAAGGTACTGAAGATACACAATATATACAAAGATATACCTCTGAGACACAGTGCGGGTGCTGTTATACCTCTGAGACACGGTGCTGTTCACTATGGTGGTCTGCCTGCTGGTGGAGGAAGGAGTCGAGGGAGTCTCAGCCCTCTTTCTCTTTGTTCATGTCAGCTCTCCATATTTTTAAAGTTGGTGTACATGCTTTCTCTGAAACAGACTGCAGTGAGAAAGATACATTTTCTAAGCATACTAAGATGACTCAAATCAACTAAATCTGTCTCGCAACTGTCAACACTTCGTCAGCTGCCTAACTCGCTAGCAATCTGTCTACACGAATGATCTCATTCGATTCATGATAGCTAGCCAACGTCAGCCAGACATACGCCATGTTACCTTGTTATCCCCCCCTCTCTCCCCTGCCACAAATAGCTAATATTAGCTACACAATCCTGTGGGAACTGCTCTGAACAGGCTATGCTAATGATGATAAGTAACTAAACCTTAATGTTGCGGCTCACGGGATTCATCTTAATTTACCTCAATGTGTTTCTTGAGGTTGGACGGGCAGTTCTTGAATGCCAATATCTCCGTCGTTTTCGGAAGGCATAAGCGGCACTTCATTCGGTAGGACGAATCTTTTACTCCAAGATAAGAAAACATTTCTTGCAAATATGGGCAGGGGTGTCAAACTCATTCCATCGAGGGCCGAGTGTGTGCAGGTTTCTGTTGTAACCAATGCATTACACCAGGTGATTTCAATGAGGTTCCCTCCTTAGTTGAAGAAGTGAGCTGATTAGTGAAATCACCTGGTGTAGTGCATTGGTTGCAACAAAAACCTGCATACACTCGGCCCTCGATGGAATGAGTTTGACACCTATGGCCTAGGGTGTTCATCGTCTATACAGTCGTTTGTTGCCGGCGGAGTAACAGGTGCCGTTTCCAAATCAATCTCCATCATGAAGTCTTCTTCCCCAATGACTCACGTACTAGTCCGTCGACATGTCTGGACTTGAATGAAATTATAATTTTAACCGCGGCTTTGAGGGCACCTGTTTGCACTTGCACATTAATGTGATTAACCAATGATCTAACTTCTTGCAGTTGTGTTTCAAAACCAAATGTCTTCCAATTTTATTTTGTTGTAGTAACGAGTAACGAAGATGCTTATGGGAAATGTATTGGAGTAAAAGTATTAGTTTTCTTTGTAAAATGTAGAGAAGTAAAAGTGAAAGTCATCAGAAATAGTAAAGTACAGATACCCCAAAAAATGAAATACAAAGCCAGAGAGATCACCTTCATCCTATGGTGAAGCATTTCTATCCTGATGAGAGTAGTCTCTTCCAGGATGACAATGCCCCTATTCACAGGGCACGAGTGGTCCCTGAATGGTTCGATGAGCATGAAAATTATGTAGATCATATGCCATGGCCATCTCAGTCATCGGATCTCAACCTAGTCTAGTTTTCCACCACTATCAAGAAAGCACCAAATTATGGAATTTCTCATGGAAGAATGGCATTGCATCCCTTCAGTAGAGTTCCAGACAGTTGCAGTATCTATGCCAAGGTGTGTTTAAGCTGTCTAGGTACTCTCTTTTCTGAAACTGAATTCTTTGAGAGCAGCATATTTTGTGGCAAAGGAAAGCTTAGCATTTTTCAAAATTAACAGTTTGGTTTCCTTACAAGAGAGCAAATGGAGCAAAAATTGGCCCATCACACCAATGTGATCATACATATATTAACATGATAGAACATATAGCAGTTAAAATGAGAAATGAGAAGTATCAGTCTGACTGTTGATGAAAGCAATGCCTTTGGCAGATGTTATCTTATCATTTACCTGAGAGGATGTGGAAAACATACTCCGTGGCCTGGTTGAGCTTGATGAGGGAAGAAGAGTGGAGGCTGTGAATCAGGTACTTTAGAAGAGCCACATGAATGCAGACCTGGATGATGAATATTTAAAGTCTGATCTGATCAGCATTGCCAGATGGGAGCCTCAGTCACGACAGGGAGAGAGAGTGGCCTGGTTGCAAGGCTGAAGTGAAATTTCCCTTCCCACAAGAGTGTGCATTGCGTTGGCTGAATATATTGGATTGACAGGATGTAACCACTTAGAAATATTTATGTGGAAGTTGTATACATTGTATCACCAATCTCCCAAAAATACTAAATACATTTACTGCTCACTGAGGCGGCCTCCCAAGTCAACATAAAGCTGCTGAATATAGGACAAATCTTCATCATCTGCTAGGTTGTGAACAGCTTCAGTACGGTGCAAGGAAATATTGGTATCTGAAAATATTTCTCAGCTCTAGCAGAACAGATGAGAACGGCCTCAGGAAGTAACACGCACAGCCATTGAGACACTGAGCCCAGAAATTACAGTGGGATGCTAAAACGACTGACAAGAAAAGGCTTTGTTACAGACCTAACGACAGTGAAAGATGTGCTGCAAGAATTGTAAAGCCTCTTATCGAAACTGCAAGTGAGTAATCACACTGTGCTTTTAACAGGCATTTTGCATTTATTTTGCTGGTTCACCTAAGATGCGTGAATCTGTGATGTGCTTTAAGAGTGTTAGAGATTATGATATGGACATCCTTAACAGACGCCAGTAGATACATCAGGCTTACAATGGAGATCTTGTAGGCCATGGAGACCCATGATGGAAAGTCAATGCAGAAGGCAGAAGCATGTTTGATGGTGGGAACATTCAAGGGTGTCACCCCGGATGCCAGCACGGAGCAAGTAAACAAGCTCCAATTCATACAGGCAGTAATTGACAACCTCTCCACCTGATTCAAACCGCACAAACTGGGGCAGGAGGCGTGTCAAGCAAAGGCCCAGAGCATCATCTGCCATGACATCAGAGCAGATGTTTATGGTCAGCGGATGTCACAGTAGGCACCACCAGGGACCTCCCCTCTGGACCTCGAAAAACACTAAATCCCAGTGCAGCAATGAGGACAGTGTGCTGTAGGAATGAGATGTTCTGGCTTGCTGTGCTCATTGGGATAAAGATCCCTACGGCATTTATGTGTGTATCCAAAAGTGTATGGCTGTTAACTATGGTGGTTTGGTGGCTGGTTTAACGAGAAACTCCCAAACTGGGCCGCTCAGGCGCCTCCCACCCTTCCCCCACGCCAATTTTGCTGGCTATATATGCAATCCCTGCCCACCTCATTTTCCCAGGGCATCAATGTCTGACAATAATTGGTTCTGAGTTCACAATCTTAGTTTAGTGAAATGAATGAATATATCCATTAGGGCGATAGTAGTTAATGTAAATTTTGTCACTTAAAATGTATCACTAAAGCCTTGTGTGATATTGTCCTAAAGAAAAAGAAAATTATGATACATATGTGCAGTGACGTAATGGTAAATATATTACATTACAAAAAATGAATTCCATTGAAAAGAGTACTCTGATGTTTTGCAGATGCCATTGCATGGAATGACTTGGGAGCCATACAGGTAAAGTACCTATTTCAAGGGTGCTGCAGCACTGCTCCACCCATGATTGAAACCTAAAACTATACCCCCTGCTAAAAGCCTAGAGATTGAACCTTTTATTCTCACCGATGTCTGTAAAGTAACTCTATGAATGAAGGAAGGAATCTAGCAGGGTTAAGAACCCACATCACCAATACCAGTCTGCTGATTAATGCGCTGAATGCTAATTTTTAAAAATGAATAAATAATCACAAATAGACACATTACAGAAAGGAAAACGAAATTTCAGGCATACTTTGGCATTGCCTTATCGAAGCATAAAAGGCCAGACATTTATGTTGAACTGTGTGAATAAATCACATTTCTTGTTTATGGGGGGTCGAAATCAGGAGGATTATGGGGATCGACACCAGGAGGAGTTTTGGTGAAATGGCATCTTCTCTTCCGAGTGTCCTGGTCAAATTCCCACAAAAAATCTGGCCACCTAACCATCCCCTACATCTGATTGGCTACACAATCCTTTACATTCCCAAACCACATTCATTCCTGAGGTTGTCACTGCATATAAGTCGTCAGTTGATCTACGTGGTTAAATAAATGTAAAACAAATGTCTGTTTTTTAAATTGGCCAAGTTCCTAAAACAATCAGCAAAGACAGGTTGGTAGAATTGTTTATGAATCAAAGTTTATTTATTTATTGCTAGATTAAATAACGATAGACAGGTTCCACCTGGGAGGCGACTGGATGACTTTCAATCTTGCATTCTCTGGGTCTTCCTGGCACTTCTCAGACTGTGTGAAAAATATTTCATTTATTCTAGTGTGTTAAATGTCTCTGGACCAACACATAGGAGGGAAGCCCCCTGACAGAAGATGTGTTGATTTTGGTTGGTCTTGGCTAACCTCTGCCATATAAGTTCGTGCTGCATGTTTTTTATTCCGCTTAACATACTCTTTGGTCTTTTCCTCCTTCTCTTTCTGTTTCAGTTCCTCCTGGGCCATCGTCCTGCAACACAGAAAGAACAGAGGCTTCAGCTTTCCTGGACAAGTCAGTGCTATCACACCCCAACTCTAGTGTTATAGTTACAGAAGGTATGGTACATAGCAGAGGTGTTATGGTACACATATTCGTACCAAACTGTTTGGTATTGGACTTTTGGTTCGGTATGCAATGTGAATCGAATGAATGCAATCTTGCTTTAACCACTAACGCACGTGCAGAACCTTTTTTGTATGTGCAGAACTTAATTCAACCCCGCCAAAGATAACCTGCGCAAAGGGCCAGTTGTTGTTTGTTCAGCCCACGTACGTCCATGGCATAGATATAACAACGTTTTAATATCTGGTCTATGGCACACCACTGAACCAGAGATTAACTTCGCACAGCCATAGGTGTTTTTATAGCAGTGGATCTGCGACCATACTCTGTTGTTGAGAACACAGGTTTTAAACATATGTTGAAAGTGATTGAGCCTCGCTACGAATTTCCCTCTCATTCACATTTCAGTACTTTTTTCAGTACATTATGGCCAATTAGCCACTGTTTACAAAGGTCATAATAAATGAATGTTTTGCATCTTTTTTCCCCCGCTGTACCGAAAACGTACCAAACCGTGACTTCAAAACCGAGGTACATACCGAACCGTGATTTTTGTGTACCATTAAACCCCTAGTACAAAGTGAAGGTTTTGGGAATTTTTGATGAATCACTACATGAGGACCCAATCTTTGGCATGTTGAATCACTTATATCGATTACATTTAATCAATTAAAACTTGGGGATCATGGTAGAAGCGTTCACGTCGCAATCCCTGTCAGGCTTAAACAAACCTGCGAATTCTACCAAAAACTCTGAAGCCGAGCTGAAAGACAACGATGTCCAGAAGCTCAATAAATGACAGCAGCCCCCCAGCCCGGAGCAGGAAGAGAGGCCAATGCCCGCCTTTAAGGCCAGCACTGACTATTATATCTCTTAATGTTGAAGGACTGTCTGCAACTAAAGAAGAACTTGTTGCAAAACTCTGCAAAGAATACCAGTGCAATATTTTCTGCCTACAAGAAACCCACCGTGGACCAAAAAATGTTGTTAGCAAAAAAATGGGACAATCGCCGAATCAACATCAAAGAGCGATGAAAACAACATTGAAGTCCTAACCACTGAGCTCCAAGGAGTTACCATCACCTCAGTTTACAAACCGCCTCCCATACCCATGGAGATGCCTGAAATACCATCATCCGGAAAACCGAAGATTGTGATCGGAGATTTCAACAGCCATAGCACGCAATGGGGATACGCCAACAACAACGCAGATGGAGATGCAGTAGAAATGTGGGCTGAAAACAGCCAGCTCAACCTGATCCACGACGCAAAACAACCAAAGTCCTTCAACAGTGGACGATGGAGAGCAGGCTACAACCCTGATATTGTGTTCGTCAGCCGCAAGATTGCCGGATTAAGCAAGAAGCTGGTCCTGGAACCACTGCCAAGAACCCAACACCGTCCCATCAGCATCACAATCAATGCTGCCACAGTCCCATTCCGAAGAAGATTCAACTTTGGAAAAGCGAACTGGCCTGGCTTCCAAGAAGATCTTGAAAGGAAGATTGCCCATCTCCCAGCGGACCCCAAGAACTATGACAAGTTCACCAAGCTTGTGCATAAAGCAGCCCGCAAGAACATCCCAAGAGGCTGCCACACACAATACATCCCGGGCCTTGACGCTCCAAGTACCGAACTGTATGAGCGATACCAACAGCTCTATGAATCTGACCCCTTTGCTGAAAGTACCACAGAAGTAGGTGAGAGACTCATGACCTCCTTATCAGAACATCGCCAGCTGAAATGGAAAAACCTGTTGGAGACAACTGATATGTCGAAAAACAGCAAAGAGGCATGGAGCCTCATCCGAAAAATCAGCAACGATCCATCGACCCCAACTCGGCAACAATATACCACCATTGCCAACCAAGTTGCGCACCAGCTGCTGCTCAATGGGAAATCCACCACCAAACAGCCAAGACCAAAGGTAGACCGAGTAAAGCACTCCCAAACCATGGGACTGACTAAGCCGTTCTCCCTTGAAGAGCTCAATACCAGCATCAACACCCTTAAGACCGGTAAAGCCATCGGACTGGATAACATTTTCACTGAAGAGATCAAGCACTTTGGACCTCTGATGAGGAAATGGACCCTCGAGCTGATGAATAAATGTATGCTGACAAAAAACATCCCAAAGACCTGGAGGAAAACCAGGATTATTGCCCTTCTCAAACCAGGTTAAGATCCAGCGCATGCAAAGAGCTTTCACCCAATCTCTCTGCTATGCCACCTCTACAAGCTCTTTGAGCGCTTGATTCTTAACAGGCTTGCCCCTGTTGCTGAACCAACCATCATCCCTCAGCAAGCCGGATTCCGACCTGGCAAATCTACAACAAGCCAACTTCTGAACCTCACTCAACACATTGAGGATGGGTTTCAGAAAGGACGGGTAGATCTGTCTTGTTGATCTGTCTGCCGCGTATGACACTGAACCATCGCCTCCTCCTAAAAAAGACCTTGGAGTTGACAAAAGACCTGGCACTCACAGACCTCATTGGAGCCCTCCTGAAAGATAGGCGCTTCTTTGTTGTCCTGAATAACAGGCAAAGTCGCTGGCGACGACAACGGAATGGCCTACCTCAAGGTAGTGTGTTGGCCCCACTACTTTATAACATCTATACCAACGACCAGCCAATGGACCAGAACACTGAGCATTTCATCTATGCCGACGATCTCTGTGTAACATCCCAAGAGAACACGTTTGAAGCAATAGAAGTAAGCCTCACCACAGCCCTAGATGAGCTACTCCTCTACTACGAGCACAACCACCTACATGCTAACCCTGCAAAGACCCAAGTCTGCTCTTTCCATCTCAGGAACCGTGAAGCCAACCGACCTCTTAACATCAAATGGTCTGGAACACCACTTGAGCACTGTACCCATCCTGTCTACCTTGGAGTAACCCTGGACCGCACTCTCTCCTTTAAGGAGCACATAAAAAATACAAAATACAAAGTCGGTTCCTGAAACAACATCTTACAGAAACTGACCAACTCCAAATGGGGAGCCACAGCACACACATTAAGATCCACTGCTCTGGCTTTGTGCTATTCCTCTGCGGAATATGCATGCCCTGTTTGGGAGAGATCAACCCATGCCAAGAAACTTGACCCAGCATTGAACAACACCTGCCGCCTGATCACTGGCTGCTTGAAACCCACCAACACAAGCAACTTGCACCTCCTCGCTGGCATTGCCCCTGCTGATATCAGACGGGAAGTTATTATTAAAGCTACTAGTGATGAACGCCATCTCCTCCATGGATGTCACCCTCCGGCCCAGCGGCTAAAGTCAAGAAGAAGTTCTCAGCCATGTCCAGCCCCTAACAAAGTCCCGGGAAGAAACCAGAATCCCAACTCTGGATGGGAAAGCTTGAAAATGACCCCCCTCCAACTGTCATGGGAATACCCCCCACTGAAGACCTTCCCCCTGGCCTAGAAGCACCATGGGCTCAGTGGAAAACACTCAACCGCCTGAGAACGAGAACGGGACGGTCAAAAGCTGCTCTGGCCAGATGGGGCTACAAGACTGGCCCAACCACCTGTGAATGTGGTGAAGCAGACCACACTATGGAGCACTGCCTTGTCTGCTCTCTACTACCCAACGCTTGCAGCTCAAAAGACCTTGCAGTGTTCAACAAAAATGCAAAGGACTGTGTACAGAAATGGGAAAATGTCATATAAACACCACGCTTCAAAGAAACGAAAAGAAGAATTAAAACTTCTGTGTCGGTCACCATATTTACAATGCAATGTGTGTACAAGGCTAATAGGTCCATTGATAGCATGTTGATGGGCACTCACTCTTGAAGAGTACGCTCCTGCTGTATGAGTGTGGTCACTTACTGCTCAATGATGTTAATCCTCCCTTTCAGCTGAGCGTTCTCACAGCTAAGAGCCTTGAGCTAAGAGAGAACTGATCACAGTTAGGGACTTCAGCAATCATCAAAACATTTACTTGCCAAACAAGTGGTTGGAAGGGAAAATAATTAACTTACATCATCAAAGCTAAGGATATATATTGGTCGAGTCCAGGCCTTTTAACATGATCCCACACCTAATTTCATGATAAACTAGCATTTTGTTACAATTCACCAGTAGGCCCAACAGCCCATTCCAGCTTCTCACCTCTAGCTCCTTGTTCAAAAGTTGGGTTGAAAGCAGCTCTTTTTCAACTTGTTCAATCTTGAGGTCACGGTCATATCTAAGAGCCTTGATCTTATCTGGAGCACAAATGGTCACATTTCAGGGAGGGGATTTGCTAATTGTTGGTTAATAAGAACTGTTCTCTACAGTATGTGCTGTACCTTCCAGCACACATCTCTGTTGTTCTTCTGCAGACAGTTTTTCTGCGGAGGCGATGCTGTTCATCTGTGTCAAAAGGACATTCATGTGTAGTTTGTACACCTGTCTCTACAGCTAAATATTGATTTTGAAAAAGTAGATATTTGGCATAAGAGTCAACAAGCCATGGCCATAATAATTTTCATAATGATCATGATTTAAAAATATCCATGGCTTTTGCAGTAATGTTATGATGTACAAATGGCTGTAAAAAAATGAAATAATAAGAGGTTAGGTCTTGATTTAATCAGCATTTGTCTAACTTTTGCCTCAAAATTAAATGCAAATGTTTTTATGTTTTTTTAAACACAGTTTAGCGAGTTCAGCAATCATCAAAACATTAACTTGCCAAACAAGTGGTTGGAAGGGAAAAAAATGCACTTACATCATCAAAACTAAGGATAAATATTGGTCGAGTCCAGGCCTTATGTTTTTTAACATGATCCCACACCTAATTTCATGATAAACTACCATTATGTTACAATTCACCAGTGGACACCAGTAGGCCCAACAGCCCATTCCAGCTTCTCACCTCTAGCTCCTTGTTCAAAAGTTGGGTTGAACGCAGCTCTTTTTCAACTTGTTCAATCTTGAGGTCACGGTCATATCTCAGAGCCTTGATCTTATCTGGAGCACAA
Organism: Aldrovandia affinis; assembly: GCA_029706075.1. Taxonomy (NCBI): domain Eukaryota; kingdom Metazoa; phylum Chordata; class Actinopteri; order Notacanthiformes; family Halosauridae; genus Aldrovandia; species Aldrovandia affinis. The sequence goes on along the minus strand of JAINUG010000003.1, from coordinate 4,804,128 downwards.
ATGGTCACATTTCAGGCAGGGAATTTGCTAATTGTTGGTTAATAAGAAATGTTCTCTACAGTATGTGCTGTACCTTCCAGCACACATCTCTGTTGTTCTTCTGCGGACAGTTTTTCTGCAGAGGCGATGCTGTTCATCTGTGTCAAAAAGGACATTCATGTGTAGCTTGTACACCTGTCTCTACAGCTAAATATTGATTTTGAAAAAGTAGATATTTGGCATAAGAGTCAACAAGCCAGGGCCATAATCATTTTCATAATGATCATGATTTAAAAATATCCATGGCTTTTGCAGTAATGTTATGATGTACAAATGGCTGTAAAAAAATAAGAGGTTAGATCTTGATTTAATCAGCATTTGTCTAACTTTTGCCTCAAGTCCAGGCCTTAATGTTTTGGACGAGTCCAGGCCTTAATGTTTTTTAACATGATCCCACACCTAATTTCATGATAAACTAGCATTTTGTTACAATTCACCAGTGGACACCAGTAGGCCCAACAGCCCATTCCAGCTTCTCACCTCTAGCTCCTTGTTCAAAAGTTGGGTTGAAAGCAGCTCTTTTTCAACTTGTTCAATCTTGAGGTCACGGTCATTGATCTAAAATAGACACACAGGAAATATGATGATGAAGTGTTCTTCAAGACCACATACTTTCCTGGACTCAATGAATATTTGTCCTTAAATTTTAACTCAATGAAAAGCCAGTTTTTTTCTTCACATAGCCTGGAAAGTAAAGTTAGTGTCTGCTGGACCAAAATTAATAAAATACACTTTCAATATAATTTTGAATCACAATTCAAATTATTGTAGCGCCCGAGTAGGCGCTTCCTATGGCGTCATTATAGAGGGGAAATACCTTTCGGCACGCTGGCTCCACCCCCGCGCCGTGTTGGGAACCCCGGGTCTAATTCCACAGCTGACGTGCGTAAACGCAATTACAAAATAATAAAAAGAGCGCTCTAACACAGGTGCGCTGTTGGGAGTAGGTACGAGATTAGGTGGGTGAGAGTTTGAAGAGAGAGATAGAGTTTTTTTTGGGATTATTTTGTGGCAATCGGACAGATTATTTTTTGGATAAACGACAAAGGATTGGACGACGACGACGACAAAGGAATTACCCCGGAACGGACAAAGACAACGGAATTGGATCACGGAGAACACAACATCGAGAGCGAAAGTTTGTGGACATTGTTGTATTTCCAGTGACATTTGTTGCAAGCCGTGTTTCCCTGCCACGGGAGCGGCATTTCCTTCCGCGGAAACCTCCGCTGTAATTAATAAATCTGTTTTGATTTTGAACTGTCTCCATTTTTATCGTTGTATATTGATTAAGTTATCCATTATTGGCAGAGTGGAAACCCCACACCCTTGGTTGCGCTACATGTGGTGGAGTATGCGGGCAACTATTGAGCCATTTAATAAATAACTTACTCTGTACAGCGTGAAATGGAGGCGATCATTAGACAGATAGAGAAAGGTCACGCTGCGCAGCTGGCGCACAACCAAGCGCTGCTGGATGAGCAATGGCAGTAGACAACCCTTCTGCGCCAGGAAATAGCCCGGCTGTCAGCTATCACAACCTCCCCCCGACCAAACCCCAGTGCGTTCATGGTGAAGATGACCGCGGAGGATGACGTTGAGGCGTACCTCCAAACCTTTGAGCGAACGGCGACCCGAGAAGAGTGGGCTCCAGGGCAATGGGCCGGACTGATAGCTCCATTCCTGTCCGGGGCGGCCCAGCACACGTACCAGGATCTGGATGAGGTCCAGGCCGCGGACTACACCGTCCTGAAGAGGGAGATTCTGCGTCGGGCAGGGCACAGTCTCATCGGCCAGGCACAGAAGTTCCACAATTGGACCTTCGACGCCACATTACCGCCCCGAGCCCAGATGCACGACCTGATCCGCCTGGCCAAGAACTGGATGACCACGGAACCAACCGCCCTAACGCCAATGGAACGGTTTGTCGTCGACAAATTTTTGCGCTCCCTACCGTTTTAAGCCAAGAAGTTGGCAAGCCAGGCGAACCCCCAGAGCACAGACGGACTGGTGGAGCTGGTAGAGGGATACCAAGCCGCTGTAGAGGTCCTGCGCAGCAGCCAACTTCCCAGTCCCGAACTGGAGAAACCCGAAGCCTCGGTCCGAACACGGGAAAGACCGAAACCGGACGGGATGACCGGGACGAGACTCAGAGAAGGTAACCGGGCACCGCCCAGCCCGCCAAGGCGACGCCCCTTCATGACTGAAGACCGCCGGGCGTGTTTTGACTGTGGAGAGGGGGGACATATATCCTGGAATTGTCCCCAACGGGACGTGGTGATGCAGACCGCATCCGCCACCGACGCCCCGCCCGCCATACCCTGCGGGTTGCTGCCGTCCTGCTGGGCCACCGAGGGTTGCCCATCGCCTCTGACGCCGGTGAGGGCCAACGGCAAAGACACCACAGCCCTGCTCGACTCCGGGAGCATGGTGACCCTGGTCCGCCCCGAGTACGCCCGGGCGGAACTTCAACCCGAGATGATGGCCATTTCCTGCATCCATGGGGAGAACAAAGATTACCCAGTGACCCTCTTGCGGGTACAAACGACAAAGGGGCAATACATCGGAAAAGCCGGAGTTGTCGAAAACCTGCCGGTTCCGGTGCTACTGGGACGGGACTGCCCAATCTTTCCCCAGCTCTGGACAGGGATGCGGGGGGAAGAGGGAAGGCGGCGAAAGATGAGACGTGGCCGAAAAAGGGAAGCAGCAAGGGCAACCCAAGGCCCCCCACTGTGCGAAGTTCAGGACGCGGATCCACCGCCCTCATCAGAGGTGGGGTCCGAATCCGAAGCGGTCGAGGCCGCCAGACTGTGCGGATTCCAGGGAGTGGACCCACAGCCATCAGCAGAGGGGCCGGCAGAGGACGGCACTGCCGAGGCAACCCCAATGGAGGAAGAGCCGATATGGGCAGAATTGTTCCCGATGGGCCACGAGGAGGCGCCCGAATCCCCGGCCTTGACGGGACGGTTCGGGGCGGCACAACTGGAGGATCAGAACCTGAGACACGCTTTACAACACATCACGGTGGTTGATGGGACACTCATGGAGGGGGTAAGCGACAAAAGTTACCCTCATTTTGCCATTTAAAAGCGGCTCCTATACCAGGTGGTCATGAGTGAAGGACGAGAGATAGAGCAGCTGTTAGTGCCACACTCCATGGTAAACACTGTTTTACAGTTGGCTCATGCGCATGTGCTGGGGGCGCACTTGGGGGTCGAGAAGACCTCCGACCGGATCAAGGCACGCTTCTATTGGCCGGGGATAAAACGCACGGTCGAGAAATTCTGTCGAGAGTGCCGGGAATGCCAGAGGGTGGCGCCCAAGCCCAAGTATAAGAGCCCTTTAATCCCGTTGCCCATAATATCTGTTCCCTTTAGCCGGATCGTGTTGGATCTCGTCGGGCCCCTCCCAAAAAGCAGCAAGGGGTTCCAATACATCCTGGTCATCTTGGACTACGCCACACGGTACCCTGAAGCCATTCCCCTGCGCACGATGGCCACCAAGGGCATCGCACGAGAACTGATGCTGCTGTTTTCCCGGGTCAGCATACCTGACGGACCAGGGAACCCCCTTTATGAGCAAGGTGATGCGAGACCTATGCCAGTTACTGGAGATCAGGCAGATGCGTACGTCAGTGTACCACCCCCAGACTGATGGTCTTGTGGAAGGTTCAACCGAACCCTAAAGAGCATGTTGCGGAAGGTGATGGAGGCGGATGGCCGAAACTGGGACCAGCTATTCCCCTTTCTGATGTTCTCGGTCAGAGAGGTACCACAGGCATCTATGGGCTTCTCACCCTTCGAGCTGCTATATGGCCGACGGCCACGGGGCATGCTGGACCTGGCCAAGGAAGCCTGGGAGGCCCAGCCATCCCCCACCGAACTGTAGTAGAACACGTGACCGAGATGAGAGAGCGGATGGCCACCCTGTGGCCCATCGTCCGCGAGCATATGCAGGAGGCGCAGCGGCGCGTCTACAATCGCGGGGCACAGCTCCGTGAATTTCAGCCCGGGGATCAGGTGCTGGTGCTGATCCCCATATCCCAGTGCAAGTTCCTCGCCCGCTGGAAAGGACCGTACGAGGTCCTAGAGAAAGTGGGCGAGGTTAATTATAGGGTAAGTCAACCCGACCGTCGCAAGAAAACCCAGCTGTACCATGTTAACCTTTTGAAAGAGTGGCATGTCAGCGACCAGGTCCCAGAGGGCGGACTGCTGCAGTGTTTTACAGCCAGCCAGGTGGACGAGGTTCCGCTAGGGGAGCAACTGAGCGCGGCCCAACGACAGGAGCTACAGGAGCAGGTGGGCCGACATAGAGATGTCTTCTCGATGGACCTGGGGGAGACTGACGTCATTGAACACCACATCCTCACTCCCCCGGGAGTCAAGGTAACCCAGTGGCCATACCGCATTCCAGAGGCGCGGCGTGAAGCAGTACGCCGCGAAGTGCAGGCAATGTTGGCGGCCGGGATCATTGAGGAGTCCCGTAGTGAGTGGTGCAGCCCCATAGTCCTGGTCCCCAAGCCTGATGGAACGATCAGGTTCTGTAACGATTTTAGAAAACTGAATGCAATTTCAAAATTTGATGCATATCCCATGCCTAGGGTGGATGAGCTGATCGAGCGGCTCGGGACAGCCAGATACATCAGCACGCTGGACCTGACGAAGGGGTACTGGCAGGTGCCCCTGACACGGGAGTCCCGGGAGAAGACGGCGTTCGCTACCCCGGATGGCCTATATCAGTACCGAAACTGCCGTTCGGGTTACACGGGCCCTCCCCACCTTCCAGCGGATGATGGATCAAATACTGCGGCCCCATCGAAAGTATGCCGCCGCGTGCTTGGACGACATTGTCATCCATGGAGAAGACTGGGGGACACATCTCAAGCAGATGCAAGAGGTACTGCATGCACTAATAGGGGCGGGGCTGACAGCAAACCCCCGGAAGTGCCACCTTGGGCTACAGGAGGCCGAGTACCTGGGCTACACCATTGGCCGAGGGTTGGTCAAGCCCCAAGCGGCCAAGATTGAATCTCCGGAATTGGCCCCGCCCCACGACCCAGAAACATGTGCGTACATTCATCGGGCTGGCCAGTTATTACAGGCGATTTATCCCCAACTTTGCATCCCTTGCTAGCCCGTTGACCGACCTGACCCGGAAAAAGTTGCCGCGACAGGTGGAGTGGACCGAGACTGAGGAGGCCGCCTTCCAGAACCTCAAGGCGGCGCTCTGTTCCGGACCGGTGCTGGTCACTCCCAACTTCCGAAAGCCCCTGCTGGTCTCAAGTACAGGGGGGTGATGAACACCCCGTGATGTACATAAGCCGTAAGCTTCTGCCGAGAGAGACGAGGTACTCGACGGTGGAAAAAGAGTGCCTCGCTATCAAATGGGCACTGGAGACACTCTGTTATTATCTGTTAGGGAGGAAATTCACGCTAGTAACAGATCATGCCCCGCTTGTTTGGATGTCAAAGAATCGCGAGAGTAACGCAAGAGTGACCCGCTGGTTTCTGTCCTTACAGCCATTTAATTTTGATGTGCTCCACAGGTCCGGCGTCAATCATGGAAACGCGGACGCCCTCTCACGAAGAGAAGCCCTGTGGTGCCAGGCCGCCCCCCCCTCCGGGTTGGAGCTGAGGGGGAGGGTGTGTAGCGCCCGAGTAGGTGCTTCCTATGGCGTCATTATAGAGGGGAAATACCTTTCGGCACGCTGGCTCCACCCCCGCGCCGTGTTGGGAACCCCGGGTCTAATTCCACAGCTGACGTGCGTAAACGCAATTACGAAATACCCCGGAACGGACAAAGACAACGGAATTGGATCACGGAGAACACAACAACGAGAGTGAAAGTTTGTGGACATTGTTGTATTTACAGTGACATTTGTTGCAAGCCGTGTTTCCCTGCCACGGGAGCGGAATTTCCTTCCGCGGAAACCTCCGCTGTAATTAAAAGATCTGTTTTGATTTTGAACTGTCCATTTTTATCATTGTATATTGATTAAGTTATCCATTTTTGGCGGAGTGGAAACCCCACACCCTTGGTTGTGCTACATTATGTTGATTGAATCCAGGCAACTATATCGGAAAAATGCAATGACACTACAGTTATGTAAGGTATTGTTTGGACTCACCCACGTCTCCAATGACAGCTCGGTTTGCTTGGTTTTCTCAAGTTACTCCTTAAGTAATTTTACCACTTTTTTAAGCTTCCAAATCCACTGTGTGTAACTGAAATAGACAGCACATTCAGGCTTTCACTGCACATGTGATTTTTACCCCATAATTCATGCAATAACCTTGGTGACTCCCCACATTTGTGCAACATATTGTAGCGCCCGAGTAGGCGCGTGCTATGGCGTCATTGTGGAGGGGAAATACCTCTCCACCCGCTGGCTCCACCCCCGCGCAGAATTGGAAACCCCGGGTCTAATTCCCCAGCTGAAGGACATAAACACAAATTAAGAACGATTAAAAGGTGTGCTCTCCCTCAGGTGCGTTGTTGGGAGTAGGCACGAGATTGGGTGGGAGAGAGATAGAGAGAAAGTTTTGTTTGTGATTATTATTTTGTGGCAATCGGACGGATTCTTTTTTGGATAAACGAAAACAGATTGGACGACGACAAAGGAATTACCCCGGAACGGACAACAACGACGAAGAATTGGATCACGGACAACACAACAATGAGAGCTAAAAGTTTGTGGACATTGTTGTATTGCCAGTGACATTTGTTGCCAGCCCTGTTTCCCTGCCACGGGAGCGGCATTTCCTTCCGCGGAAAATCTCCGTTGTAATCAATAAACCTTGGTTTAATTTTGAACTGTCTCCATTGTTTCGTTGTTTATTGATTAAGTTATAGATTATTGGTGGAGTGGAAACCCCACACCCGTGGTTGCGCTACAATATAAACACACCTCTTCTCCATAAATGATTTGTGTAGGTCGCAAAGTTACAACATTGAACTATGGCACAGTTTATCTGGATTTCATTTTATTTCATTAAGTCTTCAGAACAATGTGGTGTCCATTGAATGGATTCAGTTATAACAACTCAAATACCAAGATCCTAAACTTGATTCCAGCAAATTTTAACTAAACTAATTTTGTATGCCACGTATGCAAAAGTCTACTGCCTGTTCAGCATCTTGTTCGATACTTACTGCTGTAGAACATCCATATCCCGCTGCTGCCCTTCGAGGATGGAATCAATGAAGTGGTGGAGGGAAGCGACCTGATCCTGCTCATTTGTGAAAATGCGGTGTTAATACAAACGGTCAATTATTCCTGCCATGGATTCCATATAAATGTCAGTTCTGAATGCATTTCTGAATCCAAGATGCATACAAAAAAGATGCAAGGTGTTACTGATAATATTCAAAAAATATACATATATATGCAAACTGTCCATGTTAACTCACCCAGCGAGCAGAAAACTCCAACTCATCCAATGCTTCAACTTGGTATAATACCTACAGAATGGACAAGTGCAGGAAAATATGTTAATCCATACAGTATTCCTAAGACCCAACATGTACAGGAAAGGAAGGAATTCTGAAACGTACTTCTTCAGATATGTTCAACTTCCATTGAAGCTCTTCACACTTATCTTCAAAAACTTTAGTCAGTACCCGCAAGGTTTCATTTTCTTTTACTAAAATAAAAACAATCCTTGTCACATATTGTTTACCCTATATGTTTTAGTACAGAAATAAACTGGCATGTTAAGATGTTGACATTTTGAAATATATCTAAAATATATATATATTTTTAAAAACTTACGCAGACGTTTCCAGCTTTTGAACTAGAGTAGATGAGAGAAAACATATTTTTTTAAAACAAATTCCATACAGGGCAAAGTAGTGAAGAATAGCTCAGCCAATTACTTTACTATTTACTAATTGAAGTGCTTTAAAGCGTTCCGGACACTTTTTACAGAGATAAAAATGGAACCAGGCTTACAGGGAGCACTGCTCTCCGAAGAAGGGCTAGAATTACAAGGAGCGCTGATGAGTTTGACTGCCATAAGTAAGATGGGGTCTGGGATCCATGTCCTCGGTGGGATAACCATGAGCTGAACAAAAAAAAAATGTTAAAAACCCTGCTCCCTGGAACTATACTGGGTTTACAGTCAGTTATAGCCCATATTAATACACAAACACATTTCATTCAATTGAGCTTAAATATGTTTTAAAATTCAGCAAAAAATACAATTATACCTACCTTTCGCTTAAGTTTCGTATGGCATAATTACCCCTGATATGACACTTATAAAAGCATTACCTAGTAAAGCCATAGCATAGGCCTATATCTAACACCGAATGCCCAATGCATTATGAAAAATATGTAGATTACAGCCTAGAAAATCTATAACTCTAAAAAGTATATACCATTTAAAATCCTAATCAATTAAGGATGGGTGGAGTCAGTATTCTGGGTGAGCTGAATTGTATTTTACATTATCATTAACATTATGATACTATAGTATAGTTTAGCAAACATGAATATTCATGTTAGTAAATCTAGATATAAAGCTACAGAAAGCAGAAAAACCATGTTGACTATCAATGCGCTACTGGCAGAGCAGCTGGCTAGTTAACGTTATTAAAGGGACTGGATTAATTTGCTAGTTTGGCTAGTAGTAGTAGTAGATGATGATAATAATAATAATAATAATCTAGCTCTAGTGCTTGCTAACAACTGTACTGTAGATCAAAGTATGATCGACCTACCATCCATAACATGTTTGATCACTAAAATCAAGTTTGGCAAGGTAGGAAGGGCAATGATGTCTATCTGTGAAAGCTCCACCATTGAATTCTCACAGATGTGAGTCAAGTACAGTACAGTACAATAGCAAGCTATACTCACCACAGTAGAAAATACATTCTTCTGGTCACTAGCTTGACCCTATAGGAAATATGTTTTACAAACATTGATCTTGTTGTTACAACCTAAACTAAAAGAATGATATCTTAACTATGTTTGATGATTTGTAATAGTCTAATTAATAGGTATTGCAAACAACTTACACTTTCTTGACATACGTCTGCCTTCTTTATGTCAATATTTTCATTGCCGAGCAGCCGGCCGTCAACCCCGCCGCACTCCGGGAAGTATGTGATAAAATAAGATATCACTGGGGAAAGGAAAGTCATAGATATTAGACACCTCTACCTACAGGCCACGCTATTGCAACCCAAACTGTGGACAATACAATGCGAAACTGACAGATTATATTTTGTCAACTATAGCTAGTTCCACATACAACTGCAGTATTTAGCTAGCTAGCTAGCCAGCCAATTAGCATGTTACTTTGCTCAGAGAAGTGTGCTACATACCATGATTTTTGGCGATAGAAAGCTCTATAGATAACGGTAATATCCACAAATTATAAAGCAAAATCAATAGTTCCCAAAGTACCACAGCTATGCAAGTAACACAAAAGTAATATACATTGCAATGCTGAACAGCTCTGCACAAGCCAAATATATAGCCAGACTGCCTCAAATCATTAGTACTTAGTACATTAGTACTGTGACGCCACGGTTCCACCGGTGAATCCCCTGCAGCGAAAACACTTCAATTTAATTTGTTGTATGGCGTGTGGCAAACGTAGCAAGGTATCTACAGCTATAGGGAGCCTAGATAAGATGGCACTCAAAGCCTTTATGATATTAGTATACATATAGCTGTCTATATGTTTGAGGGCTTGTAGGGGTGAGGCCCAAGTGCGACCAATAGGGGATCAATAAGGATCACTCCTGACGAATCAAAGGACGGTACCCTGCGAGAAACGTGACAGTAAATTAATGGGAAACAAAACCCCCGCATATAGCGAAATAATAACTACCCACAACAGAGGGCGAATAAACGCGGTCCGCGACCGGTAGTAAAACGGAACAGAAAAACACTGGCGTGTAGCCAAACAAACCATGACCCAGAAAATAGGGCGACTCTCAGATATCGGACAGCTTCAAGGAATAATTGCAAAGCTGCCAACGAAATAAAAAGGACCACTACGGGGAACAGGGAACTGACAATCTACCTCCTAAAAGATGATCTCGGAGTGCTACGTGTTTGGCTCCCGTAACCGATTACATCAAAAGGAGGAGAAACCAGCCAATGACCCACGTAGAGGGAAAAGAAAGAAAAATAAACTTGTGACGCAGCACAGACTTAATACAGATCTGGAACGAACCCAGACACCTAAGACGCAGCTTAGGAAAATGAACAGCTAGATAACTGCCCTGAGTCTGCCGGTAAGCAGCCCAGAAAACAGACTAAACAAAAACAAAAGTAAACACAGGACTTCCGTAGAAGCGACGCGAAAACTAAAATGAATCTTTTTCTAGTTTCTAGTTTAGTTTCTAGTTTCTTTGTTTCTTGTTTCAATCTTCAAGTCTCTTTAGGACTGCGAATAACCTTACCGACTTCAACGTCACATGAATTGACACTGAAGCGAGGAGCAGTGAAAACAGCGAACTTAAATAGACAGCGAACACCTGTGAACAATCAGCTGATCAGGTCTGGAAGAGGGGCAGGAACGTACTCACGAGGATTAGAAAGGAGTACGCCCACACAGGGCTAAACAGGCACTCAAACCATGACAATATGAGACAAAAGTTCATTTTGGACTGTAATTCATAACTCTATGTCAATAAAAGCCGCAGGTTTTTTATAAACCTGGACATGTGCACACTGGAAGTTCGAGAATTTAACATGTCAATAAAATAACCCATTTTACAGCGCAATACAGTATCGTCACTACTCCTTCCATAAAAATACAAATGAAGCAGCATACCTAATAGCCAGTTGTAATTATAATGATCCTGTTCACCAGTATCATGCTCATCACAGGGCTGAATCTATAAACCAGGCAGAGCAGTACATTGGATTACAAAACGAAAACATCCTGACTGCAGGTCCCCATATAGCTAACAGTTGGGTAACAACGAAAAAACCAACGTAAACCCTTGGTTTTCAACTCTGTACTGACTATAGGTCAGTTCAGACCTCAAATAGAGGACAATTGTCAGATATCCCCCTCCTCATAAACTACGAGCAATACAACTCTAACTATTCTAAGCCGCTATGGCAAACTGGTTGAGCGATTTTTTACACGATGTGCATTAGTTCAGAAACTAGTAAGTGTTTTCTTCTGAGATAGTTTGGACTTCTATCTCTTCGAAGGAATGGACCCCGAGTCTGAGCGACACCGAGGCTGCCGGTCAAGCCGAGGAGAGACTCCAGACCAGGGGATTATATCGAAGAGGAAGAGAAAACCACGACTTAGGCTGTGTTCGAAACTGCTCCCTATTCACTATATAGTGTGTACGCCATTTTGTAGTGTGCGACGAATTCTAAACTGTTAATTTCGTTCACTATATAGTGAACGAGAAAATACCCACAATTCACCGTGATTTGTAGTGAACAGCGAATGTACCCTACAATTTATCCCGTGTACCACAATGCAATGCGGTCGTGTCATACCGTCATACATACACCTCCGTTTATGCCTCAAGAAAAGTTCAGCCAACAGCAGTAACAACAGCAGCCACCGATAGCTACCGTTATTATCGCTATGGGAGTTGGTGCTAGTCGTGAGCTCGTGGGTTATCCTAACGTTATTTTCTCCACACGAGCTAGTTAGCTCCCGACTTCTATAACGGTAGCTATTGGTGGCTAAAGCAGTGGCTAGCAGACAGCACCACAGTTGACAAAACCACACTTGCACATCATTAGAATTTCAACAATTTATTTGGGATTTAACATTCAAAACTGAACATGCAAACCCGATACCACCTGAGTACATTTCAACAGCTGCCATGAGTGCTCGGTTTGTTTACGATACTGGGCGCGTCCGCTTGCGTCACCTGAATATCCGGCACTTTTTTTTGGACGCAAATGACGTTCAGTTGTAGTATCCGAAAACACTATTTTCGTTCGCTACATAGTACACTATATAGTATATACTATATAGGGAATAGGGAATAGTGAACGAGTGAGCGGTTTCGAACACAGCCTTGGTTTACTCCCAATGAGGTATAACTAACGATCAATCCAAAGGTAGAGGTTATTCGGCAAACGTATTCATGATTGTTCTTAAACAATCACATCTCCTAAATTTGCCACTTCTATTGCACAGCGACCTGTAGTAACTGCAGATGTTAGGCATCGATAGGCGAGAGAGCTTGCAATAAAGGCAGGTGAACGTGACATTGATCGTGATAGAAATGTGATAAACTATACAATATTTTATTGCGCTATGGATCGACTGTGGACCACTCACAGGTTTCAGACTAAGGCATGATAAACCTGCAAGCACTTTGATAGCTTGGATCTTTAGCTAATGGTAGGCCTAGCCATGTTTGATTATGTGGCAGTGAGTATAATCTCAATTTGTTTTGTGATAATCCCTGTAGGTGAGGTTCTCTTTTCATAACAATGCGGGGAAGAATATGGGGAAGCTCAACCATGTTTTATTTAAAATTCTGTTGACGAGGACGAACACATGGATTGCTTGGAATATCTTGTGTCCTGTATTTTTTATGGTTGTACCGATATTCGTATTCTACTATAATAATGATGATACTAATTTATTTTTGTATAGGGCTAAGTGTTTATTGCAGTCTATGGAAGCTAGCTAGCTAGAAAGCTAGCTACCAGTCGTTCTGCTACCCTGAGTCAGTGACAGTCAAGCAACACACATGGTGTGGCATATTGCCTTGTATTAATATGAATTGTTTTATATCACGTGACCACCTGTTATATTGTTGATGCACGGCGCCGCCTCGAGGCTAGGGGTGGGCGATACTACAAAATTTGGGTTCGATATGATACCAAGTAATACTAGGCCAGTATCATCGATATCGATACCGATACTGATACTTTTCAATAATAAATGCTGTTGTACTTTTGAAGGGGAAGGAAAATGTCTAAGTGAACACTGTGATGAATACAGGCATTTCTGCTTCCTTGGCATATTCCTTGGCACTTTCAGTTACCCACACAACACCACATGACACGAAAACTCTTATGAAAAATATTTTAAATGGAAGTAGAAATATTAAACTGATTATTATTATTTTTAATATTATGCAATGGGTAATTAATGCCAATCTAATTAGATATAATGGTAAAGGAGAGTGGATTTACTGTATTAGGCCTAACTACAAATAAAAAAGAAAAGGTAAAACTCACAGTGCTCTGATTCCACTGTAATTACTGTGTACATACATATTAAACATCTTAATTAATTATTGTTACACTGTACTTACTACATTACAATTTTTATTAACATTAACCTTCCTAACCCTAACCTTATTCGTAGGTATTAATGCAGTAACGACAGTGTGCAGCAATGAATACAATAGGTCTACTTGTTACTCAGGAACAGAGCACTGTAATGTAAAGTGATACATTAAAATAATGTAAAGAGAATATAAAAAAATCAGGGTAAAATCATATAGATATTTCTGAATAGTTTCCATTAATCACCCTTTAAAACTTTAGAACATTTCCATTTACCTGTAAGTTAACGCCCTGTTACTTCCCCCTTGTGATTGTTCCCTCCTTCCGTTGTGTTGATATAAATATCCATTTGAATTTGAAGGCGGGAGATTCGCTGTCCTGCGTGACACGGGTCTCCGTGCAGCTGCTCGTAATTAAAGCTTTAATACTGTTTAAAGGAATTCTCTGATCCTACTGAGTTTTAATTTCCACGACACATGTATGATCCAGCTGTCTGGATGTATATTAAACATTTTCTACATACCATGTCTACGTCTTTTCCGTTTCTTTTGTTTTAATCACAAGTAGCTAGCTAGCTAATTTGATAAATCTACATGGCTTAGTTATGGCATATAATCAGTGCTTAATTAGTCAAATAAGAGATGCCGGGGCTCAACTCTCCCCCGTGCGGAAAAAAGGGTAAACTTTTCTTACCTCTGTCACTGCATTTCTGCATTCTATTTACATTTGTAATGTTCACTGGACGTAACGTTGTTTAATACCAGTTTAAAATACGCGTTGTTGTCGGGATCTGCCGGGGCTGCGCCAACAGTGCGAGTGTATTACCGGCTAGCCCCGGCACAAATTAAGCACTGTATATAATTATAAACACATCGTTATTGTAATATAGGCGCTAGCTAGCTTAGCTGCGCTGGTATCATATGACATCCAAAATATTACGCATCTTACGTCCGCCTACCTACTGTACATGTGCGACGTGAATCATGAAAACACCCGCATAGATCATGACCGTAAATACATTTGTTTAGCATTATTAATTAATTTCATATTCAGTGGCCGTAAAATCAATAGTAAAAGTGGGAAAACAATATTTCTGTTGTAGGTGCACCTGCAACAACTGTGTTTCAATGACCACGCACAATGAGAGTGTCTGCTGTTGGGAGTGCTGGCAGACACTCAACACTATGCGTGAGTCCGGCCAACAGTGCGATGTATTACCGTACACCGGGGGTATGTCCTCCAGGGCGGTCGGTAGCTGGATAGCTAGCAGTTATCACTGCTAGCAGCTAACTACAGACCTAGCTAACATCACATAAATTGCATTGTGGGTAGATTTACTAAGATTTGAGTTACGTTTTACATTTCAAATATGGTGTTTTCAAATAAATATGATCTTACTATGATATAGTTAGGAAGAGACATGTTCAACTTTTGCAACCTCTTGAAGACTTTGGCATAAAAGTCGATGTTATAATATCTGTTATCTGTTCTGTCAACATACTAGTCATCAAAATGACAATGCCTTACAGGAAGAAATAGAACAGAGTAATATTTACTCTCAGTGGACGTTACTAGGTGGAATGCTTGTGTGGGAATGTTTCTCCCAACCAAGTTGTTTTGGACCTTGTGAATTTACACAAACAGCCTGGAGGTGGAGATCTTTAACAATGAAGGGAGCGTTGATAACGTGGCATTATAAATAGTAAAAACACAGAAATACATTGTTAAAAACTTGTACCCAGTAGTACACTCCGTAAAAACAACCTGTTTTCTATAAAATTGATATTATTAATTTTGAATGTTTTTATCATTTGTTTAGTCTTGATATTGTCTTTGGGTAGTTTTGTACTTCTCATGGTTCTTCATAACAAGTTCACCTGTTGATCTAAATGCTTTACTCTCAATCCCTCCGATGGTATGTTACAACTAGCTAGCTCCAGTCCGGTCCTGGCTATATGCCTGAATGCAGAGAAATTAGGATGTTCCCTGTAGGCATGGGAAGCATCTTTTCCCAAATAAAAGAGGGTTCAGGTGGCATAGTGTCATACTGGCATAGTGTCAGCTACCAATGTTCAAAACATACAAATATATATGTATATATAAGCATAGAGAAAATACTTGAGTAAATGGAGGGTTCTGGTAGCTCTAGTGGTGTATAAAGTACCCAAAAGCCATACTTGAGTAAAAGTAAAGATACCTTGCTGGAAAATGACTCTGGTAAAACAAAATTAAAATAAAGTGCTCAGTACTTGAGTGCTGCTACCACATCATAACATAATCATCCACAAAATGACACAAAATCAAAACATGACTGAAGCAGCACTGAAAATAACCCAGTCATTACTTGAAAATAGGGCTGTCAAGCGATTAAAATATTTAATCGCGATGAATCACATGATTGTCCATAGTCAATTGCGATTAATCGCAAATTGATCGCACATTTTTTATCTGTTCAAAATGTACCTTAAAGTGTTTAATACTCTTATCAACATAGGAGTGGACAAATATGCTTGCTTTATGCAAATGTATGTTTATTGTAAATCAATTAACAACCCAAAACAATGACAAATATTGTTCAGAAACCCTCAAAGGTACTGCATTTAGCATAAAAAATATTCTCAAATCCTAACATGGCAAACTCAAGCCCAACAGGCAACAACAGATGAGCATATTGACCTGCAAAATTTAATCTTCAGCCTCGTCTTGATCCTCTTGATCCTCTCCATCCTCTCTTGGTTGAGATGCATCACCATCACTTCTGACTGCATTGTTGTTCTCATCTTCACCTGAAAAGCTTTTATGAAGTTGTAGCCGTTGTCTGTTGGTGTTCTTACAATCTTCCCCCGAATTTCGAACTCGGAATGGATGTCATTCAGGGCCCCTGGCAACATGTGTGTGAACCTCTCAGCTGTTTACAGGCTAGGGCTGCTGAGCATCTTTGGAGACTGTCAGGGTCAATCCAATGGGCAGTAACACCAATGAAGCTCCGCCTTCTGACAGACCAGCAGTCGGTGGTGGTAGCGATATGGTCAACTCCCCTCATGGCCTCAGTCACCGCCTTCTTCATTTCCTTGGAGGCATCATCGATCATGGAGTGCAGGGTCACCCGTGTAATCATTTTTGCATTAGGCAGCAGATCCTTCACAAAATTTTAAATGGTTCTTGTTCAACCAGAGAGAACGCTGGAGCCCTTGGGCCACATACTTTTCATGACAGCTTTGTCAATGGACCTAAGATAAGATAAGACAGGGGGTTCTCCAACTCCAGCCACTGTAGAGAAATTCCAAGAACCAAGAATTCCAATGTACTACTTGTTGCATATGGCCAATTAAACTTTAACGTTAATTCATTCATTCTCCGTCGTGGTTCAATGCACTCTCACGCGCCTCCTGTCATTCCTCCTCAACTCTACTAGTGCTGCAATGCAATGATAGCTAAGTTATAGCTAACATTAGCTACAGTAGCTAAGATGACTCAAATCAACAAAATCTCTCTCGCAACTGTCAACACTTCATCAGCTGCCTAACTCGCTAGACACTAATGGTCTCATTCGATTCATGATAGCTAGCAAACGTCAGCCAGACATACGCCATGTTACCTTGTTATCCCCCCCTCTCTCCCCCGCCACAGATAGCTAACGTTAGCTACACAATCCTGTGGGAACTGCTCTGAACAGGCTATGCTAATGATGATAAGTAACTAAACATTAATGTTGTGGCTCACGGGATTCATCTTAATTTACCTCAATGTGTTTTTTGAGGTTGGACGGGGAGTTCTTGAATGCCAATATCTCTGTCGTTTTCGGTAGGCATAAGCGGCACTTCATTCGGTAGGACAAATCTTTTACTCCAAGATAAGATAACATTTCTTGCAAATATGGCCAAGGGTGTTCATCTTCTACACAGTCGTTTGTTGCCGCCGGAGTAACAGGTGCCGTTTCCAAATCAATCTCCATCATGAAGTCTTCTTCCCCAATCAAGTCCGTCGACATGTCTGGACTTGAATGAATTTAAAATTTTAACCGCGGCTTTGAGGGCACCTGTTTGCACTTGCGCATTAATGTGATTAACCAATGATCTAACTTCTTGCAGTGGTGTTTCAAAATCATTGGCTACCAAATGTCTTCCGATTTTATTTTGTTGTAGTAACGAGTAACGAAGATGCTTATGGGAAATGTATTGGAGTAAAAGTATCAGTTTTCTTTGGAAAATGTAGAGAAGTAAAAGTGAAAGTCATCAGAAATAGAGATAGTAAAGTACAGATACCCCAAAAAACTACTTTTATTTCTACTTCGTTACTCTACACCACTGTATTTTACATGTAAAAAAGACTGTTAAGGCTAATGAATTCAGAAATATACATTTTTATTAAATTCCCACTTGCCCGAGACACTATAACAGAAATGGAAAGAAGTGGAATGTTGAATGCACTATAATGCTAAATGGAAGTCAAATGATAAGCCCTTGAGGCAATCCTTCTCCACAGCGCCCCTTTCCCTGCCGTGAGACCACAGGAATGGTGGGACCTCTTTGCCCCCGTGTGAAACCGAGCTGATCCTCTGCCATTATGTCATCCACCCAATTTCTGTCGTACGGGTAGGAAAGATGAAGAGTCGTTTACTGTATTGGAAATCTTTAGAGGGTAGATATTCTGTGATTGTGCTTTGTGATTGCATTATGGGGAGATTAGGAGAGAGGGAAAATGGGGTATTTGGTAGCATCCTATATTAGCATATAAAAAGACAAGCAATTGACTTTGTTGACAGCATTACAGCTGTTCCTGGGGATTGTGGGGTTAGAATGCAAACAAGGGAGAGAGAAGGAGAGGATCTGAATTGAGGCAACTCCTGAAAATCCTGGTGATCCAATTCAGGGGCCTCCACTAGTCCTCGAAGATGTCTTTCTATTCCTTTGGGAGGTGAGCCCTGTTTTGTCTTTGCTGATTTCAGTTGGTTGTGGCACTCTGGTGGTTGTCAGATCACAGGCAGTTTGGACCTTGCTGTAACGGGGAAGTCTATTTTAAGACCGCTAATAAGGATTCAGTGGAGTGAGTGCTTTTGGGGGAGGAGGCAACGGAAACAGGCTCACAAGGCATGAAGACAATTACAGGGAGAAAGATAATATAAACAAAATGATTATTACTTCAAAGTCCTGGTTGAATATAAATATATTATCTTGAGTTCATGAGTTGAATATGTAATTAGAGAAAAAAAAGAATGTCACAATTAAAGGTATGCATGGGAAAATGCGTCGCTGTTATGCAGTAACAGCTCGATACGTGATTCTTTCACCTCAGAAATTTCAGAGCAAAATCAAAATAAGGGTCTGTTCCTTTGCTGTGTTTTTGACGGCCTAATACTTTGATCTTCCTCAAGTTTCATGATATGCAGTGCACTCACATACAAACCAATTCAATTAAACAAATATGGGCTATGCAATATTCAATGAATATTTCTTTTAAATGCACTCACAAAATAAGCAACCATCATGTAATATCCAGCAGACATCGTGAGCTTGCATGCCAAAAGATGGAGGCTGTTGAAGCCTATTGGAGTCAAGTAAAATTGTAAAGATTGGAATCTGGTTCTACTCTTGTGAATTCAAACTTGGATGAAGCCGATTGTTTGGTCAGGTATAAATTGTTCTGTCTGGTGTTTTGATTTTGAGCTTTGGGCACAGTAGCCCTTCAGCTTTATTGTACAGGTAACTGACAAAATAAAGGAAACACATGAGTAAATTAAGGATTCTGGCTGCTCTGTTATGGTGTGCAATTCACTTGCATGGTTTGAGTGAAATTCGCTTGCATGGTTTAGGTCCCCTCAACCCCTTAGACGGCAAGGTAAACGGCAATAAATGCAAAGCCATTCCCAGCGATCACCTACATCCTATGGTGAAGCATTTCTATCTTGATGGCAGTGGTCTTTTCCAGGATGACAATGCCCCCATCCACAAAGCATGAGTGGCCATTGCATGGTTTAATGGGCCTGAAAACAATGTAAACCATATACCATGGCTGTCTCAGTCACCACATCTCAACCCAATTGTACACTTATGGGAGATGATGGAGTCGCGCCCAAGACACTGTTTTCCACCACCTTCAACAAAACAAGAAATGATGGAATATCTTGTGGAAGAATGGTGCTCCATCTCTACAATGAAGTTCCAGACATGTAGAATCTATGCCAAGGTGTATTGAAGCTGTTCTGGTGGCTCATGGTGGCCCAACTCTCTGTTAAGACACTATGTTGGTGTTTCTTTTATTTTGGCAATTACCTGTGTCTGCCAGATTTCAGAACAATTGAGCCTCACACCATCCCATTACAGCAGATAATTAATAATGAAGACAATCTGACCAATTTCAGTACCTTGAATTCTAACCAAAATACATCCCAGTACTTTATTGATTAAGTTCATTACAATATTTCAAATGTCAATGGATATTTGAATTCCCTTGCATACACAGCACCAATATGAACCATGAATATGGTTCATGCAGTGATTACTAGTCATGATGGGAGTAACCCAAGAATATGTATAGCTAGAACTTTCACAGTGTTTTTCTTTAGAGAGGGAAGCCCTTTGATTGGTTGATTTGAGTCATTGATTGACAGCACATTGAATTTCCGCCCACTGTGGTTTCATCAAGGCCTCCATTCCATTTCTGTCATATATTTTACTTTTACTTTTTTAAATGTGTTTCTTACTTAAAACATCCATTGGTAGGGGGCCCCTGGATGGTGCAACCGGTAAAGGCACTTGCCCAGAGTGCAGGTTGCCCACTGACTAGTAATCACTACATGAAGCCGTTAGGATGCAGCGATTGGCTGTCCACCCCAGGAGAGGGGGAAGTGGGGAGGGAAAGCTGGCAAGAGCTTACCACGAGCACAGAAAGCTTCCCTGTGGGCAAAACCAATAGGCACGTTCTGTCAGGAAGTGGTTCATTGCTGGCCCCAGGGTAGTGGCTGGTCCCGTAGTTGCAGGCAATAGGCTTGTGGAGGAGGGTGAATTGAAGAAATAGAGGGTACAATTGGTCACCAAATTGGGAGAAAAACATCTGAAATATTTTTCTTTTTTTAAATCACTGGTGCCTGAAATATATTTTCAGTGTGTAATTTATTTTGTGTACTGTTAAGTTGAGATCAGAAAAAGGGATTGGGATGGGGTGATATAGAGGTTTTGGTAAAACAATATGTAATATTTTGTCATTAAAAGAACATTTTCATACATTTTATAAAGTGCAAATCAATGTGGAATTTAGTTACAATAAACTGGAATTCAGTCAAAGGGTGACTGCACCTACTCATTACAAATATCAAAATGTTTTATTTTATGCGGCATGTAAGAGGAGTCAATGAGGGGGAAAAGTTTTCATTTAATTTTCTGCACACTGCAAGCTTTCAGATGGGATATCGGTAGTGATTTGAGAATGAGGTACCAACAATGGGTGGAACTACAATTAGCTGTCAATTACTTGTTTGAACCAATCAAAAGGTTTTGCTCTTCACAACAAAACACAATGATCAAATCAGTGAGTTACTGGTAGTATATGATAGCTTCACCTATTTTTGGTGTTGTGATACCTCCTTCACCCATCGCTAGATACCGGTTCTACCAAAGGCAAAAAAAATCTCTATTTGCATTTTGGATATATTCCAGGCCCTGGGGGAATTTCGGAATGTTGTCTGGTTCTTTTTGTCCAAGCCAGCACCCTTCCGTGGACTGAGCAGCTTGACTCGTAATGACATGGATGCAGCCGTTTGACCTCATCAAATGCATTCTGTCCTACATCGCCCTCGTTCACAGACCCAAAAAAGAAAGTAAACCAGTAAATCCATTATGAATGATGCATGTATTTACTAAAGGAGAGCGTCTTGTGAATGCTGAGGCAACTCAGAATCCTGCCATCGATTAAAAACTTATAAAAAAGGGAGGGAGCGTACAGAGGGAAAGAGAGAAAGATATAATGAGCCTTCTGGTCTCTTTTAACAGCTTGACTGTTCAGATCATTCCAGACCAAAGCTTGTCTTTTTTCTGTCTCTCTTCTGTCACCCCGCCCGCACTTGTGGAAACCTTTGACAGGTACCCCTCATCAGCAGGAAGCACTAGGGCACAGAGACATCCTTTATTTCAGGATCCCTTTTGAAATATTGAAATGTATCTCGTCAGAGAATGTACGATCCGCATTGTTCAAATTGGAAGAGGGCAATACGTGTCCTGGTTGAACGAGGAGGAACAGAGGTGGGAAATGAATAACTAAAACATACACAGAATCTCTCACAGAATCTCTCTCTCACTCACATACACCCAGACACAAAGACACTCTCACGCACACACACAAGCCTTCAAATTCAGTATGATGTGATTTGTTTCACTTTCAGGCCTTATTTATTGTTATAATTACTTAATCCAGAAAGGGGATTTTAGCAAATTGGAATACCTCATAAATAAACAAGCAGTCAAGCAAATAAAAAAAGAAAGTGGCCTGGGATACAATGGATTAGCTAGCTCTAAAAAAGAAATCCATGCATTATGGTAATTCAATAAAGATCAGTTTAAAATGCAAGAAGAGCAGCTCTGCAGACTGCTGGCCTGGCTGGCAAATATCGAAAAAACAACTTCACTGAGGAAACATTTAATATGGCCGTCTTGCACTTCCCCAGACTCTTCAGCCTCCGGGCCTAGAGATGGAGAAATCCCTGGAAGAAAAAAAAACTGCAAAAAAGGGAGATGAGAGTAACCGAGTGAGGGCGGGTTGCCATGACGACGGTGACGTTCACACCTGGAGAGCAGGCTCTCAGGTTTTTTCAGAGGGACAGGAGATTTCAGGCCGGCGGGAGGAGGGCAGGGGGGGTGAAACGAGGCACCATGAGGTGTGTTAATGAGGGAGTAAATCTGGCACTAGTGTGTGGCGTGCCGGGGATTTGCTGTGGAGGAGAGCAGCAGTCCACGATAGAGGGAGCGTGGCACAGTTTCCGGCCAGAGCGCAATTGCTGAGACAGAGATTACATCGGCTGCCCTTCATATGCAGATGAGCGCAGTTTAATTGTTTGGGGGGCTGTAATTCCTTAATGCATGAGAAAAGAGGAAAATGTATCCGGGGACATGTATCCAATGAAATATTCAAATCCACCTAATGAAAAATTCTGTCTGTTTTGAGCCTCCGTGCACCGCTACCAGACAGCAAAGCTCTTAAAGAGGAACCTCAAATCGGTCCCTTCTCCACCGCACTCCCAGTGTTCTCTCTCGCGCCCGTGTCTCACTTCCCCGTTCTCTTCTGTTATGCCATCTTTTCCAAAACCAGGCTACATTGGAGACGATGCTTTGACGGTTTGCAAAAAATCTCCGTAACTGGCCCCACTACTGTCCTCACAATGTGGTAAACGAAGGTCGTTCTTGGAGTTAAAATGTAATGGATTGACTCACGGTTAAATCGCAGCAGTGTGCAAATCTCAAAATCTGGTGCCCTCCAGAAACTTTGCCTCCGAACAGTTTTGAGGTTTCTTGTTCCGTGATGCTAGGAGGGGTGGGGGAGGAGCAAAGAGGGTTGCTCTTACTCTTTTGCTACAGTCTGCTTCCTGTGTTCCTCAAAGCCTGGGAGGCCTTTGGGAGCATAGACAGCAGCGGTCTCATGCTACATGCATGTGCACCTGAGATTAATCAGCCTTCATTAGGCCCTTTACAAAGACACAGCCAGCCGTGTGGGGGTTTGCTTGGTTGGATGGTGTTTGGGGTATTCCTTACCCCTGCCAATAGTTGGATTTTTGTATTTAGTTAGGATTGTGTATTGGGTTTTCTTAGGTTTTTTACTTTAAGGCTCTGTCACAAGGCAGATATCAGCTAATCATGATTGTGTTTGCAAAGTTCTTACTGTGCAGAACACTTATTCAACACTTGTAATTTGTAGCTTGTTTCTTTATGTTGAAAACATTTTTGTTGTGATAAGATGTGCAAGGCAGACAGCCTTTTAAATTGTGGAATGACTGAAGGCATTTGTGCACCAAACAAATCATTTGAAGTGTTCTTGGATCAGAGGGCAAACAAAAGGTTGGGATTCCATCAATAAATTATTGTTGATAATGAAAAGTAATAGAAGTGCCAAAATATCCATTCACTTCTTATCAGTGCTACCATATTTCTAACAAATTGGTAATGATACACTTCATATAATGTGGTACACCTGAACCACTGGGGTACAGCTGTGTTGGACATGGGTATGCTTAGTGTAGGAGCAGAGTATTTCAACTAGAGACTTGGGGGCAAGGAGGGCAATTAGTATGTTGGTACAGAGTGCCTGGATGGAATCTATCAAGGCATACAAGTCTAATAACACCAGTGAGGATAATATGATAAATTAAAACCTATTAAAGCATGTTATTTAGTAATATAGATTGCAAAACTGCATGAAAATGGTAGTACATTTAAAAGGGTTGTTTTTGTGTGTAAATTCATCCTGAAAATTAAAAAAATAAGATGAAAAGGCAATCTCCACAATGGATTAATAAATCTTCACAGGAGATTTTGAGACAACCGAAGAGACTATAGAATATATAACAAATACAATTTGGAGAGAAGTAAGGTAGATTATTATCATGAGCTAAGGCTAAATATATATATATGGGCAGTTAAAATGCTCTTTGAAAATTACAATTTCCTAAGATGCAAAAAATAATCATATGTGTTTTTTTTAAAAGAAACACTTTTATTAAGGAATCTGGTAATTGCCAAATGAAGGAATATCCAAATTCCTTAAAGGGTTTCCTTATCTCAATTCAAAAACAAACCCTAAACGTTTGAATTGTTACTTTCTTCAACAGGATGAAAGTAGGGGGTGGGGGGGGTGGATTGAAGTGTTTACATTCATAAAAGGGATTCACAAAGTGAACTCCCAAATATTTTTCAAGTTCAGTTAGTAGAACAAGAGGGCACAGGTAGAAATTAGTTAAATTCCGATCTGATATCAGAAAGTATTTCTTTACACAGAGAATGCATGGACCAGCTTGCCAGGTCATGTAGTGGGGGCAGATACTTGGGGTATTCAAGTCCAATGAGCTTTATGAAGTGCTGGATATTCTCTACACCTGGGGTGTCCAGTCTTATCCGAGAAGGTGGGTGCAGGCTCTAGCTCAGCACTAAAACACCTGATTCAAATCATCAAGGTCTTCACTGAACACCACGATTGATTGATTAGTGGATTACTGGACAGCCCTACTCTGTAGACTGTAGGTACATTATGTGTTCTCATCATTGTGTATACTTGTGTTTTCTTATATGGAGGTTAGACAACCTTTATTTTAACTTTATTTATTTTTTTACTTCTGTGGGATGCCAAATGACCTGAGAAGCTGGGTCAAACCAAATTCAAATGATCAGAACCCCAATTATTTAAGATTAGGTAGTGCTAAAACTTATAATTTAGGGTGCTGTAGACTTGCTAAACTAATTCTGTTTATCCACATTTGTCCAGGTTTCTACAAATTGCATCACTTTAACTAAATAATTTAGGAGAGGGGGAATCATAATCAAGCAGAATCATAGATAATAGAATTTGTTGCATGGGACAATATTCTTTTTAACTACAGATATCCTACCAAGTAGCAGATTCAAACGTGACAGTTTACCTAAATCTTTCTTGATACTATCAGCAGTTGAAAATATTTACAGATGGAGCTAAAATTAGGATACGTTTTAATACCCAAACATGCAGTGGATGAAGCTTGTGTTGGAACCAGGAGAAAATTGACAACTTAAATGTGCGTAGTCATTAATGAACAGGTCGCAGCTTTCCTAATTAAAACATTAAAGCATATGTCATTTGTCCAGACAGATAAAAAGCTGGAGTATTAAATGGATCCAAAATTACCTTCCAAAATATATTTATCAGGATTTAATCCTCCTTACAAATATGAAAATAGTCTGGAATGTATCTGGAAAATGTCCATCACCCTTCAAAATCAGTAGGAACCTTTCTGCCCGTCTTACCAGGCTGAACTTTAATTCATAATGAAAAGCAAATATTCCTGTGCCTTGCACATGGGGGAAGTGGCCTGCATGTGAATGATATTTGAATGATCAAAATGATTCACACCCTTGATTAAGATCAGCAAAGAAGGCTGTAAAAAACAGTTTTCAAATTATTAGTACTTGTTATGCTCTCTAATCAATTATATTAGTATAAAATAATATAATTTCCCATTTTTTGAGCAAACATTATAGCTCATTACCTGTACTACCTTATGTGTGTGTTTTGAGTAGCTACCATACAGAAAGTAGGTTTTTGCTTGAGTTTTCAACCTCTACAATCTTGGATTGATAATATTTTGTTAAATTGTTTATATGGGATTCTGATATCCTGATCCCTGTAGAAAGTTCACTCCAACACTTGGGGGGCAGAACAGACACCATTCATTCATTATGTTCTTACACAAGTATAATACATATAAATATAAATATAAATTCTACATATTTGCATCTGGCTACAAACTGATAAAAGTGATTATATTGTATAATTTATGGGTTAAATGCTTTTTCCTAACTACATCGTTTTGCAATATGATTATAGAAAAATATTATTTTGGTCACAGTCAAATTAGGCAGTGCAATTTAAGAATGGTTATGGATGTAATATTCATTTGAAAGGTTTATTGGGGGTGACGGAAAATAACACCATTTGTTAAATTAAAAGCATATATGCTAATCAGACTGATATGTAAGAAAAACGGCAAAATAAACAAAACATAAACATAAGTTAAATTGTTTTTTATTATAAATCAACTGGCAGTGTTAATGACCATTTGATTTATAATAGCAATTTGATTCACACTTAATTTGTCTGACAATATAAGCTCAATGAAGCTCCAAAAATAAAAGTGAAGAAAAAAAGAGAAGCATAGTATGAGAAGTTGTTCCGTTCTGTTCCATTCTGTTTTTTTGTTTTTTGGAAGATAAACCGAAAAAGGAAAAAAACTGAGATAACTGAATGTCACGCATTCCACAAGCGATGAACTTGGGCATGGCTGACTGCGTGTGCGCAATAATGTTTTATGATGGATATACATGGCCCTTGGATGTCCTTGGCTTGTGTAGGGTGGTCTCCCTGGATTATCTGATTGCCCCACCTACCTTCCCATATTTAAAACACTGCTGATTTGTGACCCCAAAATGTGAGAGTTGTGCTTGTTTGAAATGCTAATCCTCTTATGGTATGTTTCACAAGGCTTTCATAAGTCAACAAATATTTAATGAATCCTTCTGGGAGGGAAAAGAAAATATATTCATTATGCATATATCACAGCTACTGTGTGCTGCTGTTTGAATGGAGTAGATGAGTACATTTTATACTAGGCCTATATCTTTCCAAAATGGGTGGCTCAATCGTTTTAGTTTTTGACAAACCTTACAAACCTAAAACAGTTTTGTAAATCTATAAATCCTTATTATTTTGAATTGTGCCATCATGTTTTTGTAATTATGTAGCATTCAGCGTGCTTACATGAGCAGGCACTACAAACCTGAGGGCTTGATGTAAAGAGAGTAGCTCTTGGCAGCTAGTTCTGCCAGGTTACATAATACCACCTCTCACAAGCCTATCACTCAACGGGGCCCTGACAAAGCACTCTAAAACTTTGGGGGGTGACTGTTCACTCAGCCCTGTGTTGAGAGCAGACATTGCTCACTGATGTGAAGAACAACCCTGTTGCATTCTCTCCTGTGTGACAGTGCC
The DNA here is from genome assembly GCA_029706075.1 of Aldrovandia affinis. Lineage (NCBI taxonomy): Eukaryota > Metazoa > Chordata > Actinopteri > Notacanthiformes > Halosauridae > Aldrovandia > Aldrovandia affinis. The sequence goes on along the minus strand of JAINUG010000003.1, from coordinate 4,777,127 downwards.
ACCCCTGTTTGCCTGAGGAATTGCAACTTAATTGGAGCATGAAGTATTTATTCAAAACTCCCCCCCACCCACACACACACTCAGGTAATTCGGTGTACCCCTAGATGACCCATTGTTTTGGCACTGCACACCATTTTCTACACACCAGGTTTTAAAATGCAATAGGGGAGTGTCACACGCCACGTGACAAACCCTGAACGGGAACAGAGCAGCCAGGAGACACGGAGTGGAGTTTGTCGGTCTACGGACCGGATTATTTTATTTTTTTCTTCTGTCTCTCCCCCCAGACATGGGAGAGAGACAGTGAGAGTAGCAGGTTAACATATAACAAAGACCAACACAAACACAGACACAAAATCTTCACCCTACTCGCCGCGAAGCTTTCGGGTAAAAACAACAAACTAAAATAACAAGCTAAAATAATTTACAGGACTTACGGGACACCGTGCCTCCTCCTCCGGAGTTCCCTTGGAACCTCCCCAGGCACACATATCCAGTGACCTTTCAAGTGCTTCCCACCCATTCATACTGAGACACTCAAACTTTTCAGTTCGAGTTCTCTTACCCATGCATACAGAGACACTCGCCACTCCCCACAGTGAGAGTTCTGGCAACCAGCCCCAAGACACTCCACTCTTTCAGTGAGTTCTTGGGCTGTTGCCCAGAAACACTCTCCACTGTCGAGTGTGAGCTCTCTTTCACTAAAACCGAGGGCGAGAGGCGGACCCTCTTCCAGGGCACCCTCTCGCTCCTCCACAATCACACCGAGGGAGAGAGGCGGACACTCTTAGTGCACCCCCTCTCCCTCTTCCCCACTCACACAGGAAGCACTCTACTCAGTCACTTTCGACAAACGCACACAAAACTCCACAAACATCAAACACCCAACATTTAACATCAAACAATCCACAATTCACAATCCAACATCCAACATCCAACATTCAACATTCAACATTCAACATTCCACAACATACGTGCACGCACACTCACACACACATCAAGACAAGACTGACTGATTCCCAACTCCCCTCCGGCTTCACCACCCCGATCTTGCGGCTTTTCAGTCGCTCGACCGAGGTGGGGGGGAATCCCCATGACAGCCAAGAGGGGTGCTGCTCTGTCCCAGGTTTCGGCACCAAATTGTCACACGCCACGTGACAAACCTTGAACGGGAACAGAGCAGCCAGGAGACACGGAGTGGAGTTTGTCGGTCTACGGACCGGATTTTATTTATTTATTTTTCTGTCTCTCCCCCCAGGCATGGTAGAGAGACAATGGGAGTAGCAGGTTAACATATAACAAAGACCAACACAAACACAGACAACCATGCCACTCCCACGTGGCCGAGACCGACGTCCTCCACAGGGAGTAAATCAACTCTTTGTTCAGTTTCAGGCAGTGGTGGGCCGTCAGGGCCTGCAAGGCCTTCTCTGCTGGCCTAAAAAATATCTGAATCACAGACTGATGTTAATTATATTTTGTCCATGAATACTTATTAAATAATTCCAAATGGTCTGTTTGCATCCAGACGTGTATTTTCATATTAAAGCATTCAACCAATCACATTTCAGTCATCATTTGTTGCCAGGGTCAAATACATCTGCCTGGAGGCCTTCACAATCAGTTCTGCAGGCCCTGTAGCATAAAATAAGTGTTGATCAAACTGTTGCTTCAAACAATCAGATTTTGAGTTGGGGACACCTAGAAGGCCTAGGTAACGTCAGCGTATTCACACCCTTTGATTGGATAGTCAGAGAGTGTCTGACTATGATGTAATGTGATTGGTTAAATGCTTTAATATGAAAATACACGTCTGGATGCAGCGCAACCAGGGGAACAGCTATGAAAGGAAGCGAACAGACCATTTGGAATTATTTAATAAGTATTCATGGACAAAATATAATTAACATCAGTCTGTGATTCAGACATTTGAGCGGACATTTTCAGCCCTAAAGCGAATTAAAACTTATGCCAGAAATACGACAGGGCAGGCTCGACTTTCAGCATTAGCTTCGATGGCGATAGAAAAGGACTTCTTGATGGAACTGAAACACACGGATAATCTGTACGACAGAGTAATTGAACTCTTTTTGAGGAAAGAAAGGAGGATGGATTTTGTGTACAAATAATAAGGATTTTTGGTGAGTAGAATGTTGCTATTTTCCTAAATAATATTGCAATTTTATGAGGTTATTATTGATGGTTTTTTATGTGTGTCGCAGCTGTAGCACCCCGGTTTGTTTCTTCAGTAAAGGCATTTATTCTGGATACACGAGTTATCTATCTGCGATGCAACGGCAACGGGTGTCTGTTCGCTTTGTTTATTTATCTTTCTTCAGTCATGTTTCATTCTTGTTCTGTTCCCCGTCTGTCATTGTTCCTGTTCGAGTTCCTCTCCTTGTCTTGTCATGCACTTCGGGAAATTCTATATTTCTTTTTTTAGGGAGGAGGAGGAACGCATAAAGAAATCTGCGTGCGAATAAAGCGGAACGTGAGATAGGACGAGAGAGAATGACAGCGATAGTTAGAAGCATGAGATAATTAGTGATTAGTAGTGTTAGTAACTTAATCTAAATCCCTAATGTTAGTAGATTAGTTGGTTAGTACTATATACATCTAACTAATATATACAGAGTGCAATTAGAAAGTAAGAAGGAAGTAAAACGAGATTAGAAACGAAGACGGAGAAACCGAAACATAGAATTTCCCGAAGTGCATGACAGAACGAGAATGAAACATGACTGAAGAAAGATAAATAAACAAAGTGCAAAAACAAACCGAACAGACACTCAAAACATAACAATAAGATGGCTTTTATAGCCATAAAATAGTTATTGAGGGGTGGATTGATTCAGACGGAGCACTACTGAAGGCCTAGGTGTTAAATGCACGGCCCGCCACTGGTTTCAGGTATTGGTCCTTGCTCTTGACGTCTCTAGTCTTCAGTAGAAAACACGCAAATGGGAATCTTTAGATATTCACGAGTCGGTGAAGTGATATGAAGTGTCTGGAATTAGTTGGATAAAAACAATTTATGTTTATACCCCGACGTATTGGGTATATAGGGGTATATGGCTTTATATTCATTGGTGTATACCTTGCCCTCAAAGGGGTTGAGTGAGCCTAAACCATGCCAGCAAAATGTACCCCACACTATTACAGAGCTACCATGACCCTTCATTTACTCAAGTGTTTCCTTTATTTTGGCAGTTATCTGCATGTACAGTATATAAAATGGTGTTCAAAGATTTGTAGATGGTGTGCAGAGAGGGCTCTACAGTGCAATATACGAGGGAAAGTGAAATGACATAATTTGTTCAATTGAGTCTATATCCCCGAGGGGATGGAATCTGATTTAGACTTGTTAAATCTAATGTTCTGTCCTCACTCACAACAGTACTATATGTGCCATTTCAGCCAGAATATAATTTGTCCCAGAGACTTTTCTTTGGCACAGGTTACTTCCATTCTCAGTGATGGATGGACGAGAGGTGCTGGATGGAAAGCTGGTGTACTGGCAATAGGGCTTTATGCTTAATTGTGACATAAAGCCATCAAGTATACCATCAAGTATAGTCAATTAATATGTGATGGTTATTGTGTCATGATCAGCGCTTGGGGGGGAGGGGTGGATTTAAGTGATATATATTGCACATGACTTAAAGAGATTGAATGCAAAAAAAGGGCTATATGCCTCCTTCTTTGGCTTGTGTCACTTCATCATCTTAGTAAAATCAATTCAAGATGTAATAACATAGTGGTCTAGGCCTAGACGATGGTGTTTCCATTGGAAACTCAGCAAAGCTGTCCGTAGGGGATCAAAATGGGCGAGTGATTTCTGCTGATTTGGGGGCACTGGTATACTGAAACAGTTATTTTGAAATGTTCCGATAATACTTTTATCATATTATATTTCATTTATTATAGATGACCTGTCTTGCAGCACTTGGACGCTGAAGCGCAGAAAAACTTAACATACTCTTGATGAGATCAAAAGAAAATGAATAGCTCTGCAGCAGGAATCTATAACACGAAAACAACAACAATAACAAAATGTTTACCAGCAGCACTGCCCCCCGCCCACAAGTAATTCTCTTAGTTTAGTTCTTGAATAAAAGTGCATTTGCTTCAGTTGTGTTGTTTGAAATTAATCCTTCAGACAGGATGCTTATTTTATTTTGTGTGCAGGACAGGTGCTTTGATAAGATTTGAGGATGTATGCATGGCAAACAAAAAACATAAATATAATCCATGGGCACGGATTTGATTTCACTTAAATATTTTTTCCTCCTTTTGTCAACTGACTTAAATTGTGTCAGAATATCACAGTAAGGTTATTTGTGACATGGTTGGTGATGAAGAACACTTTATGACAGTTGTACTACATTTTTATGAATATTTATGCAGTGATAGTGTTACGTATCGCTAGCATTTATATAAGACCCTTCATTAAAGTGTTACCGAAAAAGATTTGTCCGTTTTGTGCATTCATGCATCCGTTTTATATGTATGTGTAGGGCAGGGAGAGTTCCAGGCACATCTTTTCTAAATGGTTTTGTCACGTGGACAGTGGGGGGAAAAAGGGTGGGTTTAAAGGCCTTCTACCTGACCCAACCCCGAGAACACCCTGAAGGGACATGTGAGACTAATTCATTGTCAGTTGCTCGCAGTGTTCAAGCATAATGTTCTGGTCCCAGTCCTCTTCCGAACCTTTGCTGCTGTTGGGTGTGGGGCCTGTGTGTTCCACTGCCACCCCTGCAGGGGATTTTTTTGGCTTCAGTGGAGTTTGATCTGAGAGACTCGGTGAGGGAACAGAGGGGGGCGTTTTAACTTCTCAGAGCCTTCACCACTCGCTGCGCAATGAGACGCACCAACGTCATAGATCTAAGTATCGTTCACCCTTTTGCACCTCTCCTTTTATATGCACATATATATATATATATATACAGTGCCCCTTTAAAGTCTACACCCCGTCTGAAAAATGTCACCTTTTTTTGCTTTGCAGCCTGAAATTAAAACATATTAAGTCAGACTTTTTCCATCTTAATTTACACATTTTACCCTACAACTTCCAAGTGAAAAATAATTCTCTACATTTCTGAACATAATAAAAAAAACAAATAAGAACAGAATAAAAAATTAGAATAACTTTGATTGAAAAGTCAGCACCCAGTCAAGTTTATATTTGGTAGAAGCACCCTTTGCTTGAATTACAGCCATGAGTCTGTTTGGCTATGTCTCTACCAGCTTTGCACACCTAGATTGGACAACGTTTGCCCATTCTTCCTTGCAGAACTGTTCAAGCTCAGCCAGATTGTGCAGGGACTGTGGGTGGACTCAAGTCATTCCACAGGCACGCACCTGTCTTAAATCCAACTGTCGATTAATGTGTCTCATGAACCGTAAGATGTCTTCCCGGCACCCTCGTCCACTCATGTTGACTCATGCTTGGTCTAGTTTTTATTGATTGATTGATTGATTGATAGATTTTTCAAGGATATAAGTTACACAAAAATAGGTGAAAAAAGTCCACATATTACTGGAGCTGGGGATGAAAACCTGGCGAAAACTAACAAGATTGGCCGAGGGCAGATAAGAGATACAAATGTATTATAATTAAGTGTTCAAGCTGGTCTTTATCTGCTTGCATTCTGAACAAATATGAGCCTTTGGGGTGGGATGTGGAGGAATGTGCTTACGTTTCTTGAATTGAAGAGTGAGTGGGACGAAGGAAAAAAATTGTAAATAATAAAGACATATGAATTATTAAATTACCTGATGCCGGTTCAAAGGATGTGAAGAGATACAGAGCTCAGTGAGGCTAATCTTACCGAATACAGTCTGTACATAATAATGGCCCCCAAAACAGAGAATGTTATAGAAATAGGAAATTAATCTTAAGAACAGTCCGGGAAATTGTCTGTTGCATTTTTAAATCCATGTGGTTGTATATGACAGGGGTTGGCAGATTTCTTTCTTTCTCTGACTTGCAAGGACAACCCAAAAACATCAGGGGCTGAAAAATGAACATCCTGCCTGTAGCTTGTGTTGAGACGTAAGACAAAGACAAACAGACGCTGTGTCGGATTCCAGGATACGGTAAGCTGATAAGCAAGAGGAACCAGTGAGGGACGCATTGTGGCATTGTTTAAACCCTGTATTGCTGTATTAATCGGTCATGATTGGACAAGCCCTAATTTTTTACCTCTCCACACCTCTTCATATTGGATCCATGCGCTGGCTAAATTTCACTCCTGCATTCCCTCTGCCACGCGAATGCTGGCTGGCGACCTATACGTTGGAATTAAATATTTAATATTTCAGGAGGCGAGACTCAACCTAGTCAAGCACAAATTCCCAGTGTCCGAGTGGCGTGAACATGTGTTAAGATTGGCGCTGTGGTTGGGGACGAGGGGATGGGGGTGGTGGGCCCAGATATAGAAATTCAAATGCTTCTCAAGCAGCTTGTGCTCTATTACGATGATATGAACCAGGGGAAAGAGAGCAAATGCCATCCCTGTGCTTTTGATTAGCTTTGGAAGCTCCAGGGCATGCATGTAGGTTCATTTACATCTGCAGTGCTGGTTTTGATACTGGCTGAACATTATTACTTGGAGGAAGAGAAGAAGAAAAAGGAAAAAAAAGAATTTGCATGAACCATCACACAGGGATTGGGCCAGCGCTGGTGCTTGGCCAAATGACAGGAACTGCCTCATTCAGCAAGATGAATGATGGTCCCCAACGTTTCCTTTCTCTCGTTCATATCCAGCCCCTGTCAGAACACGGACGTCTCGAAGCGACAAAACAAGCCAAACAAACAAATAAATAAATGAAATAAAATCTCAGCGAATTTGGTGCACTATCAAAACAGCTACAAGAACAGCGGTCTCCATAGACACGTTGCATGAAATGGAGATGTTTGCAGTCGAACGTGATATTAAAGGCTGGAATTGCGCGGCAGTTGCTAGCGAGGCGGTACAGATGGCTGGCTTTGCTTGCGGTCGCTTAGTTTCCTGATGTTCATTAAAAGGTTTTCCCACAAGGAGCTTTGTTGCTGGGCACCAAACATTGTCTCATTGTGCGCTAGAGAATGACAGATACTGTGGAGTATTCTGGAAAAAGAAATGCACAGCTGGCTATATGCAGCTGGTTGGTCTCCATAAATGAGTCCTTTTACCCCTGAATTCCTGCATGACCTCGTCCTCACCTCAGACACGATCATAACGAGCTATTCACAAAACAATGAACGGCATTGAACTGCGGTAATGTGATCGTCATGTTTCCGGTCGGCCCCGAGTTTGCCGAGCGTTTGGTATTCTCTCCTCCCTCCTGTTTTCTCATGTTAAAATGTCTTCCCGGGGCCCAGGTGATGGTTAGTGATTCTGTTGTTGCCAGCGTTCTGCGTTTTTTGCAGGACACGCATCGATTCGATCCGCCCCGAGATCACAGTCGCCGACGAAAAACCCGCGGCCCCCTTTTGAACCTTTATCACGGCACTTTCATCTCCTAAACACCAGCAGGAGCGCCATGTTAATCGCCCTTGCCGACCGCGACCGGATGCCCCGAGGGGGGACGAGACACAGTCGAAATTGCCATGGCGCACGGGCTCCCTGCAGGCGGTAGACGGTCAGCGAGGCCTCCTGTGGTGGCGCTGTCAGGGACAGACACGCGGCTCACGCACGGGCGTTAGCGTGATTGCCCAGGCAGGGAGGTATGTGAGAGATTAATGGAGGGCTTGCACGATGGATTTTTAATGTGATTAATTGGGCTCAGGACCTTATCGGCAGTGCTTGGATGAAAATGAGGAGACGGGTGGGGGATGCGCAAGGCTTTCTGATGAAGCTGAAAGCTGAGCGATTGTGGGGAGTTTATGCGTGCGCCTGTGCTTGTAGGTGAATGTGTGTGTGTGTGTGTGTGTGTGTGTGTGTGTGTGTGTGTGTGTGTGTGTGCGCACATCTCTGCACATGTGTACATGTGCATGTGTGCATGCATCTGCATGAATGTTTATGCACGTATCTGCGTGTGTGTCTGAAAAAGTGCATTTGTGCATTTTTACGTGTGTTTATGTGCCTGCTCATATGACAAACATGCAGTGGCCAAGTACAAAATGGTGACATTTTTTCACATATTTTTTTACATTATTCAGAATGAGAGCTGGGATTATACTCATAATATACTCATAATCCCAGCTCTGCAACTGAAATGAGGAGACAATGAGGAACGACCGTGCCTTCTGCTATGGCCCATATTATAATATCTGCTAACATCTGTTTTGTTTTCTTAGTTTGTTGTGAAAAGTTGAATGTAAGCCAGTGTTTTAGATTCCACCACTGTGTTTTACAAATCATGTTAGAGGGCTCAATTGTTGACAAGAATAATTATTTTGTGGAAAGAAAATCGAACCAACGTGTAATAAAAAAATAAACAAACTAAACTAAAACAGCTTACTAATTATCTCTCGGTACAAGCTGTTATGATGAAACAGTGTCATAAGTGCAGTGTAGAAGTGGGTAAACCATAATTAGAAAAGCAGCACTTGGGTTTCTCTGTCACACAGATTGTGAGACAAAGGGACAGGTTGTTTTTCTTTCTTCTTAAAAAAATTGTTTCACATTTTTTCCAGTTTTTCTCCCAATTTAGTAGCCAATTACACCCTCTATTTTTTCCGATTTACTCTCCCTACATGAGGCCGCCACTCTATCCTACGAGGCAAGCTAATTCTCCGCTAATTCTCCTTCAAAATGGAATTCGCCCACCCATGTTTTTGAGACACCCTTACGTGCTTCATGGCGAACTCGAGCCGGCTCACCCTCCCTCATCCCCCTGGGCCAGACAGCCAAATGGCACCCCCGATCGGGGCTAACGACCAGGGCTGGTCTGGTAGAGACAGGTTTCTAACTGCTTCCCTGACAGGCAGCGCACACCGTATCAGACCAGCAACTCTCCCCTGTTATAGACAATATTCATAATTGCCAAATCCCCCTTAGATTCAGCACACTTGCTCTGGTTGTTGTAGTGAAATAATTGCATGTTTCTCATAGATTTTAAGGTCAGTCAATTATCCCTATTTGTGCCAAATGTGCAAAATGCACAGCCTACCACCTATCACACAAGTTCCCACACACATACCTGTAAGCTATTGTAGGGACTGCACATTCCACATAAAATTATGTTTGAAATGAAATTTCAATTAATATACTTTTGAGTGCTTAGCGTTCCTCCACCATGCATCCAACTTCCTGACATACAACGTACCAGGGAATCCCAATGGCGTCATTCGGCCCCGCCTCCTAGGATCGCATTTCCAGGTACGGTGACGATATTGTAAAAGCAGAAATGCGCAAACCATGCAACAAATAAAACCAGAGAGCATTCACCACTCTCTCTCTGTTACTCGGTTTTCCTGCTGTGTTCCTGTTCCTCCTTCCATCACCAGGACTTTGTGCCGCTCTCTCTCACCAGCGCCTAAACAAGAGGCCTCGTGAAGACACATGTGAGACAAGTTCTCTGAACAGCAGCGAAATCAACAGAGCGCTGTTTCCACAAATTTAGCTACAAACAATGTTAATTCGTAAAGAGCTGTGAAAGGATACAGCTAGCAATATCGGACATTTGAGTGAACACAGAAGTGGCCAGCTCCCTTCTTCAAAACTCGTCTGCAATAATGAACTTCACGCCCTGGAAAACTAACCAGAGACTTCACTTCAACCGTGTACAGTTGCGAGAGACACCGCAAAGACGCATCAGACTCGCTGAGGATGCCACAACTGGACTTCACACGTCTCTTCTGAACCCGACATGCATGGAACCCCGCCGACCGCAGAGCAAATGAAACAGTAAGGCTGGGCTAAGCACAGTTACCAACAAACAGTTTTTTCAGTACTGACTGTACAAACTATTGCAAATCATAGTTCATGACTGTATACCATCGTTTTTACCATTGTTTTTGTAGCTAGCATAGCTGCTCACTGACTGCCTGTGTTAGTGATCAAATACATAGACCCAAGGTCTTGCATGTATTCTTATCTACTAACCCAGCATTCTGATCTCAACATACACAATAACTCAATACGCAGTTATTCTGGTGTGTGCAGTAAGCGCCAAATTTTATTTAACCTTGGTTACAACCTAGGTTCAAACTTCCCTCCATCTCCATGCCCACGTGCTTAAAGCATGCACGCACGTGCGCGTGACCCACGCACACGCTAGAGAACACACACACATGCATGAACGGCCACTTGCCTTTTCAAGCTTGCACACAAATGCGCCACACACAGATACATACATGGATTCACACATACAGTTGTTGTTCATTAATGTATTTAATTGTGCTTTGTTATTTTCATACTTTATGTTCAATAAATGTCATATTATTTTTCTGGCAAGGTTGTCTGTCTTAATGGTGTACTCGTATTGCATTGAGCCAACCTCTTCTAATTAGAACTTCTTGATGCCTTCAACCCCTTAGATAGGTCATCAGTGTTATAAATTTGGTATTAACTGAATGTGTAACTGTTACACGCCACGTGACAAACCCTGGATGGGAACAGAGCAGCCATGAGACACGGAGTGGAGTTTGTCGGTCTACAGACCGGATTAGATTTAATTGTTCCTGTCTCTCCCCCCAGACATGGGGAAGAGACAGTGGGAGTAGCAGGTTAACATATAACAAAGACAAACACAGACACAAACACAAAATCTTCACCCTACTCGCCGCAAAGTTTTCGGGTAAAAACAACGAACTAAAATAACAAGTTAAAATAACCAACTTACGGGACACCGCGCCTCTTCCTCCGGAGTTCCTCTGGAACCTCCCCAGGCACACACATATCAAGTGACCTTTCAAGTGCTTTGCAGTTCGAGTTCTCTTACCCATTCATACAGAGACACTCGCCATTCCCCACAGTGAGAGTTTCCTGGCAACCAGTCCCGAGACACCTTCCACTCTTCCAGTGAGAGTTCTCGGGCTGTTGCCCAGAAACACTCTCCACTGCCGAGTGCGAGCTCTCTTTCACTAAAACCGAGGGCAAGAGGCGGGCCCTCTTCCAGGGCACCCTCTCGCTCCTCCACAATCACACCGAGGGAGAGAGGCGGACACTCTTAGTGCACCCCCTCTCCCTCTTCCCCACACACACAAGAAGCACTCTACTCAATTCACAATCCAACATTCACATCCAATCCACATTAAATCAACATTCAATCCACATCCAACATTCCAATACTTACGTGCGCGCGCAGAAATAAATGTATAAAAAATAAATTTAAAAAAAGAAAGATATTAAAAACTGTGATACTGTGTCTCACTATGGGGGGAATGATGGAATAACATGAGTCTGTCCTAGATTTGATCCCACTTTTCCGACCCATGAAATAGGGAACGAAGCAAAGCCACAAGCATTATGCAGATTCAAATTTATGTCAGGACTGTGTTTTTATTATTATTATTATTATAGACAAAATATACTGATGTTTCATAATAGTAATGCCAATCCCCTTATGTAAGATTCTGTAGAATATAATGATGGCGTCTTCTGCCTTGTTTCAGCCCCAAACTGAAATCTACCAGAGAACACCAAAGAGGAGAGCTAGAATGATGGAAAATGTAAACTGCAGTCTTTCCATTTTAATATAAGATGGATAGTGGGTGCATACATTGAACAGACGCAGGGACTATGTTTGATATTCTAGCACAGTGGTTCCAAAACTTCCTGAGTGACCCACTTAGTGAGAAAATACATTTGTGACCCATCCTTTATTAAAATTAAACCCAGAAAAATGCTTTAAGTGAGAGATAATAGTTGGAAAAAGTAAAAAAAAAAAAAAGGAAATTCACACAAGCACCTCAACTATTATCTTGACCTATGTCAAGTTTTCCAACACAGAATGCTTTGATGCCTGCTACGGTACTATAACTATAACAACCAATAGCCTCATTTCCAAAAATCTAAAATAAAATACATTTTAATAAAAACCGTGGCACATGATAGTCCACATTTTCATCATTGCATGTTTCCGTTTACAAAGTCTGACGGGGTCTAATTTGGGGAGAAACTGTATAAGCTGTAACAGGTCTGTAGAAGAGCACATGACATATGTTCAAATATGGAACTAAAATGTGTTTAACATGTCAATGACTTAATGTACACTGTAGCTAGTGCTCTTTATGCATCTAGTGTAGTGCTTAATTTGACAGATTGGAATGTAAAAGTATTAAATACAGTATTTTTTCCCCCCAGTATATTATTATTATATATTATATAACTCACCTCAGACCCCCCGAGACAGATATCCATTTCTGCTCCAGAAAGACACACACGTGCGTTTTGTTGATGTTCAAACACTGGAATAATAGAATTGAGATATGCTGTTACTGGATTTTTGGTGAGGCACTGTTGGGGGAAATCCACAGCAATAAGGGAGATATTGACAAAAACAAATGTCATAGACTACTCAGCCAATAGGAAGAGCAAAACGCATGCATGGGGCTCTGAAGCACTTAATATGAGATGACTGGAATATATACATGCAGAAGGAGATTTAATTTATAATGCAGATGAATGGGTGTACAACAAGCACCGGGATTCATTGTGCATGTACATAATGATGGAGAGACCAAGACAAATGCACATTGAATGACAAAATTGTTACCCTGTGGCTGGTTTTGTATAGCCTTGAAAAGAAGCAAACCCTTTGCTGTGTAGAGGAGATCCAAGACAAAAGCTTGCCTTAAGAACATCTGTTTCTATTATCTGTTTATATCTATTGATTTATTTAATCTCATCATTCACAGCACATATAGCTCTCCATGTCTACACAACTGCACTGAAAATCCTTCCGCTCATATATTTAAGCTACCATGTTTTGAAATGACAATTTCAAGAAAGTGTTTTTCATTTTTTCCTAGCCGGCAACGCATTTTAACAATAAAAATCAGTTTAAGAAAACAGACAATTTAAGAAGTTAGGTCTCAGAAGAGACTTTAAGGCAGGTTGAATTGTGGAGAACTGAATGTGGCACCGTTAATGAGGAAGTACAAGTTTTGTTGTTGATTTTTTGGCATATTGTAATTTTTGTTCATGGCTGTTCCAATTATATGTGACAAGGCCCTAAACACTATAACTTTTCTGTTGCTCTTGAAAATGTACTGCACATGAGAAGTTGAAAAGTGTGAGGTATAATAATTTAGGCTTTGAAAAGAAATGGAAAAAATAAATTGTATATATACAGGTAACTGCCAAAATAAAGGAAGTAACAACATACAGGGCCCTATTTTCGTGCTGGCGCTAAGCGGTGTTATGCCCTAGCGCTGGCGAATTACCAGTTTCGTCTGTCGCAAACAGAATATTTTCCGTCTCCGCCGAGTTTGGCAATTTCGTGGTGCGTTTGGCGTTTGCGCGACTATGGGTTGGGCAGTGCAATAGGGGGTGTGACAATGAAAACAGTCGGATTGGTTTAAAATAATGAGTTTGCGTTAACGTCCAACTAGACCACCTCTTAGCGCAAACGCTGGTGCTCTGTGCAATTTGGTGACTTTATTGATGCGCACATATGAATATAAGGTTATCTGAAATCACACGAGAATGTTTTGTGAATATTGTTAATTTCCCCCCATGTTGAGGCAAATCGTCCAATCCATGGGTAACTTGCAAGTGTAATCAATTAAGCTAAAAACGATTTCACCATAGCTTGTGGTTATTCAATGCACGGACATGAAAGACTGAAGCCAGCAGGCCATCCATCGCTACCGTTCAGTAAGATACACCTGTTAAATAAATATATGTTTGTATGCACATTGTTTTTCTTATGTGAAAGGGTTTTATTCTTTCCATTTGCACTACGAAGCCCTCCCAGCGAAGGGCTCCCCAATGACTGTTGCGTCAATCACCGTGGAAGGCTCCATAGTGTCTCCGTCCCAGTCTGCCAGGAGTCTTGGGGTAACCCTGGACAACCAGCTGTGCTTCTCCAGCCATATTGCAGCGATCACTCGGACCTGCCGATTCTCCCTCCACAACATCCGGAGGATCCGACCGTTCCTCACCCAAGAGGCCACTCAACTCCTATTCCAGGTCCTGGTGATCTCACGTTTGGACTACTGCAATTCCTTGCTGGCAGGCCTTCCGGCCTGTGCCATCAAGCCACTGCAACTAGTCCAGAATGCTGCCGCTTGTCTGGTGTTCAACCAGCCGAAGTTCACCCACGTCACCCCTCTACTCTCCTCTCTGCACTGGCTCCCCATCGCAGCACGCATCAGATTCAAATCACTGGTGCTTGCTTTTCAAGTGGCCAGAGGTGCTGCTCCCCCTTACCTCCAGTCACTCATCACTCCCTACACCCCTCCCAGACCCCTCCGCTCCACCTCCTCTGGTAAACTGACTGTCACTTCCCTCCGGGCGCCTGGCAGCCGCTCCTTGCGGTCTCGCCTCTTCTCTGTCCTGATCCCTCGCTGGTGGAATGACCTTCCGCAATCGGTCAGGACCGCGGAATCACTTGCGACTAACCTTTTCATTCCCGATGTTACAGGTATGCTACGCAGATGCCTGCAATGATGTCTATTGCTGTATTACTGCACTGATCTCATGCGCTAACTATGATTGTTTCTACCATGTATTAATGCACATCTTGTAAGTCGCTCTGGATAAGAGCGTCTGCTAAATGCTTAAAATGTAAATGTAAAAATGCACTACAGAAAATGGAGTACATAATTGGACGCTGAAGGCGATACTGTGGGCGATACCCTGGGTTTGGTAGCCGGTGTTGGCCAGACGGCTAACACTTCGGCTGTACATGCAGTTTCTTCCAGTCTTGTCCAACATGCAAATTAGTTTACTACTTTTCCTACACCCGACAGCCAGCAGAGAACTAAACAGGATTTTTATACGCAATGTGGATTCCCTGGGGTCTTGGGAGCAGTTGCGCGCACCATCTGATCACGGTATCATTTATGTGAATCGGCAGGGGGTCCACTCCATTAATATCCAGGTGGTTTGTGATGCACACTCCAGGGTGAAGCATGTAGGCCTACTGCATGACGAACATAAATGAAACAGACCTAGTTGCAGTTGTGAGTTTGTTATTTATTGCTTTCCATTTAACAATTACATTAAGTTAGAAGAAAAGAAACGTTGTTTTTTAAGTTGGAAAGGAAAAAAAGAGATGGTAAAATAAAACACTTTCTTTTAACAATGTAGGTCTCAAAATATAAACTCAAATCATGAAAATAACAAATTAATGTGCGCCTTGTTTTCCCCCTCTGATTCGAGCGCCAACTTTTCCGCACAAGCAAATCGCTCTCCTCTTTTGAGAAGCGCTCCTGGCACAGCCACGCAAAACTGTCATCCATGTCAGGAAATTGCCAATTTGCTATAGCGTTAGCGCACTGGTATTTAAAGGGATAGGAAATAGGTGTTCTGATTGGCCATTATGAAACCAAACCCCCACCACACCCACATTTATTTTTTTAAAGTTAATCCAACCTCTTTTACAACTGTGCCGGAGGTGCGCTATCATCCTAAATCACAAAATTACAGAAATTGCGTTAGACACGCCCTGAAGCGCCACCATCTTCACTTTGCGTCTGTGTTACACTGTCCTAATTCACCAAAATAGGGCCCACAGTGTCTTAATAGGGCATTGGGCCACTACAAGCCACCAGAATGGCTTCAAAGCACCAAATTAAATTGCAAACAGGGCACTCTGGGAATGTAGTCATCTTCCCACAGAGGCTTTTCTCCACAGTGTTCAGGGGAATATGCTCCAACCATGACGTCCCAGTGATTTTCGCCCCCAATAACATTTGCGAGTCTTGCAAGAATAACAAATAGCTTTAAATGGGGTGGCTCAAGACTTCTTTTTTTACACATAAAATCTGATTTTCTGGAGAAATACAATATGAATACTTAAAAAATATATATATTATGCTTGTTTGTTTTTTAATTCACCTGCAGCCATAATGCCATACACAATTCATTAGGAACAAATTGACAAAGTGTCGTTTTCTTGCAATAATGAAAAATTAATTGTAGTGCAACCAAAATATTACATATAATTAACATGTATCCTATACACTGTAAGCCATGCAAAGGCTCAATGTTATCACTACTATTTATAGCACTTTTCAAAGGCATCGCAAGATCTTCATAAAACTGCTAAAGGTATGTGGGCGATTTTATGGTTATGAGTCTGTTGCACAGAAAAGTCATGGATGAGTTTTAAAATTGTGTGTGTAATAACGCAAATCAACACAGGAAAGATTAGGATGTTTAAAACCATTTTTCTCAGAGAGACGTTTGAGGTGAATATGTTTGGCGCGATAATTGAAGTATTTCCCGTACATTTCTATTTCCCGTATTTTTAAGGAAAGGGTCATCATCATTCTGTTTTCCATGTATTTTGATTGAACGTAATATCTGAAAATTGACAATATTCATGAGCCACCTCCTTTAATATCTGATACTCCAGTGCTGACAAACACAGAGGTGGAGTGCACACTTTTTTTGCCAGAGCGCTGAAATAATTATAGGCTGACGAAAGCAATCACGGCATGCTCACTCACTTGCTTGCTTGGCGATTGCATGACCTCACCTTTTGTGAAGCAGACTGGTTGTGACAGCTTTGTGGTCCTCACGTTCAGCTCCTTTCTGGCACAAGAGCCTAACGGCTCATAAATGTTTTATAGCTGCGCATGATAGTATAATGACATCTGGCCATTATGTGTTTGTCTCTCAGATTGCCAGTCTCTAAAGGAAAGTATCCTGTTAAGTAGCTGCATAGCCTCCTATACCGGCATGCTTTTAAGCACACTAATGTGCCTCCAAGTTTAATAAGGGCAAAGTATTGCTACGGACAGGACTTACTTTAAGTGCAATGCACGTGATGAGTATGTATATATGGGCACATAGATGAATAAATGTAATTTGGATCAAGCTTTTTTTCCGGCTGAAGCAATCATGGCACTCTATCTCTCTGAGCTATGCTGTACTGTGCTGACTGTGCACTTTAAGTAGATATCAAATTACACAGACACAGTGCATAGTTAGGACATAATTGCACACAGTAACACTGGCCTGTCCCCATTGTTTGTACAATTACCCTCACCACTCAATAGAGCCTTGGCTCTGTTGGGTCACAGGGTGTGCTGGTTTTCATTGTAATTCAGTACTTAACTGATAGTTTAAAGCAGTTGATAATAATAATAATCATAATAATAATAATAATATCTAGAAAGGAAAGTTTAGCTTGCCTATTATAATACTTTATAGTTTTCATACAATACTTGGTAAAGGATTGCATTCAGACAATTATAGCCTTGCAGTAGTATGTTATACATTACATCAGCTTGGACAGAGGGATAGAGAGGGTGTAGGTTGTAATAGAGAATACTTATGTATAGAGTTATGGAATACTTAGCTTTGTAAAGTATTCTAATTCAAAGTATTGTCATAGCCATACAGTAGTAAGGCTTTAATTATATCACATTTGATGAAGGGAGGTTGTCTACTTTATACGCTAACTAGCTAAGGTTCGTACATTACGACATCAGCCAGCAGCAGCTTAGTCATTGTTGCTATGGTATGCTAGTAAGCAAGGAGCTGGCAGACTAACTCTTAAAAACATTAAATATTTCAGAAAGTATTTATGGGCGGCACAGTGGTGCAGTGGATAGCACTGTCGCCTCACAGCAAGAAGGTCTTGGGTTCGAGGCCGGGGCCTTTCTGTGTGGAGTTTGCATGTTCTCCCCGTGTCCGCGTGGGTTTCCTCCGGTATTTCCTCCCACAGTCCAAAGACATGCACGTTAGCCTAATTGGAGAGTCTAAATTGCCCGTAGGTATGAGTGTATGAGTGTGTGAGTGAATGGTGTGTGTGCCCTGCGATGGATTGGCTGTCCAGGGTTTATTCTGCCTCTCGCCCCTATGCATGCTGGGATAGGCTCCAGCCCCCTTGACCAGGAATATTAGACAATGAGATGAGATGAGAGAAAGTATTTATCACAAATGCATAAAATGCACAAGCTGGATACACCAGCATATACCAAAGGTATGTGTGAAATCTGGTGGCTATATGTTAAATATATATACAGTATATATATATTTTTGTTTTGTTTTAAAGGGGAGGTATGTTCTCCAATGTTTCACCCATATGATTTCATTTCGGCAGCCAACTTAATAATAGTTTGCATTTATATAGCATTTTTCGTGATACTCAAAGCGCTTCACAGTGAAGTGGGGCAATGTCACCTCAACCACCACCAATATATAGTCCTGCCATAGGGCTATATATTGGTGGTGGTTTGTTTGAACTCATGTGGAGAGAATGAAGAGAGGTGTACCCGAGCACATGGGCACTGTACTCAATGGGGGCTCAGAGACAAAACAGGGATGAGGAGATGGGGTTTAACATAGCAGAGGATTTCATTTTCAAGGTATTGTTCTAAAAAAGTTTTTTTTAACAGCAAGAATAGTTTTACATAGAAGAAAAAAACTGATTAAGGGAGGGCGAAAAAAACTACCAAAAATCTTCTGCCTTTGATCTTGACACCTATCAAAGGGATTTGGCCTCCAAAACTGAGGCCCTCAGCCACTTGCACTTCACTTAATATTTATTGAGAGAATGTCAACTAATATTGACTGACAGTTCCATTCCTAGACAGTAATCCTTCTCTTTTAACACTATTGCACACCTGGCAGATTTTGGACTGAAAACCATCCACTTTTACTAATGACTCCTGGTTACCTTTACAATTTGCAGAATTATTTATCTCTTATATAATACACTGTTGTTTGCTTGTAGTAAATAACACTCTGGCCTAATTTCAATCTAACCACAATGTGCTACCTCCTTAACCTTTACTAATAGGTTTAAGGAAGTGTCATGTTTTCTAAACATGAGTAAGAGCCGAAAAAAGACAATAGTGTTCTTTTTTATTGTCTGCTTGTTTTAAACGTATAAACACATATAATAATACAGGTAAAAATTGTATTGGCTCATATTGGTATAATATGACATTTCTTTTTGGCACTGTTGTGGCATTCATAGCAAAGTTCTGACTGCCAATTTTTGCTTGGATCAGGCAAAGATTTCTGAGAAAATACTAGGTAACATTTTTAGAAAAGACACAAAATGGTAACCAGTTCAATATGGTGCTGACCCATATGACATATTTATTTGGTGTAGGGGATGGATCACAGCACTATGTTTGAAACCTCTGCAAAGTAACAGCAATTTTAAGTTATTTTTTACATTTTTTAAAAAGTATTTGGAACTATAGCGCCACCATGTCATTTGATTTGACCAATGTTGTAGGGCTGGTGTCTTGATTTGGCTGTCAATATGAATACTAAGTTATATCATATTATGTCAAATTGTTTGAGATTTATTCAGCATTTTTCTGAAAAGCCACGCCCAGTGCAATTTCATTGGCTTACTGTGGTCATGTTTTTGGTTTTGCGCAAGGACATACAAAAAAAATTCTAAATGCCAGAAAATCCAATCTATGGGTCCTTGAGGCACATGTGTTGTTTGTGAGGATGGGGCTCTAGTAACATTGGTTTAAAGTCTCTAGGTCAAACAGGGCAGGAATTATGATCGTTTAAAGACGAAAAATTTCAATAGACTGTTATAGTGCCACCAAGTGGCTTATCAGTGCCTAAATTGCTCATTATTCCATTGCCATATGCCTCATAATCACATTATTACACTTGTAATTACAGTTGTTCGTACATCTGAGTGCATTTGGAATGAAGGTCATTCGGAACTCTGAAATGCTCGTAACTTTGAATGTTCATCATACACCTATTTAAAAAATGTGAATTCTTTATTAATTGGAATCATTACTTATGGTACTGTCACCTTAAATAATCACTGTATCATCTTAAGTAGGCTACTCTCATTTTGTAGTTTTAATGAACCAATAATAAAACCAGCTGTAATGGGGATCTCATTACAACATGTTTTATTTATTACATGTTGTATGACTACATGTCCTTTCAGAGGTCTGCTATTTTAGAACTATTTTAATTTGATTTGATTAATTTATCAAACACTGTTGATTTTCCCACAGTTTTTTCTTATTATCAATGGAAAGGTTTTTTTATTATTATTTATTTTTTATGCTTTTCCCCCATTTGGAGTGCCCAGTTGTATTTCTAAGCTACGATTGCTGCAACTTCGACCGCCAATTCAGGAGAGCGTAGACAAGCATGCGCTCTCCTCCGAAACGTGATGTCAGCCGCCACTTCTTTTCACACTGCAGTCTGCAAGTTAACCTTGCACAGACACGAGTCAAAAGAAGAGCAGAGAATACGGCGAACCATGAATATCCGCGAATATGCACAACGATCCCGGCTAAGTGATCGCCTTCAGTACCTGCGATAAACCCGCGGCTGACGAGAGCTGCGGAGGTGCGCTCCGTGGAAGCAATTCTCTCACGTCAATCTTAATTTCGGGGAGAGGCATGTCATTTCTTGCCAATCAATGACATTTTAATGAGGAAAGGGCCGAGTAGTCGACACAGTTGTGACAGCTCAGATTGTCATTTACCTACCGTGAAGTTCAACGCAGACAAAGCCATTCCGCAGCACTGCATCGCGAGATCGATCGGGCCTCTTGTTTTTAAGATTTACTCAAAAAGATCTCGAGCCGTTGTTCCCGGAAATCGGCTTGGGCCTGCCGCTAATCATATATGTAGACAGTAATTGCTTGTTTATGCCCTAATGGCATCTGAGTAGATGGAGTGGAGAGACTACATTGATCTGGATGCTGAGCAATGGAAATCCGATTCTCTGCTGTTTGTAATGGGTGGGCAGATTCCTAGAGTGACGATGGCTAAATCTAATTGGCGCTTTTTAATTCTCCATTTATTTGTGTTGCTTTTTAATTCTCGATTCTGTTCCTGCATGTTGCATTGCTGTTCTGAATGGTTAGTTAATATGTTGAAATATAATACTCATATTTGTACACATTTTGACATGACATCCCTTATTATTATGATTATTATGATTATTTGATATTGTTTGTTGTTTCTGGTTATGTCAGTCATTTTGGCATGTGGGACATGACGTCCACACCATTAATATTGTATAATGAGATACACCTGGCGTAGTCTTTTTTTCACATGCTGAACATTTGTCATGGAGGCCTACCTCTGCATGTTAACCTACCCTCTGACCCAAACGGGTGGTATCAGCCTGGGCTCTAATGATGGAAATAGTTTATTTCAATCTTTTCTCAGGAAGATGGAAGTCAGACTTATGGTCCCCTCTGCTTCAAGCATTTCTCCCATCTTCCCTCCTTGGTTGGTTGGTGTGGGCCATTGTTCATGGAAGCACTACAGATCCTTTGGTGTATGGCTTGTTTACATAAGCAATTGCAGTACCTACTGTACAGTTCGACTGATCACATCAGGGGGAAGTCAAAGAAAAGGAAGAAATTAGCTAAATCTCCCAGCATGCCCCTCAGGCACCAGGCTGCATTTCCCCAGAGCACTGTTCAGGGCAGTGCTTAAGGCTGCTGAATGATGCCATAATGAGCTTATAGCACTAGACGCACACTGTAAGCCTTGCTAAGCAAAGACACTCCTGGTAGTCTATGCATTTCTGAAATGTTACTGAAACAGTGGGCTCAAAGGGGGAGCCAGCTGAGACACACATGAGCCAGAGCCGAGTCCAGCTGCAGCTGTTCTTTCCCAAAACGCCAAAGAGCTGCCTTGTTTTGCATGGCCTCATTTTGACCTTGGGCATTCCGCAAGGACCCAGACATAATGTGACATTTCTATTTCCCGCTTATGTAGACATTTGTTTCAATACTTATTTTCCCTATTTTCTTTTGTGCATTTGGTTAGTTGTTTTGATGACATTAAGTTGAAATGACATTCTTATCACTAATGTATAAAATTCTACTTTTTATAGCGCGGTGGCCATGAAAAATCATTTGAAATGGGAAATATAAAACTGGGTTTCAGCATCAGTGAATTGAGAAGCTTACTTTTTTATGTCATCACCTGTGCAAAAAGAGGTTTAATGAGCTTCTCTCTGTTCATGAAATCAGAATTTCAAGCCATTTTTTTAAGTATAAGTGCCTTATCTGTCTTTATTTGGTTCCTGCTGCATCAGTCTCTAGGTTACTGGCTGTATTACCCCCCTCTCTCTCTATTCTCCCTCTTCCCCTCCACTACTTCCCAAAGCTATATAGGTAATGTTGAGCTGAGAGCCACTGAGCCCGTTTGTGTTTAATTATCACCTGATTAGGTGGTGGCTGTGCTCTAATGATGCAAGCACCAGGAGCTTGTGAGGTACGCTGTGTTTCTGAGGTCACGTGACCTCCAACTCTTCTATCTTCTGGCACCGAGGCCAGTTTCCAATCCCTCCCAGATGGCCTTTCGTCTTGCCCTGCACGTGAGTGATGGGTGCATGTCGCAAACAACAAAATCACTTGATGTTTAAGCCTTCCCCTCTCCGGTGACCTTGGGAATGGCTCTGACCTTGCCATTGAGTAATGCAGTGATTAATTATGCCCCGCACAATTAACTCATCAAATGGAGTGCCTCCAGAGAAGGCAACGACAGGATTTGATGAGGTGTCAGCTGTCCCTTCATGTGTGAAACTCTGGGTCTGACCATTTTTTGCTTTAAAATGTTTTAACATGAGGAGAGCCCTGGTCCTTGGGCAGGGGGGGCTAAACAGAAAGTTAACCAAGCCTCTCATGTCAGGGGTCAAGAGAGAGTGCCATCATAGCTCCACACCCACTTCTGGCACACTGTTTCCCACCTCCGATTTGAGAAAAGAACCAAAAAAAGAGAAAAGAACAGACTGAATTTAAGAGGGACACAAAGCAAACCCCCAGTTGTTTGCAGTGACAACACTGAGTACATTCCTTTTCAAAAGTTGTAGGTGTTATTTAATTTCTGTATTTGTGTTTGGTAAATCAACACACAAACTTTAAACAATATTGTTACAGACTTCTGCCTCACGCAGGATTAGCAAAGGATTTGTTTACCACCCTTTCTGCCTTACATAGTTCAGGACAATCTTGTCGCAGCTTGAATAAACATTGTCAGCATCGGGCCTTTTATAATAAAAGTTTCCCTCCGCAGCTTAATCTGTTATTCCACTCTGTCCTTTCTTTGATTCCCTTCCCCTACTCCTTCATCATTCCGATTGCCTCTTTTTCAGTGGTGCCTCGTTTCATTGCACCACTGCTGTTTTCCATCTTGTCTCTTCTCAAAAGAAGACGGATGAATGTGTGGTGAATGTGTCCTACATGTGTCTCAGACTGCTCATTTAAATGTTATTTTGGCAGTTTGAGCACTGATTTGATTGTTAAACATCAGGCTAGTGCTGTCTTTTTTTCTTTCTTTTTCTTAATCTTCCCATTTTTGTTACAATTTGGAAGGCGCAATCGTGTTCTATTTGGGATGCACAATCGCTCACTGCAACCTCCGCTTTCAATTCAGGAGAGCGTAGACAAGCACGTGCTCTCCTCTGAAGCATGTGATGATAGCTGCCACTTCTTTTCACACCACAGTCTACACTTTAAGCTCACACAAACACAAGTTGGAGGAAGACCCTTCATGTGCAGCTATATACTGGCAGATTGTGGGGCAGCCCAATTGATCAGTTGGGGGTCGCTGGCGTGCGACGGGACACGACAAGACACGAGCAATCCCTCGATGCTACTGCCAATTATGCGCCACCCGGCAGGGCTGCTGGCCACAGTTGGCACTGGCATAGTCTGGTTTCGATATCAGAGCGTGGGGCTCATCCACACACTAGAACAGTACCTTAACAGGATCAGCCACCCAGCAGTGCTGTTTTTAACTTTCTAAACATTTGTCATGGAGGCCTACCCCTACACGTTAACCTACCCTCCTTAACCGACCTAAACAGGTGATATCAGCATGGGCCCTAATGATGGAAATATTTCATTTCGATCTTTTCTCAGGAAGACGGAAATCAGACTTATGGTCCCCTCTACTTCTAGCATTTCTCCCATCTCCCGTCCTTGATTTCTCTCTCTCTCTCTCTGTCTCTCTTTCTCTCTCTCTCTTCCTTGGTCCCTTTGATGTGTTTGTTATGGCAATTGTCAAGGACACAGTTGGTTGGTGTGGACCATGGTTAGTGGAAGCATTTCCATGACAACCGTTTGCCAAGGGTTCTCGCTGGGAAGGCGGTGGTAGATAATTCTGAGATCTCCGTCCCCGGTTTCTGCACGAGAGAGAGAGGAAATAAGACAGAGAGAGAGAGAGAGAGAGAGAGGTCAGGGCCTTCAAGCACCCTTAGCAGTGATAAAAAAATGTGCTCAAAATTCAGAGACACACGAGGCAAGCAATCAATGATCTATTTTTAACTGAGCCACTGCGGAACAGCCTTTTCTCTTTGAAATGGAAAAAAAGAAGAATGATAGTGGCAGTTGCAGCAGCTCCTCTATGGAATTTCATTATTTGGAAAGAATGGACACTGAGAAAAATATACAGTTATGCACACACGCATGCAAACACACACACACACACACACACACACACACACCACGCGCACACACACATATGCGCAGGCATGAAAAAATTGCAGACTTTTTGCAACAGCCTGCAGAATGTTTGTCAGACGTCTCCATATCATTATACCCCCCCTAGCGCACTGTACGCAGCTCAGAGTTACTAGCCAATAATCCCTCTCCTCCTCAATTGGCGTTTGGTGATCGTTCTGGTACTAAATGGCTGCTGTGCATCAGCCAGGTGGGATCTACACACTGGTGGTGGTCGAGATTGAGTCCCCCCTTCCCCTCTCCCTTCCACGTGGTAAAACGCTTTGAGATCATGAGATGAAAGGCGCTATATAAATGCAATCCACTAATACTGTAGCTGTCTAATAAACTTGGCCACAAATGTATGTCCCCTACTATTATTCCAGTACGATACCCTCCAATATAGACTATACCCTATATGCTTGACCAGTACACCAACGCTATATAAATGTGTGCACCTCCTCCAGCTGGGTCTTAGTGACCACACTGCAATTCAGCAGTATTAATTTCATTATGAGGCATATGGTTACTGGCACAGAATTTATCTAAATAAATCCAGGTCAAAGGCAGTTTACAATCTTGTGTATGATGTTGTATATCACTTTAATATCCACTTGCACTTTTATAAGGAGAGAAAAAGTAGTTTTCTCTGTGTTATTATGAGCTCAAGCACGATCGATACATGGTGCCAGGGCCTCGAGATAGTGGTGTTTATAATCCATGTTCTAATGGAGTCAGCCTCTGTGTGAACTGGCAAATGTGGGTAATGTGCAAACGTAACCAGAATAATTTACTGTATGCCTAAGTGAACATTGGATTTTATGCTTAAGTGTGCTTGGGATGTAGCAAGTGAGCAGCCACTGCATGGTACAATAATATATGCCAGTTTGGTTCAGTGTATAAAGGAAAGAGCTGATCCTGCAATTGCTCATATCCTATTCGGCTCATATCCTCATCCATCTGATTCTAGGCATAAAAAGAACTGCTTCTGCTGCTCGCTTGTTCTTAACTGTAACATTATTCCATTCACCCAGAGGTAAAGAATTTCTTTTTCTTTTTGGGTTTCACGATACAATATTTTTTTTATCATTACTTTAAGTTCAGCACAGTCTCTCAATGTGAATGTCCTGTCCTCTTATTGTAAAGTGGAATACCACAGAGATACGCCTTAAAGTACAGTGTTAATGTACAGTGCAGAATGCACACTATGAAACTGTCTGATATTGTTTAATTAATTTCCAGGAGTGAACAGTCAAGCACATTTTTCTCTGTTTTTCATTCATGTGCCACCCTTTTCATTACTATATACTCATGAGAACAGTGATCATTTATGAGGCAGTAATCTTATTTACTTATGTGGTTCTACAGGAAGGAGGCATGCCATATGCTATTCTAGGAGCACAGTATGACCTGCTGTGTTCAGCATATCTACAGTGCTCAGCCACTGTGTAGACTCTGTACAAGAGTGCTTTACTTTTTAATACCAGCATAAAAAGGTATGCCTATATACATATATAATCAACTCAAATCAAAATTTGTTCACACCCTTGATAAAGATGCGCAAAAAGGCTGTATGAAATAAATAGTCCAGGTAATGAGCTATATTGTACAGGTAACTGGCAAAATAAAATAAAGATTTGAGTAAATGAAGGGTTCTGGCAGCTCTGTTATGATCGCCATCATCACAGACATCATAATTGACCATAACTGTCATAACATCATCCTATAGTGAAGCATTTCTATCCTAATGGAAGTGGTCTCTTCCAGGATGACAATGCCCCATCCACGGGGCACGAGTGCTAACCAAATGGTTTGATGAGTGTGGAAACGATGTAAACCATATGTCATGGCGGTCGCAGTCACCAGATCTCAACCCAATTGAACACTTGTGGGAGATTCTGGAGCGGTGCCCGAGACAGCATTTTCCAACACCATCAACAACACACCAAATGATGGAATTGCTCTTGGAAGAAATGTGTTGCATCCCTCCAATAGAGTTCCAGACACTTGTAGAATCTGTGCTATGGTTCAGTGAAGCTGTTCTGGTGGCTCAAGGTGGCCCAAGGCCCTAATAAGACACTTTATTATTACCTGTATGCTCAAAAAATGGGAAAATGATATTATTTTATACTAATACAATTGCTCAAAGAATATTTTTTAAGATCGTGTCACACTTATTCACACATTACCATGTCTTCTATAGTGTTTTTGGAGATTGATGAACATATTAGAGGGGATCTTTGACCATTCCTCCATACAGAATCTATCAAGATCTTTCAGATACTGTGGTCTGTGCTTGTGGACTGCTCTCTTCAATTCAAACCACAAATTTCTAATTGGGTTTGAGTCTGGAGGCAGAGATGGTGATTGCAAAACTGTAATGTTGTGGTCAATTTCTTGGTTGATTTTGAGGTAGGCTTGGCCATAAATGGATCTTTCAGTAAGACAATGATCCCAAGTTTCAGCTTATTCTGTTCTTCTTTATTTTGTTACTGTTACTTACTGGAGTTCATGATTCCATTGACCTTAACAACAACCCCATAACATCAAAGATCCACCACCATACAGTCGGGTCCATAATTATTGGCAGCCTTGATGAAAATTTGCAAAAAAAGACTGTAGAAAACAACACCATTACTGAGATATACAATGCCCTCCAGAGGTATTGGCACCATTGGCAAAGATGAGCAAAAAAGGCTATGAAAAAATATCCCTGTTGTTCATCAGCTTCATCTTACACTCAAAATATGAGAGAAATCTAACTTTATAAATAATACATTTCTTTCCAAAAAGGAAAGGTTTCACATGGCATCGCTGTTTTTAGTAGTTGGCACAGCCTCCCCTGGCAAGAACAATGGCACTGAGCCTATTTCTATACTGTTAAATAAGTTTGGAGAACACATTTGGAGGGATCTTAGTCATTCCATGCAAAACTTTCCAGATCCTTCATATCCAAAGGTTTGGCCTTATGGACTGCCATCTTCAATTCAGACCACGTGTTTTTTATAGGGTTTAACTCCGGAGACTGAGATGGACATTGCCAAACATTTTTTGTTTGTTTTCACTGAACAATTTCTGTTGATATCTTTCGGGTCATTGTCTTGTTGGAAGGTCCACCTCGGGTCAAGTCTCAGCTTCCAGGCAGAGCCAACCAGGTTTTGAGCTAAACCCACTGGTGTTCTGGTACTTGGTGGAATTCATTATGACATTGATCTTAACAAGAGCCCCTGGACCACTGGCAGAAAAACAGCATCAAATTAGTAAATAATCTACCACCATATAATGATAGTAGGCATGATGTGCTTTTCCTTGTATGTATCTCTCTTTTCATGCCAAACATGCCAACAGTGTACATGGCCAAAAAGTTTAATTTTGGTTTGATCTGACCATAGCACCTGGTTCCAGTCACAGTTCCAATGACATTTGGTAAATTCCCGATGCTTGAATTCGTTGATCGCTCTCAATAAGAGCTTTCTTTGTGCAACCATTCCAAATAGCGAGCCTGTTGGTATGGAGGCAACGTTTTATGGATTGTGAGACTTCATGACCAAGTCGCAACTAAAGTCTGCAATTCTTGAGCTATGGTCCTTGGGTTCTTCTTTGCCTCCCTCACCATCTTCACCAACGTTTTGATTATTGCACAAAGTAGTTAGTGGTAAGTATGACTGTTTATGTATTTTTTTGTACCCATTACCTGACTTGTTTTTGACCATAACATTCTGTCTCTTTTGATTTGGCTCTCCCCATGGTGATGGATGATAATGTTTATTTTTTTACCCTAGTGAAACAGGAAGTTATGCAATGCCACAATACAATTCTTTAAGGCTGAGATTGTTACGGTGTAGACGCTGACTTGGACCCAAAAGCAGACTCCGGGACAGAACTTTGTTGCACTCCTCACAGGAGGCGTTTATTTAGCTGGATGCAACAAAAATGGAACTGGAGGAACAGACTGGGGAATCAGACTGGCAGGAGAGGGTCAGGGCTGACGGACGGGAACGGCAGGCAGGAACGAGATGGAAGAGAGCAGGCAGGAAGCTGGCAAAACAGAACAGGCTGGACGGGCTACAGAAAGACTGAAAAAACAACAAAATACAAACAGCAAAAATAGTAAACTGGAAAACAGATAAACAGGGAGAGCCAAACTAGAGCAGTACAAATACAAAAGTACGGTTTGGCACTGGAGTGTGTGAGCACTGAACTTAAATAGGGGAGAGACAAGGGCGAAATTACGAGATTGATTCCAGCATGCGGAATGTGCTGGGGAGTAGGTGTGATAGGCTGAATCCAACAAGGGGAAAAGAGAACCGAGTGCGGAATGCGAGGAAGCCACGCTCAGCCTAAAACAAAATACACACAGGGTAAAAGCAAAGACAAGACATGACACGCAAGGAATGGGATGAACAAAACACGAGGAAAGTGGACTGGATGGGGCGGCGATGTTACAGAGATTAACTTAACCTCTTGACTGTCACTGACCTGCTGGCAGGCTGTCTGCATCATAAAGCACGTTCTTCATTAAATATCAGGGTCAAATGTACTGAAAATATGAATGTGTATTATATGCACAGATCGGGTTGGATCTCATCTTTTCAGCAGTGCATGCCAGTTCACGTCAACTGGGATATTGCAACAACCAAAAAATCCTATCCCGACTCAAGTCAAGGTACTCAAGAATAACAGCTGCTCCTAGAAGTCTAGAAGTCCCAAAATATGACAGATCATTGATAATGTGGGCATCCTGATCACTGTAATGGTCTAACAATCAAAAGTTGTGAACCTGTTTTGTCAAAAGAGTAAGCCAAATCGAGATAGTTCCAATGTTTACTATGTGCTTTGTATCGCCAACAACAGCAAAGATGTCAGTCTCCTTAGTCTATGAGATACGATACGATATGATATACTTTATTTGTCCCCATGGGGAAACTTGTCTTGGACTCTCAGTAGCTGTTTCACAGTGATTACACGTATAACAAAAATAGAAAAATAGTGCCTCAAAAGAGCAACATCAATCAAATAACAGATTCTGTACAACAACACAGTATATCTATACATTCTCATAAACACAATGTATATACACATTCTATACACACAATACAACTACATAGATACATCCACACAATACATCTGCACATTCACATTGTTTCATAATCAATCATTAAGATGTAATGGCAGTGAAGACATATTGTGGCAGTGAAGACATGGCAGTGGCAGTGAAGACATATTTCACAAACCCATGCGGTTCTGTGTGGCTCAGTTGGTAGAGCACAGCGTTGGCAACGCTTAGGTTGTGGGTTCAAACCCCACTGGGACCACATATACTGAAAATGTATGCATTCACTACTGTAAGTAGCTTTGGATAAAAGCGTCTGCTAAATGGCATATATTATTATATTATATTTAACTCACTTCACCTCTTAGCATTTATAAACTGAATTGCCATAGGCAGGAAGGAGTGTTTATACCAGTTTAGTCTACACTGAGGAACCCTGAATCTTTTACCAGAAGGTAAGAGCTGGAATTCAGGGCACAGGGTGTGAGTGGGGTCAGACACTATTTTCTGTGCCTGTCTGATGACAGATTCCTCATAGATGGCTGGAGGGATAGGTGTTCCTTAACCCCCAGAATCTTCACAGCAGTCTGCCCCAGGCAAGCAATCCAACATTTCATTTGTACAGACAAATTACCAAACCATGCTGTTATGCCATATCTGATTATGCTCTCTAGAACTGCATGATGAAAGTGTAACATAAACTTCTGCCAAACTCCATAAGCCCTGAGTCATACATGCGCTGTTTCAGTCTGGAACAGAGACTTTCAACATGGGTCCTCCAACTGAGTGAGTTATCAGTGGACCCCAAGGCAGGGCCGTATTAAATGGATGGACTAGGCAAACCATTTTTTCCATCACCCAACAAACCCAACAGCCTTTTAACTGCCACATATTATTAATATTCTTATTAGTTTTGGTATATATATTTTACTTTGTTGTGGTTAAATACTCATGTATTTATAGGGGTATAGACTCTTACGTTTCTTTATTTAGGTGATTACATTTTATAATTTTTTTATGTCTTTACTTATTCATAGTTAGGTATTTAAATGGAAAGTGTACTCACATTTACAAATGTTTTCTCCTGACTTTAATCGTAATCCAAGGAAATGGTCAATTCGTTCTCAATCACCAACAACGCCAATGTGTTCAGCTTCTTTTCCTTCAATGTTGATCTCAGGTATGTTTTAATGCATTTCAATAAAGAAAACGACTTTTCTGTGTGCACTACCTGTCAGGGACACGATTCGAAACCCGTCTCTACCAGACCAGCCCTGGTTGTCTTCCCTGATTGGGTTTCGAACCGCATCCCTGACAGGTGGCACACACCATATCGGACCAGCCAAAATATGGTGCGTTAGACCACTATGCAATCTGCCGCCCATGGATCCCTTTTTGTTCCAGTTCAAAGTTCTTCCTCCTTTGCTTTGCTGAGAGATGATGTCATTAGAGTGCATTCTAAACTGAGACTTAATGGGCAGAACTGTTCCTTTGACGCAATTAGCCACTGGCAGTGTACCTACAGAGTCTTCCTTTGTGAAGATATGCCTCTTGTCAATCACCCCCCTATGGTGATGCTTGTACCTGACATCTGCGCTGGAGTGCCCCCGCACCCTGCCTGTCTTCCCGCTCCCCTGCCACCCCACCACCCCCTCTGCCCCAGAGAGACAGAGAGGGTATAATCCAGTCTCAGAGCTCAACTTGTTCCACCCCAGACCTCCAGCTCACGCAAGGGCAGCAAGCAGCTGAGAGGCAGGTCTGAACGGATCAGCAGAGCTTTCTAGGACAGAGAGGATGCTGGAAGATTCTGTGTTGCCTTGTGTGTCCTTGATGTTGATTATTGATGAGGTTAAATACCTGTTACACCTGTGATCATGCACACACTGAGGCCAACATTAAGCTGTAATGTGTTTGTGTAATGAAGGCTAGTACTTTCAAGGTCTCCACATATTACATGTTAATACACAGTAGTTACACATTTGTTACAGGGTAATTACAAAGGTGCGTTGTCTTCTTAAAGTAATGTTATACGAAATGATTGTGATGTTGGTGATGAGGTGTTTAATTGTTATTTTAATGGTCTAAATGGAATATTAGTTTGAACAGCAGACCTCAACTGCATTTCCTCAGGAGTTTGTAGATACATGCCCTACAGTCAATCCAAAATGCAGCTGCAGGCTCAGGTCCTCTATGAATGGCCTCACGCAGACTGTCTCAGAGTGTGGAAGCTGAACAAACAGAGACAGACATAAGAACGCAGAACAAAAGAGTGTGAAAGACCACATGAACGATGCTGAGGGAAGGGGCAGGATGTGACGGAGAGGAGAGCAGCGTGACGGAGAGATGGGAGTCGGGTGGCAGGTGGCCCCTGGGTGTAAGGGGAGGGGGTGTTCCCGAACAAAAGAGTCTGTTTGCAGGATATTGCGCTACACGGGTCATGATTGTGCATCCTTCTGGAATGTGCCAAAAATAGAAAAACACAGGTCTTATTTGTCTTCTGCGAGAACATATTGGCGTGGCGTTATTCCAGTCCTGCCGTCTCACCCTGGTGCCATACATTCCCTTTATTTCCTGGCGTTTGGTTGCGATTCCATCTGTTATCACACAGTGAGACGAAAGTTATGTAATAGGCCATCCTAGTTTGAAGTGTGAAGTTGCACTCTTGTTAAGTAGCTCAGAATATACAGTTAACAAGTACTGTATGTTGTTAATAATTTAAAAAACAGCCAGGTTCTCAGTTGACCTACCTGTTTAAGGTACAGGAAACACAGATTTGTTTTCCTTGTGTGCTTGTTTCCCCTAAAAGGTACAACATCGGATCCTCTTTCACAAGCTTTTGGACTCCCATAGAAATTCACTTCTGCATCCCACCCTTGTGACCACCGCGTAGCCCTCTTAAAGTGAGTGATAAAATGGCTCATTCAAGATAACAAACCTTTCTGTTCTGTGCGAACAAAATAACTATTTCAGGTGTTTTTATCAAGAAGCATCAAACTCTAAAGTAGGGCTTTTGTGAATTGAGGAAAAGTCAAGTGATGACATAGTGCCCAAACGCGGCCATCGCCTCTGCTTGACCCGGGTACGAATACATTTCGCTCGCCGTCTCTTGGGCTGTAGTTCTCGGTCGGAAATCCGCAAGAGCTGAGGGATTATTATGAACTCGAACATTGTCTTTATTGGAATGGGAGCCAAAATGGGGCCAAATCCCTCTTTAATGCCGAACCGTGTATTGTTAGGGAGAAACGGAACAATAGCGGATTATTTTGCATGCTGGGAGATTTGACGTCAGAGGGTGTAATTTGTCCTGCAGTCTGAAGGGCTCTTGCTGCACACTCCGATGTGTAAATGGCGGCATCTGGATCCTTGGTAAATTTACAGGATTAAGACAAACTGCTCATTAACCGTGTGTGCTCAGCCTATAGTCTCTGCGTCATTTTAACACTCTGGTCAATTGATCAGATCATAGCTTTAACCCCATACACTGCTCCTCAGCTGGAGAGATACAGTCAAATATAAAATCTATACCACACATACAAACCAGATAGTCGCGTCGTTCTGACCTTCAGACAGTATCTTCTGCATTTTATATCTAGTACTCGTATTTCCACAATTTTGACATTGTTTTTTTCTCACAAATGGCCAGGTTAAAAATAAATCTGCTGTTCTAATCCTGTATTTAGGAAGAGTGAATTTCCAGCATGAGCAGAGACAACAAATAAGGCTGGGTGAGAAGTGATCTGGTGTGGCATTTGACCAGCCTCTGCTGTTGTGGACATGTCTTGAGTGTCAACGGTGAATGTTTCCTCGGCAGTCTGGAGCAGTGGGTAGTGCATGAGGGAGAGAGTGGGGGAGGGGGTGGTCTAATGGTTTAATTTATCTCCAGCTTTTACTGGAACCAGGCTAGAAATGGATACTTTGCCAGAAATTTCATAACTTCTATTTATGTATACAATTAGCTGGTTAGTACCATTGTGGTCCCAGGATCATTGTTTTCTATATGAATGTTGTTGTGTTTTTTTAATTTAACAAATAAATAATATACATTTATGGCAGAGCTTGCTTCTAATACGATGTGTGGTTTGCACTTGTTTTAATTATCCGTGAGCAGCAACAGACGAGTGGATGTTTGACTTGACGTTTCTTGTATAATTTACCGTCTCAGCCTTTAATAACTCCCTCTTTTTCATCCTTGGTTTTCAGAGTGAGAGACGTGCTTGAGCATTCACTGATCTGAAGCTACGGGGTCAATTAGCAAATGAAGGAGTCATGAGTCATTTAAGCCTGCGTCGGATCAGGATCTGAAAACGGAACGATACTGGAATCAAATGACATGACACATGAAATGGGACCCTGAGGGATATCGTAGATAATGTAATTTAATAAAGCAGAATGTGGGAGTTTTAAACTGGCTTATCGCCAATCTCCAATTGCTTGCTGTTCTGCCCCCATCACCCCTTATGCCCTCTGGGTAGTTCTGCATCTGCATGTGATCCTTCTGTAGAATTAACTCCCATCACGCCCCCTGGGTCCACACCCCCATACATCACTATTAGCCTGCTTATACAGATAATGTATTTGGCTAAAGGTGAGGTAATACCATTTAATGTATAACAAAAAACAACAACAACAACAACAAATGAAGCAAGTCAGCGGAAAATGGCCCTGTCCCATGAATTATTTAAGCACCACAATTTGATGCTATGATTGCAAGTATAAATATTTGCTATATAGACTGCGTGCGGTCTGCCAGGATTCTACTCAAAGCTGAAGTCGTATATATATTGTTAAGGAGAGCCCCGGTGTTTGGCACGGGCTTGTTTTTGGCAATGAATAAAGCATAAACAAACAGCCACACATCATCTCGTACAACATGATCAATGCTGTGCTTTTGCAAGACGCTGGCGTTTGAATATTTTACACCCGTCAAAGCATTCTGAAAAAGGGGTAATGACAGAGGGGAAATTGAAGGGGCTGATGTCGTTGTCATTTATTTAAGGGAACGCAATGCAAAGCTCCCGGAATAGCGTCGGGAGACTATGTGCACAGAGACCATGTTTGATCACTGAGGTATAGAAAACAAGCACGGCTTCAGCTGTAATGTGATTTAGAGCTGTTTGAGGAAGGAGCTCGGAGCCTCCCTGTGTCCTATCAGGGATGACATTAATTAACCTGCATCAGTTTCATTCTTTCTGTTTGCGTTGAAACACACTCCAGTGGAAGTGAGGTTAATGCAACCGCCATAATTGTGAGATTTACTCGAAGAGCCGTTTCTGTTTTGAGCAAAGAAATATTTGGGTCCTTAGCAAAGCCACAAATGGTAGCTGTAAAAAAATTTATTAAGAAATTAAAGGTAATAGTTTCCTGAAGCTGAGAGAGAGGGATATTGATTATGAAAAACATTCACATGGTAGATTTTGATATCTTTCATAAATATTTAGTCTATGAAAATAGAGAAGCAGTGTGTCATTTTTGAAAAGCTTAAATTGTGTATTGTGTTTATTTCTGAGCACAGCTATTTTGATATTCAAATCATTTCCAACCAATGCCTGCACAGAGGCAGCAGTGGAGAGAGAGAGAGGGAGAGAAAAGCAGTGGAGGAGGGTGCCATGCCAATAGGAGCCTATAGAAGAAGGCAAGCTTGTCAAATATTATTTAAACCTTTCCCGTTTCCATGTGGAAAAAAAAAAAGAAAGAAAATAAATTCCATAAATCACTCGCTGTCCCCCACCTACATTGGTAATTGCTTTCTTTGTTTCTGGAACAGTTTTAGCATCCTCTGATTGTATTGCAAAGTACCTTCACTGGAAATGAATTCCATTAGTATGTGCTAAAGAAGCAAACAGCAAGGCGGCATTTAATCAATTATGAACGCTCTGCCACCTTTTTTGACTTAACCTTTTGGGCCGTGCACCTCTTGGTGGACACGCCACACTCTTAAACAGCCAAACTGATTTACTGTGACCACTGTACACATGCTCAGAACGACATCACGCATCAGCGAGCCGGATGGATGGGGAGGAAGGCCAATATGCTGGGGGTGTGGAGGTTTTCATATGTACACATGTATCAGAGTGTGATGTAGTATAAGTACATGGTAATATATATATATGTATCCTATTTAGTGTAATTTATGGGGAAAGAATACCTCAAAATTTTGATTTACATGACTTATTTGCCTTGGGAGCTGCCTCTACAAAGGCTGTCTACCAGTTGACACCTTTTATGGCTAACACTAGTGGCATAAGCAAGAGTGTGTTTGTGTGTTTACAGAAGGGTTGCATTACTGATTGGTGGTTGAGAAGGCGCTAAGGCTAAGAGACTAACAGTATTTTGCTTCTAAAGTATGGACTTTGCCTGTGAAGTGTATATGGTAGCAAAAGAGAACCTTCTCTAAGGAGGAGAAGCAAAACAAAAATAAGTATCTTGGCAACGCTTCTGTTATTAAAAAAGAACAGAAGTGTTGCCAAGATACTTATTTTTTATTTCAGATTTCCCTCCCCGTTTTTCTTCCAATTTGGTGGCCAATTGCACCCTCTATTTCTTCAATTCACCCTCCCCCACAAACCTGCCACCCATCTCTTACAAGACAAGCTAATACCACGAGGCTGGCAATGATCCGCCTCCTCTGAGACGGAACTCACCCACCTGTCCTACAGGGATGCAATTCTCGGCAAGCTCGTGCCGGCTCTCCCTCCCCCCTCCCTCTGGGGCGGACAGCCAATCACTGCCTCGAATGGGGCTCCAAAAAGTGGCCAAACAGAGAATCCTAGGCAGGCTGGCACAGCTGGGGATCGAACCTGGATCAGACCTAGCATTCCGGGAAGGGAACACAATAGGAATTTGACTGGGAGGAGAGAGGGGAGGAACACAGGTGTAAACAATGGGATTCAAATAGTGAGGGACATTGAATGATGTTCCCATAAATCATACCTGGTGTGTAAATGTACTGTATAATACTGTATATCAACGAGGATCATAATTCCAGCTACACTTGGAGTAGAATAGAAGAAAGTAATCATTTGTTGTTAAAACCAACATCCGGCTTCATCAAGAACAATGGAAAAAAACAATACTACAATAGTGCTAACACATTTAAGAATTAAAGTCATCCAATAGAAATATAAGAGAGTCTAAAGTAAGCAACCAATGCCATAAATACACATACATTAAAAGATAACCATAGAGAATGCAAGGCATCAGTCAGATAATCAACTATAAATAAGATTAATCAAACAATCAAGTAGAAGTGGGCGGGAGGCTAGGTTTGGCCAATAAAATCCTGCTGATGTCACAAGTGCATTTTCAAAAGTCCATGGAATGAGGAAGTAAACAGTTTGTCAGTCATACATGGAAAACTCCTAGAGCAGAGAACAAACAAGACTCAGGTACATTGTATCTCACAAATGTGTACAATGAGGTCAATAAATACACCAAACGAGAATATAGGGTTACCACATATAACATATTTTAAAAGGTCTTTCATAGTAAAATCTGTAATACTGTATATCACATATATTTGGCGATAGTATGTGCTTTGTTGAATGTGCCAGGGTGTTTGCCCTTTGCGATGGCTCCCACCAAGGCTCATGCCATTACATTACACAGTAACGTATTGTGAGGAAGTAACACACAATATGTAATGCATGGCGTGCTCAAAATGTATTTTGCGTGCCGTGGTGTTTACGAGTGAACGATTATGTAAATAGTTGTACAGAGGGAATGGCTAATGCATTGGGTTTGGCCCATGAATACTGTGCGTGGGTCAGATCGCATATGCTTTTATTATCCACCCCTTCAGAGTGGGGCTATAGGATTCTATGCACTGTGTCTGGATATGGCTGCCTAGTTTGTGTAGTTGTTAAGACCGTTCCTTTCCTTTTTCAGGTGGCAGCCAAATCACTACTGTATTTTTAGTACTCCCCCCAAAAGTGCTTTTCTGAGTACGATTGCTGTGTTTACGTTGTATATCTTGATATTTAACTATTGCATTTTTCTTTCCTCAGACATGCAGGCATTAATATGAGAATGATGGAAGGTCCTCTTATTCCATATAGTGTTATTGTGCTAGGTCTTCAGAGATAGGACCCAGATTTTAAATGACTGTCACTGTGCCTTTGGTTGTAGTGGTTGTAGTGTGTGTGTGTGTGTGTGTGTGTGTGTGTGTGTAGTCTTTTGAATCAAGGGTAATTCCAACACATGTTGTCCTCAGATATGAAAACCTTAGGTTTCAAATGGCCTTATTGCAGTTAGAAATTTCTGTTAAATATTTTGTGCAATAGGTGCCAGGATTCATGATTATCTACGCAGGGATCATTTCGAAGTCTACCCGACTCGCCAGGCAACAAATAATATTTATTTAGTTGCTCACTGTACTTCTGCATATTTATTTTCTCGCTTTTTAAACTCATGCAAATGTTTCATTCTTTCCGTCTCTTTATTCACTTATTTAGATACAGCTGGTGCAAAACAAAACAGAGATGACATTCAGAATCACATCCCATTTCCTTTAAATTATACATGCTTCTCCGCTGCTAAAGGGATTTAGAGCGTGATAATAAAGATAAGAAAGAACCATTAAGAATTTTTGTTATGTTAATTAGAGGCAGGAGGATTAACAGCTACTCACCCCCAAAAAAAGAGAGAAAAAAAGTGGAAGGCAATGAACAGGCAGCCGTGCCGGTAATGTATCAAAGCCATTAATAGAAATTCACTTTACAGATCACCGGGGGACTAAAGATTTTAGTGAAAAATAAAATGTGCATAAATAAGTCAGAATCCCAGGCATTCAGAGACAGGCATTTCCGATTTTTATTTTCCTGCTGCCACGCATGCAGGCTTCTCGTTACCCCCCATCTTTTCCCTGCCTTTTGTTGCTGTAGAATAGCATTATCCACAGCTAAATGCGGGCCGGCGTGTGGAATACAATATATGCGGCAGAGTAAACATTGTTTAGCGTCCTGAGCATTGATCTTCACCGTGTTGCGGGGAGGACAGGCCACTGATTAGAATATATATTATCCCCTGGACCGGCTTTCTAATCCTCTGTGTTTGGTGTTCTGCGATCGGCTGGTTGAACATCCAGGCACATAATGACTTGGAGAGTAGGGAGCATGCTGTGCGTCATTCCCATGATGGAACAGGCCCTATAAATTCTGTGGATAAATAACGCTCGCGTTAACCACCGGGCGCATGACGACTCCTAATCTCCGCCGTAGGAACGCTGCAGCCCCCCTGCGTGCCGCCGCACGGTAATTCGTGGTTATTTAGGGAGAAACGGAGACGGCTGTGCCCGCTGTGAGCGGAGCTGTAGTTTGGCCTGACGGGCCGCTGCTTGTAAATCCCGTTTCACATTATAGACAGCCTGCACTGCGCCCCCGCTGCTTGATGTCGAGCAGAGTATGTGTAAACAACTCAGAACTGCCATGAGGTTAAGTGGTGAGGGTTCAATTGTGACATCACCAAATAACTTTGGAGGGAGATGAAATGGCGGTGGGCTTGAACTACCACCGTTTTCAATCTGCTGGTGTAGCCTACTGGCTTTGTGAGCAGCATGCACCTGAGCATCTTAGAGAAAAAAGGCTAGCAGCTAATTAAACTTAAATATGAGCGAGCAAGCTAGCTACATCCTACGCTGCCTGTATATTTGCCTGAGGTAATTCAATCTGACAACATTGGCCTTCCCACTTTTATTCTAGGCCCGAAAATAATACATTATAATTTTTACTTGCAAAGCATTTAATTCCAGGTGATTAGACATGCTATTGTGGATAACCATGTTTCATTCAGCAAGAACATAGTGTGGCATCCCAAGGGGCAGGACGAGGAAATGACCGCTTGCCTCTTTAATTCTTGGGAGCCACTGGAGAGGAGAAGAACTTCATTTCCCAGCAGCCCGCAGTCCCACACCTGAACTAAGTCAAGCGATCGTGACTACAGACAGCTGAAGGCCGTTTAGAGGCTTATTTAAAGGACTAATGTTGGAGAGTGTTGGGGAGTGTTGGAGAGAGAAGTGTTTTGGGGTGCTGATTGTGTTTGACTTGGATTGTTTGAAGACGCTGCTTTGTGTACCGACTTGTGGACTGCCTGAGGAACTGAACTGGATTTGTGGACTGGATATACGGATAACAACGACGAGATAAGGATTGTGGACTTTGTGTGTTTTTCTTAATTACCCCACCCCTTTGTGTTTGGTCAAGATTTGGTTAATAAACCATTGTTTTGTTTGTATTACTGCCTCCTCTGGGTTATTTAACTGCCTACGCCCTCTGCAAGGGTCCGTGCGTGTTGCCCAACCCCAAGGGACACCACAATAGCTACAGTACACTAAATTGGCAAGCTGTGGTTTGCTGTCAAATTTACTTTTTTTATTTAAGAAAATGACATTATTTATTACCATTGTCCTATGATTCTGCTGGCCATCAACAAACCTAACCAGTATGAACACATATCTAACAATTAACGAATAGACAAGGCAAATGTGACTCCGATGTTTTTCGGATATTAGCTAGCTACTTAATTAATAGCCACCTCAGCGTTATAGAAATACTCAATCCTGGGAAAATTAGTGATAACACATTTAAAAACAATTGCCTACAGGAAGTTTTAATGAAACATTAAGCCAAGCTAACGCCTTCCTCCCTGGGTGCCAATAGAGTTTGAAACTGGTATTGAAAAGTTTTGGGAACTTGGAAACACATAACACAAGCTCCTCCTCCATCTTGAATGCCCACCACAATCCCATTGGTTGCGCGGGGTTGGTCAGAACCCAAGGTTCAAATAGTGTGAACTTTAGGTCCAAGGGTGCCAACAATTGCTTCTATTTTGCTGGTGATGCCACCTCTGGAAGCAGGATTCTCTCCATTTCACCCTGTTTCTGACCCTCACTGACAGCGTCAATGTATGGTCCTGATTATACAGGAAGTGTTTAGTCTTCTGTACCCTTTGTGAACTCCCGGATGAATAAACTGCCATAATGGAAGCCGATGGACTAAGGAGTCACGCGCAGAGCATGCTCCACATCAACGTGCTAACAGCACATCCACAGCTAGCTCTATCGCTGAAATGTGACTTTAATTCTCAGTGTAGTTTTCTCAAGGAGAATAATATTTTTAAAAATAATCTAGCCCTGCCGCCTTGTCAGAATTCAAATGCTCCATCCAACCCTGTCAATATAGCTTTCTTTATAGCAGTTCTGCAAGCAGAAATCATCATGTTCTTATGTTCTTGTGCTGAATTGAGCAACAGAAGTCAGATTAGAACAGAGACCTGGGATTGAGTGTGGGACCGACACAAATGCGGCATCGAGGGCTCGGCTCGACTCGGGCCACCGTCGATTCCACCGTTAGCCGAAGGGACAGCTGGAGACGAGCTGAGGGAGCGCGGCGCTGTGAGGTGTGTGATTACACTGTGGTCTGGGGGTGACCTCGGGATAGGAGGGGTTAATGGTGGCTGGCGTGTCTCGGAGTCACATAGAGGTTTCACAGGTTGGTGCCTGACTGATAAATTGTAAATCGATTTTGCGACCGTCAGAATAATGGAACAATGAGCTGTAGTGTAGATAATCCCTGCAGATTGGATCTAGATGGTGATTAGCTGTGTGTGTGTGTGTGTGTGTGTGTGTGTGTGTGTGTGTGTGTGTGTGGGTGGGTGTGCCTCTGCCAGTGTATGTGTTGAGTGCGAGTGTGTGCATGTATGACTGTGTGCGTATGCATACATATGTGCACTTATGCGCACGTGTGTGCATGCTTGTCTGTGTGTGTGCGTGTGCATGCATGTGTGTGTGGTTGTGTGTATGTGTGACTGTGTGTGTGTGCATGCATATGTCTGTGGATTCACGTCTGTCTGTGTGTGTGTGTGAGTGTGTGCATCTGAGTGCGTATGTGCAGGCATGCGTGAGTGTTGGTGTGTGCGTGTATGAATGAGTGTGTGCATGCGTGTCTGTGTGTGTGTGTGCGTGCATAGTATGTGTGCATGTGTGTGTTTGAGGAAGGTGTGCTCCGCCTATGGGGACCATTGAACTCAGATGAAACTGGGATCTGAGCCAAAATGTCTGAACAACTGGGTGTATTCATCACCTGCTATCGATGATACCGCCTCCTGCTCAGTGCAAGCTTCAAATTAATTTTGCACGCGCCAAACAAACCCTTCCAAACTAATTAAGACTTTGTGAAGGACAAAAAAAACCTTGTGCAAAATGGTTGGCAAACGTTACGAGTATTAGATTAAGAACAGGGAGGAAAAATACATCATGGCATACGGATATTAATGCATTTTGCATGGCAGTTCAGGATACTGAAACCATAACACGTTTGGATTTCACAGATACATTTTTTGAAT
This sequence comes from Aldrovandia affinis, assembly GCA_029706075.1. NCBI lineage: Eukaryota > Metazoa > Chordata > Actinopteri > Notacanthiformes > Halosauridae > Aldrovandia > Aldrovandia affinis. The sequence goes on along the minus strand of JAINUG010000003.1, from coordinate 4,735,225 downwards.
TGGCTGTGCAGAAGCGCCATACTGCTTAATTGATTTTATATATAGCCCTCCTTTACACGGGTGTTAAAACGTATTAGCGGCATACAAAGCTGTTTCTTCCCTGGCTCCCCCACTGTTTCCTGGAGAAATCGTCCTGTACCTGTACCTAAGAAAATATACACCTACTTTCTGGCTGTAGACAAAGCAGCAGCTGTTGTTTATGACACAGTCAGTTTTTTCTGAAGTTATATTTACACCTGGGTGTAACGGGTATACCTGTGTGGCCCTCTCAATTAAAACTGTGCTAATTTCCCTTCAATGTGAACGAGCAGAAGAAAGGGGCTATCGCAATCTGGTATCCGCTCGTTAATTAAAAGAGCTGGCAGGCAAACGCGGTAATGCTGACATGAGCTTGTCAGAGTGTTGCCACTTATTGCAGCCAAACTATCTCTCTCCAAAATGGAACTGTGTACATTTAGTACTGAAAAAGAAACAAATAATTCATAAAAAAAGCAAAAAAACTGTGGAACAGTGAGGGAACAGGGGATATTTATATATCTCTATATATGTATATGTCTATATGTTGCCACGATACGTCTAATTGGGTTTGCTGGGTTGGGGGAGAGATATACTTTTGGAAAGACTGGAACATGGACCATGACGTTGTTAATGATAAACTTGGGAAACGGATGTGAACGAGGATTTAAATGCAGTTAATTGTGCCCCTCCCCTTCCCCCCCATGCAGGAACTTAAACCATGGTCGGCAGTGGAGTCTCCCTCTCACGCATTCACCCCGCCCTGGACATATCCATAAAATGTATGAAAAATGATTAGGCTGTGACTAATTGCCCGTTTAGTGTCGCTGAAAGTTGTTAAACAGACCATTACCTTTTAATACCTAAAGTAAGGAATGGGATTAATTAAGCAGAAATGTATTCTCTATCCTGCCAAGTCCCCTGTTCTCACCCTCTAAAAACAGCTTCTGATGGTCACGCGGACCTTGGGGGAACAACTGGTAATGATGTGAGAATGGATTTCCAGTCTGCGGTCACCAGTCCCAAAAGAATGCAAAAAGTGAAATGGAAGAGGAGTGAAAAATGGAAAGACAGAGCAAAAGAAGAGAGAGGAAGAAAATAATTTAAGGCATGGATGATTCATTTATTAATAAACAAATGAACTTGCGGATTCATTAATACAAGAACGAATGAGCGGACAAATAAATGAACCAATGAATTCATTACATTTCATTATTTAGGGCTATAGGTTTATTATCTCTTATCCTTGAAACTGCGGATTGCCTTACCCCAAGGAAACATAAAAATATGTATTGCTCGGAGCGATTGTATTAGTATAAAACTTTTTTTTGAGCATACATTATAGCTCATTATCTGTATTGTTTATTTTATACAACTCTCCTTCCTCATTTTTGAAGGGTGTGAATAACTTTGGGGGATACTGTATGCAATATAATGAATACATGCATTGCAGTATGCATTTCAGTATGTTCAGCGCAAACTTCTGAATATACATAGAGGTACTCCTTTAGGCTGGTAGTTAGGTGATGGAATGAACATTCAATGGATTTTCCCCTGTTTAATTCCTGCTTGTTAATTTCACCTTCCCCTTAATTACACTAATTACCAACAGGTGTTCTGCCAGCCTGACTTTCCCTTAAAGGAGTGTGTGAGCCTGGGGGGTGGGGCAAAGACAACGCCACGGTCATTGAGAGACAAGCACCGGGGCACTAAAGCGCTACTCCAGACCAACGCCTTCTGGGTCTCGTCACATGTGGCAACAATACCACTCGCTCCGCAGCCCAGTAATTACAGTGGGTTTGCATCGCCCAGAGTCAAGGTTTTATGACAGAGTGGCCTGTGAAAGGACACGCTGTTGTTTGACATTTTCCCTCCTTTTTTAATATGGAACACGGACATGGGCACATGTTTGTCTTGATTCCTTGAACGAGATCACTGCAGCGTGCTGTAATGAAACGGCATGCATGATTCAATTGCTCGAGGGGCAGGGCGGGGGAGGTTGGTCAGGGAGGAATGATGCACTGTTTCTTTGCCCAACATTGGCGAAAAGCGGCTGTTGAGGTGCTGATGAAACACAGGAAATCTGTGTTTCCCTGGCAAAGGAACAAAAACATAAAGCCAAGCACAAACAAAGTCACAAATGTCCTTAAAAAAAAAAAATTGATTTAGAATTCACTAAGACAATAAGACAACAACTGAACAAAAGAACAGAAAAGACATAACATTTATTTGATAAAAAACCGACATACATATTTGCATATATACTTCCACACATATGTCAGTCCTCATAACATTAAAGGTGTGTCGTTGTGCTTCAGCAGGTTCAAAGAACAACTGGTGCTAAGGACTCAAGAATCAAAAACATGTGGCTTACCCCAGGAGTAAGCGGCTTCACGCTCAGTTAGCAGGGACAGGTAGACATGTTGTTTCTGTGGGATTGATTCAGAGTACAGGCTCCCCTTATCTGTCTGTCTGCTCGTCACGCCTCATGATATTCCAACCGGGTCTCATCCCTTCCTCACTAGGGTCATAGTTCAACCTATCGATGTGAAGCACATGAGCCAGTGCAGGTGGATAATACGGCTGACCATTGAACTTCAAAATGACAGTTTTGTGTGAAAGCCGACCTTTACCGTTCAGCTTGCCTCACCTTTACAGTCTAGTTTCCCTCAAAGTGGAGATATATTCTCATGGGGGTGTTCGCTCCCACCCCAATACATGTGAATATATAGTTAGAAAATCTTTGAAAATGGAGAAAGCAGCCTTGTTACATCCCTTTGAATCGATAGGTCGTTGACTGTAGTGATGCCAAGACCATGTGAGACCAGGCTGGGTATTCGTGTGTTGTGTGGACACAGCGTTGTGTAGACACAGCGTGTGGGTTTAACTTTGATTTAAACCCTGAGTCCATCCCACTTCTAAGCTCATTGATCACAATTCTCGTTTCCAGTACAGCATGTGTGGGTCAGCAGAGACCTCCATAAATGAAGTGAAGAAGGGCAGAAGTGCCCTGTGATAAATGACTGCCATTGGGGGTGGGGTGGGGGGGATTAAAAATACAGACTTGTCGGGTGGGGGCATTTAAAGAGATAGTACACATTCATCTTGGGCCTGGTGAGTGATTGAATGACTGAACAATAACAATGGTAGCATTCACAATTAAGAAAAAAACCCATAATGCCTTAAAGTACATCCACTGTGGTGTTCCGTTTAGTCGATAAACTGACACACTGTGTTTAAATGTGTTTAAATGCACAATCTTCTCGATATTGTGATTTATTTGTCCAGCCTCTGGGGAATCTCCTCAGTATTACATGTAGCGTTCCTTACGAAGTTTAGGGTTAACGCCACAGACAGGTAACGGACAGACACATATCCCTGTGCGTGGAGGTGTGTCACAGTGCTGGGGTTGTGCCACCATTGTCCATCTCAAACAGGCTTTGAGATGGACAACTTCAATTTTATTTTTCAGTTTTTGGGATTAGCAACCAAACCTGGTCCAAAAGGGGGAATTAACCATGCAAGACAAGGGAATAAACTTTGAAAGGCTCAATGAAATAAATACTGATGGGTTTAGGGGGAGCCATAAAGACATGGCACAGCAGGCCCAGGCTTTATGAAGAGCCTGATAAAGGCACTTTCTGTGCATGTGTGTCGATGGGGCTGTAGCTGTCCGTGGTCCTGAAGGTCTCCCAGGCTTGGAGAGACGGCAGGAAGCTCTGAAGTTGACCAACGAGGAGGAGCAGCCAGCCGTCTCTCAGGTATCACAGAAGTGTACCCCCAGCCCCCCCTCCTGGGTGTCATAGAAGTGTACCCCCCTCTTGGGTATCACAGAAGTGTAAAAATGTTTTACGGACTCATTTTCCCACACTTTTGTCCTGAGGAATTCCAAAGCTGTTAGCAGCAGGGCTTCAGAAAAGCTTCATATTCTTTTGAGGAAATGCTTCCGCTGCCCCCCACCAGGGTTACCGCACGACCAAGGGACTGTAAAATCGTATTTATTATTTGATTGTTAAGCGTCTGCGTGTAAAACGGTATTGATCCGGCCGCTCCCCCCGCCCTGTCATCAGCTGCAGTCGGCCCCGGTGGTTTTCACTGACTGGAGGTAAATCTGTCTTCGCCGCCTGACATCAATCAGGCGTCGCTGGGATTTATACCTGAAGAGCTCTCAACCTGTGCTGCGATGCATGGGGGCACGACTAAACACAAACAACCCCACGGCCTCATTTCACAAAAACACAGCTCTGAATAAAGCACCGCCAGTGTTTTATAGACACATTAAGATCCCAGTCCCAGCACTGGAGGAGAATTGATGGACGACTTCTCTAAAACACACATTTGAGCGGCTGCCAAAACACCATAACTTAGATCCTTTAAAAGCAGGCAGGTTTGACGTATTCCGTTGATGTTTGCTTTTTTTCGCTTTTTCTGTGGGTGCATTTACAATTTTGACAAAGCATTACACCCATAATCCAGCCAGGACCATTGTTAATTTAGAGGTAGAGATAATGACACATAACAAGCAAGGAGAAAAGTGGACTTCTTCCATTTTAAAGGGTTTGCTGCTTTACAATGCATTATTAACACTGTGGATTGCTAATGGATGCTTAATTAGCCAAATTGAGTTATCATTTAGCATTGCATTGCATTTAACAACGGTTCGATGAGCATTCGCTCTGCCATGTATTTGCGGAGTAACTTCTGCTGTGTGTATCCCTACATTACATGTCACAAAATGTTCCAGTAATGTTTTTTAACTACAAACAAAAACCTTTTTGTTCAGCATCTAATTATAGACTAGGTTTGGCCTTTAAGGAAGGAGGATAAACTTTAATGAATTATTGTTTATTCTTCAGTGTTTTCCTAGCGAATGACTTGAGTGGAATCCCAGAACTATTAATCTTCTGACATACCTTAGAGCTACTTTGTCAGCGTGGTGCTGATACGGTGAGGAGCGAGAGAACAGAACCTGACATTTTACTAATTGTGCACATTTCAGAATGATCAGCGCTCAGGGGTGCAGCTGGGCTGATGCAACACTCAGGACCCCTAGCAGGCGCTCAGCCTCCTCTGCTTTTCACATTTCACAAAGATGATCAAAAAAACTCATAGACTGGGCCTCCCACGTGGTCTAGTGGTTTCAACGTCCGACGTTCAATGTCTGGTTCGATTCCCCGGTGGCACCAGAGTCGACTCTGGCTGTCCACCCCAGGGAATTGGCTATCCACCGGGAAGCCAACACCGGGAAGCCGACAAGACACACAGGAGTGGCTCTGCGGTGCTGGAGTTACGGTCCACAGCATGACGAGTGCCATCTCGGAGGAGACGATACTTTGTCACTACTGGTCACAGGGCTACGGCAGCGAATTATGAGGGAGCGATTGACCTGAAAAAAGAGGTGTAATTGGCTACCAAATTGGGAGAAAAACTGGAGAAAATCAGAAGATTTTCATATTTTTTAACTCAGATGCTAAATATGATCCTGTAATGCACACCAGCAGTGACTCCATTGGGTTCAATGAATGGAGAGAGTACCATTATCACTTAGAAAGTAATTGCTTGAGGGGCCCCCGAGTGGCGCAACTGGTAAAGGCAGTTGTTCTACGTGCAGGTTGCCTACTGCAAGCCGGGTTCTGGTTGGGAGTCCTGTTCGGGGGGCGGAAATTGGCTGTTCTCAGGGGGGGGGGGGAGGGAAGGTGGCATGAGTTTGTGTGTGTGTGTGTGTGTGTGTGTGTGTGTGTGTGTGTGTGTGTGTCAGAGTTACGGTCAACGGCTTGGTGAGTTCCGTCTCGGAGGAGGCGGTTCAGTTCGCCTTTGTCTCTGCATGTCCCAGAGAACTCACAGTATGGGAAAAAAAGTCATTTCAAGGCTGCACTCCTACAGCCCTGGCCTTTCCTCTTCTGACAAAAAAAGACCACGATTGAACCGACGTTGTGATCGATGTGTGAAACTGCAGCGCGCTCCCACTTCTCCGGGCCTTGAGGATTGACTCATGCTTTCCCTGATGGGGGGGACGTTGCATTGAGAAGCAAAAGATTGCTCTAATAATGGGTTTAATGGCACCTTTCTGCGCTGCTGTTTCTGTGAAGGAGACATCTTGCAAAGACAAGCAAATGTGCATGTCAGGGAGGACCGTCGAGGGGAAAGAGGCCCATTTCCGCCCCATTCATGATCGTTTTGCTCTCATTTGCTGATCTTACAAAACCGTCAGAAATGCTATGCCATTCAGCTCTGCACCTGTAAACGCCAAAAAAAGGCTGACAGGCTGCCAAAACCATGCCCAGCAGTGCCAAACCTGGGTGTCTCCTTTAATAATACCTTGTCAGAAGAAGGCTCTTTATTTACTTAGGTAGCGAATGTTTGGCTTTTCCCCCTGTAACTGCATTACCAGGTGGATTATAGTGCATGCAGCAATACCATTATATTCTACCCATAGGAAACACATTTAAAAAACCCATTTAAATTACACTTTTAGATTGATCTAGACTTTTTTATAAGCCTATTACAGCCATTTCTGCCTGTTTGGAATCTGAGGGGAGTTGAGATTTTTGGCAGGCATCTTCACCAGTCTTTGATATTGTAGCTGTGCTGAAGCATTCCGAATAGGCCAGAGTGATGGATTCTGGGAGCAGAGGATTCTACCCTCTGTATTCCAGCACGGAAACCACATTCCGTTATGTTATTTGTGTGTTGTTGTTTTTTGCTGTTGTTTGTCCATCAGCACCTTCGGAAGACAACATTTAAGAGAGGAGGTTGTCCCCATAAATGTGTTTGTCGCGTTAATTCATTCCAAATGCAGGATGTTATAAATCCAACCAGCCTCGAGCAACGCTCCTCGGCTCCGCCCCCCCATTTCTGTGAAGGTTCACCATTCAGAGAGCCGTCAGGCCCTGAATGATGCTGACACGACCTTGCCCACACTCTCAGCGACTCACAGCATCTCACGTCTGCCCACGCTTGTCCCTGGGAAGTCACTCAGGCTGTCAGACTCATATTCAGCCTTGGGGACACACATACTGAAAAATGTGGGCATTCATTACTGTAAGTTGCTTTGAATAAATGCGTCTGCTAAATGGCATATATTATATTATTCACGTAAATGATTCGATTGTGCAAGGCCCGCTTTCTGTACAACCCCAATGCAGACTGGGGGGCCAGTTAGGTGACTTGTCTCCAGGTCTGTGGGGTCGAGGGCTTTTTAATTCCACGTGAGATGCTGCTGTGCAAACATCGGCAGGCGTACGGCATGTCACGACTTGGAGAGTCACACCTGATGTGCATCCACAGCAATCAAATCATTGTTGATGTAAGAAGGAGCAAAATAGGGTTACAGTTCAGACTATGACATGTTTATAAACACATTATAAATGATTAATAACAACATATGTCATTGCATTATTACATTACATGGTTGATAGTTAGTTGGCATGAATACAGGTAACTGCCAAAATAAAGGAAACACCAACATAAAGCACTTTAATAGGGTGTTGGGCCACCAGAAGCTTTAATGTGCCTTGCATAGATTCTACAACTGTCTGGAACTCTATTGGAGGTATGCACCATTCTCCCATGAGAAAATACATCATTTGGTGTTTTGTTAATGGTGGTGGAAAACGATGTCTCAGGCACCACTTTAGAAGCGCCCATAAATGTTAATTTGGGTTGAGATCTGGCGACTAAGACTGCCATGGCATATGGTTTACATAGTTTTCATGCTCATAAAACCATTTAGTCACCACTTGTGCCATGTGGAGAGCCCACTCCCATCAGGATAGAAATCCCTCACCTTAGGATGAAGGTGATCACTCAGAATGGCTTTGTATTGATTTGTGTTTACCTTGCCCTCTGAGGAGTTGAGTGGAACTAGACCATGCCAGGAAAATGCACCCCACATCATAACAGAGCTGCCAGAACACTTAATTTACTCAGGTGCTTCCCTTTATTTTGGCCGTTACCTGTGAATGTGAGTATATGTGTTAGAAGTAGGTCAGAGTGGTCGCAAAAATTAAACTTACACACAAGTCTGCAATGTGTACTGCTGAGATAGGAGTATAACATAGCAGCAGTGCATTCTGTAACTTTTTATGGAATTTCTCCATCTGGAAACCTCGGCTTTTATAACACATTTGCTAAAGCCAACTAACCATCTGCAATGTATTATTTAAAGATGTATAATGTTGCTATTGATATTCTAAATTCTTAGCACCTAATTTGAATAACCCCTAAGATTGCCTTTGTCGATCAGGTGTGTACAACAATACATTTTTAAGGATCGTTTGTTAGCACAGATATTGGTGATAATTGGAGTATTCATCAAAGATGTGTACACAGATAAACAAGAAAGATTTACAGCTTTTCATTTGACGGATTTTCACGCTGTTACCCATTTTGTGTACAGGTAAGAAATGCCACTTACCTCCACCCTCATTTCCAGCACCCCTGTCCCAAAATCGGTTTTCCATTCCATTTTTTCTCTCTCTTCTATTGTCATTTATCTCTATAAAAAAGGCACGAGGGTGCAATCCTTACCTTGGACTTTTGAACAGATTTCTTTTGTATGAATATAACTTTTTCTTTTTTACTGAATTTGACTCGGGCCCAATGATGCACCACCCTCTTCAGGACTGCACAGGGCTTCAGCTCAATAGAGCTGCACTGTTGGATTTATGGATTTATGATTCAGAAAAGAGCTAAATGATTCAGCAAATATAATACATGATACCATCCCGTATTTGGCCACTGCCACAGACACGGTTGCTGCCCTCTCGCTCGGGTGCGATGTAAAAGCGCAGTGAATGAGTGTCGAATTACAGGACGCGGCGAATCGGCCTGGGACGGGTGGCGGAAAGGACTGCCTCGATTGGTTCCAGGGAGAAATGGTTTGTTCCACTCAGAGCAGAGAAATAAACGGCACAGCGACGAAACAAATGAACATTCAGCCACCCGGTCTCTTAGTCGATCCATAGTCATTAGTGTGATTGGACAAAGACGTGAAGCTCAGGAAGATCTTGCCTGGCCATGCAGTTGGGCATGAATATCTCATTTTGCCCTTATCACACAGTGATTGGTGCAGCCGAGTATCAGGGCCAAACCTTTAATTATGTCATTTCTTTCTGTTGTAAAGGGGAAACAGAAAAAATAAGAAAATAAGATTTGATGATTCAGACTGGAAACTTTTGATAATTTGTTTATTTTGTGTTATTGTTTAACCGTATATAATATCATCCTATATGAGACAATTCTATTGTTAATTCATTCTTAATATTAATAATATCAAAATATGAATCCTTGATGACACAGTGGGCAACTATTTTGCCTCAGGGCACCCCAAAGTTAAGTGTAAATATATTGCACTTTTTAATTTGTTTATTTATTCATTCGTCAGAAATTTTACACTCGTTAATACACATTCGATTTTCAACTGTGATGTTGCATGAGTGGGAGGAGTCAGTAGCAATTATACATTTAGTTAATGGAATGATATCACAGAAACCTCACCAGTTTGCTCTAAAAACAGTAATCTTTGCAATCTGCCCTTTGACTATTCACAAACACACATGCACACACACATGCACACACACACACACATGCACACACACACGCACACACACACACACAAACACACCACACACACACACACACACACACACACACACACACACACACACACACACACACACACACACACACACACACACACACACACATACTTTAATCTCAAGCATTACCAGCAGCACAGTGAGTCCATGACATTTGAATAAACATTCACATCTATTTTCATGCCCATTTGCATAACATTATTGATTATGTGTGTTGATTTTATTTTTGGCAGCAGGATTTTTGGGTGACTTTCTGGTGAGTTTCTGGCCCAGGTTCTCATGTCAAATGTGTTCCTTTCTGTTGACTTGCTTAGGCAATCGTTTATTTAACCTTTGGATGCCTCTTCATTTTGCATTCCCTCAGCCAGTCAGAGAGAATATATTTGCTGTTATTTCGCAGCCCTACTGGTTTAAGGGCTTCTGTAAACATTTCAATCAAAAAATCCAATATTAATATTAATACTTACCAATAACCTTCACACCTGAAATGCACTTTCCTTCATGTGCAAAACCAGTATTGATAGTATTTCCATGTAGCAAGCTGACTTTTACTCAAGGGTTACTGTAGCAATTTCTTTGGGGGCAAAAAACATCAAATGATTTTCCCTTCCAGCTGTGATCTACGCATGTTGTGTCACCGTGGCGACAGCAGCATGGTCTGGTCGGCAGCATTAATGGTGCCTAGCCAGTAGATGTCAGCCCTGCCAGAGGAGAGGGAGAAAGGCTTTTCTGTCAAACCCCCCATAACTCATCACCTGGGACCGCGTTATGAAAAGGCAAACGAGAAGTCAGAACGCATTTCCATTATGATTCCGCACACATGGGCAAACACCACTGATTCCTTTCCCTTTGTAACACGCATGATTTATGGTTCTTCAGTGGTGTGTAGATTAAAAAAATAAATAAACAATATTATTTTAAATATTTTTGATCATTATATACCTTAAAATATAGACACTGAATACAGGTAGGCTATAGGGTGTGACATGGAAGATGAAGAGGGTAAAGGACATCACGTTAAAGGAGACAATGTCGGGGAAGGAAGCCAGTGGGAGGATGATGGGCAGGTGCACTGTGGGGGGGAGTTTCTGTCCACACTAAGGAGCAGAAAAGTCTCTCTGACACTCTGATAGCTAGCACACCAAGGCAGTCAAATGGTAAAAGGCGGTACATACGTATGCGGTACATAATGTGTCGAATACACAGAGTGTGGGTGAAAAAAAATCAATCAAGAGTGCATTGAAGTCAGGGTACCCCCCTCTGTCTGGCAGCCGAGCGCGTGGGGCGTGGAGAGATGAGGCAGATTCATGCCCTGGGAGCGCTTGTGCAGAAAAGCAGATTAGTTAAAACAATGTGTCTCTGGGTAGCCATTCTCTCGGTGAGGTTTCTCCTTCGCCATGTGCTCTCCATTCTAATTCATACACTGTTTCACAGTCGCCTGGCTCCTGCCTCTCTCTCTCTCTCTCTCTCTCTCTCTCTCTCTCTCTCTCTCTCTCTCTCTCTCTCTCTCTCTCTCTCTCTCTGTGCTGTCTCTAATGACGGAGGTTGTTCATATCAATGTTTTCTCGAGGACATGGCAGTCACACTTTACCCTCTGATTCTGGCATCCCCCATACCCCTTTCTAGATTCTCTTTCTCTCTCTCTCTTTCTCTCTCAAATTCAAATGCTTGCTTTACTGGCATGACTGTTCCAGCTACAACCACGTTGCCAAAGCAATAGACAGTAAAAGTGTGTCGAAAAAACACAATGTAAAACGAGAGTAAATATTTATCGAATATGAATATTAATAAGCCTTACAATAATAAGCCTCAATAATAATAATAATAATACTTGTTTATGCACACTTTGTCTCTCTCCCTCTCCGTCTCCTGCTGTAAATACAGAAAGTCTAATAATACCACCCTCTGTCCCTTTCTCTCCCGCTGTAAGTACAGAGGGCTGGCTGAGGGTCGGTGTTAATGGTCTCCAGCGGAGCAGGGCGTGTACGCGCTCGGGGAGGCGCCTCCCAGCATTCTAAATAACCCGTATTGATCAGCAGTGCTATTGGCGTTGTCCCCGTGGAAGAAAAGCACCTCTACTGAGTCACAGCGCCTGGCGGGGAGTAAGAGGAGAGATATACCCTCTCAGACTGTGGCTTTGTGCTCTCCCATTGAAGTCCTCCCCCCGAAGAATACGGTGGAAATGTCACCGTTTCTCCACCGCAGTTTCCGTCGCAAACAACGGGGATGAATTATTGAAATAATTGGGAAAGTTGGGGAAGGTTCTGTAAAAAGAAAAATGTGACAAAAAAATTGAAATGGAGATCAACACGTCACGCATGCGGTAAGCATGATGACCTCACAAGGAGGAGAATAAAGACCCCGCCCACATTCCTTCCTCGCACGCCCCCACTGGCACAAGCGTGGATATGGTTATAAAAATCTCCACCGTTGGTTGGTGACATTCTATAAAATACAATCTTGCTCAAACTGCCCCTATAAGCCAAGATATACTCTCTGAAGATGGGGGGAGCCGTAATTGTGCGTCTGGCAGTAATGGACATTTGGGGTCTCCAGCACCCCCATTTTTACTGTGCTTGTACTGCTCTTCCCTTTCTGTGGAACGTTATTTCCCACCTTTATTTCCCTGAGCCTCAAAATGATGTTAGGTAGTCAAGCGATTTCCCACATATCATTTATTTAATTTAATTTATTTATGTATGTATTTATTTATTTGTGTATTAATCTATTTTCTATATATTTGATATTAAAGAGTACACAGTCCTTTATTTGTCTTGTTTCAAGTTAGTTTTTTCCCCCTCTCAATGCAGGTCCTTGGTTTTCTGTTTGGCTGGTATATAGGGAAGCAGCGTCTGGGTGCTCTTGTCCGACACAGTCTGCGTGCTGCTATTCCGCAACAGTTTTTTCCGGCAGCCCGGGTTGAGACCTTTTCTGCCAGGCGTGGGGTTTCCCAAAACCGCCTGCCCCCCACCTGCCCGCAAAGACGGGGGGAGGAGAGGCGAGGAATCCACACAGTTGTGGAGGGAGTGTTCGGAGGTGGAGAGACTGGGCGTGACCGTGGGCAAGGCGACGGGCGGGCTGAGCTCGCTGTCCGTCTCGGGCGTCCCGCGGCCTCCCCCCTCCTCTTCCTCCTCCTCCTCCTCCTCCTCCTCGTCCCCCGCCTCCTCCTCGTTGTCGTCGCAGCACAGGGCGTGGTACAGGATCTTGTCGCTGAAGCGGACGCGCTCCCTGGTGCCGGGGGTCCGGGACGCCCTGTGGCTGTGGGTGGAGCTGGAGGCCTCTTCGCTGGAGGAGTCCGGCGTGACGATCAGCGGCCCGTTGGGGACGGGGACGCCCCCGTTCATCTGCGAGTAGGCGGTGGCGGTCGTGGCGACGGGCGTGGCCGCTCGCTCCTGCTCCGCCCCCTCCGCCCGCTCCGCCCGCTCCTCCGCCGGTTTCCGGGGCGGCGCAGCGCTCGGAGAGGAGGAGCTCTCCAGGAAGCTGCAGAACTCCCAGCTGTCGGAGAGCACGTCCGGGTTCAGGAAGTCCATTCGGAAGGCGTCGCCCAGGCCCCGCTCGCTGCTGGAGGTGCTGCTCGCCGTGGCCACCGTCCAGTCGTCCGGCTCCAGGTCAAAGTCAAAGTCGGACGTGAGCTGGTCGATCTGGCCGACCACCTGGGGCAGAGCGAGAGAAAGAGACAAGGGGGAAAAGGGAAGGGGATGAAAAAGAAAGAAAGGAATTAGAGGGATTAATAAACTACCGACTTTCTTTGTTTTTCTCTTTTTTGTACAGAAATGCTCTCCACAGCAATTTCCAGAGGAGACCTGGGCCCATGAAACAGGCTGATGCTCTTCAGTCGGCATGCATTCTGTTTATGGCATCATTTTAAAAAGCACTTCAACCCCATTGACTTTGTATTGATCCTCCCCTGTTTATGGCATTTAAAAGCAAACCCAGAAGCGTTACAAAGCCCGTTGCACCATTTAGGGTTTCTAACTAACTTTTTCTTCGTGTGTACAAAACAATCATTTGGCATTTCATTTACACATTCGGCAGTTCGTTGTGTCACAAGAAAGAAATCAAATCAAATCGCCCTCCACCAAGGATTACATCCAAAGCCATTGTTCCAGAGTGCCACAGCCTGCACATGATCTTGTGATTGAGAGAGACACATTAGTGTCTGCAGATCTGCAGGGGCTTTCTTGAGTAGACAATATAAACACTGTGTCAAACTACTTGATAATCATGTGCTGACCTTGAGGGGCTTCAAATATAAGCCAATTCCTTGAAATAAAGGCAAGCTTTACTGATTCTCAGGGAGAAAATCTGAAACAGGGAGCAGGGACTCAGGGCCGAGATATGGTGACGGACAGGCCGAGATGAGCGGAGGCTTGTTGGGACAGACAGACAGACAGACAGGTTATCCCCACAGACCAAACTCTGTGGACAGGGGGTGGCAGACTGATGTTAGAGGAGAGCCTTCAGAGCAGATTGTTTACTCATATTCACGTGCCCCATGCCTGTGGATTTCGTGTTCAGCTTCAGAACGCACAAGGCCTGCTCTGACTTTCAAATGTCTTACTGTGTGTGTGTGTGTGTGTGTGTGTGTGTGAGAGAGAGAGAGAGAGAGAGAGAGAGAGAGAGAGAGAGAGAGAGAGAGAGAGAGAGAGAGAGAGAGAGAGAGAGAGAGAGAGAGAGAGAGAGAGAGAGAGAGAGAATACATGCATGTGTGCATAAACGGATGTGGGTGTGTGTGTGTGAGAGAGACAGGGGGTAGGCATAATAATGGAAGCACACCTGTGTGTCCGTGTGTGTACATAAACACATGTGTGCTTTTGTTTGTGTGTGTGTGTGTGTGTGTGTGTGTGTGTACAGCTTTGTATTCCATATGACAGGAGATCACCAGGGGAGTATGTTGATGCATTTTGATTGAGCACATGGAGTGTTATGGGCAACACCTGCTTCCCTGGATAGTGTGTTCATTACACAAAACATTTAGCTGAAGCATTATGAAATGGAAATGTATCTCTTTTGAAGGGTATGTAGGTATGCAGGATGTGCAACAGCGTTGTTTAGCTTATTGCTCATCCCTAACAAGATCATTTACTCAGTCAATTTGTATTGAACTACCTGAACTGCCTGATCTCACACGTACAGTGTCAATATTGAGTGTTCTGCCCTGGTAAGAAAGTGGAGATTTTGCACACAAATATTACAATTCTTTATATGTATGAACCTTATTATTCATATTAATACCAAGAAGCATTCATTACTTCATAAACAACTGAATTTGGGCTCTGACTTGGTTCCCATATTCAAATACAAATAGAAAATTCAAAATAATTTCCCTTTGATTGATTTCTTAAGTTCGAAGCAGTGAAGACAGTTCAGTCTTCTTTCTCTATAGCAGAACACATTTTATGACAAAGCTAGGTTAGTTATATTATTATTAAAATAACACGATCCATATTACCTTTTAGCTTTCATGTGCTCAGTGGAGCACTGAGGGCCATGATGAGATACACAGCACTTATGTGCACGGCGGGAATAATAACGGCAAAGTGCTCCTGGAAATCGCTTTCCATCTACTTTCTAATGTAGAAACATTCAGTTCGTTGGAGAATTAGAATTTCACTCAATTTCCGAGACTCCTAATAATGAAATACATTATTAGGAGTCGGGGGACATCTCTCTGTCCTGTAGGGGAAAGAACAGAATAAAGACTTCCAGTCATAATTACAGGCTACGGGCTAAAAGTTATTTTGCTTGATGTAAAATTCTGTGATAGCTGAGATTACAACTGGATAATAGAATAGGAGCTTTTTGGAGCTGAAATGTTTTTTTAATTTTGTTTTTATTTCTGATTTCCCTCTCCCCCCACCCCTCCCAGGAGCGGACAGCCAATCTCCGCCCCCCAAACGTGACCCACGGCCAGAGCCTGGCTGGTGCAGCTGGGGATTGAACCCAGGCTGCTTAGAACAAGTGCTTTACCGGGTGCGCCACCCTAGGGCCTGGACCTGATTAGACTTGACACTAGTCCAGATGTACTGAAAGGCAGCCACACAGCTGTGGACGGGAGTTGCCTCAGCGCTCACAGTGTGATGGTTTAGCTCGCTATGCGCTACACCAGATGTTTTTGTGCTTGAACTGTGTTTTTGGCTGCCGACTCGATTTGTGATCTGAACTTTTGTCTGTGTTACCTCCTTTTTGTTCTGAACAGTGCCTATACTTTACTGCTCTCTCATTTTGACCCTTTTGAGTGAACATTGGAAAGCCGCTTGGCCGTCCAACGTTACAGAGATGGAGCACATTACATTTGACATTTTTAGGCATTTAGCAGACGCTCTTATCCAGAGCGACTTACATCTTTACATACAATACATTTATACAGCTGGATATTTTTACTGAAGCAATTCAGGTTAAGTACCTTGCTCAAGGGTACAACAGCAGTGTCCCATCTGGGAATTGAAGCAGCAACCTCTGAGTTACAAGCCCAGCTCCCTAACCATTACACTACACCGCCAGCTACACTGCCAGCCACAGTAGTGTGCGCGTGAGGGCACTTGCTCGGTTACCGTGGATACGTGCTGAATTGCAGTTCCAGATCTGTATCGCAGTTCCTGAACTACTGAGGCTCAGGACTGGAGAGGACCCAATTCCAGTGTACAGTTAAAAATAAAAAATAAAATGTTGTGAGTGTAGCCCATGGGGCAATCGATGCTCTATTAAAGCCATCTGAAAAGTAACGATTCTGACATCTCCACACTGAGCAGAGTATTGAACTGGGTAGTTTCCTTTTCCTCCAAATGTGGAATATGTATTGTACTGTAATATTTAAACTGATGTCTTTTGTATCCGTCCCTCCACATAGATTTTATGGAAACACTCTGTCAAAGCAGAAACCTGAACATTTGCAGGGAGTTGTTCTACTCACAAATCCCCATGCCCTTTAGAGATGTTTGTTTTGTTAGCTTGTTATGATTATGATTATTTATTATTATTCATACACAACATCATATATTTGGTATGAACTGATATTATTGTAATAAGTGAGCGAGAATAAAGGAAAATTATATTTGCTTACATTTACTATTGAAAGTTAAAGAAAAGGCAAAGAACACAGGTCAGGTCAGCGTTAATCAAATCACAGTCCTCGTGGGCCGAGTACTGCTGTTTTTCCACACTCCCTTTACCTGGGAGTCAGGTGTGAAGACACTCTGGCCAATAAATTGTACTAAGTGTTCAGTTACCTACCTGGGAGAAAAGAAAACCAGAACGGAACTTCGATTCTTGGGCCAGATTTGAGTAACTCTGCTGTAGGTCATACTCTCTTTCTTGGGTCAAAACTCTGTATATGTGTAGTGTATGGCAAGTGTATATTTGAACTTTCTGTTGAAAAGAGTAATGTTTGTGTGGTATTATCTCTCGTCTGATGTTTAAACAGGTGTGTAATTAGGGGAGTCTGTAATCAAACCCATTGATGGCCCTGGAAAATCAACATGGTTATTGATTCATTCCTGAACATGTTTTCTGCCTGACCCACGGCAGGATGGAGAGGCAAAAACATCCTTCCAAATGAACACTAACAAAATATAACAATGCCTCTTTGAATAACCACAAGCTATAATTGTTAATGGAAATAAGTTCAACTTATGTGAATTTGTGACTTTACTGGTCGAACACGGTTAGTAAAAAATGAAAACAATACTTATTCAAAATGCATTTTAACATATTGGTGTCTCATAAACAATGAAAACATACCTGTCACATATTTTGTGTAGCAGATCCAAAAGCAAATACTTGATTATATCTCTGTGAAGTAGTGTTTCTAATTTGGTATTTTACACGTTGATCTCCCTACATTATACAATCATGTTGTATCTCGTTGTTCTCGTTTTTAAAATGATTTAATTGTTTGTACCATTACAGTGTAAAACTGGTGATATTAAATATCATTTCCCCAGTATCATTATAAATCTCAATCATGTGCATCGCATCGTGTCCTGCAGTAACCGGCAATGTTCACTCTCCCTTTCTAAGCACCATGATAATTAGGCACCCTACCAAAGTGCCATAATGCCCTTTCCTACTGATTTCGAAGTGAAATATTTGCAAATATTGTTTTAAACTGCTTGTAGCTAATGTAAATTCTCTGTCCCTTTTCACTTCCCTCCCCGTGTTTGTTTCCAGTCAATTTACCCTCCCTTTGGGTCCACTATTTGAGAAGAGGTTTCAGGGCTCCATTCAAATAGGGTTTATCTAATCCCCATTGAAATGTATTCCTCCTTTTAATGTACTTCCAAAATGGAACTTTTATTTTGGACCTTACAAAACAATTGTACATATTACCTTTTTGCTGTTTTCAATGCTGGTCATTAATTAGTGTCATTGGGTTCTGAAACTTTGTTAACCTTGATTTTGTCTTGGTCATGATTTATGTTGTGATGGTGTAAACTGTCACTACCTTGGTTTATTTTAAATCTGAGAGCTTAGAATCATAGGATTCTATCTACAGCTAGTACAGTTTTGAGATATCAAGCCTTTGAAATGTTCCATGTCATAGCATTGCTTTGTATTGAATCTGTGTTAGTTTAACATTTGTTGCATAGGAAAAAGACAAAAACTAAAACAATTCCAATGTTAACAAGTCATATTTGACAAAAAATGTCAGATGGACCCCTATTGTTATAAGCCCTGGAGTTCACATTCTGAACTGAAGGTAGCCTACTTTCAGGAACCTGTTCACTAGTGCTTTTCGCAGTAAAAGGGACGTTTGTCACCACTCTCCTCTCCTCGGTAAAGTCAGAGCAGGAAGGTCCAGCGGCCCTGAAAAGCTTCCGTGCAGCAGGGGAATCTCCCTATGTCTGCTTCTCTGCGATACTGCCCCGAATTAAGCTGGAAGTGGGAATGTGTGCGAGCAGGTCACCCTGAACGCCTTTTGGGAAACAAGTCATCGGAGCGAAAAGGAGGCATGCAAAGTTTGTACTGACCCTTTTTTAATGACTAAGCCTCAGCACAGTTTTTAGCCATTGTGGAATCGGCACATTTTTTCTTTCTTTCCGCTGCGAGATAGGACCACTGAGGAGCTGGCCTTTTTGTACCCTGATTAACAGAGAGGGGGTTTCGCCGTGATGGGGAGCGCTGGCGATGGGCACGGATTTCTAGAGGTGCCACGGCAACCATAGATCTTTCCTCGCGGACACCGGACTCTTGCAGACATTGAAATGTGACGCAGTGAAATGTTCAATGTTAAATCAACTCTAACAGAGATTATATATGAGTCCAATAGTGATCACACACATGCTTCAAGAAGCAGTTTAGCACTGAACATTTTGCTCTGTGAGAGCTCAGAGCTCTTTCACTTTAGAGCATCTCTCAGTTTACGAAGACAGGTGTGTGTGTGTGTGTGTGCGTGTGCTTGCTTAAAAATCTAGCCGCAACCCCTGCCACACTCCATGGGATTTGGTTTCTGTGCTTTTTACTACCTTAGGGGGAAGGGATAAAAACAGAGGGAGGAGAAGAGAAGAGAGGGAAAGTAGAAGCAAATATCCAGCACGCTGTTTCTGTGGCTGCATACGCATTTTAATGGGATAGATGTTCCATTTTGTTGTGTTTTGTTGAGTCTATATATCATTAGCCGGCCAGTGCACTCTGCTACACCACACCAAAGTGGAAATATTGAAGCCCAGTGAACAATGGGTAATCTATTTTCCCTTTATGCTGTGTTGCTAAAACTGATGTGCTTAGGGAACTATCTGAGGCAAATAAATTGTATTTCCTTTTATTGTTTTGGTGTTTTTGTTTTACGACCTTCTATAAAGCTCGATGTCATTACCACTCCGGCATAAAGCCACCCAAAGCGTTTTGTACGAACTAACACAACCTAGTACAACGGATCAATGTGGATTTTTCTTTAGCACCTATATAATTTAAAATCTCAGGAGATCAGGCGAACTTACTATCAATAAATAATATTGATAGTAAGTCTGCCTGATCTCATAATTATAGATGGTTTCCACTGTACAGAAACACCAGCATATTTCTGTGCCCATTCTCAAGTCTGTTGTGGCTGTGACAATATAATCATTGTACTGATGGATTGAAATGTAACAACTGGACTGCAGACAAAACTAAGTGGACTAAATGTATACTTTAATGTCAGTAGAATGGTTTAACATCACTAGAATTAAATAATGTATCAGTAGGCTATTAGGGTTGGTGTTGAATGGTGTAAGAATGTACATGCAGGGTACATTATATTTCATCATTACAGATTTTGGATATTACTCATGTATCATGTTTGACTCATCACTGCCTAATAGAATGCCAAACATATCGGGTTTTATCTTTGATTTATTACATAATTATCCAAAGATGATAAGATAATTGAAATCTTAATTGAAATCAATGTGATGTAGTAGCCGCAAACACTTATTTCACCTGCGGTGACATTTATAAATGTACCCCTAACTTAATTACATTTTATGGAAAACCAGATGACTAATATTCATTGTTTTCCATCTAACCATGGCTGATGGAGGTCAATAAACACAAAGACCTGAGAAATGACAAAGCGTGATTTTTAACAATTTAAATAATACAATTAAAACAATGGGATAATGGTGAGCTATTGAGTGAAAAGGGAACTGAATTTATGACTTTTCCCTACATTCAATCAACATTTGTCCTGTTGCAACTAAATTAAAATATTAGGTTTCTTTTCTTCACAAATACATTTTGCCATGTTCAGCAAATGACAAAATTAACTCAGCAAATTGTGTTTTTACGAAGAAAGACAATGAACACTGATATCTAAATGAAAGGACAAATAATGAACGACTCCAGGTCATGGAATGGCAAGTTCAGCGATTGCCATAATTAATGAGAAAAAATGATGTTATCGTTGAAGAGAAGAAATAAAGTTCACATTTAGTTGAGGGTCAAAGCTAAGGACACACGTTGATATTGGCCAGGCCTCGGCCAGTACGGAACAAAAGGTAATGGGTGAGAAAATGAAAGGCAGAAGAAGTGGTGAGCCAAGCGCCGTATAAGCTTTGCGGTGACACGACTCCTCTGTCCTCTAGTTTGTCATTTCCTCCCAGTTTAGACCATTTCTATCTCTGACAATCTGCCGGGTGGCCACCTCAAAGAGTGACAGCATCTGTCACCTCACGTCCTGCTCACTCTCCCTCTCGCAGGCTGCGGGACGTCTTTGAAGCCAGAACACCTACATCAGGTCTGTCAGCTCATGAAGCCTTCTCCGTAGTGCCAAGCAAGTGTGTGTGTGTGTGTGTGGAGGGTGGGTGGGTGTAAGTGAGGAAGTGTGTTTGTGTGTGGGTGTCTTAGACACTCTGTAATTCCCCTGGGAGGGTCCATCTGGCTACTATACTTGCTCCACCTCCAAAAAATATGTGACTATATATAGATTATTTTTCTCTCGCATCAATACACTGCATGTCATAAATTAATTCTTAAAAACCCACACAGGCTCCCGATCTGAGAGTGAATAACCTGGAGGAACAATGTCACCTTTTCCTGTCATTAGTGACAATGATGATTAACCGCTTTGTGGCATCATGTATGCATTTGATGTCATGTCTATGTACACAGCTTAATTGGTACTCCAACTGCAAGAGCCCCTATAGAGCAAAGCAGGGGCTGGATAGAGAAAGACCAGGCTGGTGGGACCTCAGATGGGGTCGGGACAGGGAAACTCCCGGGTGATGTGAGATGTGTGTCCCGCTGATTTCCCAGACTCCTAGGGGCTGAGGGCCAGGAGCAGTAAGATTGAAAGCCTCCCTGAGAGCTAAACCATAGCGGAGAGCGCGGTGCTTGATTGATGTAATTGTGCCTCCGTCTATCTGGGACTTCCATGGCTGATGTGGTCTTTTGAGCCACCAGCACGCATTGGTGTTCATGCACTATTAAAAAACAATCAATGCTCAGTTGAACCATATGTCGAAGATGGGGTGAGTGTGGGGCGGTGGGGGGTGGGTGGGGAGTAGGGGCTGGCGGGGAGGGGGGTCGTTAATGTTCATTTGGCAGTTCTTAGGGGGGCTTGGGAACTATTATCTGAAATTGCTGCAGCTGACACATCAGGTATTTAAGCAATTGTTTATTGATTAACATTATACAGTACTGTGCAAAAGTCTTAGCCCACTTTGAAAAATTCAAATTAAAGCCATTTATCTGAGCGGTAAGTGTTTACTTGGTCGAAAAAACACTATATAACATTGAACTAAACACAAAGAAACGTTAATACAATGAAAAGTAACAAAAACGTCTTGTTCTTTTAAAACAAGTCAGTATTTTGTGTGGCCTCCCTTAGAATGCAAAACTGAAGCAATTCACTTAGTTAGACTGTCATGCAATTCTTTCAAATAGTCCTGTGCTAAATTCTTTCAAGCTTCTTGCAGGATTTGCCATAAATCTTCTTTTCACTTTGGCTGCTTTTTGTTCTTTTCCCTGTCCAAGTGATCCCACACAGCTTCAATTATGTTGAGGTGGCCAATCTAATACTGTGAGTGTTTCATCTGTACACTTCTGCTCCAAGTAGGTCTTATGTTTGCAGTGTGTTTGGGGTCATTCTGAAAGATAACATTTTTGCAAATCAGTCATTTTCCCAAAAGTACAGCATGATGAATCAAGACCTGTTTATGTTTCTCAGCATTCATAATTCCATCAATTTTGACAGCAGATCCCCTAAACCGTTGGCTGAACCATTGCACCCCGAGACCATGACAGACCCACCACCATGCTTCAGGGAAGGCTACAGACAGGCATCATTGTACTTCTCGCCAACTCTTCTTCTGACCTACTGGCATCTTTGTGAACCAAAAATGTACAATCGCTCCATCAGACTTTCTGCCACTGGTTGTCGCTCCATGCTTTATGATCTTTCGCATATTGCGATCTCTTCTGCTTGTTGCCTTTCCACAATAATGGTTTCTTAGCTGCAACACATCCTACAACACCATTTCTTGTAAGACTTCTTCTGATAGTCGAAGTGAGTACTTTAGTGCCAGATGACTCTGCCAGATGCTGAGCAAGCACTTCACTGGATTTCCTTCTGTCTCTCAAGGAAGTGCCCTTTAAGTACTGTTCATCAGATGCAGACAGCTTTTTGCATCTTCCACTGCGTTTTCTGTCTTCAACTTGGCCAGTTTCTTTAAATTTCTTTATGCTAGCTTGAACACTATATCTTGAAAATCTGGTTAGGCGTGTTACTGCGTGTTTAGAATTGATGAAAAACTATGATTTTATGTCTGTCAAAAACAAAATTACATGAAATGGCTGGAGTGTCTCAGGGAGAGGTTTGAGAACCAAACCTGTGTTCTTCTAGCCTTCTCATAAGATATCAATACCTTTCTGGAAAACACAAGAAAGTCTTGTTACTTTTTATTGTATTAATGTTCATTTGTATTTATTTTAATGTTATATAGTGTTTTTCCAAGCAAATAAACATGCAAAGAGCCATGTGCAGGGGTTACTATGGTGCCATCTACCGGTCACACCCCGACCTCGCAGGACCAAAACGACTGCCACCTGCAACTAATCAACTAATTAACACCCAATCAACCAATTGACACTCAATCAATTGAATAAAAGGAGCCAGGTTTCTCCTTGTGAGGAGAGCGAGTGAAGGGAGAGAGGAGGAGACAAGTTTTTGGAGACAAGTTTTTGGAAGTTTTTGGAACTGTTTGGAATGTAGAGAGGGAACCTGTGAAGTCTGTTGATCAGCTAGGATTCGGAAAGGATTAGGAGAGGCTTTGGGTAAGGGGTTAGCTCCCCAGAGCAGAAGAAACCTTTTTTTGTTTAGAGATTTTTAGTTGTGTTGGACTGTTTGTTTAAATGTTGAAGCCGTTTGAGTAACTTCCCATTGTTTGTGTTTATGAGCGGATTTTCCTTTAATTAAAACTATTTTTGGTACAAGTGACCTTGGATCTGTCTCTTGGGTTGCACTACTCCACGTAACACCTGCAACCAAACCCCATAGGGTGTTCCTATATATATATATATATATATATATATACACACGCATATATCTAAACATCAACAGAGGACCACTTCACTCTGTTATTCCGTGTTTAATTGTTCTATCGATAACGGATTCCAGTTATTCAAGTGTGAAATGAAAAGCTGATCATAATGACTCACCTAAAAATATAGCAGGGTCTATCAGAATTGCAATTAATTGCAATTTTTTTAATGTTTCAGTGACATTAGTTTTGGGGCAAGTCTTCATTTTCAATTGAGTAAATTTTTTTCCCTTGGTATACCTCAAAACATCCAGCAGTGGTAGCAAAGTCCTCCATATGCCTTTATTGCTATCCTCCACTTTGTTCCAAAGTGTTTTTTTATTTTTTATTTATAGTTTCTAATTGTTCCCGTTTCCCCCCCAATTTGTTTGCCAATTATACCCTCTATTTATCTCAATTCACCCTCCCCACTCCGATGGAACCCGACCACGGTCAGCCAGCCTTCCTACGACGAACTTGTGCCGGCTCACCCTCGCCCTCCCCCTGGGGTGGACAGCCAAATGCTGCCCCCGATTAGGGCTAACAGCCAGAGCCGGTCTGGCAGAGACAGGTTTCGAACCACGTCCCCGATAGGCAGCCACACTCATATTGGACCAGCCAAGATACGGTGTGTTAGATCGCTACGCTATCCACCACACCTTTCGTAAGTGTTTTTAAATTAATGTATTTACTGTGAAAACTCCCATGGCAGATGCTGCTCTGTTACTCAGCTTGCATAGACCTATTCACGAGTTAAACACTGAGATATGTGGAAGCTATAGCTATAGCTATATATGGATATAAATATTGATGTCACACTGACATTCAATGCAAATATCTACAATATCAGTCACAGCGAACATCTTTCTGCATGGATTCCATGGTCATTCTACATTTTGTTCCTTAATAATGACATAATAATATGTTATTTAGTATTTATTTAATTGCTTTTGCTTAGGTATTTTTGGTCTGTCATACCTGCAGGTTGATCATTTAGATCTTAACACAGGGATCTGCTGGTTTTTATTTTCACCTTAAAATCAACAACCAGTTTAGATACAGGTGAGGTGAGATAACTGGGTAATCACTTGCTTTAGTTCATCAACTAAATACTGAGTAACAATGAAAACCAGCAGACCTTGTGGCTCTCCAGGGCCACGGTTAGGGACCTTTTTGTCTCGACCCCAGTCCCCATCCCTAGACTTACCTCACAGTGTCAACCAGGGAGGTATTTCCTTAAATGGGTTTATGGAATTAGTCACCTCATTTTTGTAAATATTTAGAATTTTAGTGAAGTTCAGTTGGATGAAATCCATGGGACTTTTCAAAATATTTACAAAAGTTAGCTGGCGAATTCCTTAATCCTGCTTCGTGAAATATCCCCATGGTCTGGCTCATATTACCATAATGTCGAGGTACGAGTGAGGTTAGAGACTACTTAAGTGTTAAGTGCTCTTAATTAAGTGTTCTTAATTAGACATGTTTAATGTCTTGAGGGTTGATTTACCCTCTTATGGCCACATTATGTCAGAAATATCTATGCATGGCATGAAGAATAAATGTCCCTTATTCACGTGCCAGGACTTTCAATCAGTCAGATCAACTACTGCTTTCATTTTCTGTTATGTGCTATATGGCAAACAATTCCTTTCGAAAGAGGTTGCATTTTTTAATTCATTCAACTATGGACTGACAGAGGAAATCAGTGCAGTCCCAATTGCTTAAATTGTGGACACCTGGTCACTGAAACTAAACCATTTGTGGAAAATGAAGAGTTCAATGACAGCAAATGGCAACAAGCCGAGCCTACACCACACTTAAGGGAAAATGAAGGTATAACTTCAACACATAACAGCCTTAATTGATCAGGAGATGCAACAAAAACACAAGTTATACAGAAGGTGTCCAGGACTAATTTTGGGAACCAATGGTCTACAGGACCACTGACAGAGAGAGGGTCTGTATAGAGGATAATAGTGCTCAGGGCTGTGTTTGAGCACCCCCAGCAGATAGATTTCCTCTCTGAGTCATCACTGACTCTAGCCAATCAGACCGGGTCTATAAGGGCCATGCTGTCCCTCGGTATTGCTGCGTAGTCCAGCTAACAGACTGTGTCATGTAGGGCATCCTGCAGTGTGCCCAGCTTCTGCTCACATCGGCGAGATATTTACAAGCTCCCATATTGTATTAACTCTCGCTTTATTAGTGATAAGGAGGGGAAATACATGATGGCCATCATATGTAAATTATGGAAGATTTTACAGTGGCCCATTAACGAAGCACAAAATGCAGCTGTCTCTTTCATGCCATGTTTACATTCAACATTACACTTTTAATAGTAAGAAGAAAAAGAAAAATGTTAAAGAAATGTGAACATATTGAACCATATAAACAGCTCATTCAAACAAAATATTGTGAATATGATTGTATTTTCAAGGGTGGAGGTTGTGAATAGTGTGGATGGAATGTTCTATTAAAAGTACAGTTAATAGAATAATACCAGTCATGCAGGCGTCATTGTGTGAATGCTCAGCACTGATTATCATGCCCCTGATGTATAGTTTGAAAGCTCGAGGTGTAGTTCAAGTGGAGGGCAAAAAGCTACTCCCACATCATATTTAAATGAGCCTTTTATAAAAATTGAAAAGATGCAATGCATCTGTTTGGTTATAGCCTGTCAAAGTCAAAATGCTTTGCTGGGCTCACTCAATGCTGCTGTAATCATTTGTCGGGCAATGTCTATCATGTGACACATTATACCAGTGGCTCTAAAACTGTGGGTCAGGATCCACTGGTGAGTCGTGGGAAGGGTTGGGGTGAGTCATGATATTCATATGAAAAATATATATATATGTAGTAGTTTTCCCCTTGATATTCACACCATTAAAGTTAATCATTGCCCTTATTAAATGTGCTGCACTAGTTATTGTTAAAAACATTTGAATTTCATATTTGTGTGGAATTTCCACATATGGCACACTATATTTTAATAATGTATGGGGCACAGCAAATGTATTCACTCATTAAGTAGGTTGTTGGCTTTGAAAGATCGCCTGCATTACACTATAGAGACTGCAGGAGAAGCCTGAGTTCCTTCGTGCCCAGCTTGACCCTTTTCAAATTAAACTAACATACTGTAAATTGTACAGCTGTGAAATGAAGGTCTGAAATAAATCATTCCTTTTTATACATAGATGAGATGGTTGCTCCTGGTGAACCTGTGAGTTGGCTAACAAGCTGTGACTCCACTTTTTGTGTAACCTACCATATGACTACTAGAACCTCAATCAACATTTATCCTTAAATTTGACTTAAAAATAAATGTAACTTATATTCTTCACAAACACATTATGGGAGTTCATTGAACTTGCCAACCTGTATTTTGAGAAGGAAAAAAACAAACACTTGCATTTAGTAGAGTCAAATTTAAAGACAAATGCCGATTGAATCAAGGCCCTAGTTCAACTCCAGATAAGTAAACCAGCTAAAAAAACAAAACCTTTCTGTCACATGAGAAGACCACAGTGAAAAGAGTAAACGAGGATGCTGTTACTGACGAGAAACCAGAGAGAGACGTCTCAGATCAGAGGGGCTGAAACTGCCCTCAGCTGTAGCCAGATGAACAGTCAGGCCAGATTATGTGCGCACGCGGTGATGACCGAGAGGCGCAGTTTGAATGAAGTGAGGGCCAGCAACTTCACCGCTGATAGTTGTGCCAAATTGCAAACGTCAGCGTTAAAATATCGTGAAAATAGCATGCTGAGCGTTAAAATGACGAATGAGGCATGAGGCTCACAAAAGTGGGAGGGGAAGGGGGGGGCAATCACTCCTCTGAGGCAGTGCCAAGCGTTGAGGACAATCCCGGAGAAAGACAATTGATCTGTAGCGCTTAAAAGCCCAAATTTGCCTCACATTTCCGATACCAGCAAGTCCTTTAATGTACATTTGTGTAAACCATACACAGTAAATGGCTTAGGTATAAACAACGGATAATTTATGGAAATAAGAGAGGCGGTCGTAAGCTTGTGCAGTGTATAGCTACAGGCATCAGGAACTGATGGCAGCATCTTTGCTCATAATCTCAATCGATTGCTCCTCAGGTTTTATGAGGGAAAGAGAATGAGCGTGTTTATACATTAATATGCAACAGATGGGGAGCCTCGGAATCACAGCAGTACGATTTCCTCCAGTGAGAAATCAGTGCTTTTTTAACAATGCGGCTAAATGTACAGATGTACACTACCGGTCAAAAGTTTTAGAACACTCCCATTTTCAAGTTTTTACTGAAATTTAAGCTTCTTTTTTTTTAAGCAGAAATTTAAGCCAAGTGAATAACCTGAAATGGTACAAAGGTAAGCGGTAAACTTCCAGAGGTAAAAAAAAAAAAAAAAAGTTTAGGTTACCAAAAACTGAAAAATAATGTAAATTTCAGAGTTATAAAAAAGGCCCTTTTCAGGGAACAAGTAATGGGTTAACGTGGGTTAACAGTCACTTTGTGCAAGTCGCCGACTCTGGATCCAGCAAAAGAACCCCAGACCATCACGCTTCCTCTTCCATGTTTGACAGTTGGTGTCACACACTGAGGAATCATCCTTTCGCCTACTCGACAGCCTACAAAAACCTTTCAAAATTTCAAGATTTCAAATTTTGATTCATTGGTCAATAAGACCTTGTTCCAATCCTCAGTAGTCCACTGGCGGTGCTTCATGGTCCAGGCAAGCCTCTTTTTCTTATTTTGCCAACTTAGCAATGGCTTTCTTACTGCCACTCGTCAAACCTTACTGCCACCTGTCAAACCTGCAGCTCGAGGTCTTCTCTTCACAGTTGAGACTGAGACTTCCTTACTTCGACCAGTGTTAAGCTGTGCTTGAAGCTGTTGTCCTGTGAGCCGCCTATCATGCAAGCTGTTGCCTCTCACAAACTTGTCTTCTGATTTTGTTGTGGCTTTGGGTCTGCCAGACCTCTTCCTGCCAGAGTTTCCTTTCAGTTTCCAAGTGCCTTTTGACAAAATTAGTGTGCAGTGGAAACTACTCACTGAAGGTCAAAAATCTACATTATTTTTCAGTTTTCCGGGTAACCTTCTTCCCAATAAAAAAATGTCTAAATTGCCTCTTACCTTTGTACCATTTCAATGGTTATTGACTGGACTTGAACTGCTTACACCATTTCAGTAAAACCTGGAAAATGAGGGTGTTCTAAAACTTTTGACTGGTAGTGTAGCCTCAATTGACAAATTGCCCCAGCCAAGTCAGTAGAGGCTACCTTAGATGAAACGTTCACATGCCAGATTGGAAAACACGCCCCAAAAATGAGGAAACGGGCTGGTAAATACCTGCTGTCATCATCGGCATGTAAACATTGGCACCATCTAAAATTGGCAGCACGAGGTGGACATAACACATCGTTCACAACACTGAGATAATTGTTCACAACTACTTCCAGCTTGCCACCTGGAGCCAGTGCATCAGAACAAGTACAATGCCAGCACCAAAGTTACAGGACTAGGCCGACTGGCTTTTAACCGGACCGCTGTTGAGATGCAGCAACGCAACAAAGTTAAGTAAAATTGACTTTGAAATCTGTAATAGAACTAGCAAACATGCTGTTGGCTAATATTTAATCACAATAATCTTTCATAAAGGCGGCACGGTGGTGCAGTGGATAGCACTGTCGCCTCACAGCAAGAAGGTCTCGGGTTCGAATCCAGGCCGGGGGCCTTTCTGTGCGGAGTTTGCATGTTCTCCCCGTGTCCGCGTGGGTTTCCTCCGGGTACTCCGGTTTCTTCCCACAGTCCAAAGACATGCACGTTAGGCTAATTGGAGAGTCTAAATTGCCCGTAGGTATGAGTGTGTGAGTGTGTGAGTGAATGGTGTGTGTGCCCTGCGATGGATTGGCGACCTGTCCAGGGTGTATTCCTGCCTCTCGCCCGGAACGCATGCTGGGATAGGCTCCAGCACCCCCCCGCGACCCTGACCAGGAATAAGCGGCTTAGACAATGGATGGATGGATGGATGGAATCTTTCATAAAAACACTGGACTGGACTATTAGAAAATCACTTCTTAGTTTATTAGGTAGCTACGTTTGACTGTGTCACATTGCTTTCAGGTGTTGTCACCCATCTGGGGAAACTCTCACTAAATATGACACCTGCTGATGCGCACACTCATTCCCAAGCCTCAGAGCCAACACTTTGTACTGCTCTGTCAGGTGAGAATCAAACCAAATTAGATTTAAAATGTAAATGCAGTGTGTGGTTTAGGCATCGCTGCTATCACAGCCTAATGGCATAGTTGATATAAATTTGTACTGGAAGATGTACGTCTCCTTCTATCAGGACCAATGCTAAGATTGGAGGAGACATTACCAACAGTAACCTTCTCAATTCAGACACCTGAAGGGACCTGGTTGATTTTTGTAGTTACAAGACGGGAACTCCTAGATGCTGTGGTTAGCACATGGATGTGTGTTTTGTTATGCTTTTCCCCCTTTTTCTCACAATTTGGAATACCCAATAATATAGTTATGCTGTGCTTGCTGCAACCTCTGTCAATTCGGGAGGGCCCAGACAAGCACACGCTCTCTGAAACACTTGTCAGCCACCGTTTTTTTCACACTGCAGTCTACAAGTTAAGCTTGTACAGACATGAGTCGGAGGAAGACACTTCGTCTTTATACTGGCAGTGTGTGGGCACCTGATTGACCAGCAGGGCTTGCTGGTGTGGTATGAGACATGGACAAACTGGCCGACTGAATCCCTCCATGGGAGACGCTAACGCAAATTATGTGTCGCCCCAAGGGGGCTGCTGGTCATGGTTGGCCACTAGCACAGTCTGGATTCAATACCAGACCGTGGGGCTCCTCCAACGGTGCCTTAACAGGATTAGCCACCCAGCAGCCCTTGAAGGTATGTTTCATTGATGATCTGGCAGGATTGGTAAATCAGATAAATTATATTGCTAATTTAGGACACATGGGAAAGCTATTCTAACTTTTGATATTGTTAGATGTATTATTTAGCATGATTTAGTCTGACAGGCCCATCTTGAATTCAAGAAATACTTAAGTTAACAGCCATGATGAAAAAGGCAGATGTTGTTCTGGATGCAATCAATAGTTTGTCCTTAGCTTTGCCTCAATTAAGTGCAACAGTTTTTATCCCTCACAAACATAGCTCGGCTAGGTCAGCAATCATCTGAAAGCAAAATTATTTGTGTTCAAAATGACTGTAATTTGGGATTGTGTAATGTTGTTATCCAATTGTTTGTTCCTCTGTGTTTTCAGTGCACTCCAATAGGCCAAAATATCAAAGTAAAATAGGCTCCTAGGACTGGAAAGCATTCCTCTGCTAGAAAAACATTGCTCTTGCAGCACAGAACAAACCACCACTAAGGACCAGACTGCTTGTTATGGCCAATGAGTCCAGATTGTATGTTATATATACTGTGTATATATTTATATATTTATTTTTAATTATTGTTCTTTCTGAATTTTTCCAAATTCTTTCCAGTTTTTCTCCCAATGTGGTAGCCAGTCTAACCCTCTGTTTATTTTGATTTGCCCTCCCCCACAAACTTTGTTGCCTGTCTGGGATTAAGATCATTTCCAGAGCCCAGTGATGATCCACTTCCTCTGAGATGACACTCTCCCCCCCTTTCTGGAGACACCCTTCCCACTTCTCAGCGAGTTCGTGCCGGCTAACCCTCCCCCCTCTGCATGGAGGCGGACAGCCAAATGCTGCCCCTGATCAGGGCTCCCCACCAGGGATGGTCTGGCACAGTCAGGGTTTGAACCGCGACTGTGATAGGCAGGTCACACTCATAAAGCACCATTCAAAACAAGTGCATTAGACCACTACGCTATCGGAGGCCCGTATGTTATATTTTTTGATGGGGATGGGATTTAAAAAAAAAAATTTATTGTTATTTTTAAAATAATTTTCTACAACATCATCAATCATGACAATACATAGACTTACAGGGTGCTCCAAAAGCAGGGTAAGGCCCTGCCATGCTTCAATTGTCTTAACAAATTGACTGTGAGGAGGAGGAGGATAACATTGCCCTTCCAGTACAGCAGATTAGATCAAAACAAGGTGCCTTTTTGGCAAGGGATTTTAAAATGCTCACACATGCATACACACCTGCACATGCAAAAATGGCACTCACTCTGCCCTTACACTATTTAACTACTCACCTCACACATGCACAAAATAGTTATCACACAGCCACACAAACCACACACACACACACACACACATGCTCACACATGCACGCACACACACAAACACACAGCCGCAGATACACAAACACACACACATATGCACACTCGCACAGAGCCACGCACACACACGCACATGAAAAGAGCGTGGGTTGCACCTTCTCACAGACTGTATCTGACTGACTTGCTGAGGCGGGCTTAATCTTGATGTGAAGTAGTGGTTATTTGGGTGTCGGCTTGTCCACTTCATTAGTCAACATCAGGGCCCCAGTCGTTTTGGGGTTTTTGCTGATGCCCTATTCCTTACTGGCAGTGGCAGGCCGAGAGATTCTGGGGAAACCTCATAAAAAGAGGAGAGCATTCTTATTTGTTTTTTGGGGGGGTGGTTGTGATAGAAGTATTTCATTGGCCAGGAGGGAGAAGTAGTGGGATGTGTGCAGACTGTTTCACAAACAGCCCACTGCTTGATCTTGGGGAGACTTTAGGTACAGTAGAAGGTAACTTAAGCTATCTACATAATCCAGCTTCATGGCTAATGTTAGAGGCTACTTAGCCAGCTTTTATCTGCTGTTCCTTTTACCTGGCCACTGCACCTAGGGTAGTCCTTATTGATGATGTCACCACAGGAATATGATTAAGCAAAAATTTATTAATTTATTTTAAAAATAGCAGAGGTATCAATACTGCCAATGTGCCGAGCTGGCCCGTCACTCTTTAAATAGCCACAGATATTATCTGACAGCAGCAGAGTTCTGACAGCCGCGGCCCCAACGCGTTCTCTCAGCAGCTGACAGATTTGAGATTTACAGAGTTTTCTCCCCTTGCCTAGTATTCACTGTATGGAACTCAGAGCTCTGAGCCCCCAGAGCTGTCATTTTTGTTCGGCTGCCACATCTTAAACAAAACCCTGATGGATTTATGAGCTTTACTGGCAGCCAATCCCTTTGCTCCTCTCCTTCCTTATTCCCTGGCCTTCCTGTTTCCTGTTCCTGTGTGCTTATTCTCTCTTTTTTTCTTTTGTTTCTACCCGGCCCATCTGGGCTTCGTTTTGAGGAGCCACCTGCGGCATTTCAGTAATCCACCCTGGCGTCATGTGGGGGGGAGAGCGCTGCAGGCCTGGGTTCGAGGGAATTGCGCGCTCATGGGCTTCGGCGGCGGGTAGCTTGATCATGCGGCAATGGGCTTATGTTCACCCAACAAGAGGAGGAAAGACTGACTGACATAAATATCAATCAAAATGCTCTGATGACGGTCTACTGACCAGAACGTTAACACGTGTTCCCTGTGGCGGTAAATATAGTGAACTTTGCAAGAAACAGTGTGCAGGAGCTTTTTGATTTCTGTTGAGGTATCATCTTCTCCGAGCACCTGTGGGTGAATTTTATCCAGGTGCGCCAACATTCTCACCTTGAGACTGACAAAACTGACATGAGATCAGTGGTCCTCTCTAACCCCTCTTGACCAAACAAGTATTCAGGTCTCTCAGGGAGGTTTATCCGCGCATTATCCACTGCCTCCATATATAATTTACTGCCTTACAGAATTGACCTGCTGCTGCACTTGAAAGGCACTTGAAAGGTGCTGTGCAAGGGCCATTGAACTGATGTGTGCTGTTTACATCTAACCAAACTTTTGTTGTTGTTGTTGTTTTTTACATTTATTGATTGTCTACCAGAACTTAAATTTAAATTGTACATTGTGAGAATTCTGATAAAAAATGTCTATTCCCTGAACCAGGAACCCCAACCCTGGAAGAAGTTCAGCACTCGAATGCTGAACACGAGTGGTATTACGTGCCCCTCACTTACGTGCCCCTCACTTATCCTGCATGTAAAATATATTTATTTGATTTAATATAATAATTACTACACAAGATAACGATTTTCACTTAAATCACTGAATTCGTTGATAGGCAGAGCAGTCTGGTGGATCAACCTTCATCAATTAGAATTAAGAGCTGCTTTATTAAGTTACAACATTAATACAAAGACAAAATATTCAACATCCAATCTACAGATGTAGGCTTACTTTGGACCTCCGCTTTTAATCTGGTCGGCATAAATATTTATCATAATATTTATCAAATATTTATCATGTAAGTTTGATGTGCTGATCCAATATGGAATATGCTGGCACCAATCCTACATGCCTAAGTGCCCTGGTTTCACTCAAGGAGTAATAAACCTGTCAGTGAAGGCACCATGTTTGTTTATGAGCATTTAGATTAGGCCAGGCCATATTCTGTGTATCTGCACAGGATCACAAAATGCACCTCCCCAACAGCTGGATGGAAACTGTCTACATTGTTCAACTATCTAAAGTGTTAGAACTATTTATAAATAAATACATTTTATAGTTCGTCCACTTCACTCCCTGTTGTCTCTGATGACAATGCATGGGGAAAAAGAGCAGCATGTTGCTGTGTGGAGAAGAAGCTCCATGCATGGGAGAGGGGGTGGGGCATGGGAGAAGGGCCAGTGTTATTATACTACACTGTCACCATTATACTACACCGAAACCCTCAATTAATACCAGCGCATTTTCTTTGTCTCCAAAATGAGGCGACTTTCTGAGTCGCCAAAATGTTTACGTACACGTCGTGCATCTCTTCGTGTGTTTTGTTTTGAAACTAATTCACGATGGGTTACGCAGGAAAGGCAAAAGAGCACATCAATCTAAAATACTGGAGATGTTTTCATTGTATGCATGGCCATGCCAGGGTGAAATCCATTCCCAGATTTCCTGACCCCTCTGTCTGTATGCATGATTAATTAATGTAACAGAAGCTTCGCACATAAATCCTCTGTAATTATTGTACGTTTATGGGGAGGGTGGAGAGCATTTAGACCCTCTTCCAAACGTGAAGATGATTTTATTCAATTTATTTGTAAATATAGGTTGATGCAGCACGATCTTGTTAAGAAGGAATGAGGGGGGTGTGGAACAGCTACGTGAATAATTGCACAACGCGGTTCTAATGGTTCACCTTTGGTGACGAATCCAAAAAGGTGATCGGTCTTCATTTCGGAGTCGTAGCGTCGGTGCAGAATTACGATGCACTGACAGTTGGCTTAATTCTTCCCCACTCTGGCGGGCCAGAGAGGTTATTTTTATCACCCCTCTGTGGCACTAGACCCATCTGTGCATGGGGCTCTTTGATAATGATCAAAATGTAAATGTAATCTCCCTCCCCTCTCACACCCCTTCCTCCACCTTGAAGGCAAACACAATTAAAACCGTTTTGCCCCCGTCTTGGAAAAAGGCCAGATGTTCCCAGTGGGAGGGGACAGAGGGCGGGGTTGCCAGACATCTGTAAACTCACCGTAGATGGGGGTGTTCTGTGCGGGTGCAGATTGGCCACGGACCTGGCCGCCACGCGGGCGTCACCGGAGATGATGAAGCACCCGGACACACTTTCTCAGTCACGGGGGGGTCGGGAGGGGGGCTGGATCAGTGTCGTGGGGCCTGACCCTGGAGAGTCTTTTTATTAAACAGGGTTTGGGGGATTCAAGGACTCTGGGACGGTAGAGTGGGGAAAACATAAATATTGTGTGTGTGTGTGTGTGTGCATGTGAATGTGTGTGTGTATGTGCGTGCCTGCATGTGTACGTGTGTGCATGTGTGTGTGTGTGTGTGTTTATGATAACTCCTACGGAATGGCTGAATTCCTGCAGGGAGCTTGTCGTTCCTGGCTGAAAACTGAGCTCATAAGGACAGAGTGTCCCCGCATGGGAACAAACCCCAAACCACACTGAGGGAGCCTCGCTCACTCTACTCCCCTCAGGCCGGGTGTTCACAAATGTTCCCATCCCCGCGACCAGACCTGGCTCAAATTATTATTATTTGAAATACTTCAACCCTTTGGCCACTGGTAAAATTCCTGCAGATTACTTACCATTCTAAAGACAAACCTATTTTCACCAATATTCAGAAAAAATTATTTCATATGATTATTTTGGTTAGTAACATGTTTCATTGATAATTATCATGGATCTGTAGGAGTGTTCAAATTTGATCTGCATCTAAAGAGTTCAATTATTTCAAATACATATTTCACTCAGGTAAGCCCACGACCAACTTAATGATTGCATACATTTTCTGTGACCCACCCCTTATCAAAATGTAGCCAAACATCTGTACAAATAAGTTTTTAGCCCATTTCAAAACAACTTCATATATGCTGTAACTAGTACAGTGCATGAGACAAGGGCAACATTCAATTTGACAGGTGTGAATGTTACGACCCACAGTTTGGAAAGAAACTGCTCAAAGGAGAAGCTGCTCTGAGGACACGTTGCTCTAAGGACACACAATACTCTAAAAACACAATGCTCTAAGGACACGCTGCTCTTAGATCATACTGCTCTACATACACACTGCTCTAAGTACATGCTCTTCCCGAAGGAGTAATGAGCATTACACTGCTCTTAAGTGAGGACATGCCCTGGAAACAAGGAGCCTCTTGCCATTGTTGATCCATAGCCCATCCCTGTATAAACTCAGCCCATGCTATCATTTTGCTCCGGGTGCCACCAGAGACCTGGATCCACTCAATACTTGGCTCACAATTAAACACAAGCTCATGTTCATTTCATTCTTCACACTTCTTTGCACAGTTTTTTTAAAGCATCTCGCCAAACTTTGTTCATGAGGGAAATTAATTATACAAATAATTTATTTGTTAGGCAGTTGAGGACAAATTTGTATTGAATCCAGGCCACCGAAGATCTGTATAATCTTTGTGCAATAAGGAAATGCTGGTCATAAACCAGGCCAGTGGTTGGTGGATGCTTAAGGGACTGAGGTTGCAGGCTTGAGTCTTGGGTGGGAACTCAAGTCTGCCCTGAACACCCTTGAGCAAAAACAGGAGCGAGGGAAGCAAAATTGCTTGTGTAGATATCCAGCAGTATGAACAGATAATATGTCAATATTAAAGTTATGTAAGTCACCCTGAAAAGGGCATCTGCTAAGTAAACAAATAACATGAACAACGAGGCCAAAAGGGAATGACAAAGCATGGGGAGGATAAAGAACATTTTTCAGACTGATTAGATTTACCAGGCAATGTTTTTTTTATTTTTTAATGCTGGTATCCATCTAAAGTTATGTTATAAATAATCTATCTAAAATTTTATTAAGAATTTATAAACTCTAGTGTATAATGGAGTGTAATGATGGGTTCCCTGTTAAAATAAATAAGAAACATTGCTTTCACCAAGCAGACCATTCATCATAAACGGCGTGACAGGTCCATCGAGCACAGAGGCTATGATTTGGCTAAATTTATGGGTAGCGTTAAGGTTGATTGACATTCCCCATAGAGTCACAAAATAATTAGTTATGGAGAAGTGTTTCATACTTGCAAAATATCTAATATGTCATCTATTTGATATAGTGCTAGAAAGCACAGCATTGCAGCGAGTGCAATTCATAGATAAAATTATTGAATATTGTGGCAATAATATGGAGATTAATAAATAAACAACAACAAAATATCAGACTAATATGCTAATGTAAACCTTTTAATACATTTCTATGTTGCTGTTTTTAACAGAAAATATGTTATATTTGATATATTTTATATACTTGATATATTTGCCATTCAATTTCAAAATTACATTGGTAGCTACTTTTCGGATGACCAGAGATAGTGACAACGTTAGAAGATTTCTTTAACTTTAGCTGTTTTCTGGATTGCACATAATATTTTTAAGTTGTGAATCAGTAGCCTTAGAACTTCCACACTCCCTCACTCTGTCCCAGACTAAGTGAGCATCTCCCACAAAGTACCAGCAGTACTGATATTTACCCACTAGGCTGCAGAAAAGGCCCCGATCAGTGCCTCTTATTATATGAAAGGGTGGAAGCAGAAAGGGCAGAAGGGGAACGTTTTGTTTTTTTTTGCAATTCTGCTAGTTGTTTAATATTTAAAAACTAGTTTTTAATGCCATGCCTATTTATTACATGTCACATCGTGCTCTGTTTATATCTGTGTGTGGGTAGGGTGGAGAGTGAGATTAATGAGGCATAGCATTTCATAATTAATCAATATTGCTACTGACTTTTGCAGTCATTCTGTTTTTCATCCATTTCCAAAAAATTAAATCTAACAGAATGAGACTGTTTTACAGTATACACTACCGTTCAAAAGTTTGGGGTCACCTGCTGGAAACTATTTTTATCTCATAATTGACAATGCTTTACACCGTATACATTTCTGTAAATACTTTAAAATGACAAAAAACACATGTAACAATGAACAAAATGAACATCACAGAAATGTTCAAGAAAATTATATTGAAAATTGAATCTTGGATTCCTCAAAATAGTCACCCTTTGGCGTGAGAATAGCCTCACAAACAGTGGCCATTCGGTTAGTACGTTTTAGCAGGAAATCACCCGACATGTTTTCCCAGCTATCCTGCAGCAATTCCCAGAGAAACTTGTGGGTTGCTTTGCTTTGACTCTTCCTTTCCAGTTTGTCCCATACAAGTTCTATGGGATTGAGGTCTGGACACTGGGCAGGCCAGGTCTTTAGTTTGAGTTGTTGTTCACATTCCTCCTTCACCAGATAGTTCTTGCACAACTTCAAGGTGTGTTTCGGGTCGTTATCTTACATTACATTACATTATAGGCATTTGGCAGACGCTCTTATCCAGAGCGACGTACAACAAAGTGTTAACCGTAGTCAAGAACAGTTTAGCTGAAAGCCACCCTAGTGGGAAGTACAATTCCTGGGTGCTAGGAGCAACCACATAGTTAAACTAGGACCCTGTAGGTAAATCTGTAGCCACAATTCAGAGGTAGCAGTAAAGCACTCAATGCAGGAAATAATGCCTAAGCCTAATACAAAATGTTGGAATACATATGAGTTTGCACATCTAACCCCCCTTTTTGTGTGTCTTCCCCCTTGATGTGTCTAAGACAACGGTGCCATTTGGGTGCCCCAGTCCTTGGCCCCAGTTTAGCTCCCTCCCCTCCCCCAGGTGTAATCTCCTGTCTCATGTGAGTTTGCACTCAATCTAACCCCCCTTTTTGCGTGTCTTACCCCCTGATGTGTCTAAAGACAATGGTGCCATTTGGTGGCCTCCCCCCTCACTCCAGTTCCCCTCTCCTTCCCCAGGTGTGATCTCCTGTCATTGAGGCCTCATCTTGTTTGAGTGTGATATGTGATTGGCATCAGAAGGAGGGGTGTGGGAAATCCATTACAAAGTATAAAGCATCATCATTCTGTTTACATCTTTGGTTATTTGTCAATCTGTACTTGAAGGGACAAACCCAGTATGTTCTCTACTCTATTAAAAATATACATTTTGAAACACGGAAACAAAGACTTCAGCCTGCATTAATTGTTCTACTAACAAAGGTACGAAGAAACAACTTTAACTCTTTTTAAAGAAATTCCACATCATTTGGCGAGCCAGCCCACGACCGTCGTTCTCGTTGCGTTTTTTTTTTAACGAAAACCGGGGAGGTTGAAACCGGAGTACGCTGCAAATTGCAATAGCGAAGGCTGGGAAACTCAACTTTTTGAACTCTGAGCATTGATGCGCGTTTGAGAAGGACAGAATCCAGGAGCCTGCGGCCGATCCAGTTATCAACCCGAAGTAAAGAAACGGACTTGAAGGCACGGAAAACGGACCACGTACATTTGTGAGTATAACATATTAATGTGTGTAATATTGTAGAGAAGTACTTACGAAAATTGTGTAGTGTTTTAAAATACAAGTGACTAGAATTGATTGTACAAGTGTACAGTGTTCTCAGTAGGGGCTTGTATAAAATTACACAGACCTTGGGCAAAAATTTCAAGTACCAAAAGTGTGTTTGTCCATTGTATCAGGGGTTTAAGAATGGCAGTGAATTGTTGGAAACTGTGGGCCGCTAGCTGGTTGGCTAAACATTGCAAGGAGGGTCCATTTAATGTACCAGAAAAAGCGGATGTTTTTCAATACCTCCTAACTGCTTGTGAAGCCCGTAATGAAACGGAGAGAAATAAGAAAAGGAGACAGGCTAATTGTGTAATGGCTATGGCCCAAACAATAAAGTTATTAAAAGATAAAGTTGTGGAAGTTCCCAAATTAAAATGTAACATTGAAAGTTTGGAGAATAAACTTAGGGTAAATTCAAAGGAGTTGGAAGCATCTGTAGCAGAGCGGATGGTACATGCTACAACTCACTTAGAATTTAGAAAGGAGATCAGTCATTTGAGGGAGAAATTGGGTTCCACGGTTACGGAATTGCGTCAAACACAGAAACAACTGCGCGATGCGCAGATAGCATATAAAGAGTTATGGGATGTGTCTGGTAAAAATGAGGATAGGGCCATTGTACAGAAGTTGAGACAGGTCAAAGAAAAAATGACAAAGCAGAAAATTAAAAATACAGTAATGAAACGGCGCGTAGCAGCGCTAGGTTTAGGACAGTTAAATGACCAGAGCGAGTCAGAATACAGTTCAAATGATGATGAATGGGAAGTCAGACAAACAAATTCTGCGGCTCCTTGGTTAGGTGGTGTTGAGGATGGGAGTGGTAACGGAAGTTCAGATGAGGAGCAAGAATTGCATGCTACTAGGGCGGAATGTACTAAATCTGTAGCCGATTCACTTCGATCTAATGTCCGAAGGGCGTCTAGAAGTAGTAGATCGCAGACAGATAAACATGCCAAAATAGCACCGGTAGTTACACGCAGGGTTCGCACAAGCGGAACACATAATCCTGTTAATGGGGCCATCACGTATGCATATGAGGATCAACAGGCTGAACGCGACCTCACTCTGTCAGAACTGGCCACACTACAACAGCAGCTACCGAAATGGGACGGGGTTGAGGACCCGACTGCAGTTGTTGATAAGGTGGAGGCGCTACAGCGAATGCACTCATTAACGGACAGGGATTGTTGTAAACTATTACAGTCTGTGCTTCCTACATCAGTAACAATTCCTTTAGAATTCGTGCAGGGCCATGGAAATCCCGTTGTTTTCCCCAACCATGACACCAGGTTAAGGCTAATGAGTGAGGCGGTAGGGTATCGCGTTATGGCAGATATGAATAAGATTCTTGAATCCATGCCTAATGAAGGGCAGCACCCTACCGATTTCCTCAGAACGTTTATAGGAGTGTATAATAGAAACAGAGGTGGAGGGACCAGGGTACTATTGACAGGTGACGATCCTATGTTCTGGAGTTTGGTCGTTAGTAAATACAAAGATCGCGTCTCTCCAACCTGCCAACATTTACTGCTACAATTGAATAGGGAATTGAGCGCACAGCCCATCAGACAACACATAGGAGAGAGATTCAGGAATGTTTAACAGCATGGAATGAGTCTGAACTAAATTCTTCCCCCAAGCAGAGCTCTAAGAAAAGGATTGCTCTGTTAGCATCTAACGAGGGACAGGTTGCATTTGAGTGTTTTAATTGTGGAAAGCCAGGACACATTCAGAGTGAGTGTAGGAACCCCGTGTGTGTGCCAATTGCAAGCGTGTTGGACACTCCAAGCGACGATGTTGGTCGAAAGGAGGGGGGATGGAAGGAAAAGGACCAAAACAGTCAGTTGCACTACAGACAGTACAAGCACAGACTGAAAGCACTCAGAATGTACCTACATATACAGAGTTAATGTCTATGCTTAAGGCTATCTCACATGGTGACCAGAGCACCCACAAAGGCTCTAGCAATTCCTTTCACAGTCCAACCTCACAATGAAGGTGTCAAGCCTCTGTTTCAGCGGTGAGTGATTTGCAAATAGATCAGGAAGGCCGCCCCTGTGTTAAGGTTTTGGTTGGAGGCTATCAAGACACATTTTTGATTGACACAGGAGCAGCTTGCACATTAACTCACCGAACTAATTTCCCCCAGAGTGGTAAAACTGTTCAATTAATGGGAGTAGGAGGTAATGCCTTACCAGCTAAAATTTCAACTCCACAGACATTACAGATAGGCGAGATATCTTTTGATGTACCATTGTGTATGGTAAAAACACACGAAGGGAGTATTCTGGGTTCAGATGCAATAGCAAAAGCACACTTAGTTATTGATTTAGCTAACAATGTTCTTTGGCAAGGTCAATAGATCCACAGGGATCCAAGGTACCTATGGTCATCGCTGATACGCATTCTGTTCATACAGTTAAAAACCCTATCAGTTATGATGTAGTCCAGTTACTGCAAACGCCAGACTCAGCACTTGCTGATATAATTGACAAACACAAAGGGGTGTGGGCTACACATAAGCATGACTGTGGGCGAGTCTTTAACATGCAGGTTGCTGTCAGAGGGATGGACCCGCCCCCCACAGAAACAGTACCCCTATCCCAAGGAGGCAGAGACAGCTGTGCAAGTAACAATAAAATCTCTTTTGCAGCAAGGTGTGATAAGAGAATGCATTTCAACATGCAACGCCCCCGTGTGGCCAGTTAAGAAACCAGATGGCTCGTGGAGGCTAACTATTGATTACAGGCAATTGAATAAGCATACGCCCTGTGCTACACCATTGGTAGCAAGCAACCCTGACATGATGTCCCAATTGCGAGGCTCCGCAAAGGTCTATTCTACCCTCGATGTATCGAATGGCTTTGGAGCATTCCAGTACATGAGGATAGCCAATACAAATTTGCTTTCTCTTTTAGGGACACGCAATATACTTGGGTAGGCTTACCCCAAGGTTTCCACAACTCACCTACTTTGTTTCACCAATGTATGGCTAACATTTTACAGGGCTGCTCACAACCACACAATGTTGTTCAATATGTTGATGACATCTTGCTTCAAACAGATACCGTGGAAGAACATTATGAGCTACTGGACGAGGTCCTCGCCCTCTTAAAAGAAGCAGGGTTAAAACTTAACCCAAAAAAGGCAATACTAATGAAACAGTCTGTTTGTTTTCTAGGAGTAAAAATACAAACAGGAGGACGGATTCCTGATCCAGCTAAAGTACAACTTGTACAAGC
The DNA here is from genome assembly GCA_029706075.1 of Aldrovandia affinis. Lineage (NCBI taxonomy): Eukaryota > Metazoa > Chordata > Actinopteri > Notacanthiformes > Halosauridae > Aldrovandia > Aldrovandia affinis. The sequence goes on along the minus strand of JAINUG010000003.1, from coordinate 4,692,442 downwards.
ATTACCACGCCCATACACTGTCACAGCACTGCGCTCTTTCCTGGGAATTGTTGGGTTTTGCCGTGACTTCATAGAAGGCTACAGCGAATTAGCTGCTCCACTCTACAAACATTTAAAAGACAACCCAGGAAAGAATGATTTGTTAGAATGGGATACTGCATCACAAATTGCCTTTATAGGTTTGAAAAATGCCCTTACTTCGGCTCCGCCTTACGCAGTCCAGATCACACACAACCCTTCATTATTGAGGTAGTTGTCTCAGCTGCTAGCATCAAAGCGGTGCTTATGCAAGAAGTTCATAGCAAACATATCCCGATTGGGTACTTCTCACGGGTACTTACACCAGTTGAAAGATCATTTGATCAGTGCACAAAGCAGATACTGGGAGTACACTGGATAGTCACACACACTGAATACATCTGTGGTTTCAATCCACTCATTCTACACACGCCACACACTCCAGTTGCATTGCTAATAAAAGGGCAAGTGAAAGGAGTATCAGCTCTGCGGTGGGGGCGATGGGTTACAGAACTGCAACATAAAAACATACAGGTTAAGCATTCCATAAGCTATCAGTTGGCCAATATGTTAGACTATGAGGGGGAGTCACACCATTGTACAGCAATACAACAGCAGGTAACAGAGGGCCCATTCGTACAACACCACTAGCAGATTCCACTGCTGTGTTTGTAGACGGCTCTCGTTATTACCAAACGGGACAGTACTATACTGGAGCTGCATGTTGGGCACCCCAGTTGGGAAAGGAGGTGTTGATCAAATGTAAACCTACTGATTCAGCACAAAAGCAGAAGTTATTGCAGTCATTGCAGCATTACAGGAATTCATGGGACGAATTACTATTTTCTCAGACAGTGCTTTTGTTTGCAACTCTCTCACTGAATACCTTCCTGTTTGGCAGAAAAGAGGCTTCTGTACAGCTGAAGGAAAATCATTGACTTACCACAATGAGTTACAACAGATTTGGGATCTAGCACATGAGAGAGAGAGGGTATGGTGGCCATTTGTAAGGTTAAAGCCCATCAAAAACATGGCTCCACAACTGAAGGGGACAATAATAACAAAGTTGATCTGATTGCAAAAGCAGCTGCTGTTTCAGGCATTCCATGGCACTACCTGCCTCCCACTCGCACTGTTGAACCTGTTAAACGGTCACAACCTATTGCACTCAATCTACGAGAATGCCAGGCAACAGACAAAGAAATCGGAGAAGTTATAAGTGCCATTCGGCAGCAACAACAACTTCCAGAACCATACACACGGCACACACCAGATCTGATCATATTTGATGATATTTTGTACCACAATAACCCACAGCTCGTTTGGGTAACACCATCTATGCTTCGTAAGGAGCTAGTATTATTCATGCACCAAACGGCAGGTCATGCATCACAAGCAAAAGTACTGGATCTATTGCAGAATTGCTACTGGTGGCCCAGTATAAAAGCAGATGTAGCTCATCACCTGGCACTCTGTCTTGTATGCGCTCAGATGAATCCTGCACCTACACACATCAAAGGTTCCCATGGGTACCTCCCACTTGAATGATGGCCCATGGGAAACCCTTCAAATTGATTACACAGGTCCGCTACCTACAGCAAAAGGAGGATATCGGTTCCTCCTAGTGGTAGTGGACATGTTCACTCGCTGGGTAGAGGCATTCCCTACCAGGAGGAGTGATGCTGCTACCACAGCTCGGGTCTTGTGGGAACAGGTGTTCTCGCGATGGGGATTTCCAAAACGACTGGAAAGTGACAATGGGGCACCATTTATTTCAGAAATAATGATGCACCTTTGCACTTTCTTAGGGGTGGAAAGGCATTTCCACATTCCCTATCGCCCACAATCTAGTGGTATGGTGGAACGGTTTAATCGCACCATAAAACAAGGGCTTAAAAGGCTGTAATGGAGGCAGCAGACAAATTAACAAAATCTGCTTCAAATTGGGTTTCAGCACTCCCGGGCGTACTAATGGCTATTAGGGCAACACGGGTACGTACTACTGGTTACAGCCCTTTCGAGCTTATGACGGGCAGGCCCATGCAGATTTCACATCCCTCAGGTATTCCTCTTCCCATTACCACAAGGGCCTCACATGATGAGTTTCTTACCCAAGTGCAGCAGGCACTCCAGAGTAAGCTTCTAGATGCTGCTAACACGATGGGAACAGCACATCATTACTCAGCAAGGGCCTATGCCCCCACGCACAGAGTGGATTTTCAAATTGGGGATCAAGTAATGCTTAAAAACTTTTTAAAAGGGGGGGGCTGGGAAGCAAACTGGGAAGGTCCATATGAGATTATGGACAAACTGGGAGAAACCAATGTGAAATTGGCAATACAAAAGCGAGGCAGACCAATACAGTATTTCTGGTATCATGGTGATCAGTGCAAATTGTACAACAAAGCTGAGCTTAATACCAATATCAATGTGAATCATGACTAACTGCATAAGAATATACACTCACACTTGGTCTTTTTCTCTCCTACAGAAATAAATGAGGACGATGCTCCTGTTATTTTTGAGCAGATTCTGGTTGGGAACCACTATTAAATGGGATGTTCCTGTCATCTTCATAAACAAGACACAATGTGTCAAACAAGGACAATACGCCCAGTTGCAGGTTGATTCCCCGCTTGGACTTCAGACCTGGTGGAAAGATGGTAAAGCATATGGAACAGGTTTGGGTGTGTCAAATTGGATTGATGCACAACAATTGAAAACTAATGAACTGAAACTGAAGGAGAGGATCGTTACCCAGATTCTCAAGACGGATGCTTTCTTACAGGAAGGAGTGTATTTGTATGTTTAATTCTTGTCTTGGTTCATTGTGTTCTTATTTATTGTATGTGTTCCATTCTGAAACGGAAAACATCTAATTTACAAACGACCTTGTCAAACTGGTACCTTGGTTTAGGGGTCCTCACTCTCTCCGGTCCCAATCCCTAGTGGGTAGATTGATTGAACAGAAGAGCACCCCATTGTAATTGTGATAAGATCAGTCAGAGCCGGACAGTATCCAGCATGATGCCAGTGTAAAGATGTTGATCCAAAGACGGGTAAGATCCTTCGCTAGGAGAAGGACAACCTAAGGCAGGATAACATCGCCTCGGATGCACAGAATATTCATGCCAGTGGAAGAGGTGTTGCTCCCATGACGGGTAAGACTCTTCAGGATCTGAAAGAGCAACCTAAGACAGGACAACATCGCCACTGATATGTGATGCTTCTATGTTAAGACAAGCATCAAAGGGGGGGACTGTAAGATATTGAACTGTAGGCAGACGGGTAAATCATATCACAATTACAAAGGATCTGTGCGGCCAAATGGAGACAGTCATTGACCTATGAATAGGTGATTGAGAGGAAGAGACAGAGGAACTCCTGAAACCGGAATGGCCAGTGGAATACATGGATAGGTGATCAACTGGCTTCCCTAAATCAATCACATTATTTCCAAATACTCATTTCTGTTTTGCCCCAGCCTACACTGTTCAAATGGGGAACATTCATTTTCAACTTAAGTTTACCTTTTATTAATTTTGTGTTTGTTTGCTTGATATGGTTTTGTTTTCTTAAACATATATATGTATATATATACATTTTTTCATTATAATTTATTTTGCTTTACAACAAAAAAGTGGGGAATGTTGGAATACATATGAGTTTGCACATCTAACCCCCCTTTTTGTGTGTCTTCCCCCTTGATGTGTCTAAGACAACGGTGCCATTTGGGTGCCCCAGTCCTTGGCCCCAGTTTAGCTCCCCTCCCCTCCCCCAGGTGTAATCTCCTGTCTCATGTGAGTTTGCACTCAATCTAACCCCCCTTTTTGCGTGTCTTACCCCCTGATGTGTCTAAAGACAATGGTGCCATTTGGTGGCCTCCCCCCTCACTCCAGTTCCCCTCTCCTTCCCCAGGTGTGATCTCCTGTCATTGAGGCCTCATCTTGTTTGAGTGTGATATGTGATTGGCATCAGAAGGAGGGGTGTGGGAAATCCATTACAAAGTATAAAGCATCATCATTCTGTTTACATCTTTGGTTATTTGTCAATCTGTACTTGAAGGGACAAACCCAGTATGTTCTCTACTCTATTAAAAATATACATTTTGAAACACGGAAACAAAGACTTCAGCCTGCATTAATTGTTCTACTAACAAAGGTACGAAGAAACAACTTTAACTCTTTTTAAAGGAAATTCCACATCACAATACATAAACAAGTAGACGTGTAAACTAAGTAACTATGTCCCTAAGTTAACAAAAACCGGACTACGGGGAGAGGTGCACCCTGAAGAGGTGAGTCTTCAGTCGTCGCTTGAAGGTGGCCAGGGTCTCAGCTGTTCTGACTTCCACAGGAAGGTCATTCCACCATCGTGGAGCCAGAACCGACAGGAGACGTGACCGGGAAGCACAGGTGCGGAGGGGGGGAGGTGCTAGGCGTCCTGAGGTAGCAGAACGGAGAGGTCTGGCAGGTGTGTAGGGTTTGAAGATCTTGGTGAGGTATGTTGGGGCTGATCCTTGACTGCCTGGTATGCTAGGACCAATGTCTTGAATTTGATGCGAGCTATAACAGGCAGCCAGTGGAGGGTAGTGAGCAGGGGGGTGACATGGGAGTGTCGAGGAAGGTTGTAGATCAGACGGGCCGCAGCGTTCTGGATGAACGAATCTTGCTGAAGAATGAAGGAGTGCCCGATTAGCCATAGTCCAGATGGAAGGTGACCCCAAACTTTTTAACGGTAGTGTATGTCTCATGTCTGAAGGATAAGAAGGTAACAGTACTGTACGTTGGTTAAGCTGGTGATGTTAAAACTAGCTTGCTAGCTTACTTGCAAGCTAAATTAATTGTCAACCTTGTAGATAGCTAGCTAATTAGATATTAGCACATTTTTTATTTTTTTCAGCTTGCTAGCTGATAAAGATTTAAATCAATTAAACAAACAAGCTTGCTTGTAAAAGATCATATGTATTGATGTACTGGCTAACTTGCTCATAATCTTTATATATAGTTATTGAAGATAACAACTAAATTTAGTTGAGTTTGGTTTTATGCACAGTTAGCTAAATAGCATTGAAATGTCTTTAACTTGCACGTAAATGAAGCAGCTGTAAGTCACGTATGGAGAAAGAACACAGGCATGCTGAATAGAGTGAGTGAGTGTGTTCCAAAACAACATTTCTCCCATGCACTCCCCTCCCCGCACTGTTCACCTCCTCCTCTGTGATGCCTGCAAAACATCTCACTGAGGCGGGTTGATATGAAGGAGAGAGGGGAATGGGGGCGGATTGGGGCACAGCCATTGACAAAAGTGCATTACCAACTTAAGTATATTACTGTGGATCACTTGTATTAGTTTACTGAACACATTCATCCGTCTTTTTTTTTGGTTGCGGAGCATAGCCTCACTTTCATCTTTTCGCATTTCCACTTGCATTTGGTCTAGTGTATAACATGTTTGATGTATCCCCATTCATCATCTAAAGTATGAATTCATAATCATTTATCCAAGTTTCACTGAGTATCCTTTTGTGTGTCAACTTTGCATGCGTACAATGAATCAGCACACACACCCATCGCCATTATATCATTGAGACTTCATGACACGTTGATACAACATAAATCCTCCTCAACAGTTATTATAGAAGATTTATAATCTCGTCATGTGCAATCGCACAGTCCTACAGTGATAAAAATGAACACAATGGTTCAGTTACAGTTCTTATTTGTCGTTTTGCTATACTATAGTGTTGGTCCTTGCTCTATGATCTGAATCGTGAAAGATGGCTGTGTGGTCTAAAATGTTGTGTTTTTTTAGGGTGTTTTTTTGGGGGTGTCAACAACAGAGGCACACTTCTGTATTTTAGCATTATAAATGTGTCCAGACATCAGTCACTCTGCTTTTGCAGCTGCTTGATTAGTATTCTGTCTTTGTCAGGGGGCAGACGGGCGTAAATATTGCAAATAAAAAACATTAAACCAGTGGCACCCTCCTGTCTCACAGTAGCTTCCTATTTCATGGGCTTGCTAATGGGAAAGGGCAGACGCATGCCCTGGAGTAGCGCACTGTCTCTCAGATACTCTGCCAGGGATTCTTTAGTCACTGGTGGCGATCCTGGCAGACCAGCAGCAGGGCTCTCTGATTGGGCTTCATTAAGACACAGATGCTGATAGGGTGCCCTACACCCTGTTTTCTAAATGCTCACAGTGTCCTCTTGGCTGAGTGTGGGAATATTTTTTTTGTCCTTCTTTTATTTATATACAGTATCTTTAAAAAAAAAAATTACACAAAGGAGGGATCAAGCCACATTTTCCATCTTTAAAAAAGGAAAGAAATAACAATACTATTTTTGTGAAATGTGCTGGACATTGTGTTTTTTTGTTTGAGCTATCGGGGGTTGTTCATAACAACAGAGCTTTGTGGTGGGAAAAGAATGACTACTGCTGCTCTGCCTGGATTTCTTTTCATTTTCATCTCTGACAAATGGTTTGGATTACATTTAATAAGGTACAAAAGAAAAGTTAAAACAAACCGACTTTGCTACGAGCGGAAGCACTGTTGTGATAGGCCACACACAAATGGCAGTAGCGTCGCCGATTTGCACACTTGTATAGAAGAGAATCCACGCTCCCAGATCACGCTTAAAGGTTTTATACATAGTAGGTAGGCTTATTTGTAAAATAATGAGGTAGCTGGAGCAGTTGCCACTAGATATTTGAACTCTCTCCATAAACATTAGAGAAAAGATTATCCCTCAGAAATAAAAATCATACCCTTTAGATTATATATATGGTGGGTATAAAAAGTATTCACCACCTTTGAGCTCAAGCCATATTCTGTTTGCCTGCGTAGGATCATAAAATGCACCTCCCTGACATGTCTCTTAGGACAAGGGGTGAATACTTATGGAATCAATTATTGTCTGGTTTTTATTTTATTTTTATAAGCAGCTTTAGAGTTGTTTTTCATTTGACATTGCAGAGTATTGTGTGTTGATCGGTGGCAAGAAATCTCAATTAAATTGATTTTGATTCCATGAAGTAAGAAAATAAAATGTGTAAAATGCCAAAGGTGGTGAATACTGTGTGTGTGTGTGTGTGTGTATATATATATATATATCCAAGGGATAAATGGAACATGGAGTGTCTTCATCTCTCTTACAAAGACCTTTATGTGACAGTAATGAGACATTTTTTAACCATGAATAAATACAGCATTTCCAGATTGTAGGGAAAACAGGATTGTCTTCAGTGGAAGAATGGCACATAGATATTATAAATCAGTTTACTTCTTTCTTCTGTAAGCTGCAACAATGTCTCATTATGAAAAAAATATGTACATTTATATGGTTGAAATTTTGAATTGAGTTGTTTTGGTATTCCTTTCTCGTGTTATTGATGGTTTTGATTATTCTCTGCAGCAAATGGAGCAGCCACTGCATATTGCATCCCATCGGTAACCCAGAGCTGGTTTTGACAGATGACTTCGACAGTCTCTTTTGTGTCCACTAAATGATTTTTGACTGAAACCTCTACTGTTTGGAATCATCTCTGTCATTTACCATTTCATTAGGTTACTATCTTTGTACTGTACATAAATACCACTTTGGGCTCACCACGACTTTATAAATACATTCTCTGTCTCTCCAGCAGTCTAATGTTTGTCAGTTTGCTATTTTTAATGATAACCTATATATATATGTATGCGCACACACACATCCCTTTTGCAGGTACTTGGCATACAGATTTCAGCACTGAACACATTGAACAGGCCAAGCAGTCCGCCCAGAGGCAATTTGGTTACGCTGATGTCTAAGCACTACTGGCAGGAGCTGGCTAGGCCCATTTTACAGCTGGCTGCATCACATTTGCAGCCAGTGGACTTGCAAAACAAATCCACTGGAAAAGTACATGTTGTCTGGGTATTCTTTATTGCAACACTTAAATGCTGACAGTGGTCGTTGCCTCTACTATTTAGTATTGTAGGGGTCAGTTTTCCTCGAAGGTCACACATCTTGGCGAATGCCTTCTGATCAAATTTGCAAGTCGAAGACACCCTGTTGTTTCTCTCATCGCTCTGCCCTGTTTAGTGGTCAAAGTTAGGGGTCGAATCTGACTCTCTGGCAAAGTGTGCTATTCCGCAAGGATATTCAGCCGTGTCCCAGAGTCAAAGATCAATAATGCATCTTCTGGCTGCCCTACCCTTAGAGATAAAGAAAGAACATCTTTGTGAATTGAAAAATAGGAAATATTGATTTCAGTTACCTTTTTACCGCCCTCCCCCCCACCCCACGTTAAAAGTGATAGGTATATACTCAGGGTGCATAATGCTGTCACCGGGGTCCATGGCAAAGAGTGTTGGATGGAATCAGATAATGGCGGTGGTAGAAAGCATGGCATGACGATGGTTTTGGTGTTCTGTGTGGTTGCTGTTTGGCAATGTAAAAGGTAAAAACTGGATCAGAGTTGTGGGGGCCATAGTGTGGTTTCCTCCGAAGCTTAACCTGAACACAATGCTAATGTTGAAACACATGCTGTGAAACACGTTTCAAACCGCAGACGACCTTAGACCCACATATGGAACGATATTAGTGCCACCACAAATTGAATTTGAAGTACGTCATATTGAATTTGTAAGGCTTGAATTGAACAATTGTATGCAAAAATTGAATCTGTATTTCGCAATATGGAGTTGAAACTAATGGTTTGTAATTGAATTGAATATTCAATTTAAATACACTTGAAAAAATTCAGCTTCAAGAAATATTCAAATTTGTTTAACTTGAAAAACTATTTCAACATGACAAATCATCAAATTTGCCAACTTTTAATTTGAGTTAATTGGAAGTTACATTCAACTTCCAAAAACATTCAAATTCAGTTTTCAAATTCAAATTCCATCCATCCATTATCTAAGCCGTTTATTCCTGGTCAGGGTCGCGGGGGCTGGAGCCTATCCCAGCATGCGTTCCGGGCGAGAGGCAGGAATACACCCTGGACAGGTCGCCAATCCATCGCAGGGCACACACACCATTCACTCACACACTCATACCTACGGGCAATTTAGACTCTCCAATTAGCCTAACGTGCATGTCTTTGGACTGTGGGAGGAAACCGGAGTACCCGGAGGAAACCCACGTGGACACGGGGAGAACATGCAAACTCCGCACAGAAAGGCCCCCGGCCTGGATTCGAACCCGATACCTTCTTGCTGTGAGGCGACAGCGCTATCCACTGCACCACCGTGCCGCCTCCAAATTCAAATTCAGTTTTCAAATTTAGTTCACTGATAAATTCAGTTTTTTGAGACACTGAGCTAGGAAAAAGTAAGAGATCATGGGCTTAAACTAATTGCCTTCTAGCCAATCATGCAGGAGAACGGGTGCCCACCTGACTTCAGAAATGTGGGCAATAAGTAAGTGCCTATGCCAGTGGCAGTGTGAAATAGTACCACAACTTATAATGACTGCAGTTTTTTTGTCACTGATCCTGGTGGTGTTCCAGAATTAAATTGGGGGATTACTGTGGAGTAACCGATGTTTGCCTGTCACATACACATTAGGAACCGGGGTGGCAGTTGGGTCACCTTGACTGTGTCCATCTGTGAAAATAAGAGCATGTCTGCCTGTCTGCCTTTGCCAGTCACTGCTCCCTGACTAAATACAAAATACATTCTTCAGAAAGAACAGACATGTCATTAACCTGACACCTTGACATGTTGCTATTACTAAACATTTAGAGCACATTGTTTGGCCATTCTATATTGAACCTGGTTATTCTGTTATAAATGAAACCAGTAAAAGTAGCCAGAATTACCTGGGCTGCTAAGTAGCTAGTTCACTTTAGGTATGATCGCTAAGAAAATGGGTATGTCACATGTAAACACATAGAGTATATGTAATGATGGCCACTACATATCTCTTACCTGGTGCTAGCGGTTGGCAAAAATAAATACAGAGGTGTATTTCATATTACAACCCAGGCTACATAGATACTAAATTTATACAGTTTATAAACCGTTGTATTGAACAGAGTGGAGGATATCATAGCAAACCAGCAGAATTTTTGATTGTCAATTAGGGGGTTGATGCATAACTGACCAAGACTCAGGGGAGGTGACGTTATGTTGGCTAGGGTCAAGCTGACTAAAGACTTTAGGTTATTGGTGCATTAGGTAAAATGGCAAATGTAGCTAACATTAGATCGTTGTTGTAATTATTTCGCGATCCAAATATTTTCTCAGTTCTCCACTAAGGTAGCTAACTAAATTAACAAGCATAGCAAGCTTCAGAGCTTGCCAATGATTAAAGTTGCCTAATTAGTTAGCAGTCCCTATACCGGCCTATATCTCCCAAAACATTTGATTGACTAGTGTGCTAGCTGATCAATCCAAACACAAACTCAAAACACTCAATTAATATTGAGATGTGGTCATGTAACTTTGCATGTAATTTGAATGTGAGACAGGCAGGCATTCCCTTACTCCCACAGATAAACACAGACAGGGTGACCCAACTTCCACAACAGTTCTTAACGTGTGTGATAGCCAGACATTGGTTACTCCACAGTAATCCCCCCCCCCCCCATTTAATTCTGGAACACCACCATGATTGAATTAAAAAATCGTTGTCAGTTCAAGTTGTGGTAGTATTTCATGCTGTCACTGTCAGAGTCAGTTACTTACTGCACAAGTAAGTGACTTCTGATGTCATTGTGATTTGTTGAAAGGGAATTCGAAGAATTCGAAAGAAATCCATGATAAATCCACTTTTTCCTAGCTAAGTGCCCGGATGTGTCTCAGAAAACAGAATTTATTGCTGATTTTTTTTGGTGAACTGAATTTGAATGCTTTTTTGAAGTTGAATGTAACTTTCAATTAACTTGAAGTAAAAGTTAACAAATTTGATGTTTGTCATCTTGAAATGTTTTTCAAGTGAAATTAATTTTAACATTCTGAAAATGATTTTTTTCAAATGCATTTAAATTGTTTGAATTGTTTAAAAGTTGTTTACAATTATTCAATTCAAGCCTTACAAATTCAATATGATGTACTTCAATTTGTGGTGGCACTAACATCGCTCCACACTCACAGGTCTGTCCTTATTAACACATTTCTGCTGAATTTATCTAACTGGGTAGAAATAAAACAATGGAACAAACTTCAACACCTTTGATCTCATAAATCTACCATGAATATCTTGCCAGTGAGACAACATTTAAAGCAGTTTCTCTGCTTTGAGCTGAATGTACATGAGGCATTTTAGCAGCAGTTCCTCCCAACTCTGGCCACTGAGTCATAAATGTGCATCACATGAGTCACGTTGGGAAGAAAAGGCCACGGTCAGAGCAAAGCAGCTTGATGCTGTGTGTCACACAGTGGCAGTGTGCCCGAGCGTTGGCAGTCCCAACCTGACTCAAACCAGAGCCCCTCCTCACTCACAATACACGCTATACACACACACACTCACACATATACTATGCACAAACACACAAACTGCTTATAGCACACACACACACACACACACACACTATACATTTTAATTATTTCTCTCTCACACACACACACAGACACCAGCTCATGTTGCTGCGGTTATGAGATTAATGTACAAGCCCTTCTGATTCCCTTCCTGCCTGTCAAATAGGCCATGATGTAGATCTGAACAGCCTAAAGGGCCTCAGTGGTTTCTCATTTCGGCTTCTTCATTGACACACCCCGACCCTTTTTTTCCCACAACATAATTTTTTGTTGTTGTTGTTGTTTCTGGGAGTTTCTGGGTGCTCTCCTTGGGGTGACCAGCCGTCCCTGTTCACGGTCCAGAAAAAGCTGCCATTTTGACAGCGTAATACTTTCCCAGCGGTGCGCACTTCTTTTAAGTACCATAACCCGAGCCACTGAAATGACTTGATAATGGGTCATTTACAATTACTGTCATTATATGCGAGTGACCCACTACTGGCGTAAAGCAGAAAAAATATCCAGTGGGACGCCACACGTGAAAGTTTTAATTATTTGAACTTTGACACTCCTGTGCTGATGTACTTGACGCAGTGACCAATCAGAGGTGGGGGAAGGTGGCACTTCCGGGTCAGTATGATGAGAAGAAAATGGAGGAGGAAATCTGTGGTTGAGTTTTGTGGGCACCCAGAACTTTTTGATCCATAATTGTATTGTCCATTGTGAAATTTGTGAAATGTTTCTGTCAGCTAACTGGCTGGCTAGCCATTTATGGGCAGTAACATAAGCTAGTAAGCTAGCTAGATACAGAATTTTAGCCATGTTATTGCATCCTTACATCTGTATTTTAGAATGTAAAACGTATGCTAATATCCTGGAAACAGAAGCATTCTCTTTAATTACGACTACACCTAACGTTACCTTCTGTAAACCAAATACTACCTCAAGGATCCCTAAGGTGAACATTTCTTTGATCATTAAAATAACAGTGTGAAATTAAACAAAATCATTTCTAATTCTTGTATGATTTCTGTCACCAGTGATTTGTTGGTTTAATTGAACTCTGTCTTTACATGTCTGGGTCTTGAATCTACCTATGTATTCAATACACCACACTTATACAGAACAAGAGTGTGTGTGTGTGTGTGGGGGTGGTGTCTGTCTGCGAGCTCCCAATTACCCTGCAGGAAACGCCCACCTCTCAAACCGATATGCAATACTGGCGACAACCACAGGGGGCCAAATTTGAGTCTCCGAAGCGCAGAGCGATAACGCTCACAGTGTAAACCAGCAGTAAAGGCATTAAAGCAAGACATGTTTCAGGCAGCTAGTGCTGCTGTAGAGCAGCATGAAATGAACTTCCACCACTATTCTGCATGCTAAGGGCACAGCATCTGCTGTTTCAATCAGGGTAAAGGAGTGCCGGGGATCGCTTTGAATGAGACCTTTTCAGCTTCACCTTTCTGACACAAAAACTTTTCCCCCTCTTTTAAACATTTTTTTCTCTCGCTATCTGAATTATATCTTGACTTTTGTTCATGAGCAGATTGACCTTGCCCATGCCTTTAGGCAGAGCAGGCAGAGACTGCACACTCCCCTTTTCCATGTGGCACAATGATCAGAAAGGTCAGACAGTGATTTACATGGCAATTGTGGAAAGGCATTAGCACTGCACACATCAGGTCTTGTTAAGAAACACTTTATTTGATTGGGGGAATGTAAGTGCATTGCTGAATGCATAATTCTTAAACATTTGTTAGTGTTTTTTTGAGCTTACAACCATTCACCGACAGAATGAACAGACTTAGAAGTAAATTAAGAATAATACAAGTGAAAGCTAGATGCTCAGTCCTCTGAAGGCATTCCATAACATTTAGTGAGCTCACAGTTTTAGTCACATTTAGTATGACTGATGAAATTATTGATATCTTACTTTCTTTTTTAAGCCACAATGGTGCACATGTCTACTGTCAAACGTGATGTTTAGATTAAGCTAAGTCTTTCACTGCAAATTCATGTTAATTTTGGTGATTGCTGAACTTACCAAACTATTTGTAAAGGAGGGGAGGGGGGACACTTTTAAAATGCTTTTAATTGTCAGTTAAATTTAAGGACAAATGCTAATTGAAACCAAGACAGGATCTGCTATTTAATATTGATTTTGAAATGAATCCAAAACCACAACCAACAACGTAGGCCTCATCTGCAAACACAAACTACACACACACTACTCTACAGCAATGGTTCCCACATTAGTCTATGTAACTTGGACACTGTTCTTTCAAAATGTCCTTTTCACATCAAAGTTTACTCTCGTGTGTGTGTTATGAATGTGCAGATGTGTATGAAGCGCTCTAAAAGTTAAAAGTGAAAATACAATAAAATGCTGGTGGAATACAAATAATTATGTGCAAATGGTGTATGGTTGTGTATAGTGAATGCCAAGTAGTCAAGAAGGTGGACTTTGAACAGAATTCTTCCAGTTTCAATTGGCACATATCCACATGTGAACATTCTCTTTGTCTTACTATTGACTACAAAGAACAGATGTTGCTATTGGCTGAAGATAATAAAACTTAGTCTGTCTAGACAGGACAGACCAATAGAGAGATGTTGTGATTGGCACTAGAGGACTTTTTGATGATGTAACAGGCGTGGAAAATTAAGATGAAGAAGAGGAAGATAAGGAGTCCAAATTTGGGCATTTATTGTACATTTTTTAATGAAATTATGGTAGAAAAGTTATTTTTCTGACAGAACTCAGACCTCTGGGTCATCTTGGTGAATGATATCTGTCATCCTTATATTTACATTTACAGGTGTAACACCATCATTTGGTGTTTTCTTGATGGTGATGGAAAACACTGTCTTAGGTGCCGCTCCAGGATCTCACATAGGTCTTCAATTGGGTTGAGATCTGGTGACTGAAACGGCCATGTCATATGGTTTACATCATTTCTAAGCTCATCAAACCATTCAGTGACCACTCATGCTCTGTGGATGGAAAATTGTCATCCTGGAAGAGCACTCCTATCAGGATAGAAATGCTTCACCACAATGATTGATCATACCATATATTAATGCACATCTTGTAAGTCACTCTGGATAAGAACGTCTGCTAAAAGCTTAAAATATAAATGTAAATGTAATGCAGAGGATGAATTTGCTCACTCAGAATGGCTTTACCTTGTGCTTGCGATGTAAACCATGCTAGGAAAATGCATCCTACTCCTTAACAGAGCCACCAGAACCCTTAATTTACTCAAGTGTTTCCTTTATTTTGGCAGTTACCAGTAGAGTAATCATCAGTGCATTCATTAATAGTGTGTTGTTTTTATGTTTGTTTGTTTGTTTGTTTTTTTTTAGTAAAAAAAACACAAAACTCCAAATTCCAAAGGACTTTGAAAATCACTGTGCTACAAACCCTCCATGTCACTGCTGGCTCCCATGGGCCCTGAGGAGCCAGAGAGAATGTCTGACCACGCCTCCATTTTAAAAATTGCGCTGCATCTGTGTGTGACATACAGCGCCCATACGGACAGGGGCGGGGTCAGCGGCCCTCTGGCTCCCACAGTAAACAGGAGAATTCACCCCCCAATGCCGCCAGCGCCATCCCAAGAGCTGTCTCCACGACGATCCACAGCCTGCAGCTCCAGAGATAAGCACCTGTGAGTCCCTTTCTCTCTCTCTCTCTCTCTCTCTCTCTCATACACATACACATATACACAAACACACACTCTCACACACACACACACACACACACACACACACACACACACACACATAGACGAACAGGACTGAGTCTCACACACTCATGTGGCAGATATTATGTGGCAGATTCCTGCTGTTTAATTCATCTTGCGACCTTGGCTGCGATGCTGGAGGTCACCGCCTCTGTTTACTTCTCCCCTTCCTTCTTTATTTAATCCATGTCAATTGCAGCTCTTGGCCAAACCAGGAGAGACATTAAATGCTCTGCCAATTAGTCATAGTTTGCCTTTTAGCGGCTACAAGAACACGGAGCATTAATAATCAGCTGAAATCAGTGGGGTCATGGTGTGTGATTTATGACAATGGGAGGGGAAGGGGGTGAATGTGTGAATGATTGCGTACATGCACCCAGGGTACTACGGGCAACCCCAAACTGCTATAATACACACACACATGCATGCACACACATGCACACACACACACACAAACACATATGCCCACACAAACACACACAAGCAGGCCCGCACACATACAGTACATACAATCACACACAAGTGACTTTATATGGTTGTTGATGTGTATTTGTGAAGCAGCCCCATTAGTTGATTTGTTGAAATGGGTGTTAGTGTTGGGCTAGAACAAATGCTTGCACCCACACCAGGTCTTCTCGGATAATATTGGACACCCAAGTAAACTCATAGCAAATCCTACACTGGTTACTGATGTTGTTGGTGTACTGTGAAGCTGCTTTGCACAGCTCCTTTCCAAATACACCACTCTATGATAAACCCTTCTCCAAACCGCTCTTTAGAGATGCCTCATAAACAAATCAAATTGCCGGTGTCAGTGGCCATGAGCCAGTGTCAGTGGTAAATGCTAGTTTGGTATTTGGAACAAATATAAACTTTAAATTCAGTATTGAATTGTGTAAGTAATGTTAAGTATCTGCAAATTATCTACTGCCTTGTTTTATGGCACACAGCTGCTGGATAGGTAAACTTCCAGTTTGTCATGCGATCTTTGAATGGAAAAAAGAATGACTGCTACCAGTACAGTTGGACACCACTGTATGCCCACTTGTGAGCAACATTATATTGAATCCACTGCAGGTGGCTCATGAATCTGTTTGTATATGAGAATTAAGTATACAAACACGTATTCATTCATTGCATTCATCGCTGTGACATATACAGAATAGTAGCAAGTTGCTTGCTGTAACTACGTTGACATTTTTTATAATTATTTCAATTTTATTTGAAGTAAATGCCTGTTCACATCATAGAACACTGCAATGTAAACTATAGTTGCATACACTAGTGTTGTAACTTTGCAAATGTCACTTCACCACGCAGACTGGTGGACTACATTTTTAACATTTAGCATTGTTACATTGCTAAGTATTAAGTCTGTATTAGCATGTATTACAAGTACATGTTATGTATTAAGTAGCATATGTCACAATGGCACGGAGTTCTAGTTTCACTCTCTAATTATCCTGTGTTGGAGCAAATTTAACAAATTGCCAGGAAACCCTCGTGGGTGCATCTGTCACATCAGCACATGGAAATATCCCCTCCTGTCATGTGAGAGGGGCCTTTGGCACAAAGAGCTAACGTGGTGCTCTGTCTGCAGATGGGAGGATGATTGAATGCAAATGGTCTATCGCGTAAATGATTCTTCAGAAGATGAGGGGATAAGTGATAACGTCACCTCAAAAGATGTCCTGGAATGTGCGTGCGTGTGTACTTGTGTGTGTTTACTTGTGCGTGAGTGCATACGTGTGTGTGTATGTGTGTGTGTGCATGTGTGTGTGTGTGTGTGTGAGTGTGTGTGTGGGGTTTGGATAGGGGGCTTTGATTTTAGTATGCCTCTTCTGTAATAGCACCACATTCTCAAACCCATTCATAAGCACATCCGTGGGCCCCCATTTTCACAAATATGACACACTAGCGTAGCCAGTGGGGGTGGAGGTTTAAACCCCCTTGTAATGTTTTATGACTGTCCTGAACTATTAATCAACTGCTGAACAAGTTTGTATGTGGGCTTCTGGGTGACTCATCATGTTAAGGTGCTGTTCTAGTGTGTGGATGAGCCTCACAGTCTGATATTTCTGATATGGAGTTCAAACCATGCCAGTGCCAACTGTGGCCAGCAGCCACGTGGTGTGACACATACACTATATGGCCAAAAGTCAGTGGACACCTGACCATCACACCTATATGAGCTTGTTGGACATCCCATTCTAAAACCATGGGCATTAATATGGAGTTGGACCCTCCTTTGCGGCTATGACAGCTGCCACTCTTCTGGGAAGGCTTTCCACAAGATTTTGGAGTGTGTCTGTGGGAATTTGTGCCCATTCAGCCAAAAGAGCATCTGTGAGGTCAGGCACTAATGTTGGACGAGAAGGCCTAGCTCGCAATCGGTGTTCTAATTCCTCCCAAAGGTGTTCAATGTTCAATGGGGTTGAGGTCAGGGCTCTGTGCAGGCCAATCGAGTTTCTCCACACCAAACTTGTTTAACCATGTCTTTATGGACCTCGCTTTGTGCACAGGGGCACAGTCATGCTGGAACAGCAAAGGGCCTTCCCCAAACTGTTGCCACAAAGTTGGAAGCGCCCAATTGGCTAAGATTACTTTGTATCCTGTAGCATTAAGAATACCCTTCACTGGAACTAAGGGGCCTGAAGTCAATAATTAGTAGGGGTGTCCACTGACTTTTGGCCATAAAGTGTAATTGGTAGTAACGTTGCCCAGGGAGCGAGGGATTCAGTTGGCCGGGGTGTCTCGTTGCACACCAGCTGGTCAATCGGGTGCCCACATTCTGCCAGTTTAAAGCTGCACATGAAGAAGTGTGTTCCTCCGAATCATGTCTGTCCAAGCTTAACTTGTGAACTGCAGTGTGAAAAGAAGCGGTGGCCGATATCACGTGTTTCGGAGGAGAGCACGTGCTTGTCTGCGCTCTCCTGAATTGACAGCGGAGGTTGCATCGAGCACGGTTTAGAATATGATTGGGCATTCCAAATTGTGAGAAAAAAAAGGGTAAGTAGCATAAAAAATGAATCTGTATGCTCTGTAATGTGAGCCCTTTGCACAATAAATGAAATGGAGCCATTCAGAGACAGTTTTTAACTGGAGATGGTGCAGGAAATGTCCGCAACAAAGTATATACATTTTTTTCTTTCTTTCTAACAGTAATGCTTGAGCCCAAAAGTACTGGGTGAAGTAACAATGTAAATTATAATTGTAATGTGTTTTTAAGCCTAGACATAATGTTCGTTATTTATTTTGCTAGAGGTATGAGACGTTTTCTTAAAGGATTTTGGGGAGCCAAAATGCATTGTATACCTTTTAAACTGTGCCCAGTCCCTACTGACTTTACAGTCGATGGCACAGCGGAGTGACAGATGGGACGCCGAAAGGACAGTGTCCCCCGGTGACCCTCGGCTTGCGGATGGTGACCCGACTAAGCCACAAGACTTGCACAGCCCTTAGATTGAATCCGGAATTAAAGCCTAATCAAGCTAACGCTAATCAAGCGTCCGTCTCATATTCATTGAATTGTCTCTGTGTCAAAAAACCTGCAAGGTAAAGCAGCTGAACTGAGGGTAGATGAACCTGGCACCTCGTCAGTCTTGGCAGAATGACAAGGTCTAATTCTTACACACACACACACACACACAGCATTTATAAGTTAAAAAGGGACCATAATAAAACATGAAATCAGAAGCGGAAGGCATAGCTGGAGGAAAAGTCTCTGCAGACAGCGCGCTCTTCCTGCCTTTTTGAACCTGGCAGCCGAAGCTCTGATAGAAGGCTCCAGACTCTGTGTTAAATACTATGGCGCGAGTGTGATGGAGCGGTTGGGGGGCGCACCGCGGCGCTACACCTGGGGCCACCTTGTGTAACCTGTACAGATGGCGGCCGTGTGGGAAGGACGGCGGGCGCTGAAGGTGAGGGGGGTGGTGACAACGGGAGCTGAGCAAAGTGACAACTCACATCAGGCCTGCCCTTCCTGTCCCGAAGCCCTGACAAAAAGGTTAGTCATCAAAACAATATGTTGACTTTTTTCTTTCTTTTTTCTCTCTCCCTCTCTCTCTCTCTCTCTCTCTCTCTCTCTCTTTTCACTCCCAGGCTCTCCAAATAATTAAACTGTCTTTTTGCATGCTGTTCGTCTCTCCCGTCGGCAGCTGACCCCCATGTCGTGGGGGGGGGGGGTGTATTGACATCTACAGAGCTGGCAGTTGTTTGCGTTGAGCCGAGACAATTGTGGCTGTCCTTGCGTGACCATCTCGTGTCGTTTACTGTGCTGCAGGTGACGCAAAACCGCGGCCTTCTCCGATTCTTTGAGCTTGTCCAGCCCTCAGTTCCAGCCTGCCACAGAGCCTGCCTCTTTGCCCTTTCCATGGTTATTGTAAGCTGCTGGGGAACTTAAAGTATTACTCAATATGCAAAAGGCTTCTCAGAAAGAGATAATTAGTGCCATTTAAAGACAAAATGTCTCCCTGATTTATGCTAATTAGAAGGATTAATAACAATTCCCAGTAATCCAACGGTTTCCTATTGCGCTGAAGTTCATGAATATGTGAGTCTTTGTTCTTGTGATAGAAAAAAATATATATTGAAGTTTATTTTCAGTGTTATTGCGAGGCATGGCACTAACAGTGCGCCAGCATCTTGGCTTGGGATTGCAATCAGCATTGATGCCCCTAAATGAAAAAAAGTTCAGGAAAATATTGTAGCGTATTAAAAGTTACAGACCCGCAGATGGTTGGCAGCGGACTGATTAAGCCATGAATAGTACCTTTGGGTTTATCAGAACAATCACATTTCAGGATTACTGCAAACTGGGTTGATTCATAATAGCCAGGGTCACTAATGGGAATTTGATTTATAAATAGCTGAGCAAAACCCATGTGAGTTCGCCACAAGATACTGCTTCGAGGCTGCCACCGGACAGCTTGGTGTTTAAGTGACGTCAGGCCTAGAGAAATCTGTCAGTCCTTTTTCAAAACAAAGTAACCCGAAACGCATGAGAAAACACCTGTCACAAGGTAGTCCTTACTTGCTTGTCATATTTAAACCTCTGCGCACTGTGTGTTTCATACTGTACTTCTCATCTTTCTGTGCAGTACAAGATTGCAGCATTGACTCTATACTGATGAATTCAGATGGTATAATCTCATTGGTCAGGCCGCCTGGTCTAATATAAGAGTAATATCCTGAGAAAGAGTAATATCCTGCTTTTCACATTTACTTTGAAGTGATGTTGCGATATTTAACCTCTGGTGTGGAGGGGAGAGCGGCTTGCTCATTATGCAACCGTTTGGCTTTCGGGGTTTTATGTCCATTTTATTCACACCACCAAGACTGCACAGCATTAAATGCACCTAGGAGCAGGATTGCTAGGAGTGGTCTGAGCTACCACATGCAGTCTGTCCCTTACTCAGAACAGAGACTCTGTGGACAAACCCTCCATATACACACACACAGATACACACACACACACACACACACACACACACACACACACACACACACACACACACACATTATCTAGCTTTATCCTTCCCTGGAGGAAGGGAGCTGTGGCATCACATTTCTCCCCTCATAATACATTAATATTGGGCAGACATATTGCCGACCGTAGGACCTCGCCCTGTTGTATGAAATCACATTCCCAGCAGAATGTCAGGGTTGAAGGGCACAAGCCCTTCGCGGTGAAAGAAGTTCTATCACAAGTGGGGTTTGTGACATTATATGCGCTCATTTACTGTACATAAAACTCAGAAAACAATCAGAGAAAGGTCCATATATTTGTTTTTTACTGCTTTCCTTGCACCCAAAATGTCTTCTAATTAGCAGTGATCCGCCCGCTGTGTGGAGGGGTGTGGGGATTGTGGCAAGCTGAAAGGCCGGGGTGACGCAGCACTCCATATCACACCATGTAGCGCTCTGTCCTAATGAATCCCTTTCTTATGGGGGTTTCACCTCAAAAAGCCTGAGGGAATGACATGTTTTGGTACAGCTCTGAGGGCATGTGGCTCTCAAGGTTGAAAGGGACTGGCATTAGTAAGTGGCAGGTTAGCTGGCTCGTTTCTATTTGTTTCAACAGTTGAGGATATGCTGCTCTTGGGGGCTCTCAGTCCCTTGTGGAATCACACACACCTGCACACTCCCTGCCTCCCTCCAGGTGTGGCCTGAGGTAACTCCAACCACCTGCACTGGTCAGGTAGACTAATGTTCTTCTATCAAGGTGCCGTTTGTCTCGGGTAGATTTGACATAGTCGCAGCCGGGTTTATTCCGCGCAACGGGACAAAACAAAACTCAGCAAGGATTGAAACCGGCTCCCTGCTTTCACATAAATGTTTCATATTTCCCTAGAGCATGACATCTGTCACAAATATATAACCAACTGTTCCACTGGGGGAGGGGGTGGAAATGGATGAAAATATGGCACCCTGCAAAAGGAGGATCGGTTTTGGCTGAAGGACATTGAAAGGGTCAGGCGAACTCTTGAAAGCAGGTGCAAAAGGTTTAATGGGTGATTTTTGGTTACTCAGTTGTGATGTTTAGCCTTCACAGTAGGCCCCAGTTGGCTCTGTGTGCCTGCAGGGTAGCTGGTGAGCTTGTTTGAAGGCTCCCGGCTTGGCCAAATCCTCTCCTTAATCTCCAGTAAATTGACTCTCTCCACTGGTGGCAGGGGGACTCTGACTAGACGGTGTCGGCTGGCTCTGTAGAAGAGGAAGCGCTCCCCTGGGGAAAGGGCCCCTGATAGGTTTATAACTGCCAACTAGTGGGGGTTTGGGGACTGCCGAAACAGAAGGCAATGAAACACTTCAAAGCATAAAGTGACATTGTACACAGCTGCAAGTCTCAAAGATGTGTTTTCGCACATTCTTATCATCCCTGTTTAATGTGAGGACCTTGGCCACATGGCCTCTCGAATGAACTTTTCTTGTTTGTCACTTTGTGTGTTTTAGAGTTTTGGTGATCCCACTCTGGAAGTGTCAGTAGACACCAATGTTGAAGAAATGCAATAAGTCAGGACAATACAGGCTGAACTGTGTTGATTTATCTTCAGTCTGTATGTGAAAACATGACAAGTTCACTGAAATCTGAAATTCACACACCACATTTCTTTTCAATTTGGTTTCCTACGCTAACATTAAACACCAGCTCATCCTTCAGATTTTAAGTGACATTCACCTATATCCTATTTAGATTCATTTTGATTGATTTGTTGATAAAATGTGACATTTTGAAACTATGTTTTTACATGCAGGTTGAACTTTCATGCTTTTAAGCCAAGCCACTGTTGTAATCTGTCACCTAGCCAACCACGCAACTCATGAAAGTTTTAAAAGTCTGCCAAGTTCAGCCCTAGGCATTGGAAATAGAAGCTGTTCAAGTTATATGTTGCCTTAGTCTACATTATAGCCACACATACATTTATATACTTCAATAGACTTAAGGGTAATGTTTTTGTTAAAATCCACTGAATGATACAGATTAATAGTCCATGAGCGTAACTACTGCAAAAAAAAAGAAAGAAGAAAGAAAAATGCTAAGCTAGCAGTGTCCCTCAGCAGAACGTGTAATAGTTTGCTAACTATATTATGCCTTGAAATGTAACCTATTGTCTTATCTGTCTGAAATGAACTAAGTGAACACTGATATTCTTTTTTTAATTGTCTCAGTGAACAAAAGCCATCAGAGAAAAAAATAATTGGTTATAAACACTAATTTGTTGCAACATCACCAATGGGCGGCCCATAGAAATCGCATTTAAGCTGGTAAAACACCATATAACAAGCTACAGTAGGAAAGCACTGACATCTGTCTTCTTATACTTACTCAATTCAAAATGATTAATGAATACCCTTTCAGCAAATCAGGCTTAGTCCTATTTCCAGATATTGTCTTTACATCTCCCAAAGATGTACTCTCAGACAGTCCTCATAGACAAGGGAAGTTGATGAGATGAATATGTTCATAATGAAGACTTTATTGAACTGGAAGCTGTGTCAAACTGAGTTTGCAAACCCTTATTATCCTGATCTTTGCTGTTCCATGGTACAAGAGTTATTCTGTATGATGGACTGTCACTGCAGACAGGGTGTATGGTAAAATATACCCAGGTGTGGATAATGGAATATCTTGAACTGGTAAGTTATTTTAATGACACATCCTATGCCGTGTTAATTTACCAGATCTTTACTGTTTTATAGGTACTTTAATGTTGCATAGTATATATTGCTGTAGATGGATTTTAAAGTATAGTATTACAACCATGGTAGATTTTGTGTTACTTACTATGCCACAATTTGAATGCTATGAAAAGTGCTCTCACATACAATCAGAGTTTGTTGTGAAACTTTGACAATCTAGCTTTCATTATCCTCCTGTCAAAGAGAGGATGACAGATATGGCTTATTATATGGTGTCTGTAGCAACAATTATAACATGATGGTTAATCTACAACTCTCATTTCAGCTAGGGGCCAATAATATTTTTAAAACACTTTTTTTAGGTTGTGGAAAGTTGTGAAAATGTGTTTTTGAGATTTGTTGGATCACAGACACCTCTTGGAAAATTGTGGTTTGGGGCTGGTAAAATGTTTTTTTAAAACAAACGTTGCTACAATGTTGTAATTCACCTCAACCTTACACAACTCTACTGCAAAGTAGTAAAAAGGCACAATAGCATTTTGTGCTAGTTTGGAAGTAACTACGTAGCATCATCACTCGTCCGTTCACTGCCATTGTTTCACTTGCAGTACTTGTTGTGGGCTGGGAAATTGCAGAGAAAGTCAAAGAAAGACAGCAGGATTTGGCTTTGGTTTAAGCCTCCCCGAGGGGTCCCTCTGTGCCAGTAGCAGCTTTCTATCTGTTCTTCTCTGCAGGGAGACCTGCCTTTGTCCAGGCAGGATCATAAACAGTCATACATCATGCAGCTGGTGACGGCAAACTGGATGTTTGAACTGGGTCCACATCTCTGCCCTGCTTCAGCACTAAGGTTGGCACCTTTTGGAATGCAAAAACACTGCCCGTGAGTGTGCCCTGCTTTTGCTTTCAAAACTATATTTCACAAAAAAGTCATGTAGACTGACAAAAAAATATACATCCCGTTCACAATGTTTCCCACCCAGGCAAAATGAATGGAGGGCATTTTGTTGTTTGCCTTCGCACGACACCAAAGTCACAAGATTTTGTGACAGTTCAGGGCTAGTTCTGGAAGACAAGATGTCTGTTCAGTTGTTCTGTTTTATAACTAGGCTCTTCCAAGCCAAAAGCAATTTTGCTTGTCACTGCATTAAAAAAAAAATTATGATGCATTATGTAAGACAAATTAGACTCAATGTTAAAATTATTGTATTAATTGTTAATAAATGATTATCATTCAATGTTATTAAATATTGTTAAATAACAGTTTTTAAAAAGAAAGGATTTTGGGTAGTAGGAAAGCAAAACTGGCCAGGGGTGGAAACCCTCCCACTACAGTAGTGGTTCCCAACTTTCTCCTCCCGACCCCCCAGCTGATCCATGTATTTGTTCAATTCCACCACCAGTGCACCTGAATTCAACAAACACGTGGACCAGCTGGGGGGTCGGGAGGAAACAGTTGGGAATGACTGCCCTACAACATAATGAAATTAAACAAGAAGCTTTTCTGTAGACAAGATTCTGATTCATTTATTTGGGGGTCATAGTTCTGTTTTTGTCCAAGGTCATGCAAACCCATCTATTTTATTTTTCCCCAAGTTAAAAACCATTGATAGTTATGGTTTTGTGTGAATTAATATTGACCATGAGTTTCCTTGGTACTCTGCAATGCGAATATTTCTCTATATACAAAAGGGATAAGTGCTGCCGATACAGAAACAATGTATTTCCATCACAATGATATTTCTGGCACAGCATGTGAAAACCAGTGGGCAGAGATATTCTCACTGTGCCTCTGTTGGAGTTGGGTCAAATTGCCTAAGGTTTTTATGATGTTAAGCAAGCCTGAGATTGCATGGTGATCCCACAAAGCGACTCTAAAGGGAAAAGTAATATGCCGGATGCAATCCTGTTCCGCTTCTGGAATTGAAAGTGAACATTTATAGATATCAGACCTCTGTCAAATGCGTAATTGAAATACTTTAATACTCTTTTGGTTTCATTTGAAAACACTCCTGCTGAATCCCTGAGGATTTTCACCTATTCCTTACCAAAACATCTAGGCAGTGGCCAAAAAGGTGGAAACATTTAGGTAAATTAAGGAGGACAAAGTATTTTAAACAATTGACATCCCAGCATGCTCTGGGCTGTGTACAAATATGCTGGGCAGGCCTGGTTGCCTATAATTATGGCTAGCATGGCTAGAAGACAAGACCTCGGTGACTGAATATTGGTGAAAATACATTTTTCTTTTAAAATAGTCAGTAATATGCAGGAATTTTATTGGTGTCTAAAGGGTTAGTGTGTTTCAGATAATATGACCCAGGTCTGGTTCACCCCATGTGGCCTCTGTTGGAGTTTGTTCACAATGGCCCAAGGTTTTGTGATATTAAGCAAGCCTATTGAACATTAACATGTATTCATATGTGGTTCCATTGGAAAACTGATTTTAATGTGCTTTCCCCCATGTAGTATGAATGATTAATTATTTTGTCACTAGTTACTTCTCTGTCTCATTTCCCAAGAATGTACTGCAATGTATTCTATATAAATATCTAAGTCTTTCCTAGACTTTCCTGCTATATCAAAATGTAACAAAATAAATCTTATACCAGATATCCTAATAAGTGCCCCTATGGCTTAAGTGGGTCAATGCTGGTGGAAGAATCAACGTGGATACACACTAAGCAAGATGGTAGTACAGTTGTATACTATATAGATATAATTCAACTTTGAAGGCTTGGTCTTTTATCTTTGGCTGGCTAGAATAAGTTTATCATTGCTGTACTAGATCCTTTGCTTAAGTAAAATGACTGTAGCAAACATAGCTAGCTCAAATGACACACTGTAATTACAGCTACAGTATCTATCTGGTGAAAAAAAGATGGATGAGCCCCACGGTCATTTCTTCAATGCGGATCAAAGAAAGAGGTTTTGCTGCTTGTCATTCCACCCGATATAAAAAGGTTTAAAAGCTCGCCAGGTAGTAGTTTTAACCCACTGGTTTTCGTAGACATGCTAGTGATGTCACCCGTTTGTTTCAGTTGTCACTCGCTGCCATGTTGCGTGGTTCGCGCGGATCTTCAAAACCGCAACTCATTCGTTCTGTGTAACGAGGGCAACTCGGAGCCCTGACAACCGCGAGGACCCAGCTAAGATAACAGCGCGCGCAGAGCGGAGACACTGTGAGTGGGCGGGTTGGTGGTGCGGTTGGATGTGTGCGGCACTGGTGAGCTAGATTCAGCATTCCCCGCTCCCCGTGGTCCCCACCGGAGATAATCCCCCTTCTACCTCCGCCAACTAATTACCATCCGTTCGCAAAGAGCCGAAAGTATCTGAAACGCTGTAAGTCTACAAAGCTACGGTCCCAGTTTCACTGCATTAGTTTACGATGCGATGCTTTTACTCAGCGCATTGAGATCTATCACGATCGATTATGTTTCTATCTTTTATCTGTTTTGCATATGCTATTATTCCTGTGCGTGTGTTACCGTAAGAACATGCATTAGAGCTTTATGGTACATTACTGTAATGGCATTTACTTTCCGCTTGAATACAGTCTGCTGATAGGGTTGCTCATTAAAAATACATTACTACAGTATTATTAATTCTACTATAAAAAATCATCATAATCACGTCAATAATAATAATAAAATAATATATATCATTATTGTTATTTTTATTATTTCTGGATTTAGCTGTGTTAAAAGTGGCCACAGCAGTTGCAGTATTTATAGTGGTAGAGGCCAGCATGTCATTATTTCTGGCATCATTCCTTGATCATCAATCATAGCTGTGCCCAATACTGTAGGCCTGCATCACCAGCTCAGTGCAGACCAGGAATGGTTCAGCTTTGGCCTCACATTGCGCCCTGAACCCCGCGTATGTAAATATATATGGGGGAACGGGGTTGGGGTGGGATTAGGTGGGCATGGATTGAATTATGTCCACACCCTCTGCCCTACCTCAGCAGCCGGTCTCAAGGCCGCTGGTCACTGAGCCTGTGTTTAACACTCAGCATGACAGCCTCCGGCACCCTAATCAGATGGATGGCCGGAGCTCATAGCAGGCCAATGGCTGGCTCCCGTGTGGAGAACGGGCAGGGGCCAGGGGTGAGGGGCGCAGCAGAGGGAGGGAGGAGGGAGGAGGCAGAAGCTCTCGGCGCTCAGACATTGACAGGATAACCTCTGGAGGGAAGGGCTTAATTAGAGCTGCTCTTTTTGAGTGGCTTTGAGAGACGTCACAGAGAGGGGCGCTGCAGGAGGGAAGGGAACCAGCTGATGGTGTGTTTCTACACACACGCTCTCAAAATGGGCACACACACACACACACACACGCTCATACACACACACACACGCTCATACACACATACACACACACACACACACACCCATACACACACACACACACACACATGCTCACACACACACACACACACACGCTCATACACACACATGCTCACACACACACACACACATGCTCACACACACACATGCTCACACACACACTCATACACACACACACATGCTCATACACACACACACATGCACACACACATGTACACACACACACACACACATGCTCATACACACACACACACATGCTCATACACACACACACACACACACACACACACACACACACACACACACATGCTCATACACACAACACATACACACACACACACACGCACACATGCATGCACTAATGCAAACGTCCTCAAATGGGCAATCATACACAGGCACACACATACAGGCTCCTACACACACACACACACACACACACACACACACACTCACACATACGCACACATACATACACACAGACACACACTAAAGCAAACACCCTCAAATGGACATTCATACACAGGCACACACTCACGCATATACACACAGACACACACTAATGCATGCACTTCAAACGGGCATTCATACACAGACACACATACATACTCATATACACACTTACACAAACACACACACACACAGGCACACACTCACACATACACACAGATGCACATACACATATACACACATGCACTAATATGCATGCGCTCAAATGGACATTCATACACAGACACACACATATACAGGCACACACACTCAAACCCACATAAACACCCATGCATGTTCACACACACATCCAGTAAAACACACACACACACACACAGTCCACACTGAAAGCTTTTCATCTTGTTTCCATGGTAGTTCTGAATATGCAGTACACCAGACTGTTAAACAAACTAGTTACATAACCTGGGCAGTAGCAGGTGTGATTTACCTCAGTGCACCTCTGTATTTTATACTGGGATTGGCTCTCACCCTCTCCCAGGCACCACAGGATCTTTTCACTGGAACACTTTTTTTGCCATAATCTGCAACATGCACACCTCCGAACAACACTCCAATGTTACCCTCCAGCCTGTCTGACTCAACAGCACACTGTCTTCCAAAATA
Source organism: Aldrovandia affinis (assembly GCA_029706075.1). Taxonomy (NCBI): domain Eukaryota; kingdom Metazoa; phylum Chordata; class Actinopteri; order Notacanthiformes; family Halosauridae; genus Aldrovandia; species Aldrovandia affinis. The sequence continues at coordinate 4,663,641 of JAINUG010000003.1, read as the reverse complement.
AATATGGATATACGCATATATAAGCATGAATACAAATGACCCGTTTTTCCTCAAACACAAAGCCAGGGGCTACTGTGGTTTTCCCTAGCAGGACCGCTGTGTCCTGAAATGCTCTCAAACCAACTTTCAGGACAACCTATTCCAAAAACAGACCCCCCTCCCACCCCCCATGTTAAATCAATCACAGGAATCGAAAATACTGGCCGCCCCCGTGACTCACCTCCCGAAGCTCCTTGGCCACATCCTTGAGCTCCTTGAGAATGCCTTCCAGCTGGTCAATCACCATCTTCATGTGGCTGCGGATTCGCTCTCTGTGGCAGGGGGTTTCAGAGGTGTCCCGGGATGCCTGCTGTCTGCTGAGGGACATCCTTCACAGGGCAGGGGCGTAGGGCCGGGGGGCGGCGCGCTGTGGTCGGGAGGGAGCCGATTCGGGGTCCATGTCTCGGGCCCGGAGGAGCCGCGGCGGTACTGATCCAAACGGGAGCCGCGGAGCCGGCGGGAGATCTCAACATCTTAAAAGCGCCTGGGCAGGGGGTCGCCGCTGCTGTGGTCTAGCTGTCCGCGGGCCGCGCCCGCGGGTCCATGTCCCTCGGTCGGCCGGGAAGCGCAGCGGGAGCGGGAGAGGGAGAGGGCGCTCGGGACCGGGGCACCGCCACAGAGCCGGCGGGGGAGAGAGCGGGAAGCTGAACTGCCGAGAAGAATCCTTACATAATGACACGGAGAGCCTACTCATCGCTGTGTGTGCGTGTGTGTGTGAGAGCGTGTGCGTGTGTACGAGCGTGCGTGCGTGTGTGTGTGTGTGTGTGTGTGAGCGAGTGTGCGCGTGTGTATGAGAGTGCCGTGCGTGTGTACGAGTGTGTGTGTGGTGTGTGTGTTTTCCTATGCGTGTCTAGAAATGAGAAGTGTGGATCACTGTCGTTTGTGTGTTGGAGTTTCTGTCCTCTGCCTTCACTTGCTTCTGTCAGTCAGTTGTAAATGACTCTTGGTTGTTCCTCTATTGTGGGTCACCCACGGAAAGTAGGAGCAAACATGTCTGTCAACCTGAACAAGGGTTTCATTTTGACCTCCCCTGTAGCGTTGCAATATCCAAGCCTAATGGAAAAATACAACTCCCTGCAGTGACTCAATTTTTTAAATAGTTTTGTCCTACATCATTGTTAGCCAGTAGGGATGAGATATTCTTTTCTAAATATACCTCCTTGGTGTACATTTATCTTGTGGGTTAATGAGGAAGAAAAAAATGAAAAGAGAAAAAAAATGAAAACATCTGACAGTGTTCAATGCAACACTAATACTCCTAGTTGCTTCTGCTGTCTTGGGCTGGAGTTCCCTTTCCTTTTTGAGAAACATCAAGAAAATCCAAGTCATTAATGGCACGCCACCATTTCCTTTGTTCTTCCTTGGTTTTTTTTGGTTTTTTATTTGTTGGAGGAGGTGGAAGGAGGGGAGAGTGGAGTCCACAATCCCCTCTTTAATATGAGTGATTCCAGGATGTAGAAAAGGAATGGACAGATAGAAAAAAGAGATGGCGACTTCTTATCAAAAACAAAAATTCCCATGCAGAAGAGGGAAAGAGAAGGAGAGGACACGGGGACCCAAAGTCCAGGCGTTAGGGATATTGGGCTTCTGCCGTGTCCCTCTTTATGGCTGTTCGGTGCCCCAACCTGCTCCCCCTCACATGTCCACAGGGGATACACCAAAAAACAAGAAGGCTGGGAACCCCCCCCAAAAACACTGACCAATTAATAGAACTCCTTCAGTTGTTGCTAAGGAAATCCAGTCAGCCAGGAAATGCAGATTCATTTATCATGTCACGTTTGGTTGTTTTCGTTTTTTTGTACAAACATTTGGCCAACCCGCCCCTCCCTCCCCCCTCTCCACTCCCAGTCAGAAGTTAGGGGCAGAAAAGCCTGGCGTGATCTGGTGGAAGGAGGCAAGCCCGTGTGCACCCCCCCGGAGAGAGAGAGGGACTGAGTGCAGGAGCAGCTCACACGAAACCCACAGTGGCGTCGCCAGAGAGACGCTCGGAGAATCCTGCACGGCACCTGGAGATACCGGGGAAACGCACGCTCTGTCCGTCCTTCTTTCTCTGGGGCTCGCAGCTCTGTGGATACGGCACAACGAAGACAGAGTGAGACACTGAGAGAGAGAGAGAGAGAGAGAGAGGGAGAGAGGGACAGAGGGAGGGAGGGGGAGAGTGACATTAAACAGCGGTGCTGGAACTTGTCGATTTAGCTCCAGTGAAAATGTATTGGTGACCCAATCCCCCCCGGTTCTACACACCTCTGGTTACAGCTCCGTATCGGTGGCCGGTGTTCCTCGCTCCGCAGCCCTACGCTGCTGAATGCTCTCTCCAGCTCACAAGGACAGCTGCAGCCAAGCCATGCACATCCCTCTACTTCTGTTGCAGTCTCAATGTCTGTATCCTTCCAACACACACACACACACACACACACACACACACACACAAGCGTGCATGCACACACACACACACACACACACTCACGCTCCCTCCCCCTCACGCTCTCTTTTGCTCCCCCTCTCTCTCTCTCTCATTCCACTATCTCTCTTTCTCTTTCTCTTGCTCCACTCTCTCTCTCTCTCTCTCTCTCTCTCTCTCTCTCTCTCTCTCTCTCTCTCTCTCTCTCTCTCTCTCTCCTTTCTCTCTCTTTCGCTTGCTGTGTGCTTCAGTCTGAGAGAGACAGAGGAGAGAGAAAGAGAGAGAGAGAGAGGAGGTACATTCCCTGCTGCTCAGTGGATCGAGGGCAGGGGAGGTGTGGAGCTGAGGCTGGGGAGGCAGGGTGAGAGAGGGAGGGGATGACAGGAGAGAGTGCTGAAAACGGCAAGGATAGAGGAGGACATTAGAAAAGGACTAGGGCTGGATCCTCCTTTTGCTGCAATCTTTCTCTCCCTCTCTCCTCCGATAGAGGCATGTGGGTGACCCCCCACCCCCAATCATCAGCACTGCCGTTCTGTGAAAGCAGCACAGTGTTAAAACAGAAGCGCTGTGTCAGTGGCCTGGCCGTGCTGTTGCTGCCCGCTCTCTCTCGCTCTCTCTCTCCCCCCCTTGCTTGCTGTGTCTCTCCTTCCCTTGCTCTCTCTCTCTGTCTCTCAAATGCGAATCCAAATTTGAGTTCAAATCGGAATCATCATTTTTCATACTTCATTTGCACGACAAGAGAACTTGCGCTGCTAAAGCAATAAGCACATAGATCTATGATGAAATTAACAACAACAAAATAAGTCACACCACACACCTTTCTCGATCTCCTCCTTTGGCTGCTTTCTCTCCCTCTTTTTTACACCTGCTCTCGGAGTGTCCCCAAAGAGGGAGACTTCCAGAAGAGGGGGTCGTTGCACCAGGGGTTATGGGGGGCTCCGGTTCCTGCTATTGCTGATTAGCTGTTCTACAGTGAGGAGGGGGGCACCTCGCCGATACCCCAGTGCTGCACCTCCTCCTCTAGACACACACGCTGTCAGATAAATCCTGCCCTTTTTATTGTCACTTCAGAATCATTACATTGCTTGTATTGGTTTTGTTGTTCATGGGTGTGACAGATATGTAGGGATGATGTGCCAGTGTATGTTGTGTGCGTGTGTGTGTGTGTGTGTGTGTGTGTGTGTGTGTGTGTGTGTGTGTGTGTGTGTATGTGTGCGCACAATGCGGGATGGACATATGAAAATATAACCCCCTTTTGAAAGGATTTACCTGAATGATGTATAAAATGAGTTACACATAGTGTTTCTGTCTCAGTCTGCCAGGAGCATTGGAGTGACCCTGGACAACCAGCTGAGCTTCTCGGGCCATATCGCAGCAATCTCCCGGACCTGCCGATTCTCCTTCCATAACATCCGAAACGACCCTCAAAAAACTGGACACTCTCCATCACGCCGCCATCCGCTTTGCCACCAATGCACCCTTCCACACTCATCACTGTAAACTCTATGATCTGGTTGACTGGCCCTCCCTCAAAACCCGGCGATCCCTCCACTGGCATCACTTCATATATAAAACTATACTAGGCAAGACACCACGCTACCTCACTTCTCTCTTCCATACAGCCTACAATGCACACAACACTAGGTCAAGCGAGTACATCAAGCTCTCCATTCCCAGCTCAGCCAGATACAGAACTAACTTCGGCCGCACCTCCTTCCGCTTTGCAGCAGCAAACGACTGGAACACTTGCCAAAGCACTCTCAAACTCACAACCCTGACATCACTCTCCGTCTTCAAGCAGAATCTCACTCAAATTTTTGTTGACTGCTGTACCTGCTGAGTAGCTCCAGATCTCACATACACACACACACACACACACACACACACACACTACCCCCCTCTACAGTTTAGTAGTAGTGTACAGCCTTGTGTACTGCTTCCCTGACTTAGTTATGTGCCCCTATGATCAGTGGATTCCTGCTTTGTATAATGGTACATATGTTGTTATTTGTTTATATGTTTATTCGTTGTTGTTTTTTTTTTTTATTATTATTAATATTATTATTATTTTTTTTTTATTTTTTATTATTTATGTCAAAGTAGCTATTCTTACCTGGCCCTTCTTAGCCAGGTCATGAGAGTCTACATTGCCCTAGAGGTGTGAGTGTGTGAGTGAATGGTGTATGTACCCAGGTATGTACCCAGGCCGCCATTGCAAATAAGAACCTGTTCTTAATGGCTTTGCCTGGCTAAATAAAGGTTAAATAAATAAATAAAAAATCCGGAGGATCCGACCGTTCCTCACCAAAGAGGCTACACAACTCCTGGTCCAGGACCTGGTGATCTCACGCCTGGACTACTGCAATTCCTTGCTGGCAGGCCTACTGGCCTGCGCCATCAAGCCACCGCAGCTGGTCCAGAATGGTGCTGCACGTCTGGTGTTCAACCAACCCAAGTACACACATGTCACCCCTCTACTCACCTCTCTTCACTGGCTCCCTATTGCAGCACGCATCACATTTAAATCACTGGTGCTGGCCTATCAAACTGCTAGAGGAACTGCTCCTTCCTACCTCCAGTCACTGATCACACCCTACACCCCAGCTAGACCCCTCCGCTCCACCTAAACATAAAATGTTATGCTTTGGTTCAGAGTTTGGTTATTGAGAGTGGATTTATCTGTGATACTTCTGCAAAGATTCCAAGGAGAAGTTATGCTCCATACTTGGAGGTTGTACTTGTCACACCTCTGGACTTCATTTCCCATCAGCACCCTGCAGGTGTCTTTACGTTCAACTTGCCTCAGGCTTCTTTCAACAGCATTGCAGTGTGCTCTCTGGCTCTCTGGCTCTGATTTGGGTCAAGTTTAGATTAATGTAAAAGGAGATTGGTAAACCTACAAAGGAGAGGTGTGTGTGTGTGGGGGGTGCAGCTGATCCACCTCTGTCCATTCACACTGTGCAGGAAGTGGTCCTTTGAGTCATTGCTTGGGTACTTCAGTTGTTCGTGAAGGAGGATTTTACCTGCAAGGTTTCTGTGCAATGGTGGTGGCTAGTGAACTGCAAAGGATATGTGATAATGAGCCAGGCCACTGTTTTTATTGTTTTTCAAGATTAATAAGCATTCCAGAGGTACAGTCAATTCTATTTTCATCTAATCTGATAGGCTAGCATCAGTTTGACCAGGGGGGAAAGGTTTTCCACTTCAAACACATCTCCGATATCATAGGCTATTCAAAATAAAATGATTTCATGTGCAACCCAAATTCCTTGTTACGACATTGTTTTGTGTAGTGCTACAAAACGAATCCAAGAGCACACATTTGATGTGACAAGTGTTAGCCTATTTCTGTTGATGGTGAACTAGCCAACTTTTTCTGTTGCAGGAAGAACAAATAACACTTACATTTAATTGAGAGCACAAGGAAAAATATTGATTGAATCCAGGCTACATTAACGTTTAAGGGGAAAAGGTGCTAATGGGTTATCCCTCCCTTAAACTGCAGAGCTTGTTAATCGTGATACGCAGCCAAAACCAAGTTCCGGGCAGTTTAAAGGTAAGCTCTCTCCTCCTCTATTGATTCTTGCTCACCAGCTGCCACCATTGTACCATTTTGTGTAACTTGATTTGCTACAATCATTGACAACCGTAGCAAGGGCCGGTGGAAGCATTTTAATGCATTTGTCTTCAACAAGAAATCAGGCCACCAGATGACCTACCCTAAGTGACCGCGTGTGCACTGAAGATAATCTCATCCTTGAGATGCCTTCATTGAAAAGCAATTGCATTATTATATTTTTCCCCTGTAATATATATTTTTAATAGTGAGGTCACCCAGTCTGGCGGTTTTTACTATGGGTGCTGGCACAAGTTCAAAGAAATATTGGTTCCACTTCATATTTCTACCTGGGATTTATCGCGCCATGCCGTTTATGGAGAAAGTTTATGGAACGCTGTATTTTTTTTCCTCGTGCTGGTGCACCTCCAATGGAATTTGTCTTTTTAATGTGGAAACACAACGTTGTCTCTGTTGAGGTTGATTTCGGTCGCTGTTTTCCTGGCAGTGTGATACTGTAAACATCACGGGTCTGTTTATGGCTGTTATTTTTGCTGGTGGTGCCAGCTGGTGGCTTGACTGTGGGCATGCTTAGGATTTATTTTCTAATAAACCTGAGAGAGATGAACAGAGAGGATCAATATGGAGACTCTATTGATTCCTCAACACAGCTGTCTCCCATGTCAAAATGGCTGTTCAAAATGAGTACTGGGTGTTGGGGTTTGTGATTTATCGACGTCTGTATGAATGATTACTCTAATGTTTGTTCTGAGTGGGAAATACATTGGTTCTTAATAAAAGAAAATAATGGTTCAAGCACTTGTACACCCTTTACAAAGTTAATTTATTATTTTTCTGCTTCTAGTCAGCTGGGCAGCTTTGTTCAAGTGTCCACAGTGAGGCACTGTGGGGCAGTCTTGATGATGCTGGCCTTCCACTGTCACACCTGTGCTAAATCAGGGAGAGTGGGATAGAAATGTCACATAAAATTGTGAAAATGAAATGATCACATGAGTCTCATCTCTGTATTCACGGGCCTTTTTATTATTATATTTTAAGAATTAAACCATCACACAGTGTTATAATCAGCGTTAAACAAAACTAGAACAAAATAAACACAAGTGCATTATGTGATAAGGAACTGTACAGTATGATTTTTGTGATCAATTGAGTGTTTTGAGTATTTACAAATTCCACAACTCCCTTGGGAGTCCTCATTGTCTAAATTAATTGACATCAGCCTCGTTAAGATAATTAATTACTTGCAGGATTCAACCTGCATTGGAAGCAGATTATAAGGAAAGCATTTTTTGCTTTTTAACCTAAAAGAAATGTCATTAAAAAAATACACTGGTACAACAATAGCAGGCATCCCAACATTTGTACTTGAAGCTTATAAAATCGACATTTAAAAAAACAGAAAAAACCTTGACCCTTAAACGTGAGTGTTAAACATATAAGCCATTGCATCTTTTGATGGCTAGTCACCTCTGGACTCTTTACCAGTTGTCAGCATTAATTAAGTGTTTTTCTTCCACGTCTGCCACCTTTGAATATTTGCTGTTGCGGCTGTGAATGGACAGTAGCTCTGTTCAGAGTGCTTGGATTTGGCTTGTTGTTAAGTGACAGTGCACAGCAGACTCATTGATCCCAAGGATGGTGTTCTTTCAGGGAGAGGTGATGAAGAGGAGGGAACTTCCTCATGGAATTTGACACAGCACACGTGCAGGCGTTTCAGAGCGGCCTCTTCCTCACAGGTGCTCAAACTCCCAAGGGCTCCATTTGAGCGCACCGCTGTGGGGGACACAGTCTCTCTCTCTCTCTCACTCTCTCCATGTTTATATGTGTGTGAGGGAGACAGTCTCTCTCTGTATGTGTGTGTGTGTGTGAGAGAGGGAGACAGTCTCCTTTCTCTCGTTCTCTGTATGTGTGTGTGTGTGAGGGAGACAGTCTCTCTCTGTATGTGTGTGTGTGAGGGAGACAGTCTCCTCTCTCTGATGGAGATGAGGAGTGAGCACAGCTCCGCAAGCAGGAACAGGATGTGATGTATGGCAGCTGACTCCCCATCAGGGTTATCTCCCTCCAGGCCTGGCGCCTTTATTTTAAGGCCAGTTAAAAATTGAGGCATTGCGTTGCTTTTTTGGTTCATAAATAGAGGTCATTGTACTCAGAGGGGAGAGGATAAATATAAAACGTGTGGTGTCATCTTCCTCTTCTTCTTTTGTTCTTGCGTGGAAGATACAGGACCAGGCACTTCCTGCTCAGAGTGACACACTTCCATGTTTATACTCCTGTCAAGTGACCTGTCCACAATTGCTGAGTGTATTCTGGCGATGCATGGCAGTGAACCCACCCATTTACCCCTCTGGCGTAGCCCTCCTAGTCTACCAAGCGAACCACCTGGAAAATTAGCCAATGATCAAGTGAAGAAGCACCACGTGTGTGTTGAAATGATGATGAGATGAGATGAGATGAGATAATACGTTACTGTCAGCTAACACAGAAAATGGTTTTTTATCCAAACAGCTTCCCATACACCACCATATTACATATACACAAAACATAACACTGATACAACAAAACAAAGCAAAAGCCCTAATCAAGAGACGTCTACAGACGCCGTATGAAGGCATGATGACATAAAAGACATACAAATGACATGTAACAATTACGAAAGAGATGGAATGATGAAAGAAAATTATACCAAACTAAATTTGTCTCTCTTCAAAATGCACAACACTTGCAGCCAGGAACAAAGCAGATGAGCGTTGAGCTGGGACCAGATCTCCCAAGAATGCAGCAATGTGTAGAATCAAACCCTAGAATTGCCAGATTAAACTCAAGCCATCAAAAGGTCACACTTTAAGTGTTTCAAGGAGAGAGAGAGAGAGAGAGAGGGCCCCTCCCTCTCGAGCCCATGCATGATTAATTTACGATTTGGTGGAGGACCAGCACAAGCCTGTTGAAAGAAAACCTTTTTATATTTTTATTTTGGGTCGCTTACTACCATAAGACATCTTTTCGAGGTCATCATTGAAATTATCCTCTCACGGTAAGCATTGTGGTGACACCAAACATCGATAGAGCCTGAGGAAGACAGCTCGGTTTGTACAGATATATTGGTTGAGCTGATAGTTGGAGAAACATAATATGCTCAGGCAAATAATACTGGTAGTATGTGACAAGGCCAATCCTGATACGCGGCCCTCTGCTCTTCTCTTATGCGCCTGCCCCATCATTTCTAGCTCATAGGCTTATAGCTCAAATTGTTGTGTGTGACCTGGTTATGCTGGTTCAAAAGCCACATACCTTAGTGCCCTGGCTTCATTCAAGGAGTAATAAAACTTGTCAGTGATGACACCAGGATAGCCCATGTCAATCAGTGTGTTGAGATGGATATTTAGATTAGACCAGGACACATGCTGTTTGCCTGCACAGGATCATAAAATGCATTCAGCTCTCCGACAGTTTGGACAAACTGAAATAGCCATGTCACCCTCAATCTTGAATTGTGCTGAATTTGTGAGAACATATATACACACACACACACACACTGTATATATACCACCTCTCCTTGAAAGAACACCATCCTTGAGGTCTCTGAGCTTGCTGTACATGTGTGTGTAATTTCACACAATCTCTCTGCTCATGGTGCAGCAGCATGTCTCGCATGTCTCAGTGCCTCTACATCGTACATTAAGAGCCATTCATGGTTTTACTGCCTTTCATTACCGTATCATATGTTCGCTGGTTCATCCCCCTTTCATTTTATCAGCATTTCCTTGCATCTTTTTCTTCTTTCACACCTTTCTGACATCTCTCCAGTTGCCAGTTTTTTATCTCTTTCTCCTCACCTTACCCTGTCCCTGAGATGCTAAGCCCCCCCCCCCTCCCCTTCCTTAACCGTCACCCTCTCCTTAGTTGTTGAAGTGTCTTTGGGCCAGCCTTTGCCAAGAGCTGTAAACACAGTGTAATAGAATTGCAGGAGGGGCGGAGCGCAGAGAGAGCCGGCTGTGCATCTCCGATCGGCCCAGCCCTCCCCGCACTCGCTAACAAGCCAGGGAGCCTCATCCTGCATTCACAGTGAGTCCCCCCAATGTAGGTCATCTACACTCCAGCCAGCCCCTCATCCCCGCTTTCCTTTTTTCTTTCCCTCTCTCTCCTTTCTCTCCATCTCTCTCTGTCCTCTCTGTTTCTCTCTCTCTCTCTCTCATTCTTTATCCATCTCTCTCTCTCTCCCTCCCTCTCTCTCTCCCTCTCCCTCCCTGTCATTTCTCTCATTTTCTCCTCCAGGACTCACTTCATCATGGCAGTCCTCTTTTCTCCCTTGGCTGCAGGTCTCCCAGCCGCCATCCGCGTGTTCGTGCGTCACATCTTTGGGAATGCGTTGCATGTTTGGCAGTGCATCGCATGTTTGGGAATGCGTTGCGTGTCATTTATGAATATTTATGATGTTTTTTTAATCTCATGTATGTATCCATCTGTCAATGGATGTTGTGTTAAGTGTTCTGTGTGTCTCATTAATATGCCTGCAAAGCAAATATCCCATCTGGGACATCTAAAGGAATTGTAATTTGAACTGAACTGAACTGAACTGAACTGCATGCGAGAGCGCGGGTTCATTGCTGGCAGGGCCTCTGTCCCAGGGCAGAACGTTCATCCAGGTGTGATGGATCCTCACACGCAAATAGATTTCTGGCACTGGAGGCAACCGTGTGAATGAGCTGAGGTGATGTTTACCGAGCACCATGAGGGGGGCATGACAGCCTCTGCATCCTGTGAGCCCAGTCCCTGATCATAGGGCCCTAAGCTGTGCCCCCCCATCATTCCTCCTCCTGACTCCACAGAGGCCTGCTGAGGGGAAACCCCCCCCCCCCCCAATTCAGTTCCTCACCCATGGGTCGTGGACCTTATGTAATGGCAGCTACTGTAGGATCAACTCGAGTGTTGTCCGTAAACATCTGCCCATCTTCTACTATCCAACTTGGTTGCGCAATTTGCACCGTACTGTGAGCTGCGTGTGTCCCTGGGCACTTCTTCTCCAGTGTCAGCAGAAAAGACGTTTCTACGCTCACGCCGATGAGTCATTTGTTTTTGAAAGCTACGTGACAAGTTTTGTATTGCGTTGGAAGTGGCAAAAAAGGGAAAGAAATTGTGCTTTTGGATTTCTGTCGTTCAGCAGAGCTGTTCACTTAAGCGAAGGTCGGAGGAGGGTCAATCACATTTCAGAACCCGAAATCACTGGAATGTGAATATAAAGCTGTGCGTCACCCTTTTCTCATCAGATTCACATGAAATTGAGTAAACAATCCAGAGCGCAGTGCCTTCTGGAGTGATGTCAGACTTCTGCAAGTGCTGTGTGTGACCGTGCACTGAAAAAGAGCAATGAATGTGAAATCAATTCTGCACTTTTTAATTCTAATAGTATATATTTGGTCCCTCCAGGACTCATACAAACTCTGTCAGAGTTGATTTAAAAGTGAACCTTTTGCTGTGCATGTTAGTAATGTTTCTGCCACAGTCAGAAATGGGCTTTTTGCTTCGCTCTTCGGTACATTAATCAGAGTTGGGAGTCAGCCAGCTGTATTTGAGTTTTCTTGATAGTTTACATGATGTATAAAAACATGACCTTTGACCTTGTTCAATCCTTTGAGACGGACCAATCATGGGAGAACTAACTGTACAAGGCTCCTGTCATGTTTCCTGCACAGTACAGAGGGAATTCACATTTCTTTCATGTTCTTGGATGACGAGGATATGGCCACAAAAGTGTGCTTTCCGATTCCCTGTCTTTGCTGAGACTGTTTAACTAAGGTGGCTGCAGTATTTTTTTGTTTGCGGTAACACGTCCTTCAAGCACACTGGATGTGCTACTCAGGGACTGGCTAATGATGTTTTTTTTCTTATTCCTCAAGAGGAGTCATTACTTTATTCAGATATTCATGGGATTTGAAGTGGAAAGTGTGTGCTGAAAGCAAAGGGGAGGATTACAGTGAGGAAGTAAAAGGTCTGATGAATCCGCTGAGGAAAAAAATGAATATTCAAACATGTGGCTTTTTATTTATTTTTTTACAAATTATTTAGGCCGGTCCCTAATCAAGTTTGAGGAGCTGATTTTGGTCACCCCCTGGTTGCCATGGTGACCATCGTGTCAGCAGAAGATAGATTAAATGGTGGTGTCATGAATGTGCCCCCCCCACACCTCCACTGATCACCCAGATGGAGCACCCCCTTTAATTTACTTGTAAGGAGTTCAAATTTTGTTGCAGTTATGTTAGGGGTGTCCAATCTTATCCGAGAAGGGCCGGTGTGAGTGCAGGCTTTAGTTCTAGCCCAGCACTAAAACACCTGATTTAAGTAATCCACTAATAATGGTCTTTAATCAAGACCTTGATTCATTGAATCAGGTGTTCTAGTGCTGGGCTAGAACTAAAGCCTGCACCCACACCGGCCCTTCTTGGGTAAGATTGGACACCCTTGAGTTATATAATTACTGCTAAACGTCCCTATATTGGTCTACACCTCAACAGCTGAGAGATTCCGTGGACTGGAAGAAGTCATCAGCAGGGAGGCCATGTCTGTAGAAAGAGGTTGCCAGGAGAACTACATTTCCCAGGGGGCTGAAGAGGGAGCCTAGCATTGCACCATTCTAAGACTATCAGACAAAGGTGTAACGCACTCAATCAGCACGGTGTCCCTCTAATTGCAGTGCAGCCATATCCTCATCTATTTCCAGCTGATCAGGTGTTTTAGGAATCGGGTAAGATGTATGGAGAGGTCGTCTCTCCCCAGAGACTGATGGTCTGGGCTCTGAGGATTCAGTCATTCTTTAATTTCAAATCGCCATGACGGCTACTCCCCACCCAGACCATTTGTCACAGCCAATCAGAGATCCACCCCTCTGGCCAGACCATCAGCAAGCTGTTTTGTTGACCCTGAAAAAGAGATGAGAACAGTGGGTGTGCACCTTGTCCTCTGGCAGGGGTTTGCTGAGGTAATGTCCTTCCTAACTGAGCTTTCAGCCCCCATGTGATTTCACTGGGGAAACTGGAAGGTGGATAGATGCATTCTTACCAGGCTTGGGGTCAATCCCATTTCAACTCAGTAAATTCGGAAAATGAATTCAATATTAATTGATTGAATAATGTCCATAATGTTCTGTGATGATTTTTCTATTCACAAGTACTTGAATTCATTTCTGAATTCACCAAACTTTATTAGAAAAATAACAAAACAAAAAAGCTAACATTTCGCTGCTGAAAACAAAAAAGCCATTGTTTCCGCTTTTTTAAGTTATTGTTCTAATAAAGTTGGTGAATTTTGCAAGAGACAGTGTGTGGGAGTATTCTTCAAAACATTCAATGTCTCCTCTCCAGGCATCTGCGGTTCATTGTACTGGGTGTGCGAACATCTACACTGATTAATTGAATGAACTGAAATTAAATTGACCCCTGATTTATTAAGGGTAGTGGGGTGATTTGGGTCCAGTTTCCATACAGGAAGAAGTGGCTCTGTCTCCAAGGCTGATGAATACAATTCTCCACTTTACCACCTCCAAACAGCACCATTGTCATTGTAAATTAATGCAGTCTTCCTTTTGTTTTTCAATATAATAGCAGGCCTCTCTGTTGCTTATGAATGTCCCACGTATACCGCATTCAACATTAAGACACGATCTGTGTTTACATGTTATCTGTAACTATTGTTGTTTTTTAAGTGCTTTGAATCCCTCTGAGTCCTGCCTCAGTGGTTGGGGTACTGTAGGAGTAAGCCTACATTTGGGAAGGGCTTTATCATCCAAAACTAAATCAGGGATTTTAATCACCCACCTAACTGGCAAAATAAACCAAATTATTTAGTTAGTGTACATAGAATAGAAGTCTTCAATTTGAGACAAGTATGTGTATACGTGGGTGTGTGTGTTTGTGTGCATGCCTGTGTGTGTGTGTGTGTGTGTGTGTGTGTGTGTGTGTGTGTGTGTGTGTGTGTGTGTGTGTGTGTGTGTGTGTGTGTGTGTGTGTGCATGCGCATGCATGAGTGTATTTGAAGAAGCATTTCATTATATATGATTGCTGGAGGCCGCCTATGATGGCTTGTAAATAAACGTATCAAGGCCGCAGTAGCGGGGAATATCAATTTTCAGAGAGAACAGAGTCATCTTCTCCTTGTTCCCGCTCTGCCTGCCCAGGAGTTACCAACACGTCTTTAACAGAGACCCGACAGGAAGTGGCTGTCAGTCACAGCCATTCCAGCCTGAGTGAGATCTCTCTCTCTCTCACTGCTCAAACACACTGCCCTCTTCCCCACGTCTCTTGGGCGACGAGCGAGTGATTGGAACTGGCAGGGTAGGACAGGCGCAGGATTTCCACCACCGTGCCTCTGATAGACTCGTGGTCCGTGGATGGAGGTGGTCGCAGTCCGCAAATAGAGGCAGCCGCAGTCTGCAGATGGGGGCAGTTGCGGTCTGTAGATTGAGCAGGTCGCAGTCAGTAGATGGAGGCAGGGCCATCACAGGCAGCAAAGGGCACATGCGCACTCAGGTTCTCTGTCAAGAGTCACAGATTTCACAGACCAACCTGATGGTCAGCTCCCTGTTCCTAACAGCATCATTTCTGTCTCTATACTTTGGAAGCTGAAACGTTCTATTGTGATGCATCATGCGTCATTTTAATTCTTCTGACTTGTTTTCCTGACTATATTATAGGTGAATCAATATCCAGGTGTGGGACAGTTCATTTCCAGTTTGTGTAAACTTTGAGTCAGATATATGGATGTTTGGATAAAGGATGAAAGAATGTAACATTCAGAATTATCAGCCCGGCCATGTATTCTTTAGGGTGTACTCTTAGCTACTGAAGTACTGATAATGTTTTTTTAGGGTTTTTTTACATTTTTGTCCTATTGAAAGAACTCGACCCTTGGCAGCGTTTTTAGATATTTGTTTATGCGGATATTTGTTTATGCATAGCCTATCACCTTTTCCATCCAAGGCTGTCCTATTTGTATAAATAAAGCAAAACTGTTTGTTTGTTTTTTTAGACTGCTGTAATCTGCAAGGCCATTTCAGTTTCTCCTTGACCCGATGGGACTGAACAGAGTTGCAGTGCAGAGTTAGGAAATGTGTCGATTTTTTCAGCTGTGGAGTAAATTGTTGCTGTTTGCTCTTAGGTGTCAGAAAGCACCACATCACTTTGGAAACAAGAGACAATGAAGGCATCAGCTGGGGAGATGTATCTCCCTGTATCTACATTATATGAAAGATTTATTGGTAAAAACATTTTAGTTTACATTGTAGGGTGCCAACGATTTTTTTTCATATCTGTTGGACTTGTATTATTAATGAGAATCGAGATCACATTTAAGTGATATGAAAAACAAGCAAACAAAACAGCCTATTAATAATTAACATTGTCATGGCCTTTCTGAGCCAACAAAAGCATGGAGGAATGAGTCCTGGAATGAAAGAGAATGGAACAGGACTTGGGTTTATTTAACCAATATCTTCCATGGCCCCCCTGGACACCAATGATTTTGGATAGTTTATTGCAGTGGTGGGTGGTAGGAGGGGTGGAGGATGGTCATGAGTATAATATGAAAATAATATGGAGAGCAAAATCAGTACAGTATATTGTCGCTTTCCAATGGCATTCACACAAATCGAATTAAACACAGCACCTGGTATGTGAACTGCACTATTTCACTGTGCAGGTTTTAAAATTTTGAAAAGCATTTTAATTCCATATTTGAACATGTGTTAGTCTACATTTTAATAATGGCTGGGTCACAGAAAATATACTCACTCATTAATTGGGTCATGAGTTCAGAAAGGTTGGGAACCACCAGTTTACAAAATATGAGTACCTATGCCACGCTGCTTTGTGCGGTATTGCCCAAGGTACTGGACATGTGACCTGAGGTCAGAGGTCAGAATCTGGGGTGGGGGCCACCCTTGAGTAAGACGCTTAACCTGTATTGATTTCATACTATATAATTTGTAGTAATGTACAAAAATGTAGGCAGGCCACCCAGAGAACAGCAATTGCATTGCAGAAAACCCCCAGAAAAAAAAAAAAAAAAGGTAGCACCTCTTTAGAAGCAGATATTTTCTGGGCAAGTTTGTATTTTTTCTGTATTTCTTTGTCTGAGAATCCAAGATACCCACAGGAGTGTGTGCCCTTAGACATTAGGCACAGAGGGGACAGTGCACAGAGTTGGGGGGGGCGGGGAGGTCGATTGCGGAGTTGCAGAAACCTGACCTGACTACACCGGAGCCCAGTGCCGAGGTGATGCCAAACACCATGTTTCCTCCTGCTCCTGAAGTCCTTCCAAAGCACTAAAGCAGCAAGAGACTATAGCACAGAAAATATATACACTATACAATGACCAGATACTGCCTAGTGAGCATGGAATTCAATGATAAATAATTCAGCTTGAGAAAAAATAACCATTGTTTATATCCTTTCATTTCACAGTATGCAACCGTTTTGATCATTTGTAGTAATGAATTTCATTATTTGTTCATATTCCATTTCATCATAAAAGGATACCTCAAGTGATATCAAACGGATCAAGGGGGACCGGGGGCATTTTTATATTCTGTTCACCGTTGCTATGTTTAAGTTTAAGCACGCCCTTGCACTGCCTGTGCATGTTTCTCTCTGTCACGAACGGGTACGCGCGCACTGACTTGTGAATATCAAACAGAGCCGCTACAGGGGGAAGTGGCAGGCTTGTGTATTCGAATGCGCACCACTCGTTTTTTTCCACTGACTGGTCCACTCGTTCCCCATTCCACAAACACATCCACTCCTTCTGCGCATGTGAGAGACAGAGCAAACAGGACCGTACGTCCCGCCAACTTCCATTACGCTCCTACTTTTTACCCGAAAGAGCACATCCTCGGGATGTCACAGTCTAAGTAAATGTGTGTTTTTTCGTTGTCCCCCATCCCCCTCTTTTCTTTCTTATTTTTTTCCTCTGGTGTTCCTGGCAAATTAGATTTACACTGGTAACACACAGACCAGTGTTCTTTCATTAACATATAGATTACCCCTGTCGTCTTTAAAAGCCCCCCCGGAGTGGCCAAGGTTTGGGGGGGACATGTGTTCCCCTCACAGTCTATGTGGATGACAGCAGTGGGGGTGGGGCATAAATAAAGCATGGGTGCATTAACCAGCAGCTCTTCGGCCCAGCCCACTCCAGCAAAGACTAAAGCACCAAAACTGATGATGGTTTTTTAACATTGTATCAGTGCTTTTGCCATGTCTCTGACAATTAAATAAATAAATAAACGATGTATGTACTGTAAATAAAATAAAGGAGACGCCAACATAGTGCCTTAATACGGCGTCGGGCCCCCACGAGCCACCAGAATAGCTTCAATGCACCTTGGCATAGATTCTACAAGTGTCTGGAACTTTATTGGAGGGATGCAACACTATTCTTCCATGAGAAATTCCATCATTTGTAGTTTTGTTGATGGTGGCGGAAAACACTGAACCAGGTGCCGCTCCAGATATCTCCCATAAATGTAGAATCGGGTTGTGATCTGGTGACTGAGATGACCATAACATAAATGGTTTACATCATTTTCATGCTCATCAAACCATTCAGTTACCACTCCTGCCCTGTGGACAGGGGCATTGTCATGCTGGAAGAGACCACACCCATCAGGATAGAAATGCTTCACCATAGGATGAAGGTGACCACACAGAATGGCTTTGTATTTATTGGTGTTTACCTTGCCCCCTAAGGAGTTTAGTGGAATGAAACTATGCCAGGAAAATGCACCCCACACCATAACAGAGCCAGAGCCTTCATTTACTCAAGTGCTTCCTTTATTTTGGCAGTTACCTGTATGTATAGTTGTGTGAAATTGTTTGGGCACCCCTGGTCAAAGTGTATGCTACAATTAATCTCTAAGAGAACAGAAGCTGACCCAACCTCTACAAGGTACAAAGTTAAACATGACACCTTGCAAATTTTAATGCATGATTATTATTTATTTGGATTAAAAATAATAAACAAAAGTGCTTTAGCACATGCAAAAGTAAGACAAGATCATATTTTTAATAGAAATCTTTAACGGGCTATTAGGTGCATTCTTCATAGTTATTCAGTCAATAAGCACTGAGTTCCATTTCTGAATGTACTCATTTCACCGTTTGTTGTAGTTTCGAAATTAATGTAAATGTTCTTCTCGGCACACCAATGATTGAAACACAGGAGAACCTGCTGTGAGGATTTGGATATTGAACCAAGGTATCTGAATGAGATTTTAGAAATATCAATTTTGATTATGATTGACAGATGTTTATGTTAGTGAAAGGTGCAATGATATTAAAATGTACAAACATTCTATTTAGCCATGCTGTATCATGAATATCAGCACTGCCATTCCTTCTGTTTGACCAATTAGCATCCAGGACTGGAACTATCTGGTTTTATAAGGTTAGGAATATGATTTGTGAATGATAGCATATTGTGAAGGCGTGTATGTCACCTATGGAGCAATCTAGCTTTTCAACTCACAAACTTGGCAAAATAGCCAACGTACCAATAGCCAATAGCCAAGTGTCCACACTGCTTACACGTAACACCTTGTTGTACGTCGCTCTGGATAAGAGCGTCTGCCAAATGCCTGTAATGTAATGTAATGTAATGTAACAGTTTATGCCAAATACTTTGTGTCTTTGATGTGTCCTCTGAGTGATTCGTAAGGAAAGCATCCCTCCACAATCATATGTTGCCTCAAATGTTTTTGTACAAATGCTTTTTTTTTGTGTGTCTAGGTTTTTTGGGGGGGGGGGTTTGCCTTCAGCTGAGGATGAAGCAATGAGGCCTGGTCTGGGGGGAGGCTCCTGCCCTCCTTCCTCCTGAAGCTCTGGTGTGCTCATATCACTTCAGAGCAGAGACGGAGCAGTGGACAGAAGGGGCCAGGTTTGCTGGAGATATTTTGAACCCCTGAACCCCATCTGTGAGCCATTGTTCTCCTGAGAGGGGGAATTAGAGGATGCCAGCGGCTCTCCAGCTTCCGAGGGGGGGAGCAGGTGGAAGAGGGGGTGGAACACTTTTATAAGTTAATACAAAAGAGAAAAAGTAGAAATGCACATACACAATAACAATAGAAGGGGGTGGGAAAAATGCCACCGGCAAGATGAAAAGCATGGTCCGGATTTGACGGGGGGCAGGTGGCAGAGAATAGAGGCGCAGGGAATCTTTTCATGCAGCACCTAAAGGTTGTTATGGCGACAAGGTGTAGAGTTGGCGGGTGGTGGGGGGAATTTCTTGAACTTAAAAACCAGTCGATGACCTTTGGTCAGAGACCAAAAGCCATAATCATAAATAATGATGAAAGTGTAAGTCGCTCTGGAAAAGAGTGTCTGCTAAATGCTTAAAATGTAAATGTAAACATAAGAATAGTGACATAAATAATAACAGAGATAATGGTATAATGCAGTAATAAATGTGTTATAAATAGGTCAAAATTTTGGAATGAATGGAGTAAAGAAAGTCTGCTTATATACTGCAGACACATTCTGCATTCAGCAGTCCCCAGTCTGAAGCAAGTGTTATTGCTCCCCTCGTCCAGATGTAGTGACCAGAATGTAAATGCGTGAAGATTGGACAGACTCAATTCTGAAAGACTATAGAGGTGAAATTAAAGGTGATGTGAATCCCAATAGTTTTTCTCTCTTCCCCAGTGTTTTTCTCCCCTTCCCTCCTTCCAAAGTCATCATATCGAGCCGCCTCTGTCTTGCCACAAAGTCAGCCTTGCTCAGCGTTAATCAGCCCGGGTGCCCTGGAAGCGTGTGCGTGTTTCGACGGGACTGAAGCCGCTGATTGGGTGAGCGGAGTTCACAGTGGTTCTGATGGGACTGTTTCACTATTTCATTTAAAGTGTGATGTTCAGCCTGCCTTTCCTAAGCAGTGGTAATGCTCCTCCGGGGTTTAGATCTCTCCCATTATCCACGGAGCCTCGCCCGCTTTCATTTAGTCTGAGGCGCCCACTGTTTACGGGCGGTCTATTGCTCGTCTCCTCCATTTAAAGTTACCCTTCCACACCTGTATCTGTGAGAGGTCCCCCCCGCATGCGTCCTTAATGAAATGCCCCGACATGTTGAATAGAGAGGCGGTTTACTCACCCCTAAACACAAAGGCACAGCGGCTTCTCGCCATCAACTCCCAACGCATCACAGAATGCAACGGAGGTTGCTGTGGCTGTGCTTCGAGCCGGGTGCTGAAGTGCGGCTGCCTGCCACATTAGCGCATGGGTGGCCACGTTCCTGAATCGCTGGAGGCGGGGACATCCAGCTTTCCGGGGTCTGTGGTTCAGCCTGACCAATCCCCACCTCAGCAGTCAACTTTTAGTTGTTGTTTTGTTGCTGTTGTTTTGGTTTTTGTTTTTCATTTTGAGGGCCATCCCCCCTGTTGATTACTCTCAGGCAGGCTTTGAGGTCCTACGCTTTCCTGGTTCATGCCAGTGAATCCAGAGCCATGCTATTTGGTTTTGTTGCCTCGTAGGTACGTGCGAAACCCCATCCGTGATTATTCTGTCACCCAGTAAGGCTCGCGTAAACTGACTGACTGACCGACTCAGGTGTTTGGAAATGCACAAAGAATTTGTCAGTCCCATGAAAATCCTCAATTATGAATCACGTCTATAAAAAAAGTTAAACACATTCAGTAACAGAGCAGGAAACGAATGGCGTGTCAGCCATGCTGTGATGCACTCTGAGTCAGTGGTCTGTTTCACAGACCAGACAGGTGTTAAAATTGCAACATTATGATTGTAGATGATTTATAACTTGGAATCTAGAATTATTGTTCGTACAACAGTGTCTGCCACAATAACTGATATTAACAGATGATGATGGTTATTATGATTATTATTATTATTAATAAGAACAGTACTGCTACTGCTACTGTTACTATTACTAACACTAATAATAATAATAATAGTAATACATCATTGTTAACATCATAACCATAATAATTGATGTATTATGGTAATCTTCACAATGCAATTATTCAATACTACAATACCAAATGTGCTAATCAACCATTAATACAGAGGCAGTTGTAAGCGCTCTGCTCTGTATCCTCGGCTCTGTCGGTAGAGTGATGTACAGTACAGAGCCATGAAGCAGAGCCGTAATGGCCCTAATGCAGTGTTCTGTGCCTTGCTCTGTCATTGTGTAAGCAGTCCTGTTGTGATCTGTGGCGGTGGAGAGCATCTGTAAAGGGAATGTTAAGTGTGCTCATTGTCAGGGACTGCTCACCCGTCAAGATGTGATTCGGTAATGCTGTGATCATTTCACTGGGTATTAACCATTCCACCCGGCAGGAAGTGGCTTTTTTTTCTTCTTTTCTTGCTCTTCCCTTCCTCCGTTCACTTGGAGCCTCCCGCTGTAGCAGAAGTGGCTGCTTGATTGATTTATTCAGTTTGTGAAGACGAGCTGTGAGTGATGACCCGTCGAGTAGAGCGGCTGTGCTGCAAGGGCACACAAGGTAAAGAGTTCCCAACAACCTGTGAGCTGTCAGTGCTGGGTGTGCGTGCATGTGGGTGTGGGCGTGTGGGTATACATGTACGGGCATCTGTCTCTGTGTGTGTGTGTGTGTGTGTGTGTGTGTGTGTGTGGATGTGTATGTGCGGGCGTTTGTGTGTGTGTGTGTGTGTGTGTGTGATATGGGTGTGCATGTATGCATGTGTGTGTATGTGTGTGCACCTGTGTATGTATTGTGACATCATGAGAGGTTTTACCAGGGCAGGTCGGTGTGGGGCAGTGCAACAACACTTAAAAAACAGGCAAAACACAGACGGTTCAAACTTAAAGTCCCGGTTTATTTCTCCACAGGGCATGAATGGGTATTTTTCCTCTAAACAATAATCCAAAATCCAACTTAAATGTTCCAAGAGAAAAACAGGTTCATCCAGAAATCAAACATTCAAAAATTGTCTTAACGCAAAAGTCTTCTTCTTTTAAACAGTTCTCAAATCAAAAGGTTACTTTCCTTTGTGTGTTTGTTCCTTCCAGCTCCTTCCAGCCATGTGCTCGGCTCCCCACTCTCTCTCCTTTGTCCTGCGTGTGGGCCTTCTATACTGGCCTTGATTAGGTGGCCCAAACACCTACACCTGGAGTCGTGTTGCATTGTGGGGCTTGTAGTGTGTACAACGGCGGCCATTTGGTGAAGTGGCCGCCGATCAGCAGGGGAATGCAGCACTTCTCCACCACACGTCCCCCTGTGATGCCACAGTATGATGACTTGCATTTGTGTGTGCCAACTGTGCTGGTTAACAGGTTAAAAGAAAAAGAGAAAACATAATTATAGAGTTAGTCATAGATAGTTCTATATTTATCTTTGTGTAATCCATCAAGACAGATACTATGCCCGCCCACCCACCCAGGGTTTCCAGACCTTATGAATGGTAATTTTCTTTGAGCAAAAAACAGAATATAGCATAAGGCCTTTCTTAAGAACTGAGTAAAGGAGCAGCTCATTTCCCCCTGGCCTGTGAGGTCATGTGACCAAAGTTGCAAGGATGACCAGACAGGATAATTACCCGCTTACAGCTCTATTGTGTCTGTGGCCTGGCAGGTCTACACCCCCTCCTTTCTGAACCTCATTTATTTGGTCAAATGGATAGAAAAAAAGAATAGATAAAAAATACAATTACAGCTTATATTCAAAATCGGACCATCATATTAGAGAGGACACAGGAGACCAAACTCAGCCTCAGTCTTGCAAAAATACAGACCCCAGGCAGGACATGATAATTAAGCAAAAAATGGCTGTACCCTGAACTGACCCTGGGGCTGATGGGCTCGTTATGTACGTCCATTAATACAATTGTTCCCTTTTCGTATATTGGGGCTCTTAAACGATTTATGCTGCTCTCTGATTCATCTTTAGAGTTTGGTGCGCTCAGGGGTATTAGAAAATGAAGAATACCTGGAAAGCATTAGAGATTTAATTTGTCACCCACTTAATGACTTCAGCTTACCAACTGAACATCCTGAGGAAAGCCCTGAAGCCCAAGCAGGCCCCGAGAACTGGGCATGCTCAGTACCTGCTGGTGAAGAGAGAGATGGAGGGAGAGGGGAAGAGAGTGATAGAAACAAAGGGAGAGAGGGGAGGAGGAAGAGGGGAAGAGAGAGAGAGAGAATGAGGGGGAGAGATGTGAGAACAGCACTCAAATATTAACCGCCCCATTCAACCAAGAAAGACTTTCCAGACTAGCTCACTCTCCGTATCATCCGGCCTTACTTTCTTCATCCACTGTACAGTGTCAACAATATTACCTTTGTCTCTTGTGCTTCAGCACATTAAACTGACCACCTGATCACCCCACCCCCCAAATGCACACACACACACTTTGCTTTCACTGGAATTCTCTCTCCCACTACCTTCTCTGTCTGTTTCATTATGCCTCTGTTGAATATATTGCTACCAATTGTGCCAAAGGAGTTGCTTTGCTGTAATATGAAAATCTGACCTCATCATCTGGAGGTCAGAGGCAATAAACAGCTGGCACCACAATGGGCTGGCCAAGCTTGAAATTCTAATCTTCTCCTCCACCTCTACTGGCATTGGCAGTATGTAGGGTCAGCTCCTTTCTCTTTTTTCTCTCCTCCCTTTCCTCCCCTCACATTTCTCTTTCTCTGTCAGGTAGAGGGAGGAGAGATGGCGAAGCTCCCTTCTGTCTATTCCATCTCTAAACACGGAGATATTGACCTTTCGTGAAAATTAAGTGCGTGGATCCCCGGGCAGCTAGAGCAAAGTTTAAACCAATTAGAGGAGCGCTTCACCAATCAATTAGGAGCGAGGTGGGCCGTCTGGCCGGAGGGGACCCGATGCAATATTAAAACTTTGGTGTGTGTCGTATTACAAAGATCCTCCTGGGGCAAACGGCACCTAAATGATATAATTAAGACCAACATCTTAAAATGAAATACCGAAGACTGCTGGAACGGGCTCAAGGATGTTTTCAGTAACAAGATTAATGTCCGTCACCATTTTTGGGGGGGATCTGTGTGTCGTGATATGTTTATAAATGTTCTACAGTCACTTATAGCCTTTTCAGCATGGCTGTTTGAAGTGTAATAGACATCTAATTACATTACACCATGCAGTCAAACTTGAGTACATTTTTTGCAAGGCAAATTCATATTGAAGCTTATCAACATACTCTTTATGAAGTAAGAAACTATATGTAGGAGCAAAAACTCTTTCACAAATGTTGTATAGAATTACAGATAACAGCCTGCAATATGTCATTTTAAAAGAGTGCCTCAAAGCTACGGTACGTGGTCTCCTCTCTCAGCAGTACGTGTGGTGGCTAGGAGCCTGGTATTCACTTTCTGGCATAATGTTGCTACAGTTTTCACTACAACTTAACTTTGGTGACATCCTTCCAACTGCTAATCTGATTAACCTTTCATTTAGGTTTCAAATGGGTTCGGTAGATGCAGGTGTGAGGAATACGTTTATGGAGAGAGAGAGGGAGTGAGAGAGGGGAAGAGAGCGGGAGAGAGAAAGAGAGGGAGAGGTGGATGTATGTGACAGTTGTGTGAATCTGAGACTGTGGTTACCTGTATACTTGCTGATATGGTGTCCATGGGTAAGTGTTATGCATACATACAGTATTTCATGTCTGGCCTGGTGTGGTTTGACAGGCCTCTTTCTTGTCCGGCTCTATATCCAATATGGGTGCTCAGCATGTGACCCCCCCAGACGGATAAGCATGCCACTTTCAGCAAAATCATGAATAAACGCTAAATAATCATTCTCAGCATTCTAAGGTAATACAAAAATCTGCCTTGCAACTATAACAACAAAGCACAAATAAAGAGCAAAAGCAAAATGAAATAGCACCTCAAAGCACCAGGATGATGCCAGCCTTGCATGGCAGTGGAACGGCGCCGACTCTCCCAGGAACTAACCGTGACATGCCCTAGAGCCAACCCCGCCAGACCTGGGCACGGGGTGGTAAATCGCCCCACTGCCACCTCCACAGCTGGCATGCCACCCACCCATCAGTTGTCATCAGCTCCACACACTTTCCCGAGTTATGTACATATTTTTGGTCCATTTTTGCATTTATTCATGACTCATCCATTTCTTCCCCCCACTTCTGTTTATTCCAGCAAAGCCCGTCTCATCTACTGGCCCACCGACTCCATAACAATTTCTTACGGTTTTCTCTTTTTGTTTTTGATACTTTCAATCCACTGCAGAGGTAATACGCTTAGAGAATAAATGGGGGAGAGGAAGAATGGGATTTGACAGAGAGGAATTTGTCATGGATAAAGTTTTGTGTGAACTAGAGATATAAAAAGGCAAACAAAGAAAATGTATTCTTCTCAAATGATCCTCTGCAAATATTAGCCATACTATTTTACATCTTGAAACTAAGGCTTACCAAAAACAAAAATGTGTTTGTTATTGTAGGATAAACATCAATTCAATTATTTGGACAGATAGATCAGATAAGATATGTAAATATATATTATAGTAGCAAATAGAGGAATTAAATAAAGTTCTATTTTTGCTGAAAACAATGCAGTTACAATATTGTTTTCACTGATACTTTTGCTTGTGTTGCGTGATACACAATAGTTGCACATGCAATGGCAATTTCCTTACTACTATAGCCTATATCAGAGTGATTGGTGTCTGGTATTGCATATAGTTAAAGACAAACACATTGGGATCAGCTGAGATGTAACATAATGCATGATTATACTTATCCATGTAGTTTTGATCTCAAGGCTTTTCTTGTTGAGCTCAGAATGCCTTAAATGCCACGTACTAAGGAGCAATTTTCCCTCCATAACATCCGGAGGATCCGACTGTTCCTCACCCAAGAGGCCACACAACTCCTGGTCCAGGCCCTGGTGATCTCACGTCTGGACTACTGCAATTCCTTGCTGGCAGGCCTACTGGCCTGTGCATTCAGGCAACTGCAACTAGTCCAGAATTCTGCCGCACGTCTGGTGTTCAATCAACCTAAGTTCACACATGTCTCCTCTCTGCACTGGCTCCCCATCGCAGCATGCATCAGATTCAAATCACTGGTGCTGGCTTATCAAGCGGCTAGAGGAACTGCTCCCACTTACCTCCAGACACTCATCACACCCTACACCCCAGCCAGAACCCTCCGCTCCGCCTCCTCTGGCAAACTGACTGTCCCATCCCTCTGGGCACCCGGCAGCCACTCCTCATGGTCTCGCCTCTTCTCTGTCCTGACCCCTCGGTGGTGGAATGACCTTCCGCAATCAGTCAGGACCGCAGAATCACTTGATTCTCAAAATTCTCAAGAGACTCAAAACCCACCTTTTCAGACTCCACTACCACTGAATTTTGTACATCTAGCCAATTGTCATCACCACTGCCTACTCGTTCAATACTTTTTGTATATGTATCCTTGCTTACTCCTCAAAAAAACCAAAACCTTTTCCTTCCCAGTGTTACAGGTGTGGTATGCAGCTGCCTACAATGATGTCTATCGCTGTATTACTGCACTGATCTCTTGTGCGAACTATGATTGTTCTTACCATGTATTAATGCACATCTTGTCTGCTAAATACTTAAAATGTAAATGTAAAAATGTAAATGTAAATGCAATTTTGCCTTGTCCATAGAAGCTGCAAGCAACCATGTTGAAACATCATACATACATCACCAACAGCATACATCAACTGCCGTACAGATCAAAGCCTGGGCATGAGGGAGAGGAATTCATCCTCACAAGGTTTGTATATTTTTTGTATGTGTGCAGACATACTTCAAATAGAAATATACATCTGTGCACATCTGTTCCAGTTGCACTGAAAGGCAATCTATCAGCCAATGCTTTAGCGATATGATTTGGTATATCTTGTGGCTTTTCTACAGTACACGTATAGCTAAATAAAGATGCAGAGGGAAGGTGTCTAAAATGCTTTCAGCCTTCAGAGTAATTTTGTTCCTGCACATCTGGGATTGATGTTTTGGGTTTCAATGCAACAGGCAGTGAGATTTTGATTCCTTATTGTGATCTCTTGATATACACTAAGGTCAAAAGTTTTGGAACGCCCCCATTTTCCAGTTTTTACTGAAATTTAAGCAGTTCAAGTCCAGTGAATAACCTGAAATGGTACAAAGGTAAGCAGTAAACTGCCAGAGGTAAAAAAACCCTGAAAAATAATGTAAGTTTCAGAGTTATAAAAAAAGGCCCTTTTCAGGGAACAAGTAATGGGTTAATGTGGGTTAACAGTCACTCTGTGCAAGTTGCTGACTCTGGATCCAGCAAAAGAGCCCCAGACCATCACGCTTCCTCCTCCATGTTTGACAGTTGGTGTCACACAGGGAGGAACCATCCTTTCGCCTACTCGACGGCCTACAAAAACCATTCAAAATTTCAAGATTTCAAATTTTGATTCATCAATCCATAAGCCTATCTTCAGTAGTCCACTGGTGGTGCTTCATGGCCCAGGCAAGCCTCTTTTTCTTATTTTGCCATCTTAGCAATGGCTTTTTTACTGCCACTCGACCTGTCAAACCTGGAGCTCGAAGTCTTCTCTTTGCAGTTGAAACTGAGACTTCCTTACTTCGACCAGTGTTAATGTTATATTCTGAGTCCCTGTTCTGTGGTTTTTGGTCGTTGTTTATGTTTCATCTGTTCCCTTTCGTTATTCGTTATTCTGTATTGTGTTTTCATTGTTCTGTCACGTCCCGCTCCCTGTCTGTTTCTGTTCCGTCTTAGTTCGTGATCCACTCCCTGTCTTGTCATGCACTTCGGGTCGTTACATTTCCGGGTTTCCTCCGCCTTCGCTTATTTTCTCGTTTTCTTCTTTCCTACTTTCGTGATCGCACTTTGTATATATTAGTTAGATGTGTACAGTACTAACTAACTAATCTACTAACGTTAGGGATTTAGATTTAGTTACTAACACTACTAATCACTAATTATCTCACGCTTATTTCTATCGCTCATTTCTCTCTCCCATTATCCTATCCCTGATTAGCTTTCTATTCTCTCTTCATACGCACGCAACGTTTCTCTTTGCGTACCTCCCCTTTACTATGCACGTGTCTGCCTGTTCTCCCAGGTCGTTAATTGTCTATATGTTTGTATGGTTCAGTGTCCGTGTCTTGCGTTTCCCCCTTGTTATGTAATTATCTCTTCCCTGTGTTCCATCCTCTCTCTCTCGTTGTCTCACCTGATTTCTATTATGTGTCTCCCAGTATATATGTTCAGTGTTTTCATTTCTCCGTGTCAGTACGTTGATTCTTATTCCCTGAGCCTACTTTTCCGAAGCCAGTGTTTATAGATTTTTCCGAGACTACCCTTCTGTTGACTACCCCGAGCCTGCCTAGCGATTTTGTTTGTTTGCCTTTCTGCCTTCCTGTTTATCGACCTTTTGACTGCCTGTTTTCGACTTCTCTCTGCCTCGCGTTTTTGTACCTCCGATTCTCTGATTCCTGGTTTTGATCCCTGCTTCCCAATAAACTACTCTTTTGCCTAAGTCCTGATCTGCGTCTGGGTCCTTGTCCGGTTCCTAACAGTTAAGCTGTCCTGTGAGCTGCCTATCACGCAAGCTGTTGACTCTCAGAAACTTGTCTTCTGATTTTGTTGTGACTTTGGGTCTGCCAGACCTCTTTCTGTCAGAGTTCCTGTGCCTTTTGATAGTGTAGGAAACTACTCACTGCCAAAAAATTCACATTATTTTTCAGTTTTTGAGGTAACCTAAACTTTTTTTAACCTCTGGCAGTTTACCGCTTACCTTTGTACCATTTCAGGTTATTCACTGGACTTGAACTGCTTAAATTTCAGTAAAAACTGGAAAATTGGGGTGTAAAAAGTGTAGGTGTCATTGTTAGGATGGCAAACATAAACTATGATACATGCATTGGACAACCTGAAAAACAGTTCCACTCAACACATACTACATACATCTTTGCATTAAACAGAGCATTGGCTCCCATATGATTTCCTTACTTTAAACAGTTATATGTAGCTTAGCCAGTCATAGTTCCACTAACAAGATTTATATTGCTATGTGATCGCTATAACACCGTTATATTGAATTGCAACCACTGCAACTGAGACTTAAATACAGGAAGCTTAACTTTATTGCTCAAACTGTCTTATATGTGACGTGCAATTAGTGTACTTGGATATACAGTATATACTGGCATGCTAAAATATGAGTCTGCAATAAATTGAGAGTGGAATGGCAGGGGAAAATGAGCTTCCCCCCACTCCTGCTGTTTGTATGTAATAAATATTTCATCGGTTTCAGAGAGAGACCTCTCAAAGAACACATTGGGGAAACCAAATGCCAAACAACTCTACTGAGGGAACGTGTCCCTTTCTTTACCCGCGGAAGGGGTGGGCAGCTGTCACTGTAATAGAGAAAGTGAAGCCAAGCTGAACCGTAACTGATTGACTTTGTCCACTAAAGGCCAGGGCCCAGGTCTGACAGTCTGTATATATGATCTTACCCTCCGTGGAACTCCCTGCTTCTGTTTGACCCCATATCCGCATATTATAAAGGCCGGTGTGACGCCGGGAGGGGTGGAGGGAGGAGTGGAGAGGCGCCTCCCCTTTGGCTGCTGTCAGGAGTTTCTGCTCCCTCCCACAGCCTTGGGAACACTACAGGACTTTAGACAGCAGCAGCCTCAGAAACAGGCATGCTCACCAGAGGCTGATCAGCAATCAATTCTGGTGTTGGCCATTGCCTTCGGTAAGCCTTTATAAAAGCACAGCCTGCCATGCCTGGAGAGAGACATGAAAGAAGTGGTGTTAGCTTTTCCTTTATACACTCTATATTAGAGCCTTTAGTTTGACTTTGTTTTCTTGTTTTGTTTTATTAGATTTCTTGACTGACCTGATAAGGGGAAATAAACCAGCCACTGGCCTACTGGAACACTGCCCTTTTTGTTTTTATACTTTCCACTCACCATCTGGAATGGTGGCGACCCCTGACCCTGCCAGGTTCAGGTGTTCATGATTGATTGCCTAAACTTAAGTCTAAGGGTTACCCAGGTGCTGTTCTCTGTGTTCACTTAAGAACATTGGATATCAAAGGGAACACTCCCATCAAAGAAAGCCTTTGGCATTATGTCTGACCTGTAAAATGATCAGTATCTTGTCTTTGGTGTTGCAAATCGATACCGGCTGCCACAAAACAAACAACTTGACCATATAGATAGCAGAGCAGGAAAACGGGGTGGTCTTTGTCACTTCCTCACTTAGTTCTGTTCTGTTCTGTCACTCTACACTTAGTTGTGTAATTAGGAGGCATTCTTCCTGTGTAAGCAATGAAGTAGTTTCTTGTGTGTGACTGTGCATACTTGCTGCCACTGTTTAGCTTAATGCTTTCCTCTTACTTAATGTGTAGCATACCTTGTCAGATGCATATCTGTATGGTAATATGTGCCTGAACAGGTTGATACTGGTCTGAGATTAGTCTGCCCGATTTACAGGGCTTTGCTACAGTGGTCAATTAATTCTTCTGACGAATCATGATCTTGTGTAGGTGGGAATCTAATTATAGGTGGTGATTCAAGCCAACTCAACCCCTGACCTATAAAATAACACTGACTAAAACATGGTAGAACCAATCATATTTGAGGACACCAATCTCACAATTCTGTACTTTACCTTTCCAGACTCTCTAGAGATAAGGGCATCTGCAGTCCAGTCAACTTAACATGATGATGATGGTGATGGATTTCATTTATATAACGTCTTTCATCTCATGATCTCTTTTGGAAATAATTCCTATTCTTTTTTTTACAATTATCCCTTTTTTATTAACAGTGAAAAATTATTCACGGCCATGGGAATCAAAATGGATTTAATTGGGATTTCTTGCCACTGATCAAATACTATATAATGTTAAATAAAAAACCATCACCAATGGTTCCATGGGTGATTGCATTAAGGTGTTTAAAATTATTTCAAATTAAATACTTGTCCATTTTGCATTTCCAAATGACTTCATCATGAAGACCAAAGAACATTCAAAGCTACCCAAAAGCACCAATGGGATTATTTCAAAGATTTTGAATATCCCAGTTAAGTCTATCAAAGAAATTTAGAAAACTCACATGAAATATCACCTAGAGTTTGTCAGAAGGTATGTGGGAGACTCTGATACCAAGTGGAGGAAGATTCTATGGTTCTC
This sequence comes from Aldrovandia affinis, assembly GCA_029706075.1. NCBI lineage: Eukaryota > Metazoa > Chordata > Actinopteri > Notacanthiformes > Halosauridae > Aldrovandia > Aldrovandia affinis. The sequence goes on along the minus strand of JAINUG010000003.1, from coordinate 4,632,467 downwards.
TTTGGCCTCAATGTTAGGCTTTATGTTTGGCGCAAGCCAAGTGCATCATCCAAAGCACACTATCCCGTCTGTGAAACATGGTGATAGGAGCATAATGCTATCGGGATGATTCTCTGCTTCAGGGACTGGAATACTTGTCAAAATAGAGGGAAAAATGGATGGAGCAAGATATGGACAAATCTTAGAGGAAAACCTGTTGCAGTCTGCAAGAAACCTGGAAGATTTATATTCCTGTGGAACAATGACTCAAAGCATACAGCAAAAGTCACATTGGAGTGGTTTAAAAACAAAACAATCCATGTCCTAGGGTGGCCCAGTCAAATTACAGACCTCAATCCCATTCAGAATCTGTGGAAATATTTTAAAATTCCTGTGCACCCATCAAATCAGTCCCCATCCAATCTGATCTAACAATTTTGTAAAGAAGAATGGGAGAAAATTGCAATGCCCAGATGTGTAAAGCTGGTAGAGACTCACAGATGTAATTGCAGCTAAAGGTGCTTCTAACACCCCCCTTCATTCAAGGGGAGTGAATACATATGCAATCAATTATTGTCTGTTTTCTATTTGTAATTAATGACAATAAAAATGCTTTAGGGTTTTAAAATTTTATTATTTGACATTATAGAGTTTTTTGTGCTGATCCGTAACAAGAAATCCTAATTAAATCCATTTTGATTCCATGAAGTAAGAAGATAAAATGTGAAAAATGCCAAGGGGGGGTGGATACTTATTATACCCACTGTGCATATATTACATTTGATGTATTTATACAGCTGGATACATGTGTGGAAGCAAGTTGAGTTATATACCTTGAAGCACAGCAGCAGTTCTCTACCCAGGAGCTTACCCTGAAACATACCACTCTAGTTCCTTAACAGCTGTGCCAACAAGACTCATCATTCATCAAACAATATTTAATTGTTGCCATTCCTCCATCCACACAATGGAGGTATAATTAATACCTTCACATGTTTCAATGTTCCAAACTCCAGAAAAACAGGCACAACATTCATAGACGCAAGGTCAAGCGGCATCAGGGTTAGAACGACCTAATTTCCAAAACTGAAATTGTAACTAATCCCACTCTTATGTTGATTAGGATCTGTAAAATAATGTGGGCTCAGTTGCATAGATATTGGAGAGGACCTTGCAAAGACCCCAAGGCTCCTCCTGTACAACTTGTTCTCTGGGTTTTATTATTAATGGTGAGTTGCGCTGTCCCTGAGACAGCAGGATTAAGTTGTCTGCAATGAACCTTGCGAAGCAGTCAACAGCAGGGTCCTGTAGACATCAATCCATCTCCTGCTTCCGCTATTAAAAAGACATCAATCCAAGGTGAGGAGGACGGTAATACAGGGTGCCCTGGTAATTGATGGGCATGAGAGAAGCAAGGGAAGATCTGTGCAAGCCAGGACTTGCGCAAACTTGAAGCATCCAGGCCTTTAAATGTGGCCTCCCCCATGCCCTCTACCCACCCCACCTCCCTCCTGCTTCAGCTCATTGGCTGCTGGCTCATGAGGTATCTTCTCCTTCTGGAAACTTCTGGAAGTGGCTCTTCTTCTAAAACTAGAACAAGCGCAGTAGGCCTTAGGCGGAGTAAGTCTGTGAATTAAAATAAAATAGAAAAAATATATAAATATTCCTACATGTATTTCAATTGAATGTATTAATCACACATTTATGAATTAATCTCCCATTAAGAAAAATACATTTATTCTAGATTATACTGTATTTGAACTAAGTTGATTTTGTGATCAACAGATTTATGTTTTTTTTGTTTCTTTTGATATGGGAACTCATGGGGTCTTACTGGGTGCTAGAATCGGTTTATTTGGCTGGGGTTCTTATGGGTTACCACAGAAATAGCTCTTCTGAACAACGGGATAGGTGCCCACAGGCTACAAGTTCTCCTCTGGTTGGCGCTAGCTCTCCTGTTGTGCTGGGTGGCCTGTAGTGTGGAAAACAGCCACAAGAACATTAGCACAATATAATATATAATGACATGAACAGGCCAATCAGCTTATCTAGGCAAGTCATTTACAGTAGCTACAGACCAGAAAGAAGCCAGCACTACATCAAGCCTGGACTTGAACACCCCAAGTGTCTGTACCTATACTTCATGACCCAACAAGCTGTTCCATGCATTGACAGCTCTCTGTAAAAAAAATACTTCCTGATATCTGTGGAATTTACTTTGAACTAATTTCCACCTGTGTGCTCTTGTTCTGCTGACAGAACTCAACCTGAATAATTGTTTATAGTTTGTATACTTTGTTAATCTCTTTTATAAATGTCTAAGTGTAAATCAAATCCCTCACTTAGTCTCCTTTTAATCAGCCCGAATAATTTGTGTCTTAAATTTGTGCATAACTTTTTCATTTTATACCAGTAACCAGTTTAGTTACCCTTCTTTGAAAATTTTCAACATCTTCTATACCTTTCTGGTGCACAGAACCACAATTTTATTCACTCACGAGCTTGGTGGGAGTGAGTGTATCGGGGGAGTGTGTGTTCTCTTGCTGCAGTGCTCCTTGCGTGGGTGTGAGTAGCACATTACATATTGGAGGAAAAAATTTCAATGATCAGGTGTATTGATAAATGCAAATGGTTGCTGAGCAACACACAACTCCACTAAGCTGTGGAATTTGGATTCTGTCCATTAAAACTATGCAGTTTATCATTTTCATTTTGTTCAAGATTTTGGTTAAACCCTTCACCCAAAGCTCTATTCTTTTGGCGGGGGGAATCTCAAACTGCAGATGCTTTGTCCCTGCTCTGCTGGATCCCAGAGTCATGCAAACAGGGGGCCCAGTTGCTTTTTTTGCTATTTTTCCCAGTCTGTAACTGTACTGACTGTTTCACATCGTGCACGTTTTGCACATTTTAGAGTTTAATTTTCTTTGACACCGGGAGAGATGGCTCTGGATCCCCAGGGCCCTGTCTTATAGTCCCGTCCCCAGCTGCGACCTATTCCCCCATCACCCATCTGCCCTCCCGGCTCAGTTGCCCTTCCCTCGGAAAACGGGGGTTGGGGGGGGGAGAGGGAAGAGTCATCACTCTGCAGCAGAATCTCCCAATATCCCTCTCATATCCCACAGATAACCCCCTCCTGGATCAAGGGCTTTAATGTGCTGTGGAACAAATTTCTCTGTATTTACTTTAAACTTAAAGTGCCACATGTAAAAAATAAAAAGAGACAGAATTCGCAACACGAAGGAAAGCCACGGATGCCGTCAGTGTAGCAAATGGCAGATGCTGGAACAGGTGCTGCTGCAGGTGTGTGTGTATGTGTACATGCGTGATCACCTTCCCCAGAACAAAACCAGCAAAAATGGAGTTGATCTTTTATGGTCCTTTCATTGAATATTTGCAGGGTGACTCAAAGATGTCTGGGACTAAGAGCTCATGCTAAATGTATAATGTGCTCACTGTACTATGCAGCACCATAAATTGGAAGTGATTAGATTGTATTAGGCTATTAAGTACAAACTGTAAAAACTTGTCTTTTTTTCCACAGAATTTCATGACAAAACCAGGGTAATGCATTAAGATAAGCCTCTGTGTTTTTTATGGCTCAAGATTAAAGTTGTACTCATTATAATTCGCACTGATCGAGCCCATCCATAATTGTCAGCCTTACAGTTGTCCCGCAGGGGCATATGATGCCATATCGGAAAACTAATAAGGGGAAACCATATTTAACGAACAGATAAAATACAAATATTGTATTTGAACAAATGGTGTTCTGAGGCCATTTCACTAAACAAAAGATTACCGTATGTCAACCAGGGAGAAAAATCACATGCGTTCACATTAGCATGTTGCGATATTACCTTACAGGCATTGAGCAGATGCTGCTCTTATCCACAGCGACTTTTACACAGTTTACATTTCTAGCTGGATATTTACTGAAACAATACAGGTTTGGTACCTTGCTCAAGGGTCCAACAGCAGTGCCCCACCTAGGAATTGAACCTTAAAACCATTATACTACACTGCCAGCATATTGCAGTGGTTCACTGATATGAGATGGGGAAAGCATTTTCCTTAATGGGCCTATTTTCATATGTTGCAGTGCGTCACTGCTCTTAGTCACACACCTGATTTAGTTACCCACAATACCTTGCACCAAAATGGCTTCCCTCAGGAGTCATAACTCTCTCTTGCCTGGCAACTTGAGGGGGGTTTATCTGCAGTATAGCAGGTATTAGGAACAGTAGGTCTTTCAGGTACAGAGCAGAAAATGAAATGAACTGAATTATATTATACAGGGAATCAAAGTTGCTGAAATCAGACCCTTTATCTTAATGTTTTCATCTCACATAGTTCCTTTTTTTCACCCCATTAAATTATTTTTCAAGATTGAATATTCACGTTCCTGCTGAGAAGTAGTTCTGTTCGCTACACTGCTTATTTTTAATCTTTCTTCACACACAGTCATTTTTTTAAAACACATTTTTGGCAGGAGAACTCGGTTCCTAAATTCTGTTGGTCTTTCAAACAGTCCTGTTCTGTAATGTAGTCCAAACTACAATGAAACTCAGTGGCAGTGGTGTGTATAACATGCTCTTCAAGGAGTCCTCTGTCTTTACCCTTAGAGCTAGACATGTATTTCTGTGAGGTACCATGCATTTATTTAATTTCATTGGATTGTTATTTTGTGCACCCATGTCCCCATACTCTGGTTTTCAGAGGAGAAGTGAACACATTAGAAAAGCGGTCGATTCGGATAATGACCACAGACCTGTCCGGTGTGTCGCTCGCACTGAATGCCTCGCTACGGTCATCTAATGAACTCCTGGAGAAAGGGAACGGGACGAGCCGGCGCAAGTCGGCCTCCTCCATCATATCCGCTCCTTGCTAATTACTCGCCTTCCTTGGCACGTATCCTGGCACTCATTAATCCTGCAGGTGATGTAGTTGAGCGGTCTTACTGGAGATGGGCTATTAACCGTGGCACTTCTGATACAACTCTGGTGTCACGCTTTTCAGTGAACATGTGAAGTAGAGAGGCCTGCTAATGGTGGAGTGGCCTGGAGAGGGGTGGGAGGGGGGGCACTGTTAGGAAACTGCATCCACAGCGATCAATTCTCAAGAGCCTTGTCCACTTACGAATTACCTATTACGATACGATCGTAGATCTCATTGCTGGCTGGCCCGACCAGATATTTTTAGTGTCAAATTTCAAAGACCTTTGTTTTTATGCTTGCCGTTTCAAAAGTCTGTCATAAACACTGTATTTAGTCACAGTAAATAAAGGGAAACATTGCATTTGATCCATATAAGATCTCATAAAGATAGCAATCTTTATGTCAAGGTTCTTGTTCAGTCCCCTTGTGGAAAGCCTTGTGTGGAATTCTCCCTCCGGCTCAGTCTACAGAGTGATACTGAGAGGAAAGAGGGTTTTTCCAGATCATTCTGATTCTTCTGTCAAATTGTGCTAAGGGGCCTGAAGTTCAATAGGAAGCACAGTGCACAAGTTTCAGCACCCTCCTTTTGCGAACAACAAACGGCGTGTATATGTATGCCGTGCATCTAGTTTCGATATAAAATGTCAATGCTTTAACCAGTTGCTTGTAACGGGAGAGAGCCGCTGAATTATTTATCCCGTGGCCTCATTTGGGACTTGTGAGTAATGCTTTGTGAAGGAGCAGAGAGCAAACCATTGGCAATTTCTAGCTTTAAGAAAACAAGAACAGCGTTAACCGGATTGCCTGAGTGCGTTGGGGGTAAATGAAGATTCATTTGATGTTGCGGAGCGCGGTCTCAAGACGAACACCAGGGAGAAGCGCTATGTTATGTTGTCATTTTGTTGGTTTTATAATTCTTTGTGTTCCCTTTTTTTTCTTCTTCTTTTTCTTGTTGTTCATGCCGGCAGCAGTACTGGCAGTCGATGGAAGAGGCTTGTTCTCGATTGGTCCCTATTTTCTGTTCCTCAGCTTTGGGCCTCGGTTATGTCTAGGTGTCCTGCATCTGGAGCTTCTGGATTATTCCGGCAGTGGCCTAGACTGCCCTTTTCTTGTCACCTGGGCGACCATGCACCCACACAGTTGGTGCCTGCCCCACAGGGAAAGCAAATCGCTACACAGAATCTTAATGCCCTCCTCGGACATGGACCCAGGGCCTGCCCAGACTGCCCTGCTGTACCTGCACTATCCCGTAATTTCAGGTATACTTTGTGGGACGCGCAAGCACTCCCTGAGGGTGTAGTGCATCTGCTACTTGTGTGACTGCATTGCATTGTTGAGCAGAAAGGGGTTGCAAGCGGTCAATATTATTGAGGTAGACAGAACTCTATGCAAAGTTTGCTTTTCTGCAAATGCTTCACTGTGGCTCCGGGAGTGTTGCAGACTGTGGTTGAGCCCGATGTTCTGGTATTGAACCTAGACCGTGCCGGTGCCAACCGTGACCAACAACCCTGCAGTCTGAGTCAGCTGCATTGTCCATGTCTTATCATGCACCAGGAATTTTGTTTTGCTATTTTTCACGGTGTTATCTCAGCTTGTGCCTGAATGGGGGCATCGTGAATGTTTAGAGAAGACCCTGAACACTGACACTCAGAAGTGTAAACATGGGTAAAGTCAGACCGACATGTTCGGTGAGTGGGGTCTGCAGTGTCGGCCTGTGTGGGAGGCCCTTCGGTCTGAGGTGAAGCAAATGGCAGTAGATGTTAAAGGGAGCCACGCGGTTTGTGAAGCTGCATCTGCTCCCGCTGTGCTCAATTGCAGGCCCTCAGAGAGAGAGACAGTTGTAAAGAGTTGTAATCTCTGTCCACTTGTCATTATGAGAGATCGGCAGGGTTTCTGCAGGTCCTTGGGTTCAGCAGGAAAAACATGGTCTTTGTATCTGTAAAATAAGTGCTAAAAATAACACTGAGGGCTGGCAGATAGCGTAGCGGTCTAACGCACCCGTATTTGGCTGGTTCTGCGTGTGTGCGAGTGTGAGCTGCCTATCAAGGACGTGGTTCGAAACCCGTCTCTGCCAGACCGGCCCTGGCCGGAGGGCAGTTCTGTAGGCAAAAATGCCTTGTTAATGAGAGAGGTCAGAGGAGAATGGCCAGACTGGTTCAAGCTGACAGGAAGGCGACAGTAACTCAAATAACCACACGTTACAACAGTGGTATGCAGAAAAGCATCTCTGAATGCACAACACGTCGAACCTTGAAGTGGATGGGCTACAGCAGCAGAAGACCACACCAGGTTCCACTCTTGTCAGCTACGAACAGGACAGTGAGGTTACAGTGGGCACAAGCTCACCAAAACTGGACAGTTGAAGATCTGACAAATCTCGATTTCTGCTGCGACATGCAGATGGTAGGGTCAGAATTTGGCATAACCAACATGAATCCATGCATCCATCCTGCCTTGTGTCAATGGTTCTGGCTGGTGGTGGTGGTGTAATGGTATGGGGAATGTTTCCTTGGCACACATTAGACCCCTTAATACAAATTGATCATTGTTTAAATGCCACAGCCTATCTGAGTCTTGTTGCTGACTATGTGCATCCCTTTATGGCCACGGTTTACCCATCTTCTAATGGCTACTTCCAGCAGGATAATGCGCCATGTCACAAAGCACACGTCATCTCAAGCTGGTTCCACAAACATGACAATGAGTTCAGTGTACTCCAAAGGCCTCCACAGTCACCAGATCTCAGTCCAATAGAGCACCTGTGGGATGTGGTGGAACCGGAGATTCGCAACATGAATGTGCAGCCGACAAATCTGCAGCAACTGTGTGATGCTATCATGTCAACATGGACCAGAATCTCTGAGGAATGTTTCCAGCACCTTGTTGAATCCATGCCACAAATAATTCAGGCTGTTCTGGGGGCAAAGGGGGGTCCTACGCAGTACTCGAAAGGTGTACCTTATAAAGTGGCCACTAAGTGTATCTAGTAATAATGTGAAAGCCAGTCCATGACAGAGTCCATAGTTTTTCCTGTCTTTAGTTGTGGAGCTGCCTTGCCCCTTTAGTTTTTCTTTTCTTGTCGCAATGTACACCACCATATATACCACACACACTATGGTAGTCCTTGTCCCCTTTGTAGCTACAGCATTTGCTCTGTTTTCCAACAATCAATATGCAGTTTTTTTCCCAAATATATGGGGCTCCAAGGGTTGGGTCATAACAAGTCATGTTGAGACTGTCAAACTGAAATTAGTAATGGCGTTTATTAGTTATTTAACCATCCATTAATATATTAACCAAAAAAAAAGATTTATAGCAATGCCCATCCTAAAGTAGTCATTGCTCACCCTTTGCAAATTACTTTAGAAGAGGCATTGAAAAACACGTGCTTTTTTTGCATTGATTGATGTTTTATGATCCTTCATTAGTCATTTCTTTGGAGTGAGTTGTCTTCTTTAGGAAAGGCACTGCAAAACAACATTAGCAAATAAGGTAATAATGTTTTATTAATGTACGAATTAATGGTTAATTAACTGGACCTTAAAATAAAGTGTACCTACAATTTAATTGAATTTCCTCATTTCAAGTTAATGATGCAGATAGAGATCAAAGAACACATAAACATTTCATTCCTGGTAATTCATTGGTTGGTTTTTTAATAAATAAATAAAAAGCGCGCGCACACACACACACACAGGAGCAGTGTGTGAGGAATCTCAGCTGGTCCTTAATACTACTGGGATGAATTAAGTTACAGGTAACTGCCAAAATAAAGGTTTATTAGGCCACCACGAGCCACCAGAATAGCTTCAAAGCGCCTTGGCATAGATTATACAAGTGTCTGGAACTCTTGGAGGGATTCTTCCATGAGAAATTCCATCATTTGGTGTTTTGTTGATGCTGGTGGAAAAATATGTTTCAGGCACCACTCCAGGATCTGCCATGAGTGTTCAATTGGATTAAGATCTGGTGAATGAGACAGCCATGGCACATGGTTTACATCCTTTTCATGCTCATCAAACCATTCAATGACCACTCGTGCCCTGTGGATGGGGGTATTGTCATTCTGGAGGAGACCATTCTGAGCAGGATAGGAATTCTTCACAATAGGATGAAGTTGATCACTCAGAATGGCTTTGAATATACTGTAGGCATTTGTCTTGCCCCCTAAGGGGTTGAGTGGACCTAAACCATGCCAGGAAAATGAACCATACCATAACAGGACCCAGAATTTACTCAAGTGTTTCAGTTATTGTGGCAGTGACCTGTATAAATACACACTACTGATGTGAAATACTGTATGGACCCAATGCCAAAAAATTGTGACTGTGAGATTAAGCACAACAGTAGCCACGGTGACCAATGTGTGCCCAGGCCTCCCACCAAATATAGACAAGGTTTATTCCTTTATTTGGTTATGTAAAGATAAATCGAACTACGTATTTTAATATGGCAAACCGGTTGGGTATACATTTTTTTCTCTTCAGCAATTTCTTTGTTTGAAAAAAGTCAAGTAACTTTAAACAGTTTTTCTATTTTTTAAAATTTGATAACAAATTGTTTTGAAAAACAGCCAAGGCAAGTAACCAAGGCATTTCCTGGAGCCATTCAATTCAATCAAGTGACGCAGTGCGTAGTGAGTTTTGTTTTGGGGGGCTTGTGTGATGTTTTCAAAATATTTACGGAACAGCACCAGATTGCACAGCATGTCATCTCTCTTGTGCTGCTGCAGCGGGAGGAAGAGGGGCCGGGTGGCAGGGTCTCGGATGGTAATATTGAAACGGCGCAATATGCAGAGCCTCAGGTAACAAGGCATTGTAGAACACTTGCATTTTCCACTCAACAGGAAGCAATCCAGTGTAACTGGGGAGCAACAAAACTCCTAGTGTGGCAGAATTAGCAAGATGGAGACAAGGAGGGGGGACAGTGGAAGAGGGGATTTAGAGATTTAGAGAAAGAGAGGAAAATCGGGGAAGACCTTGCCATCTACTCTCTGGCTTTACCCAACTCAACTCTTGTATTACATTCCATTTGTGTACAGTTGATTTAGTTTAATATTATTGTCTTTTCATAGAAATCGGGACTGCATAATTAGATACTGCTGTGTTTGTATAACTGAAACAATCTGCCATGTGCGTTACTGCTAATACCGCTGCCACCTCCCGTTTACCCTGACTGCGGGATAATGGGGATCTGTATATAATAGATGCATTACAACCTTCATTGAGTTAGAGTTTAGAATTGCTTGGCCTAAAGGGGAAGTCACACCAGGATTTTATAAACCTTTGCCTTCCATTCATTTCAATGGAAAACCATGCGAGTGGGTGTCCCAAGTTCGGTGAACATTGACCAAAACAATCACGTGACTCACTGTACCAATCCCGGAGGAGTGGGTGGGAGTTATTGACCCCACATATGAAAATAAAAATAGAGAAATCACTGATAATAGCCGTATCAGGTCACCTTATGTTATTTAATAGAACCTTTTCCGAGTACAAATTGCTGCACAGAACGTTAGCAACAGGGATGCTACAACAGGGATGCCGCAGTTAGCCATGAAGCAGGAATCGAGGGTAAATAAAAATGGAAAGTATTCAAACAGAGACACTAGTTATTCATATTATCTTGCTAGGTAGCTAGCCAGCCAGCTAGCGAGCAGACCTAACTAGCCTCGCTAATATTAATGATGCCTCTTACGTTGAACAAACCATAATAACATTGATTTAAAACACACAATTCAGAATGAATATGTGCATAGACAATCTTGAATTAATTTCTGTCATTACATATTTTATAAATGTGCAAACAATAACATGTACTGTAGTGTATCCTCATATAAAACACATTTAGCTTCATTGCATAATTTAGCCTATTAAATATTCATTAATTTCACCAATTAACAAATTGTCAGTTGTCCTCACACAATACCATTCATTCACATTATGCCTATGCTGACAAGCTATGCACCCACTTATCACAATTGTTACTACCTGCACTTCAATAAATAAATGTCAAAAACTTTTTTTTTTTTTAATGGTTACTTTTTGTGAGCTCTGCATCAAAATATTGCCATGAATGTCTCAAAGTGACATGTTACTGTGGTATTAGTCTGTTATTGTAGTATTTGTATTGCAGTATTTCATCTAAAACATTTTGATATAGACTATATTTCATTAATGCTAATTTCATTTGTTGTGCAGTGGAAGCTAGTAAGAAAAAATGGAAGGGTTTGAGGGACATGTATTTGAAGGAGAGGAAGCAGGAAAGGGAGAGGAAGCAGAGTGGAGCAGCTGGAGGGCCTTTAAAGAAGAAATGGTGCTTTCTTCACATAATGAGCTTTCGGGAGCCATACATTGTGGAGAGAGTGACATCACGCAACATCAGTCTTGTCAGCCCCTGTCAGCAGAAGCCAGTGGCAGGTTAGTGCTGGGCGATATATACAATTTTTGCAATATATTCAAGGTTATTTATATGCACAGCATCCCCCGAGGCATATCGCTAATATACAGATATGTAGATTACATATTTGTTGACGCCTCTTGTAGAACCATTGAAAACTTGAAAATGAAAATCAAAGGCAGAGCGTAAAATTAACTAATAGATGCTCTCTAATACAGGATATACTCTCCAATCACCATACTAATTTGTATTCCGACCACGGCCCCATTTAGTGCACCCAAAATGGACACAGAAAGCAGTGAGCCAGCGAGTTTTCAGCGAGATAATGATCAAAAAATTATCTAATCCCGAGGAAAGGTGGCAACGTCAAGTTGGTTATATGGAAATGGTTTGGTTTTAGGAGATCTGATATTTAACAAAGCAGTTATCTGCAAACTCAGAAGACAATTGCAACACAATCTTGTAGCACCACTAACCTCTTCAACCACTTAAGACAAAATCATCCACGTCAGTATGAAGAGTCGATCAGGCTACGAGGGGCTGGCACACTCAGTCCCGCAACTAAAGAGCCATCTGCTACAGACCAACAGACCACTATAGCCTCATCTTTTTCTAAATGTACAAACAGAAAAAGTTTGAGGTGGGTGGATATCACTGGTGCGGTCACACATTTCATAGCATAAGATATTTTCCTGTTTCCTGTTTATGGAGTGCAAAAGGAAGGCTTTAGGAAAATTATGAAAATGATTGACCCAAAGTATGAGTCGCCAAGCCGCAGGTATTTTCTTCAACAAGCATTTCCAAAGTTCTACATTGTACAAACTCGCGAACGAATAGGTGAAACACTCTCACATTGCTCACTTTTCTACTATAATCGACTTATGGGCCAGTAGAACGTCCGAGGCATACCTCAGTTTGACAATTGATTTCATAGATGACGATTGGAAATTTCAATGCTTGTCTCCAGACGTTGTACTTCCCTGACGACCATACTGGCGAAGCCATAGCTTTGGACAGGCTGGTCAGTTGACAAACTAGTGTTTTTATCAACAAACCTGTGAGAGCAGGAAATTTGTTTTATCAGTCTAAGAAGAAATTATATTGGCTTACTTGAAGCATAAAAGACATACATCGTGATGTATATCGTGTATCGTCCAAATGTCAAAAAATATTGAGATATTATTTTTCTGCCATATCACCCAGCACTAGGACAGGTCCAAGTGTCCAGGAGCCAGGGACAGGCCCCAGTCAGCAGCAGCCTGTGGCTGTCCCCCAGTGTCCAGGAGCCTGTGGTAGGTCAGAAGAAGAGTAGAAAGAGGAAAGCCCCATCTGTCAGTGAGCATATGTTTGAGAGAGAAATTTGTCTATGTTGTCCCACAAAACAGATGAGGTTGATGCTTTCCTTCAGACATTAGCCTCTGCCTTGCGGCACCTCTCAATACAGAGGAGGAGTGAGATGCAGCTGGAAATTGTAACGGTAACTTTAATTTTTATAGTAATTTTATAGTAATAATAATAATAATACACTTTATTTGTGTATTATTATTATAAAAAATATACTGCCGCCTAATGAAATAAAATGTTCACACAAAATGTTCGCTGTTTCATTTCAGCCTAATTTCAGGTTCATTAGCATTATGAACTAGTCTGAAAATGTTATTTCATTAGGCCACAGTTTATTTTTTTATAAAATGTTCTTGGTGGTTCTCTGTGGCTCAGTAGGTAGAGCATGGCGTTTGCAACGCTTAGGTTGTGGGTTCACTCCCCACTGGGGCCACATATACTGAAAAATTTATGCATTCACTACTGTAAGTCGCTTTGGATAAAAGCGTCTGCTAAATGGCATATATTATAATAATAATAATTTGGATAAAAATACAAATACAAATAAAGTGTATTATTATTATTATTAATAATAATAATAATAATAATAATAATAATAATAATAATAATAATAATAATAATAAAAACATCAGTCCTTGATCTTAATTGTCTGTCAGAATGAATGCAAAAAAGAAATTATCTCTGATCAAACCATTACCGAATAGCCTGATTATTTATTATGGGGATAGGGGATACTGTTACTTTCCTCTCTAAGTCCTTCTGTACAAACAATTGAGGCATTCTCAGCTACCCTAAGGGCATGGGGCAGGCGGTACTTGAAGATGCCCTGAGTGTGGGGGGTGCCAGTTCCTGGGAATGGGCGCAGTAGATGGCGCTGCAGAGGAAAAGCCTTATCCCATACAAATGCAAAACTGGCAGGCCCCAGGTGCTCAGCATTGTGGAGTGGTGCATCCTCAGGAAGGTCTCAGCATGTTGTCACAGAGGGCCTTTACAAATGCTGATGCGAAAGACCACCTCCATCACTTCTCCTCCCAAAAGCATATATATATGTCCACCACCATGAAGAGGTACTTTGCATCGACCACGGCCATTGAAAATTGCCCCTCATAATTAAAAAACCAAGAATTTGTGGGAGCCTTGATGACAACATGTTTGCCCTTAATAGCACTCACACAGTGTGGAAAGGACCACCATTGACCAAACTCCTCTGCAATAGCCCTCCAGCCATCCCTCTGCGACAGTGCGCACAATGCTTACCACAGTTGATTTGCCAACTCTGAAGTTCTTGGAGATGGTGTCGTAACCAGTGTCACCAGTCACCAGTGGTTAGGAATCTGAAAATGGTCAAATCAGTGTTGTGTTATCTCGAATATTACCAACACGAGTTGACACATAGGCTTCTCATCCTGACTTAAAATATTTGTAGAAGACCAGACTATTTTAAAATTCTTACTGGACAGCTGGATAGATCGCGATAATGCATGTCCTGCTTCTGGATCCTCGCCAAAATCCTCCCCAGCAACCTGCCAAATTGCATGACAATGAGCTTGAAGTACCTGTTAAAACATTGCTCATCTTGTCGGAACTCAAGAACGAGACGGAAAGCTCCTTTCTCAAACCTTTTTCCCTTTCCTGCAATTAACATTCTCCTTCTAATTAAAAGAATCTATTTGTTTGTCCGTCAACATTGCGAAAAACTAAAATAACCGGCTGCAACCACTAGCACTACCATAGCAAGTTAGTTCCTACACAAATTTTCCTGCAAATATGACGTCACATCCATGATTGCCCATTATCCACCATGCAAATGTAACGAAGTTGGTTCTGCCTGTAGCGAGTTTCGAACCTAGGACCGTGAAGGGGCAAAGGCAGACGATTAGCCCGCTGAGCTAAAGTCCCGACCTCTGGGAACTAATCACGCACTCAACTTTAACTCATGCCTTCTGAGCTCCGCTACACAAAGAAGAATCTTCACCTGGCTAAATCCTGGTGTGACTGCAGCATAAGGCTGCATTGTTTTTGTAAGGCTGTAATGGTGCATTTGGAGCTGATCATATTTCCACCTTACTTCATTTGATGTGGCCTTATATTGGTTTTCAAATGTCAGAGGTGGGTTTTGTAAGGTCAAGCATGTTTGTACAGTCCTGTGTATTTGGGGGATATTGAACCGCCGGACAGGAAATGACTTTCAGACTCAGGTGTGTTATATGAAATCAAATGTATTGATATTCTTCTTGATCTTCTCTTCCCTGTCTCTTCTATTGTGAGTATTATATGTTTTCTTTTATTCTCTGTGCCTTGGACGTTATTGGTTTGTTTTAGGTTGCTTTATTTCACATGTCTATGGGTTTTGACTGCATGCTGTTGTCCTTGATTTATCTGTGGCACAGGTGAAGTTTACAATTTGCGAGCGGCGACTTGTGCAATGAATTTAGACACAGTTGTCTTATTTTGTTCTTCAAACCCTTAGAAACCGTGAAATTCCAGTTCTAGCTAAAGCAAACCTTTTCGAAGCCTTTTGATACAGAGTGGCACAAACACTCTTGCAAATGCACATGCCCATTCCGCTTGTCATCGCAGTATTTGTGCATATGTGAAACTATTTGCTCTTATCTGCATTCTCCATATTCCATTGCCCACTGATGGGTGCTTATGAGATGGGTATATTATAAATAAAAATGTTGTTGTGTTATCCAGCAATTTTGTTTCAAAAGAAACCAAAAAATGCAAAAAATCTGATGTGCATTCATTTGAAAGCAGGCAACACAGCTAATTCCTTCAGTACTTTAGATGCAAAGCACTTCCAACACATTTTGTGGAAGAGAGAGGAGAGAAGATTGTGATTGAAACAGTCACCCTCCCTCCCCAGGGAAAATAAAGCCCATTGTAAATGCAGCTGTAGAGATTCCCTTTGAATAAAATGGAGGCATTTGAAGGCGCTCTCTCCTGCTTTCTCCTAGGATTCAGCCTGAGGGCTGTACACTCTTGGATCTGTGAGAGTTAATGTTTTGACTTTCATTTGATTGATGACTCTATGTATGTGTAAATATGGGCACGCATAAACAATTAACAGTCTAAGGTTCATTTAAATGCAAAATATACCCTGCAGGTAGCTTTTAAAAATCACTTAAGCCCCTTTCCCACATGCACCTTAACCTGTAAATATTTAGGTAATTTTCCATGTTTGCATCATGTAGGAACAGGAGCTGGAGTCGCTTTTCTGTGTAAGACACTGGCAATTTTCCTGCTCAGGACCTAGTAAGATTTATGGAAATCTTCAGCCACGGCTCTAGTGGGAACAAAAGCAACAACATTCCCGGATAAAGCACACAAACAGTTACGGCGTTCTTACATATGATGGTTTTACGTTGCCAGCGGAGGTTGCAGTGAGCACTTAGTGACCACATGGGTTTAGAACATGCGCATGTGTTTTTGTATGTTGTTATTTTGTTTAGAAATTATATTTTGTATGCAATACATAATTTATGTCCTCGTCAGTTACAGCAGCGGTACCTGATTTGTCAAGCCTATGAATATTATCCCTCTCCAACATCAGCCAATATGTCCACACCAAGTATGAAAAATGCATATAAGGTAAACAATATATGTATCAAATAAATAAAGCATATTAGGTATGCAATCATACATTGCAGCTGTTTTATCAAAATATTAAAATGAACCAATTGTTAATACATCTCCTTAAAATGTATGCCTTCATATATTCAGATATGAGATGCAAACGCGTTTAACATGTGCCATATCAACCGCATTTAAATGGTAACTAATGCAGTGCAGGCCCCACAGTCTGGTATCAAACCCTGAACCATGAGAAACCCTGATGCTTGTATCAGATCATGCCAGTGCCTACTGTGGCCAGCAGCCCCGCGGGGCGATGCATAATTGCTGGTAGTGTCACCCGGGGTGGGAGGGATCCAGTTGGCCTGATTGTCTGTGTCTTGTCGCACACCAGTGTCCCCCGCTGGTCAATCAGGCACCCACAGTCTGACTCGTTGCGTATTCCTCTGACTCAAGTCCGTGCAAGCTTAACTTGTAGACTGTGGTGTGAAAAGAAGAAGCGGCAAATGACATCACATGTTTCTGAGCAGAGCGTGTTGGTCCATGTTTTCCCAAATTGGCGGCGGAGGTTGCAGCAAGCAAGGCTTAGAATACGATTGGGCATTCCAAATTGGGAGAAAAAGGGAAAAAGCATAACATTCAAAAAATATATAAGACCCTCTATACAGCAGGTATGATTTGTGAAGAGACCGTGCCCACCGATATGAGTTGCACCTTTATAATCTCGTCTATTGAACACTGTGGAGGCAGGAGTCTCTATATGACATCAAAAAAGCATCAAGGGCCCTTTTATGTCCTGCTCTATCATTTCAAACTTGGTTAAAAATGGGTTTTGTTCCGCTTTAAGATATTGACAGATTATAGGGAAGGTGTACACAAGATAATGGCTCACTGGCTGTCTACAACTAAAATAAACAAATCAAAATCCCGGATAAACAAGTCAAACCTTTCAAAAGAAAAGTGCTTTATATTCATAAAGTGTATATCTCTAGACTACCGGAAATGTTCTCAAGCAAGATGCATGGTTTAAGCTCTTATGGTATTCATCATATGATAGAATTCTCCGTGTGAATCGGCTTGCCAGGATTTGATTTTTAACGGTAAACATTGATAATCCTCAACTGCACGAAAATTCCTGCGGACTGACGAAGAAAAAAAAAACATCGATACAAGCTGAAATGTACTTGGAAATGTGCTTGGTGAAAATGTGCTTTAATACGTACATGTCAATATTGCCATCTGTGTGTGCCAGCCGGTGCAACACAATAAAACGGTGGGTCCTAGAGTGGCCCTGAAGAATTCAAAACATTTTCCACTCACGGGATGAACATTTGTAGCACTAGTTTGATGACAACGGTATCATTTTCCTCAGTAGAAAACTGTAATAGTTGTTTGATATAGCACATTAGTTTCATATAGTGTAGTATACCATTTTATTGTTGTGAAAACAAGTTTCATAACTTGCGCTTTGCAAGCCATGGTGCCTGTTCTTCATCAGACAATTTCCAGTACTCCAGTGGCATTAACACATTGGTATTGAATGTAAAAAAGCTGATGATCTGATTGGCCACAAAAAAACCAAACCTTCACCACATCCACAGGTAATTTATTCTTCTTAAACCAACCACTTTTATAACTGCACCACAGGTGCGCTACTGTCTCTTGGCAAGAAACTAAAAGCCAATCACCATGAACTGTGTGGTTTACAGAGGTAGACAGTTTGTATAAACACCTGACCATTATATTCAGAGTTGAATGAGTGATTGTGATTTGTCGTTTTTTGTCGAATTTGTCGAATTCACTGGCATTCCAATGAGAACAGTTTGAAAACCTTGATTTAGCAAAATGGTCCCCTCCGTGGTTCTTTTGCAGAAGACTCACTGGGCGTTAGATTTTTCTACAATGAATAGCTAATGAGTTAATTACGATGGCTTAAATTCACTCCAAGTCTCGTGAGATCGTTTCCCTTGCTCTCTTCACTGCATAAATTGCTTTGCAAAGTAATGTATCAGCTGGATGTTAGAATTGAAGAGCTGTCGATTTAGGAGTTGCCCATTAGGGGAAATGCACTGAAACTCAATGAAGACTCCTTGCTTAAATTGACTCTTGGTGACACCCAATACCTTCCACTTGGTGAAACACTCACACCCTTGATGTATACATTTATTTAGTTATCAATCAATTGATTTTGTGGGAGCCATAGTCTCTCTGCGTAGCTGTTTCGTGGAACAGTTTGACCTGCCTGTCTGAAAATCCACCACGATAAGTAATTAGCTAGAAATCCTACCTCCTCCCAATTATCTCATCAATTAAGTCTCTAAAACCAAAGTCGGGACTTAATTACTGGAGTGTCTGCAGTTGTGAGATGTTCTGACCCAATGCTGTCAACCCCACATAGGATGAAAAACCACCAGCCTTCCCTTGTCATCCCTGGAGACAAGGACATACATCTCTTCCTTCTCCTCATAATGAAATCTCCCCCTTAGCCTTCCTCAGTCCCTCTCTCTCTCTTCTCCTCCTCTGCCGGAGCTGCTGAGAGGAAAGCAGTCCGGGTTCTGCTTTGGAAATCTCGTCACTTCTATTGGAGGGCTTGTCTCGCCATGTCTCTCGGGGTCTCTGAACTCTGTAATGTGCAGAATAAGATAGGAAGAAAAGAGTTTTAAAGTAATTAGCTAGTGGATTGGGTGAAAACCTGCCCGAGGCATACGCACACACAGTCAGCATATTCCTGATTGCACTGCAAACCACCCACTTTTCCCCCTGCCTGTTTTACCACACATTTTACTGCAGCTGCACGCTTTACTACAGTCACACGTTTTACTGTAGCCGCACACTTTACTGTAGCCGCACGCTTTACTGCAGCGGCAAGCTTTACTGCAGCTACATGCCAACACTCGCACTTAGCTGTACATATATATGTGTTCATGACATTCAAATACTAGCCACCATGGCAGGTTGCATGTCAACTGCTCGATTCTCACCTGCTGCTTAAATTAGTTTGATGTAGATAAGTGAAGGAGGCAACAAGCAAGTCATATTTGTGCAGTTGAGGATGGGGGAAGGATAACCCCTGATTCTTCTGCTTTTATTATTCCTACTTATTTCTGTTCTGTG
Source organism: Aldrovandia affinis (assembly GCA_029706075.1). Classification (NCBI taxonomy): domain Eukaryota; kingdom Metazoa; phylum Chordata; class Actinopteri; order Notacanthiformes; family Halosauridae; genus Aldrovandia; species Aldrovandia affinis. The sequence continues at coordinate 4,613,121 of JAINUG010000003.1, read as the reverse complement.
GTGCCGTTGAGAGCATAGCAACAAAAAATGTGCATGAAGTCATGTTGATTATTGCAGATCCGACACACAGCTCTGGTTGTTGTTGTTTTTTTACCATCAGCAATTGATAATATGTAAACAAGAAACAAGATAATGCTATCTAACAAGAAGTAAGCAAAAGTCTGCCTGGCTAAGGTGCTGTATTTCAGACAGGATAAACATGCCTTTTTTGCCTGGGCTGTAGGTTTTCTTTCTTACTTAGGTCGGTGAACTTGCTGACCAATTAGTTGGGCAGTTCGGTCTGCAGTTTGCCTCTGATATACACTAGTGGACCCGTGGCTAAGATGGGACAGTAGAAATGTGACTCCTCACAAACGTGTATAGAAACAGAACAAACACAACACATATTTTAACAACAGTTGCACTGGGGTACAGTACATCACAGGAAACAGTATATTTGTTCAAAGAAACACAAATTAGAATGTACTGCACATGCTTGATCAATGCACTGTTCCAGTGATGTAAGACTCCATTGATACTCTGTCTGTGTCTTCTGATGAAAAATAAGATTGACAAGCATGAAAAGAATGAAGAGTTCCCACGCCAGATCAATCAATCCTGAATAAAAAACGGCCTCAACAACCTGACCTGGCCTTTCAGTGATTTAAGGCACAATACATAACTTTGGATAGAATCCCTGTCTATTTAAAAGCATGAGGTTGAGCTTCTGCTTAACACAAAGCATTTAAAAGTGAATAACTGACCTCACTCAGTCTGAGGAATTGAGGAATTCAACATCTATTCAACATCCTACTCATGTTGAATAGACAGTATCCCAAAAAAACCTGTGATCCAGCAGGTTTTCCTGTTCTCCGTAAGCTATCAGAATTGTGAGGGGAGACTAAATTGGTTCAATCGAGACAATGATCAGTTGAGTCAGGTGGTTAAGTGCCTGGCTAGAACAAAATCCCCTTCAGCCATTGCAGCCCCTCAAGGACAATGTTTGAGTAACAAGACTTTGAACAGCTAAATGACTCCCCTCGTAGTGAGTGTGGTCATCATACCTGAAGCACTTGTGGTTTTTAGCTTCAGCCTGATTGACATTTAGTTTTGGAATCACGGGGAGGCTGAGGTGCAGGGAGGGAAAACGGCAGGACAAACACAGTGACCGTGTTTCCTCTGGACACAGGGCTAAAAAAGGGGAGGGTATGAACATATGTAGTTCAGAGACATCAGTGAGCATGTAAACATCCGCTACAGGGGGTGACATTATTCCCCTGGAGCGTGGTGAATTTGAGGAGGACCTTTGGCATTTAGCTTAGTGGGGTAATTGTATCCTGGGCTGCCGATTCGCAAGCATTGTGCTTGAGTCTCACGCAATGTACCGATTTCACACACTCTCACGCCACACCCGTAATTTCTCACACATTTTCTGTCATTTGCTTAATGTTACCAAATGTGTCCTGGATTTAGTCAAATGTGTCTCGTAAGTATTATACGGAATTATATGGTATTATATGGTACCACAAGTATTATACGGAAAACAAATTTGTAGGGAAAATATGCACTACTGCCCCCCTCCACAGCTCAACAGTCTCATACACAGTGTGTCGAGAGTCATATCTCACTCTTTGTCATCTCTCAAGTTTCGGAATTTCTGCATATCTCTTGTTGTGCCGTGCATATTAAAGTGTGTGGGTGTGGCCCCTGTTTCCACCAATCAGTACTCTCTTCGCTCCCTCACCGTTTCCGTTTCGGCCACCACACTGTCTCTGTGCCCGCCCACTCCACTCCTCAAATCCTCAGCTTGCTCCTTCCTTTGGGGTTCTTCACGTGAACTTCACAAAATCCTGTGCCCAAAGAATCAATAGGTTCGCCATTAACAGGCATCGGCTGGGCCACTGCTGTTACGAGGCGAAGGGCTAGGTTAGAAGAATATATTTTTTCTTGCAGTGAAGGCCAAATCCAGAGCAATGTGAACCTGTTATTGAAAAGTATTTTCAAAGAACTCGAGAGTGCTGTGATTACAGATCAATTGCAGAGCTCTGATGGAATATTTATGGTGTTTGTGTTTTGTAGAAGGTGTAGAACTTTGTTTTGTAATGATCATTTGGGGGATTTTCCCTTCTGTCTGCACTTGAGGTATTTTGCACATCTGTGTAGTTTTAGTTATTTCTGGAGGAATTATCTGACCTTGGCTGAACTGAGTGGAGAGATTTGCCTTTTGATTGATTGTTTAGTATTAATTTGTGATTAATCTGTCCATTTTTGCATTGCAAATATCAGATGTGATTGTGTAGTGTCACACAGCCAAGTGAATACATTGATACACATTTTTTCTTTGTCATATCATAAGCTTTCTTGGACAGATAATATGTTTCAGAACACTAAAATAACAGCACTTATAATCGCTTGATGGTTATTTCAAATAAGCACATTTTCTTTACAATGTTCCAGATTTGCATACAATACATTTTAGATCAATACAATGTATTATGACAGTGGTCCTCAACCCTCCAAGTGAATTATCTTTTTTCTGCTCTCCTGACGTCACGTCACGTCAAGCTGGCAGGCAGACCAAAGGGTATGTCAGGGGTATGGCCACCCCCTTCCCCCCTCCCTCAGCTAGCCTTACGGGGGCCCCTCCTGACTCAGTGACTAACCCCAGCCAGCGCAGCATTGGGGCTGATCAGAAGGGTCTGTCAGCTAACCTAAATGGAGTGGTGTTCAAGGCAGGCAAATCACAACACAAATCCAATGCATTTTCTTTCAGCTCACAGACCTGGGGTAAATAATTATTTGAAATATTTTAATACCCCCACCATCTGCTATCAAATCCAGATCATGCCAGTGCCGGCTGTGGCCAGCAATCCCGCAGGGTGACACATAGTTTACCCCCCGGCATCTAAAGAGTTACAGTATTTCGGATAAGGAAGATTAGTTCATCTGCAGGTCCATTTCTATTCAGGTGTGTGCCTTCTCAGCTGTACACACTGATGCCTCATAGCGCTCATCTGTGTGCAGTCACATGCAGTGTGACCTCATCACCCCTCTGCTCCGTGCTTTCATGCTATCGGACTATAATTCACACTTGAACTTTCAAATGCCTCCTTTTCTTTATTTTTTTACATTTTTCACAAATTGCGGGGGACAAGTATTGTTCAACTCTCTATTGCTTTATCATTGGGCTTTAGTACTTTTACAATTACTCTACAGTACATTACCAATTTGACATTCCAGGTAATGGTCTTAGTGAAAGTTTAGAAATTAGTTCACTAACAGAGTCTTTTGAAATGTTCCATATAAACCACATAAGTAATTATGGAATTTTATGTAGGTTATAAAACAATCTTTTCATCATCCATATCGCTGCTATCAAACATTTTGACGAGTCCCCATCAGTTCAGCTTAGCTGAATGTCAGAATAGATTTTTTTTTATTAAAGATTGCGGGTGGGATTGAGGTGAGGGGTGGGGGGTTGGAAAGAAACCACCAGGCTGTTCACCTTGTTTGAAAATGAAAATGGCATATGGGTAATGTGCAAAGGTGTTCCTGGCAATCAAAGTCTGAATCAGCAATGTTAGGAACGAGTCTCTCGCGAGCTCAAATCTTTGATTACCCAGAGATCAGTGCCTGTCTCACACCCTGATCTTTCTGCTGAGCCAGAGACCCGGAGACACAAGTCAGCTCTCCCTCTGGCGTTTAAACCCAAGCGATTGGGTGGGAATCAGGCGCCAGGATTGCACGGCTTTCAAAACTGCTTCCTCTTCCCTTTTGTTGAACAATTTTGTATGCCTTTTATTTTCCCTTATCCCAATTTGGATAATCCCGGTAATTGCAAGAGGTTTTGAAATCCGGCTCCTCCTTTCTCCTGCCCTGGGGGACAACCTGAGCGGAGCATTTTTCACTGTGATGCACACATGGCTATGGTTATGGTTGTGGGTGTGTGGTATTTGTGGAATAGAGAGGGCTCCCATAACGGGTAGGGCTACCGTGTGCTTACCAGTGCCGAATTGTTCGAGAGAGGCGTCACCAACCTCAAAATGGGTGGAGCATACCTCACGAGTGACCCTTCCTCCCCATGTCAGAAGATTGCTTTACATACATTGGTTCAAATTCAGTCACTCATAAGACATTATATTTTCCAATTAGCAAAGTCATTAATTTGCATAATCAGAAATGTCATGGTTATTTCAGTCTGTATTTACTCAACTAAGAGAATCAAGATGAAATATCATCAAAGTGTGTCATATGGTCTTCAGAAAAAAGTGTGGTCACCTGTCCAGATCTAAGATAACGCCTCTTTTTACACAACCATTTCACCAGCCCTTTATATAAAGTCCTGTTCCTGACGGCCACTCCTGACCTTAACTGCGGTCACACCCAGCCGCAAGTCTAAATTAAATAAATTGTATAATATATTAAATAAATTGTTCTTTGACCTCAAGAATGGATTACTGGTCATTTGTTACAGGAGGTGGCTCATGTAAATCTTTCACTTACTATGTTTAATCAAAATACATGGAAAACAGAAGAATAATCAGCCTTTCCTTATATATTTCACAAAAGAGGAAATACTGCATTCTGCATTCCTCGGGTCATTAGCGACCCAGGTCGAATTACCCCCGCTCTAATTCATTCATTTTTTTCAGTTAAGCCCTCAACCCCCTGCTATTCCTCAAACTATTTGTTTTTAACAGTTTTCCAGAGTTAAAATATCAAAATTGTCGAAGATAATTTTATAATGTTTATTCTCTAAATGTATAGGGTCGCTAGTGACCCGAGGTAGAGTATGTAGGAATGTTTGGTGACACACCCATGAATTTAAGGGTTAATGTGTCATTAAAACCTAAATTTGAATACGCATCCATGCTTTGTCCTGTGCTATAGACTCATTACCATAACATAACTTGCAATGCCTGGGAAATGTGATATAAATGGTTGCTATAACACTGAGAGACAGATTTACTAAAGGATTTCAACTGCTTTTCCAATGCGACAAGGTCGCAATATCTACGCCGCAATATCTATCCATTTACTAAATGGTCACAATGAGTCAAATCACCATTAGGATGTCATTTGCGGGGGTTAGGTCACTTTGCGGCTTTCCTTTAGATGAATAGTTCAATCTGTTCATGCATATGTATACCTGGGGTGAAAGCGCTAAAACAGGGTGGAGATTTTGTAAATGAGGTCGATTAAGTATTCCATCTGATTTACTAAAGCATGCCTTAATTGCGACTCCCCTTTTTGTTTGAGAATTTAAAGAACACTTGAAACCAGGCGGTATTTTATGAGTGCTGATATTGCTTTGGTATTTCACAATTCTTGTTTTATATTGCACTTTCCAAAGTGCTAGTTGCTGTCCCAGCAATGCAAAACAAATAATCACAAATGTTGTTGCAAAGTACCCCATGTCAGGACAGCTTTATTTTCAGGAATACCTGTATATACAGACAGCTATGTCAGAATTATAAATATATATATATATATATATATATATGTTTATATTCTATATAGCATACATAGGCCTATTATTTACTAGAACTTGAAATAAGAATTATATGAAAGGACGCAGGATTTCTATTGAGTTATTATTGTGCGTATGCAGTCAGGATGGTATAGAATGAATCGTGAATACAGTTTTACTTTCAGACGCTCTGTGGCCTTGTCCCATCACAAGTTTAGTCATTTTGATTCATTATTCTTATTCTAATATTCTTTCCTCGGTTGGACCACTGCCGGTTTCTTTTTCCCAGATCATGTTGTAGGAAACATTTTCTTTTGGACAACGTCATGTCATATTTTCTTTAGATCATTGGTTGTTTGTTTTCTTTACATTAACTACTGTTCACTTTGTTATGCATAATTAATTTATTTCTGTCATGATGTCACTCCAAATGTTTTTCTTCTCCATTGGTGTTGTATTCTTATGCTGTAATATGGCGTTGTGACACTGTACCTCATTGATGAATACCTCTATTTCCTGATCTGTAAAATGTTTTATTTTCTTGTTGTTCCCTCACTACTACAGCCTGGTTGCTGCATATCCATTTCTTGGGGTGATCTGGACGTGTGAGCCTGTCATGTTGTTTCAGTTGCTTTTTATGAGTGTATCCTAACGCAAATTGTGAATGAGGGTGTTTTAATTTCTTTGATTGCGTAATTAGAACCAGCCTTAGTAAATTGGCTGTTAATGAAGGTAAGAGGAGAACGCCTGGTTGCTGCATTTTGTGAACGCAAAATGTATCCTAACGCGATTGCAACAAAAATTGGCTGTTAATGTGTCAGATGGTCTTTGCGCTGCGACTATCTTAGTAAATCTGGCTTTACACTGCTTACAGTGTATAGTATACATGTTAATTATATGTAATATTTTGATTGTACTGTAAAAAAAAAATATTCTTGCCAAAAGCCAACACTTCGTAAATCTGTTCCTAATTGCATATGGCATTATTGCTGCGCATGATTGAAAAAGAAACAAGAAAAACAGTAATTTCACATCAGTATTGAAAGACACAGACTTGCAGGTTGATGAATAAATATGAATGAGAGAGAAACACCCACTCTAACCAGACAATGGTGAGCTGTCAAAATGTTACTACACATCAAAGCAGGGTTTTGATCACTTAATTCAGTTTTTAAATGTTTTAAATATGTATGACTCCTTGTATTTCTGTAGACATTCAGATTGTATGCGATTTTATTTGTAAAGAAATGTCATGAGCCACTCCCTTTAACTAGCGGCAAGGTTTTCAGATGGGATTGAACCCAAGGTTTTCAGATGGGATTGAACCAAAGGTTTTCAGATGGGATTGAACTAAAGGTTTTCAACTGGCTCTGGTCATGCAGACATGCATGGAAAAGGCCATTGATACAGCAGCAGGGAGGAGATTAAAGAAGAGGATAGTATGTGCTGCAACTGTGGGTGGGGGGGGTAAGAGCAGGTCCGGTCCAATATCCGCCAGAAATGCATATTAGAGCCCTTCTACTGTGGTCACATCCTGATACATGCGTTCTGCAATCTCTGTTCATGCGGCTGTTTGAAATACCTAACATAGCATATGCCATGTAGCAGATGCTCCAAAGCGACTTACAGTAATTAATGCATACATTTTTCAGTATATGTGGTCCCAGTGGTAATCGAATCCACAACCTTAGCGTTGATAGCACCATACTCTACCTACTGAGGCCTCAGTCTATAAATGATGTTGCCTGGTTATTAAAATTGGATATGTTCTTTGAGGACGACCCGGCGTTGACACAATCAAATGTGTTGCAAGAAAAGTAGGGAGAGATTTTCATGTTACTTTGATGCGGGGTCATAATAATTTTCCTTCTCTGGCCTCTTAGCAGCTAAGCAGCCTAATTTATTCAACTCAACAGAAATGCAAGAACAATATTTTGACAGAAAAAGCTTGAAATATACCATTAATAAATTATTAATATTCGAAATACGTCCATTGCTGGGGGTTTTTAAAATTCATCTTTTTATTTATTTATTTATATTTAATCTGACATGAATGTCCCTTGAATCGGTCTCCCAGCATGAGATGACAATGTGGTCATTAGCAGACATGGCAGGGATTGGCCTAGTTTTTATGCCATGTGAATGAATTATTCTGATTTCTGAGCTGCATATTAATGGAGTGATATCTTGGTCCATGAAATGTGAAGAAGGGCAAGGACGGGAGGATGTGGGATCTGTATTGCTTTGCGAGTCGTTCTATTTTTAAATCAATCGCCAATTGATCCCACTTAAACAATGTCCAGAATTAGCTGTCGGTGGCAGAAAGGATTGCATTATAATCTCCACTGCCTTCTATTCAGGATGCTGAAAGCTAACCCTTTTGCCACCCTCACACAACTCTGATTGCCACATCTTTGTCAGTTACTGGAATAGAAATGCAATATTGGTATCACTTTAAAGCTGAGTGATCTATGGAGTTATATAATTGCTATCTTTCATGCCCTTAGATGAGCCCTGAATGCAGCGCTGAGTAAATCCTGCAACTGCAGCACTTACTTGATATATCTGGGTGCCGGTGAGCTTGTAAAAAACAGTCTTTGGAAGTTCAGTAACTACACGGGGTAAATCAGTGTACATATCCTCAAAAGAATGAATGGATAGGCATTTGCCCAAACATTTCAGAAATTAAGTGTGTGTGGGTGGGTGAGTCAGAGGGAGGGGTGTGGATATATATATACAATATATACACTAACTTTTAACCTTTGGCAGTTTACCGCTTACCTTTGTACCATTTCAGGTTATTCACTGGACTTGAACTGCTTAAATTTCAGTAAAAACTGGACAATGGGGGTGTTCTAAAACCTTTGACCGGTAGTGTATATATACATATATATACAGTGTATATACAGTGTCTTGCAAAAGTATTCAGACCCTTGTAAAGTTTTCAAATGTTGCTGGATTACGAATGATACATTCACTCATGTTTTTCCATTTTTATGAAGAAGTAATTAGTTATGCCAGCAAATATTTGAAAGAAAAATTAAAAACTGAAATATGCTGCTTGCATACGTACTCAGACCCCTAGCATTATTATTTTATGGAGGCACCTTTCGCTGCAATAACAGTTTTATGTCTTTTTGGGTAAGTCTCTACCAACATTGCACACTGGATTTTTTTAGAGCAGAATTGCTCCTGCTCTCTCAAGTTGCTTGGACATTGCTTGCTTAGGGACAGCAATTTTCAAGTTTTGCCACAGATTCCTGATAGGGCTCAGGTCAGGACTTTGAATGCAAGAACATTCATTCACCTTTTTATTCTTGAGCCACTCCAATGTAGCTTTTGCCTTGTGCCTTGGATCGGTGTCCTGCTGAATGGTGATTTTTTTCCCCAGCTTCAGTTTTTTGCGAGACTGAAATATGTTTTCTTTGCAGTATTTGCCTGGACTTTCGTCCATTATTCCTTCTATTCTGGCAAGTTTACCAGTCCCTGAAGAGAGGCCTCATATCCCCATAGCATGATACTGCTACTGTAAAGGTGGAACTCCGGTGCGTGTGTTAACACGTGAGTGTCCGCTATAAAATGTGACGTCGACAAGGGTGTGATTAGTTCCCAGAGTTATGGACTTGAGTCTTTAGCTCAGCGGGCTAAATCACTCTCTTGACGCGTTGAGAGCCTCGGTTCAAAACTCGCCGCAAGCAGAACCAACTCTGTTACATTGGTGCAGTGATTCAGATGCTACGACTGATAGTAATCGGTTGGGCTGTGGTTGCTGCTGCAGGAGTTTCAAGGGGGAGAATGTAGCAGTGGAGCTCCGGTACGTGAATTAACATGTGAGCGTCCGCTAGGGACTTGAGTCTTTAGCTCAGCGGACTAAATCGCTCTCTTGTTTCTTCGAGAACCTCGGTTCGAAACTCGTTGTAGGCAGAACCAACTCCATTACATTACCATTGTTGGCCTCACAGTGGCTTCTCTTACAAGTCTCCTCCTTGTTTGGTCACTGAGTTTGGAGGGCCAGCCTTTTTTTAGGCAGGGTCTGGGTGGTATGATGCAGCTTCCACTTCTTGATTATTGAGCCAGCAGTGATGACTGGGATATTTTTGTGTATCTTTTCTCCTAATCTTAGCCTTTTGATAACCATATCCCTGGCTTCCTGAGAAAGCTGTTTGGTCTTCATTTTTGTGTCTTTCCTTCAAATTCACTCCCCGACCAAAGAGCCTCACAAAGACAAGTGTTTTAATCCTGAAATCATAACAGTCATTGTTATGGCACACAGACAGAGGCTAATCGTGTGGCTTGATAAGGTAATGTTTTGCACCTGCATTAACTTACAGCTGCCAGAGCACAGTGTTTGAATACTTTTGCAATCAACATTTTAAGTATCTTTAAACTTTTGTATTTATAACACATATTAGTTCTTAAATGAAAATGTTATAAATTAAAGAAAGAAAATGTGAAAATTGTGCAACGGTCTGAGTACTTTTGCAAGGCACTGTAAATATACGGTATATGCATGCATATGATTCCATTAAATTCCATTAAATTTCAGTCCTCACTTAGAATCTATCCATCAGTTACACTTTTGGTTATCCACCAAAAAGTAAGAGTTGACCTAAATCTCCAATAAATGCTTGCTAACTTTCCTTCTAATGAGTGGGCTTTTGTAGATTAGAATGAGCTTATCTGGCCTTGCTTGTAAGTACTATGTCCCAGCATGTCCCCCTCCCACCACCTCCACCATCACAATCAGAGATGGGGGCCCCCAGTTTGAATCCGCACTAGAGGGGAAAGAGAGCGAAAGGGGAGAGAGGGACGGCTAAGCAGCCTTTCTCTCTGGGGGATACTCGTGACACTTGCTGAGTGGCGAAACACAAAGGTAGACCCTGTGGGGCTCATTTAAGAGGGACACGAGACAAAGACTTAGATCTGAACAGCACAAAAATTACAAAAAAGACTCAGGTCTATGGAAATCTGGCTGTCAATAGCAGCCTGACATATATGATCTTATATTTAATGATGGAGACAAAGAAGTTCCTAACATCAGAAATTTCATTGGTCGGGTGCCAGTATTAAAAACGAATACAATGTTTCCAAGAAAATAATACCACACTCACCAAAAAATAAAAAAGAAGCACGGAGGATTCAGGTATGTGTTTTGTAGGAAATCTTAATTAGGCCCACAGGACAAACAAACGCTTTGCGGCACTCAGCCATCAGTGCTTGTCACTGACCAACAATTCACCACTTTAAGTAAGGAATGGCATCATTCTGAGGCAAACTGACAATGCCGTGAAAGGAATCCAAGGCCTTAAGGCTGGCCCATTTGGAGCAGATCTGTTCCCATATCAGAGGCCAATGCAGTGCATCCATAGTTCCCAGCATCACTTTCCTCTCTACAATAAGTAATAGTAAGGCTAACAGTACTTTAATAATAACTAAAGCACCTGTATAATAACCAAACACAACACTTATTACAGTATTGCATTCACTTTAGACTGTAGAGATGACAGACTGAATAGATTCTGCTGCCAGAGAGAGCACTAAGCTCTTGTGTCTGAAACATTCTTAATAATAAAATAACTTAAAACCCAATCTGCAGGTCAACTGACTGGTACAGCTCACAAAGTCAGTCTTTAGATGAATTTGGGAAATGTATGTGTATCACTACCACTGTCTGCTGTGCTGTGCAGTTCTACAGTAATTGCAATTTTATGAATTCATGTGTTATCCCTCACCTTTCCCATAGTGGGAACCCACGTTTCGGAAAACATTTTAATTATTAATTTGCTAATATGATTGATTAGTTCATATATTCTAAAACTTTCCTATAACCAGCACATAGTATTTCACACTCTCTTTCACGAGTTATTTTTGTCTTCCTCCACCTGGCGTGATGATACATATTAAAAGACATTTTAAATTGAGAGATGTTAATGGAAATATAAACTACCATCTTTAAGATGATCTTTTAAAATATATTTTGATTTAAATAAATTAGAAACAAGGTAAACACTGTTTAACATGATTTTTCCAAACCCTTCACCAGAGCATTTTAACGCTTTGTAGATTTACTTTGAAGGTCTGAGTGCTTAATTCGAGTTTTGATATATAATTTTTGTTCTTTTTAGAATATGTACAGCTCAAATTTCCTTTTACAATCTATCAGGCCAATTTTCTTGCAGTGTGTTTAACATGTAAAATATGATGCTAGCCTTAGCATCTGGGTTAGTGCAATATTATTTACTTTTGTGATGTAAATGTTATCTGACAAAAGTATAGTGTCCAAAAAATCTCTCACTACTGTATGCAGTCCAGGCTGTCATACATGGAAATTTGAAAGCACACATCCGAATATGTGTCATTATGTTCAGCGTGGCCATGAATATCCCAGGTGAGAGGAAAGTACAGCACTGATGAGGTCAAAGGGGAGAGAATGTAATGAGGGATTTTATTGTTACTGTCGTTTGCTTGTCGATCCGCTGTCATTATCAGGAAAATGTAGTTGGTCTACAGGAAAGAAAAAGACAGCCACCGGAGCACAAAGGGAATAAATGCAATCTAGACAGTGCTGAAATTACAGAAAAGTGGAGCACCGCTAGCTTGTTAGAGTCACAATTGGGAGCCTTGAAACTCTGTCATCTATTATTTACCACCCTCTTCCAGTAACACTGTGCTTGTAAGGCAGGGAACAACAACAACTACCCCCAATTACCAATTACATCCACTCCCCACCTCCCCAGTTCCACACCCTTCGCACCCATGCTTGTACCGAGAGAGATCCCTGCCCCCTCATCAGCTATGTCTGCTTGGCTTGTCACTTCAGCAATCTGCCTCAGGGCAAGTTTTCAGGAAAGGAGCATTTTTGAAAATGGCTGGCATGAGCTCAGCGTGAATCACGTGTCGAGTGGAGAGTGTGTGGGCCCCGCTCCGCCTGCCTCCACCTGAGTGACTCGGAACGTTGCGAGAACCAAGCCTAATTCAGGAGAGTTGAGCAGAGCCCAGTCCAGTCCAGTCCAGCGGATTGATCGCAATATAGCTTAAAATACATTTCCTGCTTATGGGGCAGCAGGAATGCTCCTTCCTTGAAGATGCTGCTGGAAGTAGTGTTGGTGAGCCAGTAGGGAGGGGGTGGTCTTCCCTCTGGACCAAATAAACCCCAATGCCCCAGTGCAGTGAAGGGGACACTGTGCTGTAGGAGGTGCCGTTAAACTGAGATCCTGACTGCGGCCATTAAGGAGAGAAGCGTTGGGGGCTCTCCGGTGTCCTGGTCAAATTCCCAACATAGCTCTTTCGGTCTGCCACCTAATCATCCCCCCAGTTTACTTGGGTCCCACCTCAAGCTGATGTGTGGTGAGCATTCTGGCACAAAATGGCTGCCTTGCCTCACCCAGGTAGGTGCTACACATTGGTGGTTGTTGAGGTGATTTTCCCCCCTTACTGTGAAGTACTTTGAGTTCCTTGAAAGGCGCTATATGAATGCAATCCATTTTTATTATTATTATTATTATTATTATTATTATTACTACTATTATTACTAATTATTATTATTATTGTTATTATTATTTTTTTGTTATTTTTATTTCTTTGCTTTGGTTTTTTTCTGTCTTTGTGCCAAACGCCAGTTTGCAGATGACTGATCGCCCCCCTCCCGCCTTTTTTGTGATCCCTTTTGACCACAGTTGACCACAACAGAAATCAAGTCAAAAAGGGTTTCCTACAATATTCATTAAGAAGAGTCCTCTTAACCCCATCGCCATGGTAACTGTGAAAGTTGTGCCTTTATTCCTTAGTGGCAACCTCTGATGTTTTATATATATACTGTATGTCTATATATATATATATATATATATATATATAAAAATGGAAAGTTTATATTAAATACAATTGGTTGGAAATTATTGGAAAATGTGTACGTCATAAAAAAATGTTAAACTGCATAGTGAAAAGGTAGTGTTGTTTAACAGAAATAACTGATTTTATTTTCTTCAGCCTGCCTGGCTATGCAGTCAAATAGCTATGTGTTTATACTGACAACAGTTATTGTGCATTTAATTGGGCCTTGGCTAGATTGTAAACAAATGAGCAATGTCTGATTCAACATTCTTCTGTAATGTTTAGATTCCTTATAGATGACAAACCGCTATGTCTCCTGCTGCATTACGTTTGTTAAGATGTTTTTTTGTGAGCTGTAACAAGAACAATGTTCCCACGTACTATTAGAAAAACATTTCTTTTCAATATCTGCAAGCCTGACGGTCTGATGAATTCATGATCACATTCGATTTGAGCTTACAGACTGTCGACTTGTTAAGACATTCAAAATTAAATCTTTCTTTCTTAGACACTGCTTTTTTCTAACACTGATTCAGATAAATTATTTTTCTCTCAATTTCTCAGCTGGGCCCTTGCTTTTCATTTCAAATGAATAGATAAAAATTAAAGACATATTCACCATAAGCACTCAGTTGAGATTTATGCATATACCGTGTATATATACAGGTAACTGCCAAAATAAAGGAAACATTTGAGTAAATGAAGGGTTCTGGTGGCATTTTCCAAGCATGGTTTATGTCCATTCAACCCTTAGAGGGAAAGGTAAATGCCAATAAATACAGAGCCATTCTGAGTGATCATCCTAGCATGAAAATGATTCAAACCATATACCCTTTCCCATCACCAGATCTCAACCCAGTTGAACACTTATGGGAGATTCTTGAGTGTCGCCTGAGACAGTGTTTTACACCACCATTAACAAAGCATCAAATTATGAAATTTCTCATGGAAGAATGGTGTTGCATCCCTACAGAGCTCCAGGCACTTGTAGCATCTATGCCAAGGCGCATTGAAACCATTCAATGGCATTTGGCAGCTTGTGGTGGCCAAATGCACTATTAAGGCACTTTTTGTTGGTGTTTCCTTTGTTTTGGCAGTTACCTGTTACCTGCAATCTGCATAAGAATACAATTCTAAACAAATTTTCCACATGATTGATAAATGTTACCCCTGGAATGCAGAATAACCAAAATGTAAAAAGAAAACAACAATAACAACAACACTCCCAATTCAGGTACATAAATCAAACGTCATTGCCAGATATGTGGTACAAAACACAAAAGATGCACACAAAATGTCAAAATACATCAAAAGCAGACAAAAAATTCAAAGGCCAAAATTCTATTATATGAATGAATGTTTAAGGATAAATGCAATGTAAATTTGTACTTTACCAAGTGATTGGTACCATGAGTTGCCTCTGAGTGGTCTGGCAGTCACAAAAATACCAGGCTTTTTGTGCTAAATCTGTCTCTTTGGGTTTCATTTCATGCTATATCCAGATTATTGTTCACGTCTCCATAGTACAGCATTAGGAAGTTATTTTACTATGTGAATATAGACTGTTGCTGCTTCAAAATGCTTCCCAACCATCTAGGTAATGTAATAAAAAAATAAAAAAATTAATGATATCTATGTTCAAAATATATATATTTTTAAAAACATTATATATCCGCCAAAATAAAAAGTTAAATCCCATGTAATATTTTGGTTGTACTGTAAATGTATTTCTATTATTGCAAGAAAACTAACATGACACTTTTTAAATCTGTTCCTAATGAGTTACATATGGCATTATTTCTGTATCTGATAAAAATTAAAAAAACATATGCCATTTGATATGAATGAAACCAGTTGGCAGCAACATAGAAATGTGTTCATACATCTTGCCAGAGCCAGGTAACCCCCATTGTTTGCGTTAATTACAAATGTAACGATATCTACCAAGACAGACATTTTTTTATGCACTTAGATTGAATTGCTTGCAAAAGTTATGCATTTTATTTAAGACCTCATTTTCACCCGCAAGCAAGATATTTTGTTAATAACAGACCTGTAAACCCATTGGTTGATTTAGGGATGCTACAACACTGTATAGACTATTTGATATATGCTTCTTTCCTTTTTTCAGCTACTGTTGATTTTGGAAAGTTTTTTCATCTTTATGTACGTATATTAACCTTCACACAGGGGTTCCTGCTTGAGTTCAAATGAACTTGGCAGCTCCCACCTCCTGACCAGACACTTTAGATTTCAGGCCAAACCTTTTCCTGCTTCCTTGATTTTCAGTCCTTATGAGCGTAAGGCAGATCCTTATCAGGATAAGGTTGGTTTGATTGTATCTGGATTAAACGTAAACCAGCATCTTTGTAGAATGCGATTCTCTGTCCATTTTTTAAGTCAGCAGCTGCTTAGTCCTACACTGTTCAGCAAACAGTGTTTTTCTTTGCATTTCTCTCTTCATCTTGATTTGTTTCTCCTCTGTCTATGTTATTCCCAATTGCTGATATTACTGAAACCCCTTTTTCTCTTCTCAGCAAAAATCCAATATTTCCTTTCTGCCTCTGTAAATATGTTTTCCAGAGCTATAAATCTCTTTACTTCTTTGTGAGGATGAAGGGTCCGTTTCTGTGCCAACTTGATTTTGATCAGTTAGGGCTATGCTATATAATAACCATGGATGTAGGAAGACAAAACAACTTCACACCAAAATCAACCTTCTAATACGAGTCTCTAATTTAAGTGGGGCCCACATTTTGGATCGTCTATTAAGTATGGATCCAGTACAAGCCTCACTAATCAATGCAGCGATCCACACGTGAGTGGAACAGAAGCCTGGAAGGTCATCTATTGCTTCTTCTCTCCTCTGCCATCTCGGGCTTGTGTTTCGCCTGCCCGTCCTGGGCCAAAGTGAGCGTCCTGCTGTGTCCATCCTGCTCTGTGTGGTTCAAACTGTGACGCAGGCTCAATACACCTCAATACTCATGCAATCGATTGGGGTTCTGTCAACATTCTCCCAAACCTCCGCTGTGACACAAGAGATACGCATTGTAGCGATGGGAGAATGAGTTGTCATGATACCAAAAATGTGTGGAGCTACCAGTAACTCACTGATTTGAGCCAATCATTGCATTTTGATGTGAAGAGCAAAAACATTTTGGTTGGTTCAAACAAGTTAGTGATTGACAGCTAGTTGTAGCTCCACCCATTTCCCCACCACTAATGCATTATTATCACTAATGCATCTTGTTTCCACAGTTTCTGACCATTCATTCTAATGTGTATATTATAGATATACAGGAGAAATGCAGTAGCAGGCCCTACGGATGGGACTCGTGAATACTGTATAAAGCCAAAGAGTGCTGTATACAGTATATTGCTGCTTCAGCTTTTCTGTGCATATTGAATATGGTTAAAATGTACTTGCTGTTGCTACATGCCGGTCTGTATTTGAGTGCATTAGTGAAAGCTTTGTGAGCAAAAATGGTCAATCTACTTTTTAAGGGACAGCTGCTAATGCAGTCGCTGTGTTCGAATCATAATAGATTAAATGGCTGCGTGTTGTTTCCGTGTTACAGGGCAGGTGATGTTTTGTTAGGATACATGAACTGCTGCAGTTTTATACAATACAATTTTTTCAACCTTGTAAAATGTATGTCTCTGCTAGCATAAGCATGCTACAGTAATAACTTATTTGTACATACTAAAGTATGTATCACACCTGTGTATTTTTTTAGATTCCCACAGAAATAAATTGCTTGTTGCTACTAAAGCAGTCTCAGTTCTTCTAGATGCATCTTCATTTATAGTATTTTATGTAAAGTGAGGTAGTTTATATTCAAAGTTCTGATTTTAATTACTGTAAGGAAAAGTCAAATATTTATGGATACTTGCAGGCTATGCGATGCACTGCCTAATTACACTTGACATGAATCAGAACATCCTCTTAGCTTACAGTTTGTCTCATTAAAGGAGCTGCTCTATTTTCCTGGTACTTGAACGTATTAAAAACATTCTTGTTTGTGCATTGTGTGTTGTTCGTAACGTGTCCTCACTTGGCAGCACATGGGCGGGGTGTAGTGTAGGTTGCGAATCTGGCCAAATGGGTCACAGAAAGGTGTCAGGGTAGTGGGTACTTTATTTCTACTTGCCCTGAATGTGCCTATGAAAGGACACACTTGTTCAGCAGTTGGTGGCTGTGAACATTTCCTGAAGGCGGGGGAGGCATGGCAGAGGCATGTTGGCAGCCTAACCATCCTAGAATAAGCAGGCCTTGGCCTCTCTACTCAGAGAGACACAGATTTAGTCAACTCCGGGGAGCTAGGTTTGAATATTTCAGTGCTGCATATGTTCTTTTTATGATTGGCTGGGGAATGTGCGCGCGTATGGCGGGAAGCCATCATGTTCTAATCAGTATGCATAACCCAGCTCGCCGGCAGGCGCGCGATATCTCCTTCACCTCGTCGCTGCAGAATGTCACTCGGGCCTGCTACCTGCTACTTTGTGCCCTTTCGGGTCTCTCCACTGTACTCTGACAATCCTATTAAGGTCAGTTTTGAGTCCGGTTCGGCCCTTTTAGTGTGACATCAATATGCTGTAAAGACATGAAGCAAGGTGAGGACAGGGACTGTGATGTGGAGAGAAAAAAGTGTTCTGAAGGCGTCAGAAAGAGTTGCCTGAGTGCTTTGTGCTCCACTGAGATTAATTCCAGGATGATGTCTTCTCATATGCACTGACATATTTGATGTGTTCCCGGACGTGTAGGGGACGATTTCTATCTCTCTCTTCTACTGGAAAACCAAAATACTGTCACACAGCTGAATTAAATGTGGAAGGAGGATCTTCAATTTCTTGATTTTGTTGATCAGTAGTAGCCATCTTGGCAAAAGGAAGCCATGGCTAACTTTTACCTCCGAAGGCTACGCCGTAAGTTTGATCATTTATTGGGTCAAATAGTGCAGTTACGTCATTGTGTGATTACGTCAACTGGTGGTATGCACAAAGTCACAGTGTTAATCGTTGCTTTAATTCTTTCTTACAAATCAAAACTATAACAATGGCTGAACTCAGCTTAAGGGTCAGACAGCTAGCTAGCTAGTGATTGCAGTGGCTATAGCAGCTCAGCTAACAGACAGTCCCTACACAAAAAGGGGAGTGCTATGCGATTGCCTTTCCATCCTTATGCAGAAGGCATTGTTTGCAGAGCAACAGTTACTCTGTGTAGGCTATACATTGGCCTCTTGTTTTTCATGTTAACTAGTGAGTTAACATTACAACGGTAGTATACATTGAACTGTGAACTGTGTCTGTAAACTGGGGTCTGCTGCTTCACCTATTTGTTGGAGGATTGGTGTTTCATCAGATTAGTAGAAAGATAGAACAAGATAAAGAGCCATCTACAGGACTTTCAATGTTATGTCACATACATAAATATTATAATAAAATAATAATAAATAAATCTTGTTAGGTTCTTTGTGCAGGACCATGCAGTGGCTGCTTGGCTGTACCTTTCACAGCCAATGAGCCTCACCTGCGCTGATTACTAATCAACCTGGGGCGTGCGTGCGAGCCCGCCATACATACAAGGTCCTTATCAAATCCAGGGAGGCGATGTGTTAGGTTGACTAAAGTGAATTTTAAGTAAGTATGATGCAGCATAACATGGTCTGGTAGACTGCATGGGCCGTGACTAAGAAATCTCTTATTTTGCAACGCCTACTATATACAGGTATAAGAAACATAACGTAACTCCAGCTCTGAAAGCCTACACTGCCTAATTTCAGAAGCATAGACTTCACTCAAAAACACGGTGTCTTACCTAGGAGTAGTAATGGATTCTGACAGATGCCCACATTAGCCCTGAGGTTAAGATCTGTTGTTTTCACAAGTGCGCTGTTGCTAAAGAGAGACCAATCCTGTCTGGTAAAGACACTTGCATGCTGATGAATGCTTTTGTCAAAGTCTAGGCTAGAGTGTGGTACAGCCCTTTTTTCTTTTCTGTTTTTACCAGATTCTGCATTGCAGCGGCTCCAATTTGTTCAAAATGCAGTGCATACACACACACACACACACGGCCAAGAGCGCATCGCTCTGGTCTCAGGTCATTACACTGACTCCCAGTTAAATTCAGGATTGGATTTAAGATCTTCCTCACCACCTATGAGGCCCCCTATGGGCTCTGCACTAGCAGGAAGTGACTGAACATTGTGTTCCCAGTCACATTCTGTGTTCCACTCACAGTCACCTAAAGACAGGTGGGAGAAGAGCTTTTAGCTGCTCAGGTGCAGCTCAAATTAGGCCATATCAGGTGCAGCTAAACTTAGCCCTTTTAATTCAGGTCTTAAGACTCACCTGTTCTCATGTGCCTTTTCCTCTTAGTTTGGATTTTTATCAGATTTTGATTTTGACTCTAATTTGAATCCTATTGTGAAGCACCTTGGGCTGCTCACACGTAGCCCCCTATATAAGACCTTGTTGTCTTTGTATTGCATAGAAGACCAAGGGAGGTTAATACCCCCTGCAATGCCCTATAATTGCTTTGATAACTACATTTTATTGCTGAGTGTATTTCTGGTACTGTTTTAGTCCCACCGACTTTGATCACCCCGGTAATGTGCACACTCTGGGTTAGTGTGCAGTCCACAGAAAAACGCACGCACACATCCAATCTTTTCAGGCATACAATATAGCTGATTACCCGTATCGTTTATTTTATACTCATCTTTAGCAAGGATGTGAATAATTTTGGAGGGTACTGTATACATGTTCACCTGAGTGCAAGCTTCATAGCTTTGTGCAGGCTCAAAGATGCACAGTATGCACCGCACGTTCCTTGGTTGAATCTAATCTTGACCGTGCCAGTGGCTATCTATGGCCGATTGACCTGTAGGACGGGGCTAATACTGGTCACAGCATATTATTACTTTGTAGTAATACAGGCCATACCTCAGACACACAGTCTGCACACAAGCTAGCAAGTTTTCCGTGACTGTCATCTAGCAAATGTTCATTCATCCACCTGTGCCAGGCAAATGATCACCAAAATGAGATGGTGAAAAATACTAGCCACACGTTTTGTGGTCTGGTAGTTCTAGCAACTTTAACTAGTGGGCTAGTTAGGTAGCAACATTAACCTTACACCGTGACTGAGGGATTATATTGATATCCTTCGGAGCGTGGTAGATTCACAAGTTAGGGGTGGCTGTATGTCCATTGTCCATTGTCTACCTGTGGAATTATTCATTAAAAAAAAGTTATTTATAATCCTCACATAGATAAAGCATGAGTTTAAATCTTTGCTTCACAGACAATGTCAGGATTACGCTGTAGCCAGTGTGTCATTTTAAACCTTTGAAATTATAAGTGGTTTTAATCAGAATTTTATTCAGCCTTTGTTTCGGTAAAATGTGCCACTCTTCATCTCCATCAGCATCCAGTGCTTATGCAGTTGTTTTAATGATAGCTGGCTAGCTAGTGACATATTTGAACAAGCCTGTCTCGCTAGCAAGCTAGAGTAACATTTTTGTTTAGGCAAAGTTGTAATTGCCTGACTAAATTTTGGCTGCACGGATATGTGTAATTACAGTCAAATAACAGTAATTGACAAGTGAGTTCACCTTTGAGACAAGAAAAAAAATCTGTTTTACTCCATAGGAATAGTGGCCAAAAAGTTAATCTCAAACCCTGTATGTGTTGTTTTTAACAGATGTGCCTGTCTGTGCACTCCTGAATTCACAGGTGGTGTTGCAGTGATGGGACGGGCCTACAGCTGGCATATTGAAATTCCAAATTGAGAGAAAATTAGGGGATACAAATTTGTTTTCAAAATGGTATGGCTTTTAGTTTTAAAATACACCTGTTTTTGACCTGTTTTTAATTTGGCTGTCATTACTGCTCACAAGATCATGAGCAAAGGATGGAAAAATGATGTGTATCACCAGAAACCAAAATGCATTTTCTGTTGTGTTTTATTGTTTGTTGTGGAGTGGGTTTAGTTTAGGAACTTTCAGAAAACCTACCTACATAGAAAACTATCTTAAAAGCTTTATGGTTAACTCAAAAACAGAACCATCTTCCATTCTAATATTAATAAACTACAGTTGTGCCTAGTCAAATATTTTTTTCCATGTGTTAAATTAAATTAGGCATTGAGCACCACCATTAATCTTCTGTGATGAGTACGTATATATTATCCATAAATTAACCATCTTTTTAATTTCACATTATGTTGCTTTATGATTCATTTTTATCAGCGTTAGATTAACGGACACCTCTGAAGCAGAAATTTGAGTAGTCAGCAGTTAAAGGACAAGGTTACTTACTAACAGAGGACTTTGGCTTTAAGTACCAAATAGCATGGAGTTGTCAAAGACCACTCTAAGCTTCTAAGCTTGCAAGCTCTTCCAAGGTTCCCCAATGGGTTATTTATATTTACATTATATTTAGAATACGGACCACATCTGTCTTGCGCAATCCTTATGGCTGCGGCTCTCATACAATTTGTTTTGGAAAATCCGATCTAGCTTCAAAGTCAACATCTGATAATGCATTGCGCTCACGTGCATGTATTTTACATTTGAATATAAGCTAGAACTCAGTACCGAGTTCCCAGTTTTAATTACAATCCATTAGTGTTGACTACTACGCCTCAGGCTCCAGAGTTACTGATTATACAAGTGTACCTACCGTTGTTAGTCACTCTTCTCAAAGAGTACGTGCTCATTAGCTCTGTATCTATCTAATTAACATGCATGCCTAATATTAAACTTAAAACCTGCATACTTGTGAGTTTAAAACATTTTTTTCATGTAAGAATGACATATTGGGTTTAAATGTCAAGGAGTCGCACTTCATTCACCTTAGCATGCCACGATGTAAATTAAATAACAGTCGATATCAAGGCTCCAGAGGCCAACATCAGTTGAATAAAATAGATTTTTGATATCGAGGAGAAATAAATGTTGATTGCGAAAAAAAATTACACATCAAATTGCATGGTGTTCGTTATCAGAAAGGATGAGGGAATATTAAAACAGTTACCATGGTGAGCAGGGGGAGAGTGTCTCGTGTCTCTACCCATGGTGCAACCACAGGCCTACAGTTTGGCATTAATAACCTCTGAATGTTGAGGATGATTGGGTGAATAAAATCGATTAGTAAATGCTGGTGTTTTCATTGTGGCGTGAGTCCACTGCTCGTGTGATTGGTCTTAAAAGGAAATCGTGCTGGGTCTTGAATTGAGAGATATATTTTTCTAACGTGCTGCGACTATCACATACATGTTCTTCATTTGAACTAAAAAGGCTGCATTATTCACTATGATTTGTATAGATATGATATTGTAGCGATCCAGGGGGGTCGCTAATCTAAAATGTGTGTGCGGGGCATTGTGGGGGAAACACGGCTGTTTGTTTGTGTGTCTCCCCCAGTGTAATTACAAAATTATAATGTTAACCATGTGATTGTGTTAGCTAGCTGGTCGCGGTGAGTTAGCTGTTGGAACCACCGCGACCAGTGTGCCCAGAGTGTTTGGTGTAGTCCCTCGAGTTCCAGGACCAATGTGTTCATCAACAAGTGTGACATTGACTGTTACTTCCTGATTGTTGCGACATCTACGGAAGGCGTTTAAGGACACTGGTACCAGCAAGGGTTTTTGGGTATCATCCGTAGTTGTGCGGTGTATGGAACACGGATGATTACCACCGATATTACCCGTAGCTGTGTGGTGTATGGAGCACGGATAATTATCGCTTCTTTCAATAAAGTGGCTACTTGCGGGGTCATCTTTGCATTACAACTGGACTCTGTGTCTTTCTTGATACATCACCTTGCGCACGCTCGCTACAATATACTGCAATATGATCTGTTTCATACGGAGCCCTGGAGTGGTAAAATTATATTTTTGCCTATTTCGAGAGCATTTTTTACTAAATTGAGCGCACTAAAAGCAATTCATTACCGCATTTTGAGTATAATATAATAATAATAATAATTTCAATATTTCCTGCGCTCGAAATAATACTCTCATTTTGATTACAAAAGCAAAAGCCTGCCCACAATTTTGAACAAACTAGAAGAAGAAAATGAGCAATTACAATAAGCCAGCTACGTGTTTGCGTTTATTTATTATTTTTTAATGTCGTTGTGAATAGTCTCTCAAGTGCACATAATATAATCAAAACGAGAGTATTATTTCGAGTGCATGAAATACTTAAATCGTGCGCGCAATATACGCAAAACGAGGTGACGAGTTGTATCTCCTGTGAACGAAATACCATTTTGTGCACTCTATTTAGTATAACATGCTCTTGAAATAGGAAAAAAACATCATTTGACCACACCAGGGCTCCGTAGTTTCAGTCAGTGAAGGTTTGATATTAAATAGTGATGAAATGTAATAAAGAAGAATTATCTTTCCACCTTTCTAGTCAGTAATATAAGTCAGTGTAGGTGCATGCCATACATCACTTTCCATTAAAAAGGTGGTCCTCTCATACAGTCATTTAGTACTTAATATGATATTACTCTACCTGCACAAACATCCCTTAGTAAAGGTTTCTGTTAGTGTTGGATTTGATTTTGTTATGTTCTGAGTGTCTGTTCTGTTGTTTTTTGTACTTTGTTTATTTTTCATCAGTCATTATTCATCATTCTTTATTCAGTATTCTATTTTCATCTTTCTGTCACGTTCTGGTCCCTGTCTGTCTTTGTTCCTGTTATTTCGAGATCCACTCCTTGTCTTGTCATGCACTTCGGGAAGTTCTACATTTCGGGTTTTCTCCGTCTTCGTTTATTATCTCGTTTTCTTCCTTCTTACTTTCTAGATTGCACTTTGTATATATTAGTTAGATGTATATAGTACTAACCAACTAATCTACTAACATTAGGGATTTAGATTAAGTTACTAACACTACTAATCACTAATTATCTCACGCTTCTGACTATCGCTGTAATTTTCTCTCATTATCCTATCCCTGTTAGCTTTTAACTTTTCCTTTCATTCGCACGCAGCTTCTCTCTTTGCGTTCCTCCCCTTCTAATTATGCACGTGTCTGCCTGATCTCCCAGGTCGTTTATTGTCTATATGTTTGTATGATTCCCAGTCCGTGTCTTGCGTTTCCCCTTGTTATTGGATTAACGATTCCCAATGTTTACACCTGTGTTACTACCTCTCTCTCCTCCCAGTCACACCTGATTCCTATTGTATTGCCCTTTCCTGTTTGTATATCTGTTCCGTGTTTATGTTCCTTCCCCGTCAGAACGTTGATCTTTATTCCCTGAGCCTATTCTTCTAAAGCCAGAGTTTATCGTATTTCCCGAGACACCCCTTCTGTTTACTACTCCGAGCCTGCCTATCGATTCTGTTTGTTTGCCTATCTGCCTACCTGTTTTGACCTTTTGGACTGCCTTTTTGTGACTACTCTCTGCATTGTGATTCTGTACCTTCGCTACATCTGACTCCTGGTTTTGACCCCTGCTTCCCAATAAACGACTCTTTTGCCTAAATCCTGATCTGCGTCTGGGTCCTTATCCCGATCGTCACAGGTTTGTGTTAGAGTTGGAGTTGAGTTAGCAGTTATTGTTGGAGGTTGGAGTTAGGGTTGGGGTTGAGGTTATTGTTGGAGGTTGGGGTTAGGGTTGGGGTTGAGGTTATTGATGGATGTCCAGGTAAGGATAACTTGTGATAGATGTTCTAATGGGAATGCAAGTAAAAATTAAAATTGACTGTCAGTCATGTCTAGGATAGGGAAAAGAACAAAAAGGGAAATATACCTATAGGGTTTGATGTGATGGATCCCTTATGTGTGGTGGAAATTGGGATAGTATTTTACCTTTAACTGTATAGAGGGGAGGTCTGGATAGTCTCTGATCCCCCAGTGGTGAACCAGTACCCATTGATGCGATTTACTGTGGAGGCATGGGGTTCTGGGGCCTGTTCCTCGGTAATAATAGGCCTCGTATGATGCACCATGTACCCCAGCACAGAGAAAGAGAGAGAGAGAGAGGAAGAACGAGAGAGAAGGGGAGGGAGAGGGAGAGAGAAAGAGGAAGAACGAGAGAGAAGGGGAGGGAGAGGGAAATGGAGAGAGAGAGAGGAAGAGTGATGGAGAAAAGGGGAGGGGATGAGAAAGAAGGGGAGAGCAAGGGAGAGAAAGAAAGAAGAGGGGACAGAGAGAGAGGAGGAAAGGATTGGTATGAGCTGCTGGGGCAGGAATCCGCTCTGCAATTATTTTCCTTTGGAAGGCTTACGTGTTACCCTGTGGTTTTGATGGGATAATGCATTATTATTAGTGTGTTCTCAAAGTCTGCAGGGGGGGTGTAGGGGGGGAAGGGCGGAAAGCATAATTGCTACAACTTATGCATCTTGTGCGATCGGTTCCCCTCTGCTCCTGCGGCAGGAAGCTGGTGTAATGACCCAGCATGTCACCAGAATCAACTCCCATTTATAAACAGGAGAGAGGGGCCCTGTCAACACACTAGCGATATCACACGCACCGCGGAGATAAGCTGGAAGGGATGTTCCCATGGTCCCCCTGACGCTGCGCTGATAGAATGGCTCGTAGTGGGACAAGTAGCAATATCAGTGGCAGTAGCAGTAGCAGTAGTAGCAGTACTAGTAGTTCAGAAGCACCATAAGAATCAGGAGCCGTCACTCACAGTAGCAATGCAATTGGAGAAGTAGTGCATTTGTGACACTGGTGATCATAGAACTGGTACGCTAAAGGTGTGTCTCCTCGCTGCAGCAGGCTGAGAAACACAGGGTGATGGATAATGGGTTTCCACCCGAATGACGTAATGTGACCTCAGTTCTACCTGTCCCTGCTACCTGAGCATGAACCCTGCTCTGTGCTGAGTTAATGTTTGTGGCTTGTTGGTATGGAAGTCTTCCCAGGTTAAGCCACACGTATTTGAATCATAGAACTGAGTTTTATTTGTATTGATATAGTGAGTATCCTATCTGTAGAGATGGCACAAGGAGTCTGTTGTACGTGACCATTGTGCTGTCTGTATGGATTTCATGAGAAAATTCTGCCCTGTAAGAAGTCCAACCAATGGCCCGTGCTTCATAACTAGTGTGCATCATGTTAATTGGTGTTTTAAAGAAAGATTCAGGAGAGAAAGTTCCAGACAACCCCTCAAGTTATTACCTCAGCTTTCATAGCAGGTATTAGTTTGAATCTCCATGTACATCCATCCTCTCATTTCTGTATTACCCCCAGCATCTCCTTTTCACCCCCTTTTCCTCTTTGTTGTTGTTGATTGGGGATGGGGGGTCAACAATCTTGTCCTCATGGCCAGGTCTGATCCCAATCTCAGATTCCAAGCCCAAATACAAAACACAATGCATTGCATATCTGTTCTAAAATGAGTAGGTTTTACCATTTAGAAAAGCTTGCTGTGAAATAACTACAAATAGATGAATTCACTAATGGAAAATTAATGAAATAATATCTGCCTTTTGAGAAATGATTCTATTTATTCCTTGGGGGCATCGCAAGGAACCCCATTTTGTGAGTTAATTTCGTATTGGAATGCTGTGTCCCTGTGTGTGCAAAAAATAAAACAGCAACTGACTTTCTTGCTGCTCCAGCATTATGTTAAAAACTTCTCTCCATTAACCACTACAATTCTTCATACTTTCAGCTCTTTTTCTGACATTTTTATACTTTAGAGGAAGGTTTTGTTTTTTTCAAAAGCACATATCCTTTGTTTTTGTTTCTAATCTTTCGAACCTGTCTTTAGTGTTTGTTTAAAGCTTTTAAACAGTAGTTTTATTCCCGGTGTGCCTACATGCACTGTTTGGACATTATCGACCAACCTCCCCTTACCGTAAAATCCAAATCTATAAAGACTTGTTTCAGGTGGACCGTCTGAATGAAGCCAACCAATTAGGAGCCTGCACCTCAGCCTCAACTTCTTGTGGACTTTAATATCAGTGCTGTTTTTCCCAAATGTGTCAACTATGCTGGATACATCAGTCCCCGCAGGCATCGCGCTTCAGCTTTTAAACATCATTTTAACACAAGATGCCTCCATTAATACCGCCTCTGTATTTAATTCGAAAGCTGTCTGAGGCACAAATTCTCCTTACGTCGTAGCGGAGGCGCAGCTAATAAATTAGATCAGCTCGCAGTCCCAAACAAAATCTCCCTTACATGGGTACACTCTATATGTACTTAATTCTTTGATTTTTGTGCCTGACTGATTTATTTTCCTATGCAAATATGGCCAGAGACAGATTGCCGTGACGCATCAGTCGCACGTTGGGTTCGCTGGCCTCTACTTTCCTCCCTCTACACCCGTAAGCGACAACGGAGCCCTGGGAACAAGCAACCCTCTCCCCGTCCCTTTGATGAAGAGGCCGACACTGGGCACCACACAGGTAATTAGTACTGTGAAACAATAACACCCAGTTCAGCCGGTGGATTGTGTCAGGATGCGTCCAAGGAGCAGGCACGAACCGATTCCAAAACCTCGGGTTGCGCTCCCTGAATAGCAAACAGTGTGTTGGAATTCTATTCACCCCATCTGGAACAACAGGTGGATATCTATAGTGCATTTGCAACGAACGTGAACATGAATAGAATGAGTTCCATATCACACAAAAATGCCAGATTAAAATACAATTGATTTAATAAAGATTCAGAGGTGCCTTGGCGTAAAATCATTTTTGTTGAGATTTTTTTTTAAATCCTTGGGTTTTATCTAAGCTTAATTTCTGATTCTCACGGACAGATGGATACATTCCTTCTTGTTTTGCAATATGAGATAAATTATACCTTTTAGTTTCTGCCAGACGTGAGATGGAAAAGGCCCTCATTCAAACAATCAATTTGTTCTTAACTATGCGTAATGAAGTTGAACAAGTGTTGCATTTAATTTATTTTTGTTAATTTCTTTTCTTTCTGCTCGACTTTAATTTTGTTCAGTTCATCAATCATTGACTTTGTTGCATACAAAACAAAAGCAAGAGACACACTTTGAGTTTAAGACAAATCATATTAAGGTTAATGATTGAACGGGCATTTCCAAAGCCTTGGAGATGTTAATGTACCTGTCTATTAAATCACAGTGTTGATGTCACAATGCCTTCTCTCAGCATTGCAGAGTGGGGCTATTTCCCTGGGAAACCTTCCTTTGGTGCTATGCTGCCATGTCACAGATGTGCAACAAAACCCTTGAGTGTTTTTTGCAAATTGATATATAGTTCCTCTGCAAAGGACAGTGTAACGGAATCTGCTGCAGGCACAAAATGCATCACTTTAAAGTCTGTTAGAGGGTGATCATTGCATTATTAATGTCCAGCCAAGGCCAGAAAAGTGACCACAATAATAGTTACTTTGGGCAATGCACAGTTGCACCTCTCTTGTCTAATATCCCACAACAATGCCCCCACATTGTATTAATGTGGAGGCGGTGTCCAAAAGAGGAAGGGGGGGGGACTTTGCAGCCACTTCAAAAGTGTGGGAAGGCTGAAAATAGAGCTGAAGATGATTTCTCTTTCGCAGTGTCTTTTAGTTGGTTTTAAGATGTGAGGGCTTGTCTCTCTTTTTTTGCATATGATATAAGGCCACTGCTGGCCAGGAATGGCGGATGCCAGACATCTGTCAGTCTGTCTGTCTTGTCTTGCATCGCAAAGCCGTTCCGACCCAGGGCCCATGCCCTGCTTGCCCCGCACGACGTCCTTAACTAAAACAAATGGCGCTTTATTTGTGGAGCGAGCCAGCTCAGCTGCCCAGGCTCCGGCCCGTAAACAGGCCATCGGGTTGTGACGGGCACCAGCGGTCCAGGGCAAAAGACCTGTTCCCCCTCACAGACAGCACACTGCTCATTTATTTCACTCCGCAGGGCCAGGTGACAGGGGACAGGTATTCTGAGCTGCTCTTGGCTCATCTGCACTGTGCAGTATATCTGTATGCAGGAGGGGGGCAGTTTATGATACTAAAGCAGTTGTGCCATTTAAAATAGTGCTGCATTTGGCAATGGCTACACATTTCTGCTGTGCAAAGCAGCCATGACCAAAGCGAGAGCCTTCTGTGCTGTAACTGAACGGAGCTGTGCGTGGAACCAGAAGGTCGACGGTTTGAGTCCCGGGGCGTTGGCGCCACAAGTTTTAACCTTGACCAAGGTGGCACTGTAAAAGCAAATCCAGCTGCGCACATCGATGCGTAAAGAACAAAAACGCACGCATGTTGTTCAGAATACCAGGCAACGCACTGCTGAGCGGATAAATAATGTAGCGCGTGTGTGAAAGCGGTGTAATTACGCACGGCACATTTGTGGTGTTACTGCTGCTGCCGCTGCACTCAGGGGCCTGACAGACGGCCCTTTTACTGCTTCATTAAAACCAAACCCGTATCAGCATCTGGATGAGCTTTTAAGGGAGCTGCTGCAGTCCAGGTGGGCGGCAGTTCAGCGCAGTGCTTGAGGAGTGGGCCCATGACACTCACAGGCTGCGGTTTCAAATCCCAGGTGGGGTGGGGCGGGCCTCAGGCACCTTGCACCCTGGAACTCACGGAATTCATACACCCTGAAAAATTCCAACTGCTCCAATTTAAACCAGTCAATGTCTGTCCCATGCAGGAGTTCATTCCACACCATTTAAGTGGCATTAGCCACCTAGGCTTTTAGCTTTTACAGTAGCTTTACGTAATGCGCTCCTGACTGTATGAATAGCGTGAGTCTATGTTATCGCATGTGTGTTTCAGTAAATCCTGAGGGAAATTATTGTTTGCCAACCAATGTCAGGAAATTTGACCATTTGACACCAATGTCCTTAACTGCCAATCCAGGATCCTCCCTGCAAAGATAGAGTATACTGACTGTGCTAAACAGCCAATGTGTCAAGCTATATAAATAGATTATGTGTAAATCAAATGCATGGACATCTGTTAAACAAACACATGATGTAACGAGATAACGAGGTCCATGTAAGTATGACAGGCAGGATCAATGTTTTACATATTCACAGTCCCACAAAAATATTTTTTTACCTCCTTCCTTACTATATCGATATTGGATATAGTTTTAGAAGGCAGGTAGATACATCTTAATATGGGTATTTGTCCAAATTCCAAATGTAATGCAGTTTCTAGCCAATATAAAAGCAGTGGGGAGTAAGCTACTAATAGATCATTACAAATGCAGCTAAAAACGCAAATATTTGATAATATATTGTGAGTATGATAGTTTCGTATCATTAACAAACCTGTGCATTTAAGGATCACCAAAGAGCTGAATTCTTCTCCCTTCCATTTAATATATTTCTTAATGTGATTTTGTGCACTTCACTTGCAATTTGTCATTTTTTGCTAGAATTGAATTAAACTTAAAATAGTCTAAATTGATTTAATGAAATCCCAACTTTTTGTTAAAGTGATAGGAACATGAAGTTCCCAAAGGTAATGTTACAGAATTAAGTGAAGAGGAACCAAACTTGGTGATTATGGCTAAAAGCTTGTTAAAAGTATATTCTCTGGCTCCCCTATTTCAAGCTTGCAGGACTCTGCTATTTACAGTAACTTTATATTACGGTGATTAAAGATTGTAAACTGCCTTGGAGAGGTTGTCTTGGGATATAAGCTTAAACTGATCTCATTAAATACTTGAACACTTCCTGTAATGCATATAATTTAGATATAAAATAATCATATCAGTTATAAAGTGTCTTTTAAAAAAAGAAAAAACTTTTCAATAAAATACTGCTCCTTATGTTGCCATGGACAGCTTAATGTTGAGTCAACTACAGTACACTCTTAGTATCAAATATTTAGATCTACTGGTAGCTAGGTAGTCGGGTAGAACTCTGGGGGAATTTTGCTTACATTTCTTAATGCGTTTTCTGATTTCAATCCACATTTAATATCGGGGCCATTAAATTAGTACAAATAAGCCGTAACAGGGTTCCTGGTTTAGCCTCTCTTACCAAGGCCATCCTTTGTTTAGATTTTGGGGAGGGGGGGAAATACCACAGATAAGAGATCTCCCTTATCTTAATTAGCTTTTGTTTATAGAAAAACTTTTTTTCTAAATTACAAAATGATCAAGCCCGAGGTGTAAGAGGCTCAGAAAGAAATCTCTGGGAATACCAGTATCAAAGTGGTCAACAGCAGGAAGAGAGAAATGGCTCTTTGTTTTTGTTTTCGTTACTTGGGAACGGGGTAAGTTAGTATTGCGGTTTGGATAAACAAGGCCTGGTGCGCCTACCGAGGCACTGATAAGAGAGATTAATGGTGTTGTCCAATCGCCTGGCATACCATCAGCAGTTGAGCAGCCCCAAATGTGACCGCTATCTAAAGCGCCTGTATTCTGGTAAAGCGAGTGAAGCAAAAGGACGGGGTGTCACACGAACCACAAAGCTGTCGCCTCACGGCTCGGCTATCACTACAGTGAATTAAGTCGGGGTTCCCACAGTCCCTGAAAATCCTGGAAAAGGTTTTAATTCTGGTAAGTCATGGAAGGTGGTAAAATATTCCACTATCCTTCAGTCAGTAAAATCTTTTACAAATAATTTTAAAAAGCTAAAGAAATCCATCCATCTGTTTTGCTAACTCACTCACTAGCTTGATCAGCAGTCAGCTCACTGGTTTGTACATTAATTCTACTACCAAAATAATCAGTCACTGGAGACTGAAGTGTGTGCCAATATTGTACACAAAATACTAATGTGCCTCAAAATGTAGCTCTACCTCACAAAAGTAGCAATTCAAAATCCTACATTTGTCCTCAAAATGTCATTGAAATGTCATATAAAATATGAATGAATTGAGTGGGAACATTGTTAATGGACCTGCTTCGTAAGGTTAGCCAAAACCAGAAATGACGTCAACGACGGGGTGCGGAGGTTAGGGCTAGGAAAAAACAAAACACATTTGGGAGTCGCTGAATATGGTAATTTGGAGCATAGCTATTCATTTAATTTACATCAACCTGGTATCTGTATGGAAATTCTCTCTTGCTCCGTATGCTTGCTGCCTCTGAGTGTAGGTGTGTGTGTGTGAGTGTGTGTGTATGCTTGCTGGCCCTGACTGTAGGTATGTGTGTGTGTGTGTGTGTGTGTGTGTGTGTTTGTGTGTGAGGGGTGTGTGTGTGTATGTGTGCGTGCATGTGCTTGTTGCCTCTGACTGTAGGGGTGTTTTATTGCATGGCTAATCTGAGCTCCCTCTGGCATTAAATGGGCCGTGGACCACCTTCTCCTCAGTCCTGCTTTGTTTCCCAGCATCTCATCTGAGGCACTAAACAGGGGCTTAAAGGAGCTGATCGGCTCCCGCTAATGCAGCGGTAATGAGCAAAATAATCAGAAAGTAATCTGCAATAATAGTGATGAACATAACAATCATGTGTTTAATAATGCTCAGGCGAAAATGAACCGCATAAGTTTTTCGATGCATCTCAAACGGTCCTCTTCTGTTCACCTTGCATGGCACCGTCTGCCCTGTTCTTTAATCTCTGTTGGCCACTCATCTTCTATTGACATTTGTCCTTAACTTCAACTCGCAATCAAAATGCACACGTTTGGGTTTTTCTTGATAAACAAAGTTTTCTGAGTTCAGTGATCACTAAAATAAATGTGCAGGTTAGCTATGCAATTTGACGTTATTGCTCAATTGCAGGGCAACTTCTTAAACAAACGTGCTGGAACTGCAATCCAAGCATTAGCCACACTGGCCTCTGGTGCTTCATTGTTCCTGTCTAAAAAAGACAAACACAACACAAACACAACACAAAAGACAACACAAAAGATACTTAGATGCAGAAAACGTGTAAACATTGGAGAGGTGTTCTTGACATGACAAGAGCTGAAAGTGGCTCAGCTTATTAGCACCAATGCTGAGATGGCATCTTTTGTCCTTGAGAGATGAGCAAGGCTGGTTAGCGTTTGCCAGGATAGCTATCACCTGATGGCTGATCAGGTCTAGCTATCGTAGATTGTATGGGTTCGTGAATTAGTGAATGTATACCAAATCTAAAATCAAATATATTTATGCATGAAATTCCTTTCTATAAAAGAATCACTTGATATTTATCACTATCAGTTATGAACAGTCAACTGGCACAACATGAGACTATGGTCCAAAGAATTACAGGGACTATTTTTTTGGCTAACACCACCTCTCGTGTAGTGACTTTAAATTGCTTAGCATAACTTTAATTACAAATGTTAATTGATTCCATGCCAAAGTCTGTTTAGTCTGTTTAAAAACTTTTTTTTAATTGACGATGATGAATTTTCCATATACTATTGTGGCAGCCCAAGGGGCTGCACCAGAAAATGGCTGCCTGGCCTCCAACACATGGCAGCCCAAAAACACTACATTTCCCAGCAGGCCACAGTAACACCTGAACAAAGTCAAGCAATGGGGACTAATGACCAGCTGAAGGCTATTTCGAGGCCTATTTAACCCCTTCTATTGACATGGTAACTAGGTGCGAGTTTCGGGGAGGTGTGGGGAGGGCGTGGGGCCATGTGTGAAACGCCGGCGTAAACAACACAAACTGTCCCGACAATTTGAAGCAAGATTTTATACAGACATACAATTTTATTCAAGATGGAAAGATTTTCTGCGCTGCAGTGTTTGAGAGCATCGATGGAAGCGACGAAGACAATAACTGACGAAGAGTAAGTAACTATATTTGATTTGCCATGTTATCAAATACTCGTATATATATTCAATATATGAATTCCGTGTGTGAAATTGCAGCGTAAACAATGTCCCACATTATATCGGATCTTGTCTGTGTTTACGGTTGCGAGCTGCCAGCAACAGACGGTGTATGCTGATATTTATTTTATTTACCATATTTTCAAATACTCGTGAAAATATATGAATTCAGCGTCTTGTGACGCTATACGAAAAAATCAGAATCATTGCGGACTGCTGCGAATAATTAACGGGAGGATATTTAACCAGCTGGCATTCTGTTTCGGGCGCTTGGACATTATCTAGCTTAGCTTGATAATACCTATTGTGATTAATGTTTCTTGCCTCTCGAGAACTTGTTTGTGTGCTTATTGTGGTTTAGATTCCCAGCGTTTAGTTTATTCCGAGATTTTGGATACGTTTTGTTTGTTCCTGATCGTTGGTTATTTTGTTTTGTCTTGTTTATGTCTTTCCGTGTCTTCGTAGACACGGATTTTGCTTTCGTTTTCCTACAGACGTTTAAAGATGAATATCTTAAACTTTTGATCATGTGCCTGTGCCCAATGCCAAACAGACTTTGGATGTTGTCAAACTGGCTTCTGTTGGTCGCAAAGAAATGCGTAGGCTACTCTGCAAGATGTCTTTGTCTGATGGCCTTTGACCATGATCTTTCAGGTGTGGATCATGAATATTCAGTAAATTAGCATATAGCCCTCCCACAGCCTGAAATAAATGTGACCAGTTCTGATAAAAACAGGTTTTTAAGGACTGACTCACATTACCCATGAAGAGGAGTAGGAACGTGTGTGGGAAGGAGTTGCTGAGTGTTTGAGAGATACTAAGATAGTAGCAGCACAAAGACAGTCGCTATTTTGTTGCCGCTATTTTTCAGTTGCAAATAGTGACACATTAACAACCAATTTACGAAGACTGGTTCTAATTACGCAATAAAAGAAATGAAACATACTAATTTACATTTGCAGTAGGATACACCCATAAAAGGCGTGCAAAACAACATGGCATGTTAACACATCCAGTCAGATCACGGCAAGAAATGGATGCGCAGCAACCAGGCACAAGTAGTGACAGAACAATGAGAAAAATAAAATGTACAGATCAGGAAATAGAGGTATTGCTCAATGAGGTACAACATCACAAGGCCGTATTACAGAAATGAAAAACTAAATTTGGAGTGGAATCACAAAATAAATGAATTCATCAGGCATAACAAAACAAACAATAGATGATGTAAAGAAAACAAACAAACGATCATGTAACGAAAATATGACATGACCTTAGGCAGCTATTGTGCCCTTGAGCAAGGTACTTAACCTGACTAGCTTCAGTAAATATGCAGCTGTATAAATGGATTGTATGTAAAGAAATATAAACTGTAAGTTGTTCTGGATAAGAGCGCCAGCTAAATGCCTGTAATTTAATTTGTATCTGTTTTCCTTTGGGAGCTATTATTGCCCAAATATACTGTATGTTATTCTCCAAGGACATGGAAATGTTGCAGCAAAAATAAGCTTTCTGCTTAACCTCCCCGATAAGGAGTGACATCATTTCACATAAAATGTGCATTGTACTTTGTGCACACTGATGGATAGCATGAATCACAGCAAGGCTGATGTTTTTATGTTTCTCCACTTGGCCTTTTTCAAAGAAGCAGACTACTCAATTCTTTCCCATTAGTGTACTCAATTCTGTCTTTTGTGTGGAACATTATTGCAAGTTTGCTAGTAGTGAGTATAATTATTTATATCTCTTATACAAGTTCCCTATTTAGAAAATGTGAATTCTGTAAATGGTAGCCTTATTCATTTTCATAAATATCAGATTCAGTTATGATCTTAATGTTTAAACTGTGTGTGGAAATTAAACCTAGGATTATTTCTGAGCAGTTCATGCCTAATTTAAACTGAATGTGGTTGTAAGTGGACTAATATTGCTCAACACACCTTAAGCTCAACGGTCAGAGTAAAGTTACACACAGTCCGAGCCCCATCTGTCTATAGTCGCCCTGGTTCTTTTATTTGGTTCTCACTTCCTGGTGTGATGATGTCACTGTCAGAGGTTTCACATACAGCTCCAAACAAAGAGAAGCCACACTTGCATTCAAATCAAACAGTCAAAATAACTATGTGAATAAATGCTCTTAGATTCATTCACCAGGCAAGAGTGAGTAATTTTAATCTGTGTGGGATGTGGCTGTGTATGAGAGCTGCCAGACTGATCTCAAAATCCTGGTCCAAACTGACATAATGGCTGTGTCTCAAATTGCATTCTTTTCCTCTGCGTCCTCGTGTTGTTGTTGTAAGAATGTACATTCATGGTCACTCAAAAGAATGTTCTGCTGAGTGTAAGAACGCAGAGCGCTTAAAATCCATTCAATTTGAAACATACTTGTACTTTGACGTCACCACTTTTTGACCTTCGCAAGAAACGCATCCGGAGCAGGTTAGAAGTAGAAAAAGCAGCTACTGACATCTAAGGTTGTAGCATGCTAGCTATGGTACAGCAAAATAATGTAGTCTATTTTAACAAATTTGTGGTGAAGGGTTGATGGCATAGATTGATTTATCAAGTAAACAGGAAAAAAATGTATGTATGTTCAGGTTAAGATGAGATTACATGTGATTTTTTGGGAATGGAAAGTATGGAAAAGTGTGCTCAGATGCTGGCTTCACATTTCAGTCCTCCAAAGTACATCAAGACAACTTCTGGTAAATTTGTGCATACTTGCCTTCTTGAGTTTGGGATGCACTAGATCACATGACCATTGACTTCTGTATTTGATATATGCACTAGATACAACACAAGTAACTAATATGAGACACGGACAATCTGTCTGGCAAAGAAGCCAAAATCATGATATTGTACGGCCAGAACATAAACCAATGCCCACAATACAATTCCTTGGAAGAGGCCAAAAGAAGACCAAATTACCACCTGCCTTCATGCAACAAACTAATAATTAAGAAAAATACAAATATGGTCATTTCAGCTCAGGAATCTTGCTATTGACTCATTCCTGAGTGTTTTTATTAACATAATATGTTGACATCATATTAGGAAAAACATATGCAGCCAAAATGGCTGTTGCCTTTTCTATCCTACAAGTTCAAAAACGGTGACAATTCAGTGATTCTGGTTGAAAAAGCCAAAGCTGGCAACACTGCCACATGCTGCTTCAATCCAGACTTGACCCAATCAGACCATGAAAGGCCTTCCTCTGAGGCTGGAGCCCACTCACACTCCATTACACAGAGCACAGTCATGGGTCACATAACCAGTTCAGTTGATGGAGTGCAGGTAGTGGTGCCTCTGTTAGCTGTCTTGTGGTACACGGTAACCCCAGCTCAATGCCTACCTCTTGTCTTGTTCTTGGTTTTTGTTTAATATGCAGTGAGCCCCCCCCCAATTAAATTCAATGAAATTCAGTATGCTTTACAGAGAGTAAAAATGTACTGACTCTGTGTACTGGAGTTGCAGTCGACGGCTTGGCGGGTTCCATCTCGGAGGAGGCGGTTCATCCCCTTTGTCACTGCCGGTCCCAGAGCTGCCGCGGCGAGCTCGTAGTATGAGGAGGGGGGATAGTTGACCTAGAAAGAGGGTACAATTGGCTACTAAATTGGGAGAAAATGTGGAAAAATATCAGGAAACAAATAAAAAAATTAAAAAATTGTGTACATTAATTCATGATCATGAGACATAAACATTATTTTTTTTAATTAATACATTACATTACATTACAGGCATTTGGCAGACGCTCTTATCCAGAGCGACGTACAACAAAGTGTTAACTGTAGTCAAGAACAGTTTAGCTGAAAGCTAAGTACAATTCCACGTGCTAGGAGCAGCTACATAGTTAAAATAGGACCCTGTAGGTAAATCTGTAGCCACGATTCAAAGGCAGCAATAAAACAATCAGTGCGGAAAATATTGGCGAAATAATGCCTAAACCTAATACAATACATAAACAATAGAAATTATTATTATACTTAGAAATTATAAATGTACAAAATCTATAGATAATCAGTGTTGGTTGGTTACTCACTGTCTTTCTATCTCTCTCTATCTCTCTCGCTCTCTCAATTCAATTGTGCTTATTTGCAAGTTAACTTGTGTTGCTAAAGCATTAAATACATATATGACTATAACAACAACTTTCTCTCGCCCTCCTCTCTCTCTCACTCACTCTTCTGATTGATCGGCCTGGTCTCTGCACTGGCAGTGGAAGTTTTGTGTGAAGTCATACCCCCACTTGAGCGCGTGTAATGGATTGCCCTGCTGTGATAACAAGGGAGTCGCCTCAGAATCATCGGCAAAACTTCAGCTAATGGTCAGTGCAATGGTCCGTGCAATCAGATAGTTATAGCTGCATCTCTCTCCCTCCTCCTCTCTCTGCATCTCTCCCTCCTCCTCTCTCTGCCTCTCTCTCCCTTTTATATGTACAGTAGCTTTATATGTAGCATGTGTAAAGGTACGGGATATTAGGGCTTTGCAGGGGGCCAAGGGACACCGGTGATATGGCTTTGATATGTTGATTTTCACAAGAGGATGTCTCAATAAAGAGCATCAAAAGGCAAGTCTGTCTCTCTTTCCCCCCTATATATGAAGAGAGAGATAGGTCATAAAATGTGTGTCAGACCTAGTTAATATTTAAAGCACTAACCCTTTAGACAGCAATTTCTACAGAATAAAATAAATAAACTATTTTCAAAATCTATTTTCACCAATAATGAGAACAACATTCTTCCTTCATATGATTGAACATCTTGATTAGTAATGTTTTCTTGAAAATTCCCAGGTATCTGCTATTAAAGTTTCTCCTGAATTGGAAGCATTTCAAACTTGACCCAGGTCTGATACAAGTTTTGCAAGGTCCCATAACTCTACCAAAATGTGATCGACATTGAAGTTCATAAAGTATTATCTGCAAAATGATACTGATCTGTGAGCCGTTTATCAAGTGCTATGCTCTGATGGTGGCCTCAAGGACCCGACGTCCAATTGAATAACGAATAGAAATGTGTTTATTAATTTTTGTGCCATCTTTTCATGCAGTCCCTTGTAAAATAAAGAGAAGAGAACGTTTAGATGGAATACAGCCGCATAGGTTACATACGCATTCAAATGGGACGGAGACCAGTATTAAATATGAACAGCGTGCCCAAACCACAGCAGTGTTTATCAATAATGGGATTTTTTTTATTATTCCCAGCATTGGCC
Organism: Aldrovandia affinis; assembly: GCA_029706075.1. Lineage (NCBI taxonomy): Eukaryota > Metazoa > Chordata > Actinopteri > Notacanthiformes > Halosauridae > Aldrovandia > Aldrovandia affinis. Next base: position 4,573,965 of record JAINUG010000003.1, on the reverse strand, counting down.
ATTGGAAGGGCTCATAAATTATTCATGTCCTGTGTCTCCCAGTTTGCTCTGCAGAGGAAATAAGACATAATTTAAAGGCGGAGAGAGCAAAGATTATGTCTGTCTCCGAGAGAAGGCCTGGGGAAGTTGTCAAAACCACCGAGGCCCTTTTTTTCCCTGTAATCTGCGTGGCATTTATCAGTGGGATTGCTGTAATGGATTTGTCAATAGAGGAGAGGCTGGATCTCTCTGAGAGCCCTTGTGAGGAGAGAGAGGACAGAGAATGAGAGGACAGTAAAGATTAGTGATATGTCCAAATGAGACCCCAAGCAAACATTAGAAGGGGAAAATTGCCTTCCTAATCTGAGCGTTATTTGTCATATTACGCTAATTGTGGTATCAGTTTATTGCCCCCTGTAATTGATGGGGGGGGGTCAACTGGTCCGAAAGTGTCTGGTCAGCTTCTGAGTCCAAGCTGCAGGTTTCTGCTTTTGCCATTGATTACGCACTGATTTGTATTGAAGGTTATGACCAAAGCAAACTGATTGACTGAACCACAAAATGGCCTCCTCGTATTTCATGCACACCGGCATGGTTTTCCAGCATTGTTTCAGCAGAGGATTGGCTGTAGTCTGGCAAGAGGAGGCTGTAGAGTTCTGTGACCTTTTGATGATCTTTCCTTCTGCTTTGATATTCCTTTAAAAGAAAAGAAAATATGGCATAAAGGCAGACGCCTCTTTAATTTTCCCCTTCGCAGCCATTGTGATGAAGGACGGCGGCGGCTTTGTCGACTCACGGGGGAAGCACGCCCCAACAGATGCGGGATTTCGTGGGTGACTCCCGGTTTTTACGGCACAGTCTGTTCTCTCATTAGTGTTAGTAGTGCTCGGGGCCTCCAACAATTATTTAGGTTTAGCCTGGAAAATGTCTCTGTTTCTTAGGCTGTTGGGTCTCTCTGATTCCCGATAGCTTGAAGTTTTATGCAGAATGTCCTATAAATCCTTGCTGTGTCCAACAGGATACGCTGTGTGTGAGGCAGTTGTGTTTTGCACAAGTAGTTACACACACATCTGAATCGGAAGTGTTCAATAGCTGTCTGCACAACTGCCAATGTTCTGTTTTTATTTAGCCATAAACCATTTCAGTGAACATTTTTTTCCTTCTTCTTGCTTGTTTGTGCATTGTGTATGTGTGTGGCTTATAGACTATCCAGTGTTTGGAGGGGGCCAATTACACAGGGGCACCCCAGGGGTCTGCTTTGATTGTACTGGGCAAAGGACAGAATTTCCGGAATCTGACATTATCCCCACCAAAACAATTAATTCAGTCAGACAACAGATGTTGACTCAATCAATGAGTGGTGTTTTCTTCTGGTATAACATTAGCCATCTGTACAGCCACATGAACATATTTATCATCTGCAATGAGAATGAATAACTGTCTGAATTACAGCTGCTTTGATAAATGGAATATTATTTACTCTCTTCACTGCTCCGAACTGAGTCCCAACTGAAATTGGAGGGAAAAATACATTTTGCAAACCTCCCCCATCAAACTGGTACCCATTAAAAGGCAATGCCATCACCAGTTTATACCATAATTTCTGAGGAAAAAATTGATAAATGATTGCATTCCCTATAACTGAAGATTTGTTGGATAGAAATGTTCAGAATGAATCCAGAAAATATCCTCTACATTTACAATGTTTTCCTTCCTTTGCTTTCCTTTCCTTCCTTCCTTTCCTCCCGTTTTAGAACAAGTTTATATGTGTTTTATCATTTTATATACGTTTTGTAATGGTATGTTCACCACAGGTCCTTTGGGCCTAGTGTCTATGGTCCCACACAACTATTTTTTAATGTGTAAAAAATGCACATAAATACCTGCCAATAAAACCTGAGAAGTCCCAGCAGTAAAATAAACCGCAGACGTGTAAAATCTTGCTGACCTTACAAATTGCACTTGATTCAGCTCACACTGGAGAAAGAGGGAGATTGCACCGTGCATATTTAAGATCGAAGCGCTCCCTTGCATATTTGTATTTAGTTTGCCGAGCCTTTCCCCCCCTCCCGCCACATTACCCCCGGTTACCTTTCCCGTGGCCTGTCTGGCTCTGGAGCCGGGATGTCTCCCCGGCTTGCGCTCGAGCGATTCTGGAATGAGCAGAGAGCTTCGACTGCAGCCGTGGGAGCCTGCTCCTTGTGATGATAGTTTGTTAGTCGCTGCTGTCACCCTCCGTCGCCATTGGTGGCGCAGCGCTGAGCAGTTTAATTATGCATAGCCCGTCTCTCCCAACACGGACCTCAAGGGATCCTGCCGTCTCTGAACTGAATCTCAAACGAACGTCTTATTATTGCCGCAGTATTAAAGAAGCACTTTTTGAGACGCTCTGAAGCATTACCAACTGCAGCGGGAGAAATAGATTGCTAACGCAGTGCGCAGGGAATCCGGCCCCGCTCCACACTCTGTTTTCTGATGGTGGACTGTATTAAAGGGAAGTTGTATTGAAGTTGTATGTTTTTTTAATGGTCAGGGGAGATTTGCTGTTTAAGCAGTCGAGGCCACTCCAGCGAGAGACATGGTTTGGACAGACCGCTTGCCTGCGATGGGGAATAGGGGGAGGACGGGGTGAGCTCTTCATGCTGCTCTGCTTGGGCTGGAAGGATGGGGGCTGACAGGAGGAATTAATGGAAATCAGTCAAAGCCAGAGTCTGAATATCAGTGGAGCCTTGTTTTTACAGAGATGTGCGTCAGTGTAACTGGAGATACAAAGAGACACACGCACCTTTTCTCTCATACACACACACACATTCACAGCTGTTCACATGCACACTCTCACACATACAAACCTAGACCTTTCTCCTTCTCTGCCCTTCATAGACATAACACGCTCATGCTCATGTACATACACACAGAATCTCATTCTCTCTCACACGCACAGACACACACACTCTTTCAAATATCCATATAAACAAAGGATTCAATCAGACACAGGAGTGCTGCAGTTTTTCTGTATACACAGACTGCTGTTTTGTTGTGGCTAATGTCGTAGGTAGTATGCTGTTTCCATGTACAAATCGGTCGGTTGTATGTTTTTCATATTTAACCAGTTTTTCTCCCCATTTGGTTGCCACTTGTAGACTTTATTGATTCAATTACCCTCCCCACGAGCCTGCTGCTTGCAAGCACGGGACCAGTGGCTACCCTGGGACCGGCGGGTAGGAGGGCGAGTGAATCGCCTCCTTCGGGATGGACCCTGCCGAACCATTGACTGTGAATCGTGTGCCTTTAATGTCAACTTATCAAGTGTTGCCTATGAAGAGGAAATCTGTGAAGTATCAGTCCAGCTGATATTGTAATTCATGAAAGCATAAATGATGACCGACTGATAACTAGGCTTGAATAATTACCACATCACTTTGTGCAAAAACAGTTTCCGATCTGCCAAAAGGGATGTGCGTTTGGATTGGAAACTTTGTCACTGTGTAGAAGCACAGAAGAGTTTGGCAGACTTGTATTGAAAGCCACTGTTTGATTAAAAAAGTAACAGCTGGTTGCTACTTCATCTTTCACCCGCAAAAGAACATTTAAATACCAAGCAACAATATCTCCCATTTTTAATTGTTCAGAAAGCAGCTGCTTGCTTCTTTTATTCAAGTTCTTACCAGGTTTCACAGAGCGTGCCTGCCACGATACTGCCAAGTTTCAACATGGAGGGAACATTCTCTCTTCCACCGCCATAAAATGGCTCTTTTTCAAGGATTAGCGGCATAGCCTGGAATCATTTTTAAATTCAATTTTACCTTGAGAGACCAATAAACGTTATTCGGAGGCTGCTGAGTGCCTCATCCTGTTAAAGCACTCTTTTTTCACTGTTTGTGCAAACTTCACTTGTGAACTGGGATGTGAAAAGAAGCGACGGCTGACATCATGCATTTCGGATGAAAGCGCATGCTTGGCTGCGCTCTTCCAAATTAAAAGTAGCTATTGCAGCAAGCACGACTTAGAATCCAAATCGGGAGAAAAAGGAGGAAAAGCATAAAAATAAATGAATGCTCTTCACTAGTCCAATTGTTCTGGTGTAAGTTAATAGGAGAGTGGGTGATGTCTCCGTGTGAGGGCATGTCCTGAGATAATCGGTGGAGGGACAACACTGTGGGTGTTAGAAGAGACATTGCACAGAAGTGTGCATATCACGAGGAGCTTGTTTGAGTCTTATTCTGTTAAGGCTGTTCTTGTGTGTGGATGAGCTCCATGATCTGGTATTGAATCTAGACTGTGCCAGTGCCAACTGTTGCCAGCAGGATCAACAGGACAAAATTGTGAGGAAATGGAGAAAAAATAAGTGTGCACATAGCATAGTGAGTTTGTGCAATCAAACTGACTCCAACTTCTTAATGATGATAATAATAACTAGAAAGGAAAGTTTGATTTTCAAACTATATTTGGCTTGCCACTGGCAAATTTCAAAAACATATAACATGTAATTCAGACATTAATATGGATGAATGGATGAAGGGATAGATGGATGCATATGCACAAAATGAGTGTGTCTGTGTCTGTGTGTTATAATCGGCATGAAACTGCAGGAGGTGCTGCATGGAGCTTCAGGAGGTGCTGAACAGAAGTGAAAAAAAGTTCATAAAAAAAAACATTTGATCGACCTGATAAGCGCGTGAAAAAAAAAATCTGTATCAACATAGCTAGCAATGCAAGCAAGCGAGTTAGCTAGCTAGCTATCAAGAAGTAACTAGAAGAAGTAACACATTTTCCACAGTGGCGTGTAATTAATTGTTTGAGCTGTTGTGTTTTAATAATAATAATAATATACGCCATTTAGCAGACGCTTTTATCCAAAGCGACTTACAGTAGTGAATGCTTACATTTTCAGTATATGTGACCCCAGTGGGGATTGAACCCACAACCTAAGCGTTGCCAACGCCATGCTCTACCAACTGAGCCACAGAGAACATTCTTATTCAAAATGTCTCAAAAAGGTATTAGCAAATTCTTCAAAAAGCCTACAACAAAAAACAAAACACCACCAATGACAGTGTCATCACGTCCTCATCACCGCTACCTCTATCCTCAACCTCAGAGGCACAGCACCCAATTTGACCACAATCACTCCGTTAAATGGAGCACTTAATCACCTTAATCACCTTAATGTCTTAATCACCCCATTCATATGGTACCATGTGGCACCCAACACAGCACACGGAGGGTTTCTGAGGCCTTTCAAAGGTGATTCCGACCTATTCGTCAATGAGTCGTCACGGGAGTTAGTGTCAAAATTGTATTGAAATAGGTGAGTGCACTGTTTTTGTCTGTTAAAAATCATAATACCAAACAGTGATGTAAGTTACTTCTAACAGGTTTTCAGTTTTTTCTGCTTTACTCATAGAACTACTTTCATCCAAAAGTACAAGCATTTTCTTTGGTCATGCCTTACAATGGTGTAACTTACATCGGCACCATAACTTTTTCACGATTCTTTTAAGCCAGGTTGGTTTCATAGGTGGAAGTGGTTGCATTATATCAAAGTGTGACCGTGTTCATATCAATGTCTGTGTGAAAACAGTAGAGGAAAAGCTGGTCAGTGGGATGACATATTTTTCAGTACATACTGCTAAAGCTTGTATGTATAAAAATTATATTGTCATGACAGTTAAAAGAAAATAACAATAATAATGTGCCTTTCAGATTGTGTGTTGTCACTAAGCCAAATATATTATCCAACTTGGAAGTACTGTCATCGTGTGGTTAAAAAAAAAATAGCCAATGAAATATTAGAAAATATTAGCATTTTACAATGAAATTGGCAAATAGGCTATGGATTAACATTGTTTTGTAATATCTAACACATCTAGGGGCTTAATAATGAGTTTCCATTTAGCTGGTGAATCCGACCACACGCTAGACTTATATTGTGATGGGGGACAATTAAATAGGAAGCAACAAGTTTGCCTCTGACTGATTTCACAAACTCTAGGAAATATGAAGAGGCAGAAAAAAATATAACATTGCAGCTTGGTCATCGTTGCTATGCTATGTTAGTTAGCAAGGAGCTAGCAGGCTAATTGCTACAAACGTTGAATATTTTAGAAAGTATTTATCACAAATGTATAAAAAGCACAAGCTAGATGTACAAGCACAAACTGAAGGTATTTGTGAAGTCTGGTTGCTATATGTTAAATATTTTAAATAAATACAATTTCCAATGTTCCAGCCATACGATTTCAATAAGTTGGGCCTTCTGCAGAAAACTTAATAATGATGATGATTATTATTATTATTTTACAGGGCTTTTCTTACATGGCAGTCAAAGCACTTTACAAAATAAAATTACAGCAAAAAAAGAGAGCGAATGAAACAGAATGACTAAAAGCAGGTCTTAATTTACTACACCATTCCTACCCATCGATTGAAGGAGAAAATATGAAAATAACTTGTTACAAATGACTAAGCGGTATTACAGACAATTTGGGTTGGTACAAAGCAGGTTGAGTCTCTGACCTGAATGAAATCAGCAGCTGCCATAAACCTTGATTCATAATTAAATGCGAGTGTACATTTTTTACAAACAGTTTGGCAGGTTCAGCTATCACTAAAATTAATTAGCAAAACGTATTAGAAAGAAAAATGATCTCTTTGTGAAGAGAAAATAGATCAACTTTGAATTGAATCCAGGCCCTAATGAATACTGGGGGAGGATGTGGACGTGAGTGAGGTTGGGATTTGTTGTTTTTCCGAGTGAGAGATATTTTAGAGTGGCAATCCTAGCACCTCTGGCCCGTGACTCTGTTCCCCAGGTTTAATTAAGTCTGGCCCACTGCTGATTGAGTCAATTAAACTCATAAGCCGGTATTGACTTTGGAATGGTTGACTGGAAGCCCTCATTTTTATTATGCAGTATTGGAACAGGAACTTGAGAGCTGCTCGCCACGGCAACGTTGGTTTCTATGGGAGCATTAGTCAAGAGTTTTGAAAAGTTTCGGGCCGTTCAAGGTCTCCTTTCTTTTCCCCAGAGGATGAAAAAGACTGCAGATTCAAGGTGATCTTACTACCAAACACTCACCAGCTTTATTTCTTTTCATCTCTTTTTTTAAACATCTCCCAACACCCAACTATCTCACTGTATTTTCTGTTAAAATTGTTCAGTGGCGAATACAGTCATTTACAATATTGCTGAATAATTCTGTTAATTTCTTACAGATTTTCTTGTGCGTGGACATAATACCCAGACAAGGCATTGTTCCTAATTGTATTTTTAAACAGCTATGTTAAAATCTCTTATACCAGTACTCTATACCTGCAGGTAATTTTTCCCTGCTGGAACCTTGCATATGAAATTAGAAATTTTCTTTACCATTATTCTCCCAATTTGGAATGTCCAATTCTGTTTGTAGAGCTCATCGCTCTGACTGTCAATTTGGCAGAGTAGAGACCAGCACGCATTTTCCTGAACACGTGATGTCAGCTGCTGCTTCTTTTCACTTTTTAGTTACACTCACAGGTTACCAGTTACAGTCACAGAGGCATCGATTTGGAGGAGGACAATTCATGTGTAGCTTGTGCAGGCAGACTGTGGGCATTCGATTGACCTCTACTGGGGGCCTCTAGTGTGTGATCAGACACAGACCTCCCGCCAACTGAAATGTCTCCCTCCCCGGGTGGCATTACAGCTAATCATGAACCGCTTTGTGGCACAGTCCACATTCGATACCAGACCGTGGGGCCCATCCACCGTGGGGGGTCGGAGGGGTGCAAAGCCAGCCTTATAGCCACAGCGACGGTGAAACCATTTGGGACCTGCGAATACCCTCTCGCCTTGACAGGAAAACAGCCTTTGCTCCCTTGCATTGCATTATTGGAGAGGAGGGAGGCAGTGGCGTGTCCAGACTGTTCTGACTGGGGTGGCCCAAGTGGGGCGGTGTATACGCGAAAAAAAACAGAGACGCGTTCATTTATTTTTGCGGACCGGGGTGCTGGTGCGCCCGCAGCATCTGGGGTGGCACCTGGGGTGGCCAATCAGATTCCAGGGGTGGCACGTGCCACCCTAGGCCACCCCCTAAACACGCCCCTGGAGGGAGGGGTAGGTAAGTGAATAAACTGAATAAAAAGAAGACACCCCCCCCCCAAACTCAAGTCTTTCCTGAAAATAAAATCCATCAAATGGCATCAAAAATAACTACATATTAAAAAAGAATTGATTCACCATAATATATGCATCTTACATTTGCAGTGGAGCGGCTGTCTTTGACATGTCGGTGACACAGGGTACGATGTGAATTCACGTCAGTTTTGCCACAGAAGACGTGCCCCTCACGTTCGGTGTGTCACAGTCAATTACAAGCATGACTGAGAATTAAACCAGGACCTCTGTGACTGCAGTGGCAAACATGAGATTTATCTCCACACTACCAAACAAACAAAAGGCTATATATATATATGTATAACCTTGATACACATGAGCAAAGGAGGCTGTGTATAAAATAAACAATACAGGCAACAAGCTATATTGTATGCTCAAAAAATTTGAAAATAATATATTTTTAGATTAATACAATAAAAAATAGTTTAGTTTCTTTCCCCAAATAAATATGTCAAAATTGCAGAAACAGTAAAGTTGGAATAAAAATGGTCTATTCCCTGAATTCAGTAGGCTTAACAGTTAAATGCCCTTGTTTAAAATTCAGCGCTCTGTATATTGAACACAGGTAGTATTTAGTGGTGGGACTCGATTAAAAAAATTAATCTAATTAATTAGAGGCTTTGTAATTAATTAATCGAAATTAATCGCATTTTAATCGCATATCAATATTTGACACGAGAAGCAACATTTTTCAATTCAAATGGATTTTGGTATACGAGTGAATCAATGAATAGACATATACATACGTTTAAGCAGCAAAATCTTGTTTACTTTAGCTACTACACAGACCAGTGCAATTTTGAACAAAGTGCAGCAATTTTAGGAATATGATAGTGCAAAGGACCTTTGGAAGAAGCTGCTGGATTTTTTCGAAATTGTCTTTCTGCATGGCAGTTCATAAATTGTGTCAGACGACGCAATCTGTAGCACCTTTTCTAGCCCCTTATCTTCGACCACCGAAAGTGGTCTACAGTCCACGGCATACCAGTGAGCCAGTGAGTTGGTTACTTTGTTAGACGTGGTCTTACTCATCTTGGCTCTGAACCCCGTCATCTGGTCGAGTGTGGGTTGGCGACTCTGCTTGCTCGTACTAGGACTAACGTTAGCCTGATCAGCGTTAGCTCTGGCTTCCACGCTAGCTGCAAAATGTTTAGCATTGAGGTGATACCGTAGGCTTGAAGTGCTCCGTGATATGCAAATTCTTTGTTGCACAATGTGCACACAACTATTCTCTTATCCACACTTCCATCAGGGAGTTTTTTATATCTAAATATCCCATCCACCGGGCCAAACAACGCGGTCTCATCTGGTTCTTCCATGTTAGCCTACAACGCTCTACTCAGAGTGGGGCTTTGTTGTCTGACGTCACTCAATGCACGTTGTGCATCGGTATGATCGTCCACTGAGAAACGTTCCGTGGTGTCTGGAGTGCAAAAATATAGTGCGATTAAAATGCGATTAAAATGCATACATTTTTTTAACGCGTTATTTTTTCTGTAATTAATTAATCGAAATTAACGCGTTAAAGTCCCAGCCCTAGTAGTATTACGTATTAAAACCCTCACTTATCCTGCATGTAAAATATATTTATTTGATTTAATATAATAATTACTACACAGGATACCAATTATCAATAAAATCACCAAATTCATTGATAGGCAGAGCAATCTGGTGGATCAACCTTCATCAAAATATACACAATTCAATTAAAATGAACAGCTCTCCAAATGCAAACACATGCAGCCGAGGTGTGAGCTGGGACCAGATCTTCCAAGAAATAAGTAATGCTGTAGAATCACCCTTGAAGACTAGGCTCCTCTAAAACTGCCAAAAAAAACTGGGTTGCTCCCTCCATCCTTAGTCCATGCATGATTAATTTATGATTTGGGGGAAGGCCCAGCACAAGCCAGGTTCAGACCCCCTTTTTATATTTTTGTTTTGGGTCACTTACTGCCACAAGATATCTTTTCAATGTCACCATTGATATGCTCCTCTCATGTTGAGAATTGTGGTGATACCAAACATCGATATGGCCTGGGGAAGACAGCTTGGTTTATACAGAAATGTTGGTTGAGCTGATATTTGGAGAGACATAATATGCTCAGGAAAAAATAATTGCTACCAGGTGACAAGGCCAGTCATACCATGTTGACCTCAGTCTGGTGGGCCATAATTATTTTCTCCCTGATCCATAATTTCCAGCTCATAGGTAGAATGTTACATAAGCTTGTAAGTTTAGTGTGCTGATCTAATATGGACTGCCAAAGCTACATACCTTAGTGCCCTGGTTTCATTCACATTTCATGATGGCACCATGTGTGTTTATGAGAATTTAGGTTAGACTGGGCCTAGGCTGGGCTGTTTGCCTGCGTAGGATGACCAAAATGCACCTCCCCGACAGAATTATTCACACCCATAATAATTATTTTAAATAAAATCAGACAAAAATAAATCTAGCATTAACATGCTACTTTTTCAAGTTGATCTCAATCTTGGGGAACTGTATTGTGGCCTCCCATGGCTTCCTGTTTCACCGGGGTATAAAAATGAGGTAACACGCATGTAAAATCCATTTGGCATCCATCATCATGCGGAAATAATATTTTTGAGCATGCATTAGAGCTCATTACCTGTATTGTTTATTTTATACAGCCTTCTTTGCTCATCTTTATCAAGGGTGTGAGTCGTTTTTGAGTGTATTGTCGGCACAGGAGGGGTTCCTGAGTTAATTAAGCAATTAACATCCCATCATGTTTAAATTCATGTATAAAAATGCTGGGCATGCCCAGTTGACGATTATTTTGGCTACCATGACTAGAAGAGATCTCAGTGACTTTGAAAGAGGGGTGATTGTTGGGGATGTGCCCAGGAGCAGGAGCTTCAGTGACAAAGCTGCTCACCTTGCTGATGTTTTACGGGGAACAGTGGCTAAGGTGATGTTGGCATGGTGTTTAGTAGGTGTTTCCTTTATTTTGTTTAGTTCGTGTTTCCTTTATTTTGACAGTTACTTGTATATAGTTATATACCAAAATCAGTGTGTGGCTGCTGGTTCTGCCCGAATGTGAGGGTGTCAGTGAAGGGCCCTCACCTCATCCAGGCCACTGAACTTTTCACCAGCCTGGCTTCATTTCCAAGGCCAGCAGCTTAATCCTTGGACTGCACTTTCAGTGCAGAAACACACACCAAGCAGCATATGGAGAAGCAGCATATGGAGAAGAGCTTTATCCCCTTATTAGGACATGGCACTGGCGCTCTAAAAATCTGGTAATTTTAGGTGGCTGTTATTTAAGCTTCTCTTGACTTTTTTCATTACTTTTCTTCTTGTACCTTTTTCTCATACTTTTCTTTTTTTCTCTCTTCCTGCCCTCCTCCCTGCCTCCCACAAATCCTGCCATTCATTTCTGTTCATCTCTCCCCCATTTTCTTTGCCCAAAGGTGCATAATGAACAAGATGTTGTCTTAATCTTTTCAAAGGCTTTCAGAAATGCTGAAACGATGACATTCCCTGTAACCATTTGCATAACAGATTTGATATTTGATATTTTTATTGATCGATTCATTCATTAGGACCATGATCAAAGCCCTTTTGCAGCAGGGGGAAAAGAGGTCAGCCTGATGTTCCTCCCTCATGCTGGAGTTTGGTGCTATAACCAGTGTGTAATCTCTTACGGGTGGCATACTGCATAATGCGAGATACTGCACTCATTCAAAAACATTATTAGAAAACTTGTCCCAGATAGTTTAAAAAATAAATAAATAATGAAATACTATTAAATGAAAATTGAAAAAAATGAAAAAAAAATACTGTGGCAGTGGAGGTGAGACACCCCTGCCATCTACTGGCCGAGATAAAAAGCCGCTTTAATCAGGACTAATGAGCACACTGGGGAACAGTCCTTAGACCAGGGGAGTCTCTCAGTCGCTCATGTGCACACACCTGGAGATTAAACGAGAGATGGCGTTAATGGCGAGGAAGTTGTGGCCGGCTCGTACGAGAGGGGACGGAGGAGTCTCAGTGCCCCATAAAACCCACAGTGCCACGCCCTGCGCCCATCCATTGCCATGGCGACGGGGCCTGCGGAACAAGAGGGAGAGCCGTGGGCATCGATAAGGTGTTAAGTAAAACAGAATATAATGAGCTGGCCATCTGTTTTCTTTGGTAAATCGTAAGCTTTGATGGGTTGATGGGCAGGAGTATGTGGGAATGCAAACACTTTCTTCTCCTTTTATGGCCTTCACTTAAGCGTTTCGCAGCAGTTAAGTGTCCCTGTATTGGACGGTTCTCATTCACCGCTTCACTCTGTACACTCACCTTAAAAACAAAGGCTATTGTGGAAAAAAAATAGCAGTCTATTCTGGGCTCCTCAGAGTACTCGTTCCTAAATGGCTGTAATCATTATCCATTCACACGGCTCTTTGTGCTTAATTGCTTCTGCTTAAAACAAATGAGTGCAACAACAGCGGAAAAGAACACACCTGCAGGTTGATAGCGCTCATCGTGGGAAGCATCCATGGCGGCTGTGTTCACAGGCCTACCTCACCAGCCCCCATTTACAAAAAAACCTACGTCCATGGGCAATTAGCCAATCTGGGCTTCATTCCCAATTGTTCTTTTGTGCTGACCTCAATTAAAAATTGCATGCAGTTGATTCAACAATGCTGCTACCATCCCGTGCCATGTGTCGAATTTGACTCGATTTGTATATTATCAGCCACGCTGCACTGGCGATCTCGTACAGAATACGATTGCGTCTTTCAAATGTGGGGAAATTAGGTCGCTTCCCCAAAGGGCCTCTATGAAGATAGTTCTGAAAGAGAAAAGCGGTTGCCCTTTGCATTTTTTATTAATTTTTTGGTTTGTTTTTTGTTTCGTGTTCCAGGGCTTTTTGGAATGTGAATTGGCGTCAGTGAGTAGGCAGAGAGCAGGCCCGTTCCTGAAGACGGAACCGTCTGCAGCTCGCGCCGGCAGAATCACAATTAATCAGCATCGATCCGGAGAGTTCCCCCCACGTCACAGGCCTGCTCCCAGGGGGCACAGAAAGAAACGAACGTTCCCCGGCAGCGAAAGGTGATTAATCTGCAAACAAAGCCAATTTATCAGGAGGGGCGCGAGGAGAGCACAGGGATTTGAATAACACGTGCTACGTTATCGGTGTGTAAATTATCAGTACTTTATTATGTCACTCTTTTATTGATTGACCGCATCTGCTAACATTAGAAATGCAAAAGAGACGAAAAAGGGGATCATCATCGTTTTTCTTTTGGCTTTAAAGGCCACTCAGGGTTGTTCAGCAAGCAAGATCGCCGGTCATTTGCCTTGTGGGCGTCATTTAACATGTAGCTGTTTCTAATTGGATCTTGAAATGCAATTGAACTTTTCTGTAAAAAAAAAAACGAGTCAATAATGAGCTAGGCACGATGCACCAAGGACACATCAATTTAGCGGGCTGATTTACACATGCCTGGCACGTCCAAAGCAAAAGTTTTCCTGGATTTCATTTTGACTACCACCCCAGGTGCCGCCTAATTAGGGTCGAAGGACTTCGACGGATGTTTCTGCCAGCCTTGCTGGCCTAATTAAAACGGCCAATTCTTCATGTTTTCTTTATCAGATTGCAAAAATCTTGTCACAAACAGTGTCTTGGTTCTCATTAAAAAGGATATACCATTTTTGCATTTTGCATTTACGTCCCGGAAAGGACACGTGTAAATATTGGACTGTGTCCAATCAATATTTAATTTGATTTTTTTTTCATGCAAACCAGCCATTGAATAATCTGTCATTGCAGCCATCACTAAATCATTGGAGTGAGAAGATCTTGTGCCCCGTGAGGGCAAATCTTTCGGAGTCCGTCTAAACCGATTGATTCATATTTCGCTGCCATTTTTAAGGGTGAGCAACGAAAAGCCTCGAAGCCCCCTAATTCTGTCTGTACCAAGAAAGCTAAAGAGCTCAAAAATGTGTATTGTCAACACATCCCAGACAAAAAATAAATAATAAGCTGCTAATTCGCTGAGAGCGCCGTGCGGTCATCCTTTTGTTTCTTTAGGAAAAAAGAGAGAAAAGCACTTACTTGAGGTGCGGCTTTGAGGTGGCGGAGTTAATGAAGCATGACTGTACTTCATCCCATCAGTGTGGGCGGCGTGTCTCTCCCAGGAACAACTGCAGTTGACTTTGCTCAGTGCCCGGGTGCTCAGGGCCAAGGGACAAACCACCAGGGGGCATTACCAGTCCACTACCGCCAAGCCCCGCTGGTCAGCCGAACGGCCCTGGCCATCCTATCCTCCAGAAGCACCCCCCCATCCACCCCCCTCACCTCACGTCACTTTTGGACACTAGACTCCAAAAGAGTGGAGTCTAGTCTAGTATCGCTAAAGGGAACGCTTTTGTTTGGTACTTTTGGATCCCCAATGGTGGATCTTGCGTTCCATATGATCAATCCGAGATGTGATGGGGTCAGATAGAGCTGTGGGTTTGGGTGGGGGCAGGGGTACCTGTGGTGGGGGTAGGGGTGCCTGTGGATTCCACTCAGAGATTCCACGGCGGACCCCGTGGACTGATTTCCCCGGCCTCTCCTTTGCTGTCCTCTCTCTCCCTCTGAGTGAGGCTTTTAGCAGAACATTCATCACTGCTCTCTGGATCATCATTACTTAATGACATTTCCTGTTCAAGATCCGTTCCTGAGCTGACAGGCATCTTTCATGTCTATCGCTGACAGAAGAAATGCCCTTGCTCAATATCTCTAATGAAGCCCTTCCTTCAGATGGCAAAGATGGCATTCAAATTCAGACCTTGGTGTGGGACCCCATTCCGTTATGTACCACACACCACAGGTACAGTGTGCACCTGGCATGGAGTGTTAATTACCTGATAAACAGTGGCCGTCTGAAGCAGTCGTCCAGACTGGAAGCCATCTTTACTCTTGAACATTGAGGTACATTTGCGCTCATTTTTCACATGAGGCTTTGTACTTTATATGAGTGTTCTGCAAGAATGTATGTGCCGTGCCAACATAGAGTGGGCTATTTGTGTAGAAAAAAATTGATGTTCTGGGGGTGGTCACATTAAGGTGCAGACTATTTTTCCGTCTGGTTTAGTAATGACGACATTGCCACTCAAGTTCCTGGCCTTTGATTCTCAGTGGGAGCTGTTGCTCTGTAATTCAGTGGAGGCGCCGTTAACAATTTGCCTTGCTCTCTCTCTCTCTCTCTCTCTCTCTCTCTTTCAACAAAATACAGTCTTATTACTCCTGCTGGGTGAATGGGCTCTCTTCTCTCTCACTCTCTTTCTCTCTCTGTTTGTTTCTCTCTCTCGCTGTCTCTCAATTCAGTTAAATTCAAATATGCTTTATTTGCATGACAAGTGACCTCGTGTTGCTAAGGCATTAAATACAGATATGACAATAACACTCACCCCTCCCAAGAATGGAACAAAAAGCCTGAAAAGGTCATTCTCTTTCCCACCTCCCACACACATGCACACACTCCACCTCAAAGAACAGAATATTGACTAAGGAACAATCCTCTGTCCTGGTGCATATACAAACACAGAACATTTAGCCCATACCTCTTGAAATGTATTCATCAGGGTAGAGAATCTGGGTAAATATATTTTTCCCATTTTTGGACAAACGCCAGCTGATTAGCAGCAAGGTACTTGGGGCAGCTGATTAGCAGCTACTTGGGGCAGGTAAGTCGTAAGTGGGCCTCTGTCTCCACCTCTGCCATGCTGCAATGACCACACAGCCTGTTTTATTTAGCCAGCCAGGTCTTTTTTTGGTTGCCGGTTTCGACGACAAGTCTGTGGTCAGAGTCTCATCATTAAAGTGCACTTTGGTTTTGGGTCCATTACTCTGCTGGGGAAGATTTCTAATTTAGGTTCATTTTGTTTTTTCTTTCTCCCTCACTTTCCCTCTCCGATCTCTCTGTCTCATGAGGCTGAGAATAAGCTGCTGTATCACTGGAGTTTGAAGGTGATGCATGGGGCTTCTCTTGGCTCTCTCTCCAGATCGAAGTGGGCTAACATGTTTGATGGTGCAGCTGAACTGACTCCTGCTTGGAGAACAATAAGCTACGACTATTCTCACTTTACCGTTGGGAAGTTGGGAAGCTCATGTTGGGAAACTCATGTTGGGAAGCTCATGTTCATATAATGTAGCAGGCTCTCAGGCATAACGTCTCAAAGTAGAGCTTGTCAATTTTGTAATGGGTCAAGCTAAAGTAGCCATTTGGGCAACAACGAAATGGCAAACCAAAGAAATGGATCAGGTCCAGCAGATGCTGTCCTGTGGCAACATTCCCAGATTAGGTCTAGAGTTAAATTAGAAATAGCATATTATGTATTGTGGCAGCCGCTTGGAGGCAGCCTGAGGAAGAGTGATTAACGGGAGGTACGTGGTGGGATGCTGGCTCTATGGCCGAACAGGAAGTGTGGGAACACACCTGCAGCCCATCCACTTTTACGAACAGCTGAAGGACGTTCGGAGGCCTATTTAAAGGGTTAATTCCTGTCACACGGCAAAGGAGTAGGGTGGTGATTGCAAAGAGTGCGGTGGGGAGAGTGCGCTATAGAGAGTTTTGGAGAAGTGTTTTGGATTGCTTATGATGTTTGACTTGGATTGTTTGAGGACCCCGCTTTGTGTACCGACTTTTGGACTGGATTGAGGAACTGGACTGGATTTGGATAATGGATTACGGATTATGACGGCAAACAAGGATTGTGGACTTTACCTTTTCCCCTTCCCCTTCCCTTTCCTCCCTGAAAGAATAAACAAAACTGGTTGGCATTTTACTGTGTTTATTGCTTTTATTATTGATCACTGGCAGAGTTGCAACCCAACACCCCGGGTTCTGCTACAGTATTAATATGCATATTTTGTATTAAAAAAACTTGTTTGACTTTGAAACTAGGTGTTTCGTACAGTATAGCCTGTGTTCTGTGGACGAAGGTAGATTGAGGATGAATATTTGAGCCTGATCCTTTTTTTTGTGTTTTGGATTATCTTGTGGTTGTCTTTTTTGGTTTGTCTTTTTTCTGGTTGCCTTTTCTTTTGTTTTGTGCAGCTACAGATAACAATGTTAAAGTGGAAATGCTTCCCTGAATTGGGATAAGTAAGATGTAATAAAACAGAATTTTAAAAGCCCAAAAGTTTCTCGGCCTCCCTCTCTCTGGCACCTTCTCTCTGTCTCTCTCATTCTCTCGGCGCTCTGAAACAGCACCCATTGTCACGCCCAGCTTTCCTTTTTTCAGCATGTCTTTCGTTGACATGGGAAAGGTGCTTTACTCAAACCAGGGCCAAAACAGCTTCGTAGTTATTAATCATTATCATAATTCAAACAATAACTAATGTTTTCGCTAACATAACTGTACAGACACACATTGTTGCCGCCACAATTTCCTGAATTTGGGGTCTTTGGGGAAAAGTAAAAACACAAATTTCCCTGTTATTATGGCTGGTTCATAGTGAGCCGAAATGCATAGAAATGTTGACGGTTGCGGTCCTGTGTATCTCTAGCGATCTTCTACTTCCAACAGTGACGTAGGCAATTTCACGGTGCATTACAGCAGAATTACCTCAGGCGAGGGTCCGGCTCAAGCAAGCGTTGTTCCTTTAACGAGGCAGAAGACGGTTCCTCGAGGACGCCATCGGCCCGACCGGGCGAGAGCCCGCCGTGTGGTGGACGGCGGCGGCGGCCGACCGAAATGAATAAGAGGAGACGACAGCGGCGCGGCTCCCTGTGATAAGTAAACACATCAGAGGCCCCTCTGATTTATGGTGGAGCCCGGTGACATTTCAGGAGACAGGGCGAGGAGCCCGGAGCTCTGTGCCGTTTTTTGTTCTCTTTCTAGAGGCGGGGAGGCACAGCGCATTCATATTCCGACAATCCGCCGGTAAATAAAGGTCGCACGTCTTATCTCTCAGAGGAGAAGAAGATCCAAAACGCGCTCACCTGAAGGGGATTGCATGCGGATGGTAATTGGTAACGGAGAGACTTTGATAAAGACCAGAGAAGCGCGGCACTAATAATACTAATAATAATTCTCCTTATTGATTCATTTATATATCCATTTCTTCCGCTCATGTTTTCTTGAAGGGCACTTTGAAAAGGCAAAGCAGCCAGTCTCAACAAAAAACTTCTTTTTTTTTTTTTTTTTTTTTGGTTTTTGTTTTATTGTACATCAACTGCCAAGCTCATAATTGGAGAGTTACCTCCCTTCCTCCTGCCATAGCCGCCGTAATGACGACGGTGATCAAAGAATGTATTATTCCGGGCTGTGTCTTTAGTCTTTAAGCCAGTCAGCCAGGCAGGCACTCACCCAGCTCTCTGTAATGCAGATCATATTTACATATAGAGAGCATCTTTGTGCACTGGCTTTCCTCGTTTATTTATTTTACCTTTTTCTAGCAAAATGCTGACTCCAGACTTTAATCTGCTTACTTAATATGGAGAGCACCTGAACTCATTTTTTTTTGTCAAGGAGGGGGAAATCATAAGACTATTATATTTATTTATTTTATTTTTTGCAGGACTTCTATTCTCCAGTAAAACATGAACAGACATGCATACAGAACGATGACAACATGTTTTTTTCTGCTCTTTTTCAAAAACAAGTGAATAATTTCCAATGTTGTTTTTTTGGGGGTGGGGTTAACAAGGAAACATACTGAATAAACTCAACTTTGACAGAGAACTATCGCCAGTGCATTATGTTACATTGTTTAGTACTGGTTTTGCTCAGTACCTCTTTGATTTGGTGGTGTCATTTGGTTGTCAGGGGCTTTTTCCTGCTCCCTGTGCTGGTACTGTAGGTCTAATAGGAGTGTGCTGACAGTGTGAAATTGTGCCGCTAGATGGCAACACTGCATAGATTTCCTGCCTTCAGAAGTATTTTGACTTTTTTGCCGAAGTAAGAGTGAATAGAATGGGCCATGTTTATGTATGAAAAATAATATTTGGGCCATTAGAAATCTCTTTGAGAAAAGCATAAATGTTTCTTAATCTGGGTTTTGAGCATTTGTTCAGTTCATGTGGACACTATCCTCCCTCCCTGCCCACCCTCCATCTTCTTTATAACTCTATTCCTTTACAGCTTTTCAATCATCTTTTGCAACTGAACGAGTGCAAATGAATTCATTTATTTCCAGAGAGGCCATAAATGATAAGGTAATGCTGTGGTCTCTTAACTGAGAGTCGATGCATATATCCACTCTCAGTAGATATACAGCACATTTCTTCACATTGGCCCGTAGACTAAGGTAATAGATTCCTAAGTAAAGGAAAGTACTTACTCTAGAGCTTGCTCAATTCAACATGAGTGGTGCATTTTACTTCTCAAAGACAAGACTGAAAACAGATCCTGAAATTGATCTGCGATTGCCATTTCTTCAGTGAGATGGTGGAAACACAAGCGCCCGGCCCATTTGACACACATGGCATCTTTTTATCATCTTCTCAGTGGTGCTCCTGGGCAATGGAAAGGCATAAGCTGGCCCGTTTTATCATTATTTATTATTATGTTTAGCAGATGGCTTTATCTAGAGTGATATGCATGGCTTATGTTTTAACAAATGATTCATTTATGCTGCCAATAATGCTGTCTGTCCTGAAGCAGTTGAGCTGCTTTACTCAAGGGTATGATGGCAGGCTGCCACCTGGGAATCGAACCTGCAACCACTTGGTTACATGGCTGGGTTCCTTAATCACTACAGCCCACGGACAGCCCTAAGGCCAAAAGAAGGTTGTGCCAACAACAGCACCACACAGCACCCACTCAGAGACATGGGAAAGAATTTTAAACAATCTGTCATGTGAAAAGTGAAGCCTGTATCATGGCCATATTCCAGTGTGTTTCCCTTATCAGGTTTACTTTATTTAAATGTCAAAAGATGCAATAGCATTGCCCGTTTCAAAATTACATTTCTTTAAGGTGATTTTTTTTAATGAACAGGGCAGTTATTCATATTTATTTTTTATTTTTTCATTTTGTTATTTCTTAAACTGATGTGTTCTTGATTAATATGTCACGTTGGGGAAGTTCCTATGAGTGAAACCGGGCGGATTTTGAGTCTCTTTTTCACGGCGCAGAAAAATTAATGCCGTGTCTGTAATGTCTCGAGTTAATGTGCCATAAGACTCAGCAGACGAAGAGTAAGAACGCCGCTTGTTCTCTGAAGTGCCGCACTGTACCAGGGGAAGTGGCTGGGTTTATCAGGCCGCCTGAGATCCTTCTGTTTCCTGTAACTACTAATGTGTGCACAGTGGCCAATGCCCAGTTAGCCAAATTACATTTGAAAAAAGCTTTTTTTTCTTTCTTAGGTTGTGGGAAGTGGTGGGTTGCAAACATCTTCCTGTAGGAAAAAGGAATGTGTTATCTGGACCTGTTTACAACATGGCTAGGATGTGGTGGTTTGGGAGTGTTAAAAAATATTTACCTGTTGTAAAAATGTTGCTACAACGTTGTTATTCACCACAAATTTACACAATATTTATGCAATGTCAAATGTTTATTCTGAGCTGGAGACTCAAGAGGGGGATCCTCTGGCCTCTGGCCGGCCCAGGGTCTTGGGGGAGTTTGTAATGACCAACAGCGGTCAATCAGTCAATACCAAGTCAAGCCATCAGCAAACGTAACTTGGAGTCTTGAGTGTTAATTTTGACAGATGCAAGTCTCCAGGAGACGGGAGAGAGATGGTGGAGAATGTTAAACCCACCTCATGGCTTCTAGTCCCGTCCCGATTCATCCCCTCATTTGAAGAGCCTACATGCCCACGAACATGGCACATTTATCACACACAGATAAGAAGTCATTCGCTCCTGCCAATGAAAGTGTCATCCTAGATGTATGGGTTTGCGTATTGCAATAACCTGTGGCTCGAGGGGGGTTGGCAAACTCACTCACCCCTCACCACCCAACCCCCCTTTGCATCGAGCTGTCCCCAACCCCCTCTCCTCCAGCCACTCTTCTCCAGCAGGAGTCAGGAGAGCAGCCCCCCGACCTAGTGACCTTTAAGGAGACTGGCTCTCTGGTGTGATTTTCAGGGACAGGCTCTACATTCAACAGCGGACCGGAATGAATAAAACGTTTTAACTGGGAGAGGAGAGGGAACCGCCGGATAGTCTGGGTTTCATAAAAGCTGGGGGTTAGAAAGGTTTCTCAGAGGGAAACAAGGTCCGAATCACACTACGACGGTGGGTTTATAATTCAGAAGCTTTCTTCCTCTTTTTTTTCTTTTATTATCTGCAAACGTGAACCCGTATGCCTCAGGAAAATGAATTCTGGGATTATACAAGTGGGCAAAAGACCCTGTGAACTGCGTATGAGCAGTGTACGCGGAGCGTACGTGTCTTGGCAGCCATATCTGGAGCAATATTTGTGATTCTGACCTAAGCGCCATTTGTATGCAAGCTTATAAATTACGTTTGGGTTCACAGACACAGATCGTCCTTCTTGGGACCGAGCAGCAGCTGCGGGGAGGATAAAGAGAAAGAAGCCCGTAGTATCGCCATGTTCTTTATCTATGGAAACTGAGTAATGAAACAGGGCTCTGGGATAGACACCACATCAATCACACTACCAGTCAACATGACCCAGGCATGTACCAGCCTTCTTGCCCAAAAGTAGCCACACAGCCAATCCCAATAGAGATGAGCAGCTTAGTCTGCTCTGGGTTGGGCTTTAGACTGCGTTATCACAGCCAAGCCTGGGGTAACCAAAGAGGTGTGTGTCTGTGCATGTGTACCTGCACCTGTATGTGTGTATGTATGTATGCATGTGT
Source organism: Aldrovandia affinis (assembly GCA_029706075.1). Taxonomy (NCBI): domain Eukaryota; kingdom Metazoa; phylum Chordata; class Actinopteri; order Notacanthiformes; family Halosauridae; genus Aldrovandia; species Aldrovandia affinis. Next base: position 4,552,053 of record JAINUG010000003.1, on the reverse strand, counting down.
GTGCACCTGTATGTGTGCATGTATGGGTGTGTGTGTGTGCACTTGTATGTATGTATGCATGCATGTGTGTTTCTACCTGTGTGTGTGTGTGTATGAGTGTGGTTTTCATTGTGCATTCGTTTGTGTCTGGGTTTGTGTGTGCATCTGTGTATATGCATGTTTATGCGTGTGTGTGTGTGTGTGTGTGTGTGTGTGCGCGCATCTGTGTATATGTATGTGTGTGTGTGTGTGTGTGTGTGTTTTTTAGGATTGTTACTTGCAATAGTGCTGACATATTTATGTGTATTATTATATGCACTAGAAGTAGTAGTTCTGGTTAACACATTTACTGAGGAAGACTAGATTAGTTACAGTCCATTGGTGGAGTCCATAGGACAGTCCCATAGCCGTCTCATAGCAAGGAGGCCCACATGGGACAGCCTTTCAGGGATGCCAGTCCAAATTCCAAGATGCACTGTGAGGGGCTTCTGAATTTAGATGGTGGCCCAAAACATTCAGTGCACCTGTAACTCCCTGGCATGCCTGCAAGGCAGTGTGGTCACGTGTGCTCTTTGAGACTCGCGGTGAGAGAAGATGAGGGGACCCGCTAAATCCTCAGGAGTCGGAAGACGAAGGCGTAGCGATCATCTGTGCGCACCGCGCTTGGGAGAACAGCTGTGCATGTATGCAGCTAATTGAAAGGGCTGCTTCATTGGTTTTACCGCCTTCGCTTGCTTTGGGAAGCGCAGGGAAATGAAGTGCGTGGTGGACTGGTGTCTGGTTCCGCTTGTTTGTTTGCCACCACCAGTCAGTGTTGTGTAGAGTCAATGATCAAGGTGTGTTAGCCCTAAAGCCATCAGCGAATAAAGAAAGAACATGGCAGTCTTCCAGGCAGTCATGGATGGGTAGGAAATCCTAAATGGCTTTCAAAGGCAGGTGTCTACAGTCAAGTCCTCTGCTCCCGATTGAGTTTACTTTGCTGCACTATTTTGTGGCACTCATTTCTTTCTCATATATTGTTTCATTTTTAATTGCTGTCTTGTACTCCTTTACTCTGTTGTTAACTATTGACCTGACATTTTCTGTGTGTCAGAAAATGTTGAAACTGCAAAGTGGTTGCAGGTTCAACAGAGCGTCTCTGTGTGCATGTGTAGAGAACTCACACTGAAAAGTGGTGAGTGTCTCTGTGTGCATGTGTAGAGGACCCGCACTGAAAGGTGGTGAGTGTCTCTGTGTGCATGACGGAAAGCGACGGAAAAGCCGCAGAATGTGTGTGAGGTGGAAGCACCTGAAAAGCCGTGAAATGTCTGTGCGCCTGTTGAGGTTATAGTGGAACTCCAGACTGAAAAGGCGGTCCGTTAAATGTTTAAACCTGTTAAATGTTTGGAACCAACTGAAAAGTTGTGACTGTCCTGTGAGTGTTGGTGTTTGTTCGTGTAGTTCCCGAAATGGAAAGAGGAGGCAGACTTTTACTTTGTTTGTTATTTTTGTTTATTGTTTTCGCAAGAAAGCTTTGCGGTAAAAAAATAGAAAGAAAAAGCATATACACGTTGGCTGCGTTGTCCACATCTCGTCACACACTAAAAACCCCCGCTGGTCAATCGGGTGCCCAAAGTCTGCCGGTATAAATCTGCACACAAAGTGTCTTCCTCTGACCCATGTAAGCTTAACTGGTAGACTGCGGTGTAAAAATAAGCGGCGGCTGATGTCACGTGTTTCAGAGGAGAGCGTGTGCTTGTCTACGTTCTCCCAAATTGACAGCAGAGGTTGCAGCGAACACGGCTTAGGATACAAACGTACGCCATGTTCTAATAACCGCAGCGTCAGCACTGACATGACCCTTAAGGCCCTGGCCAATGCCTGTTCCTCTTATCAGCACAAATCCCCAGTGAAAAGACATGACTTCCAATCATGTGGACCCGTGTAGCCTTTAAGCAGCTTCCAGCTTCAGTGCCTGGAACAAATCGGTGTGGTCATTACTGTCCGATTGTGAAAGACTGCCTCCGTTAGAATGTTCAATTTGAAGCTGAGGTCAATGAGCGGGCGCTCTGTGAGAAGACTTCATACGCCAATGCAAAACTGGAATCTACCATCTCCCATGAAATTAGACTGTTTGATTAAAACATGGTTCCATTAAATCTTTATATGTTCACAGGAAATGTTCACTCATGCCACATCACATGCCAATACCTTTGAAAGTAAATGTGATCACATGGTGTACACGTGGCAATATGTGATATACATGTAGAAATGTGAATCAGGTGAGATTTTTCATTAACGGCAGGGCTGTAACTCTGAATTGAGGGGGTCATCCCTATGTTGCCACAGCCCTATGTTCCCTCAGGCCTAAGAAATGTTTCCCCATCAAAAATTAGGCCCTATGTTCCCCCAGCCCTATGTTCCCTAAGGCCTACATCCCCACAGCACAGGTATGGCCCCTAATGCACATAACGTGCTGTTGGCCCCCTAAAGACGTGCCCCCGTTGTATTGCTGCAGTAATAGTGATCATCTTGGTTTCAGAGAGTTGTCTTTATTTAAGAACAAGGAACATTATACATATTTAGGAACATAGGGCTGTGGGAACATAGACACGCTCCCGAATTGAGCTACAATAGGATCAGGTCTCTGACACCCAGCTGGGGAGCTCAGGACCTGAACACAGAGCTGAGTGAGCTTTAGGTCCTTTGCTAGCAGCAGCATTCCTTTGGGTGTGTTCCTGCATTACAGAGATCTTTTTAGGCCAAAGCCTTCTTTCATCACTCTGCTCAAAGCACAGGGTGTTCCAAAAGCCATCAGACACACATGGTACAGACACTCCAAAGAGATCTACTTAGTGACTCACACCAACCCATCAACTGAAATGTCAAAGAAACCCTCCAAAGGCTTAGATTTACTACACTTTAGGTGTGGGGTTTCAATTGTTTCTCCTGCCACAAGCCCCCCCAAAAAACACATTTCAAGGGCAAACCATAATACAAGAACATATCTTAACTTTTTGCTGTTTGCATTCATTGTATTGGAATATGTAGCAAGTATTTCGTTTTTTTTTATAGTGCATCCTTACAGAAAAATCATGATCGTTTAAGTGCTGCTGTGAATTTATGAGAAAATATGAGACAGTTTTTGTCCCAATGCAGGAGTGTCTCGAAGCATCATTAGCTAAGGAGAAATTGACTTCTATTGATTGGTTAATTGATGGTTGATAACTCCATTGATATTTCTAACTCCCAACCTGCCACGCTCTCTCTCCCTTTGAGACTAAGTAGTAAATATTCCAACAGTCCATGCCAAGTACTCAGACCAGCTGAAACAGAATTTATTTTTTTTTTTTTATATTTACAATGGCGGCAAAAGGCAAAGCATCTTGAGGGAAGGGGAAAGGGGCTAAAAGGGAATGTCAAAAGTTAAGTTAAAAAAGACAGCGGCACACATCCAAAACTGATCTGTCTGTGGCAAACAATGGGAGATGACCTAGACAGTACTGGATATCACAGACACGCTTCTCAGCTTCAGATCAGAGTTTTCAGCTGTCTCTCTCTCCCTCTGTCTCTCAATTCAATTCTAAATGCTTTACTGGAATAGCATATTTGGATATATTGTCAAAACGTTACTTAAATAAATGCTAAAAACCAAAAACATAATGCAGAATGCTAAACAAAACAAAACAGCATACCCACTATTACTGTTAATACTGTCATTCCTGTGAAAGTGTTGGGTTTCACCTATAATTGTCTGGTTTTCTTTAATGACCCAGTAAAGGTGGGTTTAAAGTCATATTTTTCTCTGTCTCTTACTCTCGGTGGCTTGGGCATACTTTCAGTGAGTAGTTAATCAACTTTGTGAGAGGGGAAGGACATCCAAGGTGAAGGAATCATGGGAATGCAGATAAATGTACCTGTTCTCTAAAAGTTGACCCAAATAAATCTCACCTTCCCGCTCAGGAAATCCTGTCCCTTTCTGCTCTCCCGGTGCTTATTGATTTCTTTGTACGTTGTATGAGGTTCGCATGAAGCCCTATTGCTGTACAAGGTCAGAAAATGTAAGATGTTTGGACAGAGAGGGAGCCAGTAATCTTTTCTTTTCTTTTTTTTTACTTTTCTTCTAAAAAGCAGAGTCATTGCTTATGTCTGTCTCCTTGAGTTTGTCCCTTGAAATTTATCAAAGCCAGTGAAGGATCACAAGGCTTGGCTTGCAGCTGTATTTTGTGTTTGTTGTCATTGAATAAAACATTTATTCCGAATTTTCAATTTTAAGTTTACAAAATGTCTTCCTCAAATGATGACTCTAGACTCTAGACTGCATATAGCGTGACAAAGACCTGCAGTGTTATATCTCTCAAATCAATTATGATAATGGCTTTCCCCCACAAGCACTGGCATTAAAGTGTGTTTTCCCTTAAAGTTTATCTTTGGTTACCATTAGGGGACTGAGGGACCGAAGTCTTCTGCTTTTCCCCCCCCCTCACTAACGCATGTTTTTTCTCATCCACTTATCCTTTGTTGGAAAAGTATAATTTGCTCTTCCCTTTTCCGCCCACTGCACCTTCATATCTGACACAGCTTGCATTGTTTCCATGCAGTGCCCTCTGGGAAGCTGGCTGTGACAGCTGCTCTGTTAAGTGTGTTGTACTAAAATGTCATTCTGAAAGGCAGAGCCGACCCAACCCCTCAGAAAAGGTAGTGATGGTGAACACAGAGGAGGGAGGTAGACCTGAAAATGGGGGCACTGGGAATTTGGGTGAAATAAGTAATGGATTGAGAGTATGGAAATATTGTTTGATTGGTCCTTACTCTGCAATTTTCTTTGTTAGGATAAGTTGAAACCAATCCAATCAATTTATGTTAAATCTCTGGAAACAGTATTATATTAACTGGCCAATTTACTATGTAATTACACAGTAACTGTGATGTAGCTAATTCTTAATATGTTCCGGCATCTTCTTAAAATAAACTAATATAAAGCACAGTTTTCTGTAATTGTGTAGATTCTGGGTAACCCTCTGTGATTCACTCTTTGTTCTGTCGGTTGGATATAATTTGTTTGTCTAACCTCATAATGTAAGGGCTGGACAATGGGGAAGATGGATAACATTAAAAACAATCATAATAATATCATATATTATAATTATGAAGCGCCTATCATGCATCATTGTTCAAGGATGCTTTACAAAAGGAAATGGAACATGACAGATAACAATGAACGCAGGCAAACCATTTGAATGATCCGCATTTTGAAGAAGGAGACGTAATGACTCAAAAATGTTTGCAGTCAGGCCAGTGATTTGTGTGCCCAGATGCTCTTTCTCCAAACAGGAACTGATTCGCGCAGGCAAGGGTCTAGGCTACATCTGTCCCCGCCCTTGAAAATTGAAAATGTACCATTTTACTGGATTTCTAGTTATTTCCAGTAGTTTCTTGAGTCATTGCTGTTAAAAGACACCATGTAAGGAAACGGACCCAGACGGGATGGCTAGAACTGCCAGGCTGCACCTGGATGTGATTTCACCCAAAAGGAAAGGGGCAGCCTTCCAGAATTACAATTCCATTCTTCTCCAGAGTTTTGTGTCAATTTTTTGTCCTCCTCCAAGGCAAGCTTATCAATAGCCCTCTCTCATGAGGAGCAGACTAAATAAACCCCCTCCTGCCTCCAGTTTTCTTCTTCTTTTTCTTTTTTCACACTTTACGCCACCTTGTCCCTCTGGAAGTGGCTCAGCCATGAGGAAAGTTTGTACCATGTACCTGCTAAGAAGAGCAGGCAAACCTCAAAACTACAGCCACTCGATTCGCTGTGCAATGTTACTTGTGAGGCCCTGCACGTAGGCCAGCGGTATGGATCTTGTGGAACAATTTGATGTGTGGTAATCACAGCTCTAGCTTTTTTGTGTGTGTAAGTTTCTCTTTTTTACTTCTTTCTGTGTTTTCTACCACTCGGCTGACTTAGTTGAAGGTTTTTTTAAGGTAAAATAAAAATTTTGTGGAGTATTATGTGTGGAAAACAGACTCATTTGTTCACATTTTCATAAGTTTTCATAGGTCACGATTCAAAGAAACAAATTCGACCTCCATGACTTTAGTGGGACAATTTTTTTTTTTTCCAGTTTTTCTCTTAATTTAGTAGCCAATTACACCCTCTATTTTATTTTTATTTATCCTCCCCACACGAGCCCACCACTCGTCTCTACGAGGCAAGCTAATTCTCCGTGGGCAGCGAACACCCCACAAATTCGCCCACGCACGTTCTGCAGACACCTTACGTGCTTCATGCCGAACTCGAGCCAGCTCACCCTCCCCCCTCCCCCTGGGGCGGACAGCCAAATGCCGCCCCTGATCAGGGCTAACAACCAGGGCCGGTCTGGTAGAGACAGGTTTCGAACCGCGTCCCTGACAGGCAGCGCACGCCATATCGGACCAGTTAAAATACGATGTGGGACAATTTAAACATTTGGTTCATGAGAGCAATGTTGTCATTTCTCTGGTCTGTGGTACATTTTGGCTGTCTTTTACTGAGTACAAGGCCAAAACAAACACTATGGGAACTGCAGAGCTTGATAACAAGTGAAATCTGATATTTGCAACCCCCCTGCTTCATCCATTCTAAAGGCATGCAGTAATCAGATGTTCTTATGTCTGAATTTTTGGAATTTTTTGTATTTAGCTGGATCGAGAAATAAATACATTTTTTAACGTTTTTAATTGTAGAGGAGCTTGAACGAAGAGGGGAAAGAAAGTGGTTGACAGAAGAAGTTATTCGCCTAAAGGAATTTCACTTTCATTAACTAAATAGTTACAGATGCACTTCTTGTACATATGTAGTATATGACTACTAATCATGTGCATCCGGGTGACATTATATAAAGGATTATGTTTGGTTTAGATTTATGGATGGGGTTAACATGTGCAGAAAGGAGTAGGGGTATGATTCAATTTTGGGTTTTTCAAAGTGTTTCAGTTGGTTACTACTAATCTAATAACCTCCGTAATTATATTGACCATGAAGTCCACTATTAAATGCATATGCACAGTAATTACATGTTAATTACAGTCTAGTTACTAAATCCATTATTGTATTGTACAATTCATATAAAGGGGACAATATTCATTTAAAATATTACAGTACCATTTTTGACGGGGGGGAAGCACAAAAGTGTGTTTTCAAACCACTGGAAGAGTGGAACGGTTAAAACATTATAACATTCAAATAAAAGTATTGATTATTGAAATATTTTTAATGTAGGTGCTCTACTATCCCTGAGCTGAATGTATTCAACTTAACCATAAACAGTTTTATAGTGTGTATATTGCAATCATCTATTCTGTCCTTCATATTTTATAATCGTTGTATTACTATGACATTACTTTTTATGCCCTACCTCCATTTTATTTCTGCACAACAGGACCTTTTTCATATTTTTTGGTGTAACAAAGGTATTTGAATAAATGCACTAAGCATTTTATCTACCTTCTGTGTTCCCTGTGTTTTGTGCATCTGTCACCACACAAAGGTGTTCCTTTGTGGAAAAATGAGGTTATCTTGATCTCGATCTTGATTTTGATTCAATTTTTGATTCAATTTTTTTCAATTTATGATTCAATTTTTGATTCAATTTTCACTGACATGCACTGACATGTTTTTCTCTCTCTCCTTTCCAAAGAAACATGGCGCTAATTCATCATTTTACAAAGGAAATGGGGAGATGATATCTGAAGTGAGGTTCAGTACAGATGGATGTGCTCTGTATGTGAAGGGAGATGACTCTCAAACCCTGGAGTCTCACTGCTAAAAGTTTGCATCAGCTGCAACCCTGGAACCAGCAGTGACAAAGGAGAACTGAACCACCTCATCAGAGATGGAACACGCCAAGCCGTTGACCATAACTACGACACACACAGTGCTTCCCTCCCCCTTCTACCTGGGGGCGGACAGCTAATCACTGCCCCCGAACTTCTGGCCAGATCAGGGCTAGTGTAGCCTGGTCTCAAACCCAGGCTGCAGTGGGCAACCTGCACTTAGAGCAACTGCCTTTACCAGTGCCATGCCTTCAAGCTGAGGATGGCTAGTGGTCCTTAACTGTCTCCCCTCATTGGCTGTTATTATCCAAACATGTTATAAAGCCCTCTATTGTGAACCTCAAGGTGAAGATCCAGTGCTTCCGTGTGCTTAGGTTGATTCTTTTAATGTGATACTTTTTCACATAAAACTCTTTTGAGAGTTTGTTTTCTGTTACGGTAATGGTTTGATCTCTGAGATCAAATCAAGGAGTTGTCTTAAATCAAGGATACTTTTTCTACAATTATATATATATATATATACACCAGGAATACATGGATGGATGGATGGATGGCATACATACTGTGTGTATTTATATATACATACAGTAATAGAACCTGCTTGATCCGTGTTTTGGGGATGAATCATGGTCTTTCTCTCTGTATCTTTGCTCGTTCAGAATGATAAAAAAAGAGAAGATAGAGAGGGGTAAATGAGAATGAGAAGTGATGTAACTCTGAACGCCTTGGATGGATGGATGTGTTGACTCTGGCTCGCAGGAGGCATAGCTATTGCAGTCCAGGAAACCACTCTAGCACTAGGGCCATGTGGGATGTCTCTCAAGAAAAAGGAAAAAAACTTTGAGAGTTTTTTCACAGGCTGTTGTAAGCAATCAGAGAAGCAAATAGAAGCCAGCGCCAAAGCTGAGCAGAGCAGAGGAGCTCCTAAGCCTGAGAGCGATGCAAGATCCACAGTCGTCTCATCCAGGCAGCCAGCAAGACCGGGGATTTGCTCTCAGCACCGCCACAGACAGGCTAGAGTTCTTCCCTCCTCCAGAACACCTCCTCAGCCACGTGCACACGGGCATGCCTGCCGGGGACACGGCAGGCTCCTGTGATTCGCGGCTGTAGGGCTGCAGATGGAAAGAACCATCCGGAATCTCCTCACCTCAAGCCGTCCCCATTTGCTCGTGTCTCGGGCCACACCAGCCAAAGAGGATTTACCAAGAATATGGATCTGGTCTGACGTTCAGAGACTTTCCCACAGTCATATTTAAAAGGGTTGCAGATCTAGTCACCCAGAGACTTTTCCAAAAGTCAATACTGTTTTGTCTTTTTATTTCTCATTGATCGTTGATTCAAGTAAGGTTTGCTCCTTGCTCAGTAGCAATGTCAGCTGCCGTTGTTGCGTGTTCGCTGTGGATGCTGCTGCTGCTCGTGGGACAGGCTCGCGTGGAGGCCCAGGGGCAGGACGCCCGCACCAACCCCTGGAGGCAGAGGATCCAGTGGGAGAACAACGGCCGGGTGTTCAGCCTGCTGAACAGTGGGGCCGAGTACCTGCCAGCCGGGGGCAGCGAGCAGGAGAGGAGTCACAGGGTGCTGCTTGCGGACTCCTCATCCCGCACGGCCCGAAGGCCCCAGAGCACCAACGTGCGCAGACAGGCCCCGCCGCGGGGCGCGGAAACAGCGCGGAGCCAAGCCCGGCATTCGGTTGCATACGCGCAGGCGCCGGAGGGCTGGCGCCAGGGGGTGGCGGGTGCGGCCAACGCCGCCAGGCGCTACCAGTCTTCCTCCGCATCCCGTGTCAGGCCTCCGACGGGTTCTTCTTCGTCCTCGTCCTTCTCGTCTTCTTTCAACGCACCTTCCTATCCGCAGTACCCCTTCCCGCGACAGCCTGCCTACGCCACACCCTACGACGCCAGCGTGGTGGAGAGCCGAGGGTACGAGCCGCCCTACCAGAGGTACCCTACCGGTGCCAGCAGTGGGAGATATGCCGCCGGCGGTCTGGTGCCGGCGCAACCACACTCGCCCACGGACTACAGCGATAGCGGCTACCGCTATCTCCAGCCCCTCCAGTCCGACCCAGCTGTTCCAGCTCAGTCTGGTGGCCTGGACCGCAGCTACTCGCTTGGCCTGTACAACGAACAGCCCCCTGCTGTCCCAGAGACCAACGCGGCCCCCGTCGCTGTCCCCGGCCCCCCAGCTGTGGGGACAGACCCTCACATGCCCCTGCACAGCCCTCAGTACGAGCAGTTCCCCCCTTTCGCGAGAGGACAGCCCCCCTTCCAGCCACCCGTCCCGTCTGGCAGGAACCCTGTCTCCCCGAATTCTGCACTGGAGAACCCCAGCGTTAATGTGTACCGGCCGGAGCAGAGAGGTAAGATAAAGTCTAATGAGAATCTCTCCAGTAACTCCCAACTTGCCACACTCTCTTTCCCTTTGAGATTGAGTGATAGTAGATATTCCAACAGTACACGCCAAGCACCCTGACCAGCTGAAACAGAATGGTCTGTCTGTGGCAAGCAATGGGAGATGACCTGGACAGCACTGGATATCACAGACAAGCTTCTCAGTTTCAGATCAGTGTTTTCAGCTATCTCTCCCTCTCGTTCTCTCTCTTGTGTGTGTTTTTGTGTGCGTGTGTGTGTGTAAATATCAATCTCTGTCCCTTTCCTCTTACATGCACAGAGAAGGTGGCATACATAGGCTTAGTCAGTCCCTTGTTTGGTGAAAAAAGTGTTTTTTTTTTTTGCTGCACATCTAACTAGTAAACAACATTAGTCTTTTTTCATATAATTCTCTATTTGGATTATTTGTTGAGATAACTATTTTCATCTGATCCTTGATCTAGGTAATGCCTTTAATTCAAAAGGACCTTTGTTCATAGATTTATTTGCGAAACATTGATCTCAGATCATTTTGCTAAAGATAAAGATAAAGCGTACAGCAGATGTATTGCTGAGCTGAACTGCTGTAGTGTATTAAATGCATTGAGTGGTGAGTCAGAGACGGGAAGGCAAGCAAGCAGGAGAGAAAAAAAAATCTAGATCTGAAAATATGTGATTCCTTTGCCATTCGGCTGTGTTTTCTGGCAGCTGTGAAACGCTGGGATTTGAGGGATGTAGAAACAAACCAGTTCAGCGGAGCATTACCCACACCACCTGACCCTTAAGCTGTGCGCTTTTGTATCTGGAGGAAGGCCTTATTTTGTGTCGTTTTCTGTTTCCGTTTAAATTTTTGAATGCTCAAAGCACTTCTGTGAAAGGTTGGGAACCAAAAAGAATAAATCTATAGTTAGTTGATGGCTGGGGCCCACCACCTCAACAGACAGGCAAAATAAACACAGTACATTTAGATTTGAAGACATTGTGAAATTACAAGCGCATAACTGACCTGCGATCTGTCATCCCGCGCAACGTGACCTCGACACTTCACATTGAATCCTCCCTGACAAGGCACACGCCAAAAGCAGGCCATTTATTTAAATACAGCACACTGTGACATTGTGACAGTGACCGGCAGATCAGTATTTGACTAGATCAGCATCATCACGGGTCACGATTCTGATCTGCTGCTCGCATTGTCGCTTGTCACAATGTCACAGTGTGCTGTATTTAAATCAATGGTCTGCTTCAGGCTCGTGCCTTGTCGGGGAGGTTTCCCTGTGCAGTATCGTGGTCACGTTGCCTGCAATGTGTTGCTGGTGTATGACCACGGCTGCATGGTGTGAATCTCGGTGGAGGAAGTGGGGAAAGCCAAATTGGGGCCTGATTCTACACAGTGCAGTAGAGGAACATCAGGAAGATATTTTATACGTAGATTATAGGAAGACATTATAGACTGTACATTCAGAAACCCATCGATACATTTCCTCGTTTAATTTTCCTTACAGTCACAGACTGTTGGTAATTGATCAACAGTGGTAAAATTGCACCCTTGGGTGGGGGACGAAGGGAGAGGAACACCCGTTATATTAAACCCTCATGTTGCTTATAATGAAGTCTAGAATGTGTAAATGTGTTATCAGTACTCTGTGTAAAAAGATGGCACAGCTGAGGCAGTAGTTTATAAAACAGTAAATAATAAAACATGCCCATAAGCTAACCAAATTGCAACTCAGATTACTAATAATGCAATAGACATATTTAACAGAAGCCTACCCTATTCTCTGCTAAGGTGTCATGTTATGTTTATGACGGTCTTATGTTTGTCTTCATATTTTGTACTTTGCACAAATACATTTTATCATGGGAAAGATTAGCTGCTTTGCCAAAGCGGGTATCAATACACAAAAATGAGGCTTCAGTTAAGACATAGCTATACAGAGCTTCTATTTGGACCGGAGCCAAAAAATTGTCGAGATTATTTCTCACGCTTCGCAAGGAAAACCAGGTGACTTTTCTGGGAAATATTGAGAGGTTTTTTAAGCCCGCTCAACAATATTTCTGCGAGTGGTACTCCAAACTATTTCCCTATGTTAGCAGGTCTCTGATACGCATATTCAAATATTAATTTGAAAGAATGTACATGTTTTCTCTGTATTTTATTTTTACATTTTTTTATTTACCTTTTTTTCCTGTTTTTCTCCCAATTTGGTAGCCAATTACACCCTCTATTTATTTCGATTTATCCTCCATACGAGTCCGCTGCTCGTCTCTATGAGGCAAGCTAATTCTCCGAGGGCAGCGAACTCCGCTTCCTCCAAGTCGGAATTTGCCCATCCACGTTCTGGAGACCCCTTTTACATGCTCATCTCATCCTCCCCCTCCCACTGGGGCGGACAGCCAAATGCGCCCCCGATCGGTGCTGACGACCAGGTAGAGATGCAGGTTTCAAACAGAGTCCCTGACAGGCAGCGCACACTGTATCGGACCAGCCAAAGTACGGTGCATTAGACCACTGCGCTATCCGCTGCCATTTTCTCTGAATATTGAACAGGATTCTTGTATTAAAGTGACATCCCTAGTGTGTAAAAAGGTTACACAGTTGAGGCAGTAGTTTCACTGTATTCCAGCTGCATGAGGGGTGCATAGCCTGAGGGGGATTGGCTTTCATTTCCAGGTTCCAGACACATCAGAGATTGCTGTGATATCTATAAAAACCTACCTGACTTTGCTGCACCTTCTTTGTTCTCCCCTGTACTCAATTCACCTTCATTTTCATATTCATACTTATTTTTTTATTTTTTTTTTTGTATATGTTTTTCAGCCGTTGAACATTGATGTACCCCAAATATTTGCACCAATAATCTTTACTACAGTACTGTTATAAGCGTGCAAGGATTCAACATTTTATCCAGTGGTGTTTTCTTAACAGTAAATTGAGTCATAATTGAATTATTCAAAATTATTATTCAATCCACTGACTCACTAACTTGAAAAGTGCTTTTAGCTATAAAGTGCTTTTAATTGAGTGTTTCTCCTACCGTAGTAGAGTGAAGCCTGTGAATATGAATGAAATTGGGTCTCTCAGATCGATAAAAATTCATTTTAGCAGAAATCATGTAGCTGTAGCTGTGCACTGCTGAAAATTAATGGTGGGAGAATGAGGTGTCATAACACCAAAAATGGGTGGAGCTACCATATTCTACCAGTAACTCACTCATTTGAACAAATCAAAGAGCAAACATTTTGATTGGTTCAAATCAGTGATCAGTGATCAAAAGTGAACAAATCAGTGATTGCCAGATGAGCTCCACTCATTTTTGATGTCATGAAACCTCATTCTTCCTTCACTACTGAAAATGTTTCACCTGTACACATTTTCAACACCAGAAAATGAATAGCACTCTCACAGGTGTATCTGACTTGAAAAGAGAATTGAACAATGTTATTATGATTAACAAGCAATTGCATCTTAAAAGTAAGTGTTGGTGATTGCTATGAAAAATATACTCCTACCATCCCTGTGTACAGATCAATTTTATTTTCCTGTTTCTTATAGTAACACAAATAAATCATAGAGTGGTTATCATGAAATTTGTGAACTTAGTTCTGAAGCATAGATTTTTTTTCTGCTTTTATCCTAAAAGATCCAATTTGGGGAGCACCAGGGGTCCATGATTATGTATTTTAATTTAAGTTGATAAGTTGGGAAAAAGTTTTCCCACAATGGAGAGCAGACGATAGATAATGTAATATTACCAAAAGCCTAAAATAATTTTCCAATAAATTAATGTCCTCATATGCTTGAGGTAATATGCCCAGGCATATTCTCTCAAATATTGTATTACTTTGATTACCATTACATTTAATGTGTACTTTTGGCAATTTGGAATATTAATGTCATGGAAATTGCCCCGGAATCAAAACTCTAAGCCAGTATAGGTTCAGAATCTTTATTCATGAGCTGTACCAGCATTACAGGCCCTGGAGACCTTGCCTGCAGAAGTATGCCTGGTGGTCTGTGGGTCACCTTCATATAGTATGTGAGTGTATATAGAATTGAATCAACGACTTTAACAAAGTTTCATGATGGTCAGCAGTCTTGGACTGGTGTTTTTTTATTCCCCTATGGTTATTCTTGATTGATTATTGGCTCTTTTTGATGAGTTATCTTCTACCCCTGATGTTGTATTTTGTTTTGTCATGTCAAATCAGTTGGTATATGAAATGAAACAATTCGTCTCTCTTTTTCTTTTATCCCCTACTTTAAAGTCACCTAAACCTTTTTGTGCAGTTTACATTACAGCTTAATGTGACCTTTATATAATAATATACAGAATCAACTTTTGATTAAAACATTTTGCAAACACTTAGGGAAGTTTTCCCATTTTGGGAAATGTATCCATCATGTACATTGAACTTGCTTTTCAGAGGGAGAAGAAGCTCAAGGGTTAAGAAAATCAGGTTTGTAACCAGACTTGTTTAAAAAAAAAAAAGTAATATAGAGGTAGTCGGCTTTCTGCTCAGATCAGCCCCATTCTAGTACAGGAGGCGGAAGTCTGTAGTTCCTGTTGATTACGAGGGCAGTGAGTTCCACAGGAGAGCGAGGGACTCCAGAGCGGAAAGCCCCCACTGCCAAGAAAACCACCACATTTCACATAGTCTCTCTCTGTTTACCAGGAAGCTTCCTGTGGTTCACTTGTCTGACTGAGAGGGATGGCGCTTCCTGTGCCTCACTAGTCTGACAGTGAGGGATGGCAAATAAGACCTGCTCAAAGTAAGAGGACGGGGGAAAGAGGCCTCACTTGAACCTGGGTCACTCACCAGGAAGGGTCTTTACAGGTGATTACAGGTTTGAGGGCAGGAATCCCTCCCCACCATCCCATCCTGGCGCAGAGAGTGGGCAAAATGTTTCATCCAGCACTATAAACAGGTCTGATACCTCCTGATATCAGTGAAAAGTGGTCAGAACCATAGCAAAATCATAACATTCACATTGGTGTCAGTGGTGGGATCATCAGGTGGCTCATCCCTTACTGGGGTGCCGTAGTCTTTCAGATGTTTCTCACTGTGGCCTGCCATTCACAACTCTTTACTTTAGTGACAGACCGTATCCCCACAAAGACATACATATATGTCCAAACCCATACATCATATCGCATGGCATGGATTTGCTCACATAAGGTAAAGCAGCAAGGCCCCCAAGATGCCTTGTGAGCGTAGAAAATGACAATTGATCTATTTTCTTAAAGTAACGGGGGATATAAGCTGACCCAGCTCTTTCTCATTTCCCTTAGAGAAAAAAATATCATTAAACTAGTATTTATAAGTTAAATTAAATCATTAAACTCATATTTATTGATTGAAGTGTGTAAAATAGGGCTTGAGATTTTAAGAGCCGGTTAGCCACAATGGGTCCACTATGAGAACTAGCAATTTTCTCCAGCCAGCCAAGCTAGCTATCTAATTATTTTATCTTTTTTTTTCTTGTGAATAATAACAGCTTGGAAAAGAAAAGACAGGGACAAAATGTACTGGTAGAACAGGTGCTGTTGTAATATCTGGGCAATAAAAGAGGATTGTTGTGATTGATTATACATTGCATCATATTGCAGGAATCAATGCATTGATGTATTGTTTTTTTTGTTAGACCAGGAACACCCATACTAGATAGAAAGGTCTGAGCCCTGTAAGTGGGACAGTCATTAACTGGAGAATTTCAGACATGGTTGCTTCATTTGTTTTTCTTTTTTTGTGACAGTGTTGGGCAGATGCCCAGTTTCTGAACAGAAAGGACATGAGATCATTACATTTACACTAAAGCATTGTTTTCTCTCTATCTCAGTTGTTCTTACAAACATACCGCATCTTTTCATGGAAAATAAAATAAAGTGGCATTAAATGACAACACTATATCAATTACATTTTCTTTCTCTCTCTCTCTCTCTCTCTCTCTCTCTCTCTCATTCTCTCTTAGTTGTTCTTACACACCCTGTGTTTTGGGAGAAAATCTAGTGGTGAATCCTAGGTAATGTGTGTGTTTTATTACACATGACAGTTATACTGTTCTTAACCTCAATGCTGTAACTTTTGGAGTATTGAACATTTCTCATGTAACATGTCAAGCCTTTGATTTCATTTGTGGTTCTGTGTGGCTCAGTAGGTAGAGCATGGCACTGACAACACTTAGGTTGTGGGTTTGATTCCCATTGGGGAAAAATGTATGCATTCATTACTGTAAGTCACTCTGGATAAAAGCATCTGCTAAATGGCTTATATTATCATATTATTATTATTATTTTATTTCGAATGACTTTTCTCACCCGGATCAACACTCATTTTAAACAAACTGCATTAGAAAGAAATGAAATTAATTAGCATTCAGCGATTAACATTTGCTCTCAGACTGCTAGCCAAGTGATGCAATATAACATTTATAATACTTATGTCATCAGTTGACATCACATCATCATCATCAAAGACAAAATCAAGACAACTTGATTTCAATTGTTTCCATGTGGTGAGAATAAAAGACTGGGGATGATCTTTTGTACAATCTCTTGTGGCAAAGAAAGACTGAAACTGTTTTGATTATTTTATATGATTAACAAGGATGTTCATTTAAATAAGAACCACCCATTCTACTGGCTCATTCCTTTTAACTTGATTGCATTTCATGTGATTACCCTGCCTTTGCGTGTATCACCAAATGAAATCATTTTACTTATGTAACCAAACAAATTGGCTTTGTTAAAACCAATCTCCAATGCCTTTTTTTTGTTCAAAATTATTTTGTGCAGCCTGATATTTTTATAAGTAAAACTATTTTATATGAAGGGCACAAAGGTAATTGTGCCACATTAGATGCAATTAAGCGAAAAGGAATTAACCGTTGATGGGTGATTGCTATTAAAATTGCTGTTTAATCACAGAAAACCACTTCGGGACCATTAACAGTTCAAAGGCAAATTCTCTGCCTCCCTGATTTTCAGTCCACTGACAACCACTGGATGACAATGCCTGCTACTCCAAAGATAGTGTAAAATGAAGAGAGATACTGCCTGAATGAATGGATTAAAAAACTTTACCTCCTCTACATATTTCTACCATTTCTGTTTCCTGTTTGTATTTATACCACGTACTGTTCATACAACTTATGTTATGTTATGTTACACGCCGGCCTACAATATATCACTCCATTGAATGTACAAACAAACAATTTCAAGACCTAATCAACAAAAACTCAGAGTGTCCTAAGAGACACTAAGAAATCCCCCAGGCCATTGGAGTAACGCTGAGGTCATTCTGATGATGATCTGGAATTCATAGCAATTAGAGAGGCCTTCAAGAGCTTGCTTAGACAACTGCAGCAAACTTTTGTTGTTGATACTTAAGGAGCCGTATCTGTGTATGGCTGACCTTAATTGCCTTTCATTTGACCTTTGTTTTGCGACAGGAGCTGAAAATGTAAAGATCCAGTACTCCCAAATTTAAAACATGTTAAAGTAGTGAAGTAGTTCAAGACGTTATTAAGATGTGCCACTGCTGCCGTTTCAATAGAATTAGAGTATTTTCAAAGAATTCTTGAAAATCTGTATGGTCATCTTTGACAAACATTTGAAAATAAACATAAATCATTTACTTAGGCTATTGAAATATGAGGTCTTGAAAAGGAAAAGTTTTATAATCAACATTGGGAACTAATTATACAAGGAGACATAAGAAAACTAATGGTGACTTCACTCTTAAATCCACTGTCTTTTCCAGAGCTGCCTGACCTGGTTCCAGACCCACACTACGTCCAAGCCTCCACCTACATCCAGCGAGCTCACATGTACTCCCTCCGTTGTGCCGCCGAGGAAAAATGCCTGGCAAGGTGAGGAACAGGCAGTTTGTGGCCTGCGTTTTAATAGCATCATTAGTGCTAAACATATACATCTTGGTTGCACAGTTTCATTGTGACATTTTTGCACATGTATACATACATGCACAGATACATACAGTGCCTTGCAAAAGTACTCAGACCCAGAGGCGTAGCGTGGGGGGTGCAAGTGGTGCGGTCGCACCAGGCGCAAGAGTTTGAGGGGCGCAAAATTTAAGAAAACGTTAAAAAAACAACCTTTTTTGCACCGCGGACCGGTTCCGAGGGGCGCAATTATTTCTTCGCGCACCCCCTGTGCAGGGTGTTCCGAGGGGCGCAATTATTTTTTCGCGTAGCACCCCCCGTCGACAGAAAATGGGGCGCCGTTTACGTGGCTGGCACCGGGTGCTGGCAACCCACGCTACGCCACTGCTCAGACCCTTGCACGATTTTCACATTTTGTTGCTTTCATTTATAACACTTTAAGAATTGATATCTGTTATAAATACAACCTACTCCACACATTTGTATAAAAAAGTGGAAAAAAGTATATAGACACTTAAAATGAAATAAAAATGGAAAAAAGTTGATTGCAAAAGTATTTAAACCTTGTGCTCTGGCAGCTGTAAGTTAATGCAGGTGCAAAACAATGAGTTTATTAGCCTCTGTCTATGTGCCATAGCGGTGATTATCATGATTACAGGATTAAAAACATCTGTCTTTGT
Organism: Aldrovandia affinis; assembly: GCA_029706075.1. Lineage (NCBI taxonomy): Eukaryota > Metazoa > Chordata > Actinopteri > Notacanthiformes > Halosauridae > Aldrovandia > Aldrovandia affinis. The sequence goes on along the minus strand of JAINUG010000003.1, from coordinate 4,533,337 downwards.
GAGGATTATTGGTCATGTAGTGAATTTGAAGGAAAGACACAAAAATGAAGACCAAAGATCTTTCTCAGGAAGCCAGGGATATGGTTATCAAATGCATAGATTGGGAGAGGGATACACAAAAATATCTAAGGGTTTTGACATCCCAGTGATCACTGTTGGTTCAATAATCAAGAAGCTGCATCATACCTAGAAAAGGCTGTCCCTCCTAACTCAGTGACCAAACAAGGAGGAGACATAAGAACATAAGAACACATAATGATGAGAACGGGCCGTTTGGCCCATCTAGGCTCATCATGTCCTAATCTAAAGAGTATCTAGTACTATATCTAGCCTGGACTTGAATAGCCCAAGTGTTTCTGCCTCTACTACCCAACCTGGCAAGCTGTTCCAGGCATTGACAACTCTCTGTGTAAAGGAAAACTTCCTAATATCTGTGCGGAATTTGCCTTTAACTAATTTCCACCTGTTAAAGGCGCCTCTTGTTCTGCTGACCCCACTTATCTTAAAAAATCTTTGGTATTTCACTTTGTTAATCCCTTTTAGGAATTTAAAAACCTCAATCAAATCCCCCCTAGTGCCTTAAGTCTATCATCATAACTTTTACCTTTCATACCAGGTATCAGTTTAGTTGCCCTTCTTTGGACTTTCAAGAGCTTCCATATCTTTCTTGTAGTGAGGTCTGAAAAAGGCATTATATAACATTAATATAACCTCCTTTGATTTATACTCAATACTTTTTGCTATGTATCCCAGCATCCTGTTGGCTTAAACTGAGACTTGTGAGGGAAGCCACTGTGATGCCAACAATGACTCTAAAAGAGCTACAGAGTTCAGTGGCTGAGAATGGAGTAAAAGTACATCAGTCAACAATATCAAGAGCACTGCATACTGGCCTGAATGGCAGGGTGGCAAGAAAAAAGCCATTACTGAAAACATTTTGCTAAGCCCCCAGCTGATGGGTTTTGTGGTCAGATGAGACTAAGTAGCTAAGATGTGGGAAAAGATTTTGTGGTCAGATGAGACTAAGATAGAGCTTTTGGGCTAAAATGCAAAGTGTTATGTATGGCGCAAACCTAATACTACCTATCCCCCAAGTAACACCATCCCTACAGTGAAGCATAGTGGTGACAGTATCATGCTATGGGAATGCTTCTCTTCAGCAGGGATTGGGAAAATTGCCAGAATAGAAGGAATAATGGACAGAGCAACCTATTTCAGTCTCCCCAAATACTGAAGCTGGGGCAAAAATTCACCTTTCAGCAGGACAACGATCCAAAGCACAAGGCCAAAGCTACATTGAATCTGAGACACATGGCTCAAGAATAAAACTGGGACAAAAAATAGGCCCTGGACTGAATGTCCTTGAGCACCCGCGGCCCCCAGGCAAAGTCCTGACCTGAACCCCATCAAGAATCTGAGACACATGAAAAAATATGCTGTCCATAAGCAATGTCTATATAGCCACTTGAGAGAGCTGGAGAAATTTTGCCAGGAAGAATGGGTGAAAATCATCTCCAACCCATGGGTTGCAAAGGTAGAAACTTTGCACAAAAAGACATTAAGTGTTTAGTGCAGTGAAACGTGCTTCCAGCAAATATCAATGCGAGGGGTCTGAATTATTATGTAAACAGCATATTTAAGTTTTTTTATTTATTTTATATTTGCTGACATAACTCATTTCTTCTTTATAAAAATACAGTTTGAGTGTATGTGATGTGTTTTTGAAAAAAAATAATGTAAAAAAACGTGAACGTATAATTTGTAATTCAGCAAATGAAAAAATGTGAAAACTTTCCAAGGGTCTAAGTACTTTTGCAAGGCGCTGTATACGTATATACACATACATTTATATACTGTATATACATATATACACACACACATATATATATATACATACATATTGTGGGGTCCCTTGGGGTTGGGCAACACTCACGGACCTTTGCAGAGGGCTTAGGCAGTTAAATAACCCAGAGGAGGCAGTCATATAAACAAAACAATAATTTATTAAACAAATTCTGACAAACACAAAAAGGGTGGGGTCTTCGGGGGAATACAAACACAAAGTCCACAATCCTTATCCGTGATCCGTAGTCCAAGTCCAATCCAGCTTTTCAATCCAGTCCAAAAGTCGGTACACAAGCAGGGTCCTCAAAACAATCCAATTCCAAAACACAATCAGCAATCCCAAAAACACTCTCCAAAACCACCAACCTACTCTCTCTCAGTGTGACAAGAGTCAGTCCATTAAATAGGCCTCCAAATGGCCTTCAGCTGTCCGTAGTCCCTATCTCTTGACTTCATTCCCTATCGCTTGACTTTAATTCCCAAGAATTAAAGAGGCAGACCACCATTTCCTTGTCCTGCCCCTTGGGATGCCACAATATCCACACACACAAGTTGCACCATTCAATATCTCACAATTTAGTTCAATTTTTCCCAGAATCCTATTTTTCCACTCGTCCCAACTCCTCAATGTCACCAATGTTTATTTGTCACCGAGGCACAATTTGATTGATTGACATGTCAAACAGCCTTGTTAAGGTGTCACACCATACCCTCTATTAGGTCTGGCACAAAGGCCCTGTCACACACAATTAGTATTCATCAGTCTTCATCATCTAGCTCAGTTTGAGTCATTTTCCTTAGCAAACAGCAGCTTTTCCCACAGCGGTTCCCTCTGGAGGAGATGGTGGCTTTGAGTATCCCTCAGATGGTTACTTGCTCTCAAATAGCATGTTCTTGATTTCCAAACTGGCTGTTGTGATTTCACACTTTCCAGGCTGCTGTTTTACAAAAATAATCAACAGCTCAAAACAACTAGCCAACTTTGTGCACTGCTGAAATTGATTGGGGCCACCTCTCTGACTGTACGGTTGTAGTGAAGGCTCATCCATCTGGCCCGGGAGAGATTATTCTGGGATGTTAGCGTGTGCCTGTGCCCTTCACCTCTGGCTGTAAAGCGTAAGCTGTGTCTGTCCTCAGTCCCGACCACTTGAAATGTTCCCCGCCGTCCTGCGCGCTCTCTCCTGTACATCCTGATATCTGAAGCACGGCCATTTCTCACCCTGCCCTCACCAATACCCTGCCAGAGTGGCATGGCAGTCGCAGATAGATGGCTCCAAGTAATTTACTGTTCCTCCGCAAAAGTCAACAATCGCCGCAAGATGGATTGCATGGCCTCCCGTTCCTGAGGCTCCGCACTGGAGTTTGCCTGTGATTCTGTTAGCATCATCTCACAGACCACATTTCCAGACCGCTAAACAAGCAGGGCACTCTGGCTGGAATTTAGATTTCTCCCCAACCCCTTCCAAATGTAGACTGACATTTAACAAACTGTCGATCAAAATTGAACACAAAAATTACATCCCCTAACTGACATATACAGTATAGCCAGCAGATTAATTATTTTTTTATTTTTTTATTGGTTGCTATTTACAAGCAAATAAATCTATCACATGAATCTAAGTAAAAACATTTAATGTCCATTTGTTTTTTCTCCCATAGGATTGCTCATTGAGATTTGTCCCATAGCAACAATGAAACATGTGAACTAGACTCCCAGTCAACCACCAGAAACACACAACCTCTCAGCTCCTCTAGCGTTATTGCTAGTTATTTCTGTTGTACGGTATATTCTTGCTCATAAATAATGAACACCTCACACTTTATCTCCCCACAGCTCAGCATACAGCCCCGAAACAACAGACTACGACATCCGGGTTCTCCTGCGCTTCCCACAAAGGGTTAAGAACCAAGGAACAGCCGACTTCATGCCCAACCGCCCTCGCCACACCTGGGAGTGGCACAGCTGCCATCAGTGAGTACAGGAAGCACAAGACCATATATGGTCAACGTTTCCTCTCTCCCCGGCAATGATGTTTCACAATGGCTTCCGGACATTCTGATGGATACCAGGCCTCTGTTTACCATGGCAGAAAAGTTTACAGTTCCACATACACACATGCATAATTTAGTGCAGGTGCTTGGGTGAAACGGAAAATAATAATGCAAAAGAAAAATAGAATACCAGCACACTGCTATTAGACATCCAAAGGGATTTCTTACATGTAAACACTGTGAGCGGTGGAAACGCGACCATTCAACTGCTGACAAAGACCAAGTGGTCTAAACGTTGTCCGCTGCTCAAGGATTAAGTTGAATAAATCACTTGGGAGCATAATAGCTGTGTGGTGCAATCATTTTTTCTTCTTCACCCCACAGAGCTCCATCCACGCCTGTGTCAGAGAAATCAGAAATATACCAGAAACCCCCCCAGAAACCCTTCAGCTTCATCAGCCAATTTGACCATACCCCTTCCGATTGCACCAATGAATTGATCCCTTTCTAATTTCCGCCTTTCAATCAATCGAGCACTGCTTCTATCCACCAGGGTGGACTGCCACCACTGACTGGGGTTTTTGCTTGACAGCACTAATTAACATGTTATTGACAATAAACAAATTAAAACAAAAATCATTTAACCAATCCTTCACCAGGAAACACTGGTTGATGCTAAATACTGAGGTTATTTAATCAATGAAATAGCGCTTACTGCAGCTCCCTGGAGCAAAGGCCAAGTCTGCCTCTGCCATAATTAAGTCAGATTGTATTTTCTCTGTGTGGTGCTGTGATGTGCACATTTTTAGCAACTCATCTATTACTATAAATTGCATATGTTGTAATAACCAAATAGGAATAACTGTATTTGTCTTTAAGCACGTCATCCTCCACCGAATGGATTTGCAAGCATCATTTTGTCATTTATAGTTCTGCATCAGTTGTGTAGCTTTTTACTTTTTAGTATAGACAGTGAAATCACTGCCTTAAGTAAACTGCGCATTGATGCACTCCCAAGATGTTTTTCTAATTGTTTATTGGTGTCTTTGAGTGGTCAAAGAAAGCATATTTGTTTAGAAGCAGTGGCACACTCTGGCTCACTTGTGTTATCGACTCTCAGAAGAGGGTTGGGCTCTAGGCTTAAATCACCAGCATGGCAGCACTTTGATACATAGCTTAAAACTAGTAATCAGTTACACAACTTTTATGAGACTTATTAGTCATGACGTAATCAGCCTGCAAGATTGGTCTGTTTTAGCTCCATAGTGACAATATGTTTTCATCGAACGCACATCCAAGTATTAAGGAGCATTTTGCACAGAATGTGGAAGCTGTCGCTTTATTTCAATTTCTGGGCCACAGGGCTCATGGTCAGGTCTGTGGCTGATGTTTCTAGTCCTCCACCATGGATACAGCACCTGCAGTGGGCCAAAGCTGTATTACATTACATGAGCCGTGTGCAAGAGCGTGTTTCGCTGGTTTCTGAGTGAGTGCTCTTGGCGGACAATCACCTGGAATGCTGCAAAGTGGAAAATAACTGTTGGTTTATTTTATATTAGAATACAAGAATCGCAGAAAAGTCATTCGGTTGACGTGTATCCCCCGGGCCCGGGTTCCACTCCACTCTGTCTGGCACCAACCATTTTTATTGTATCATTTTTTATTAAAATTTTTTTTGGAATAGCTGTGCTTTGCGCCAATGAAAGCAGGTCCTCCAGAGACTCCTCCAGTCTCAGCTGTTCGTGTGTTATTGGAGAGGTCTGCTCTCGGCCTCCACTTCACTGGGCTGATCAGAATGAGCTGTCGTGTCCCCCGATGGCATCGTCGGTCTGGCCGTATAAATGGCTGTGGTCCCGGAGGCCTCTGGTCTGAGCTGGAGGGGGGGCTGCACTGCGGCTGGCCCTAATCCCTGCGGAATGTTCGCTGGCCGCTAGCAGATTAGGAGCGGCGGCGGCGGTGATGTCATGGCGGGTTCTCTCCTTCACGGGGTCCCGGGAGAGCCGGCGGGCAACGTGGGGAGTCTCAGCTATGAGAAATGAATAAATAATCCCCCGCCCGGACTGTGTTTGATGGCATGGCTCCGGGCTAGCAGTGAGAGAGGGGCTGCGGTGTTGGCTTTGGGGAGGGTGGGCGGCCATTTTGAAAGAAAAAAAAACAGACCCAATAAGAGAAAAAAAAGAGAAAGAGAGAGAGTGCCCCAGGACTGACCCGGATTCCTACAATGCCTTGTCTGTGCGGCGTGTCGTCCTACAGGGGCGGTGTGTTGTAACACATTGATGGGGGATCGGTGAGGTGCTGCTTTAGGCTGTGGCTGTGTTACTGAGGTCTGCTCCTTTCTCCAGGCCGGGGTGTCATGTCTGTGCATTCGTTTACATGGCTGTTTTATATTGCATGCTCACCCACCGTCGGCACACTGCAGCTTCTTCTGCAGTAGGCTTTCCTTTTTGCATGTTGACAATAATTCTTGAGATGTGAATTTTGGAAGGAAATAGTGACCAACACATTATGTTATTCATTTTCACCAGCTTATGGCCTTGTTCACAGCAGCTTGCACAGTGATAGGGTGGGGAAACCCTCACCTCACCCTCCACCAATGTGTAGCACCCAGCTGGTGTAGCACAGGACACATGGGTACGAGTGCTGCATGATTTCTACCAGCAGCATTTGAGGCTATATGCAGCACAGCACAACACCAGCTGGTCATGAATAAAAACGTCCTTCTACTTATTTGTCCATTGACTTAACAGCGCTTCACACCTCTGTGCCACCTCTGTATATATGCTGCTATAAAACTTAAGAGGTTCTGTTTTTATCTCAGTGTTTTGTTTTATTTACTTTATTTAATTAGCGATTTCTCAACCGGAGGGTCAGTGGTTGTGGCCGATGTTTGTGCAGGTGCGTGTGTGGGAGATTTGCGGCCCGAGGGGCACTTTATGGTGTGCAAACGTCACACCTCCGCTAAATATCCATTCTGGTTTTTGGGCCCTGTTGGATGTGGCTCCGTACAGCCCAGGGTGAGTCAGGGGCTCCCGTGCCACTGAGCGAGCCATTTATAGGAGTGCAGTAAAAAACTAAATCAACTTCTAAAAAAAAAGTGGGATTGGAATGTTTTATATGTGGGGATTACAAGACATTCCTCTCTTTTCTCTCCCCGTATTTCCCACTCCCTCTGCTCTCAAATTCTCTCCTGCTGAGAGAGAGAGACAGAGAGAGACTGGGAGAGAGAGAGAGAGGGAGAGAGGACACAGAGAAAGAAAGGGACCGAGAGACAAACCACGAGGGAACTAGAAGACAGAGAGAGACACTGCGTGAGAGGACACAGAGAGAGAAAGAGACCAAGAGACAGAACATAGAGACAGAGAGAGACACACAGAGAGAAAGACATAGAGACAGACAGAGAGTGAGAGAGGGAGACAGAGAGAGAGAGAGAGACAGAGACAGAGACAGAGACAAAGAGAGACCCAGCGCTCTAAGAAAGGGGATGTTCCAGCCAGCCTGTCCCAGAGAGAAATAACAATCACACAGTCTTCCGTCTGAATAAACGTCTGCTCCAGGAACAAAAATATGACCATCATTTCACCCACCCCCCCGCCTCTGTGACCCCAACCCCATCCCCCGACATGTGTCAAGATTGTCCAATGTCCTGTCCTCTGATTGGTTCTCTTGCTGTAGGCCCCTGGTTAGGTCACAATGCCTGAGTGAACAGGGGGGTGGGGGAGGGACACTTAGTTGGCAGAGGTGAGGGTTGGCCCTCAGACTCACGCTGGTAATGGAAAGAATTCGGCCTTTGCATTGTCCCACCTTCCCCCCTCCTCTCTGGAAAAGTGCATCTTCTTCCAACCGAGTTTTTTTTCACCCCCTCCAAAGCTTCAGCCACCCCCCTCCAATCTTTCATTAATTCTGCAGCAGAACTCTCCAGTATTAATCATACATTCATGCAGTCTGATTCTCCCTCACTCAACACACGCCAACATTCACCTCACCAGAATCACTTTGCCGAAAAACAAAAAGTTAGAAGAAGTTGGGAAAACATGGCTTGAGCCTTCCCTCTAATTAGTCTCTTATTGTCACCGAGGGCTTTCAATAACAAAAAATAAAGTATGATTTATCTCTATAATTATGATTAGATGTCTAGAGCTGCCTGCAAGATAAATAGCTCAGTAATGTGCATTCGTTTACAACTCTCTGCCCACTCGTAGCTTGGTTTAGGACTTATCTAACATCCGCTGTGGGAATTTAGTCTTGGCTTAAACACAAGACCTTCATTGTTTCTGCGTTGATTTCAGAGGGACCAGATATGCAGCCGGGCTGCGATTTCGTTTTCATTGGGGTGGAGAGATACAGGCACCCTGAAGTGTTTGCAAGCGTGTTGGCCTTTTTTTTCTTTTCTTTTTTTACAAGCTGTTGTTAGTATCGATCATAAAATGAGATATGGACAGATCCTTAAGCCGTGCAACTTTTGAGAGAAAATCGTATCTATTTAAGTGACTATTTGTTTGGCTTCTCATAAACCCAGACGTTTTCTAGAGCATCCATTCCTTACGTGAAAAGGGCACGCACGCCTTAACCACGGCCGTGTCAGTGGTGCACGGTTTGGAGCAGTTTGCCCCTTTTGGCACGGCAGTGATTGCCTTCTCCTTCTGGCGCTCGCTGATGCTTGGCATGTTGTCATTCACGGCCTACCGCCATGTCAGTAATTGCAGTAAATGATTGCGCAGGGTACATTGAGGCACGGAGCTCTGCTCTCTTTATAATGCTGTGGGCGTGTCACGCGGTCTCATGCCCGTCTGCAGAAGATACCCTGCGAGACTGTGTCACGCGCCCCCTGTGACGATCTGAAGCTGAAGCTGAAGAAGTTCCAAAGGAACTAAAGCCACGTAAACGCACGTTCGCGGGCACGCTGGTGCCACGGCGATTAGGCTGCCCTCATTAGTGCCTTTATCCATCATTAGACTGGCTGTCTCGCGTGTCGTCTTTGAATCACCATTGCTGTTCATTTGAAAGGTCTTCTGCGTTGGTGAATTACTGTGGAAAAGCGTTGGACTGCCGTTCAAAGCGCTCCCTCTCTTGTTGTATAAAGTGTCTGGAGGCCACCAGTGTTTCTTTTCGGCTCCTCTTTTTTTTCTTCCTTGCACATCGCAATGGAGAACAGTTCCACCTCTCTCACCTAACAATGGTCATGGTATGACGATTTAGTGCTTTGCATCTTCAAAATCTGCTGCATATTATTTTTTTCTACTGGTTTGTTATGATATTTCTCCTTGCTCTTGCCATGAATTTGTTTGGCAAATAGAATGTGGCATTAAATCCCTTTTCAGTCATGTATGTAAGTTATGCATTAAAAAGCACAGAATGGCCCCCAGAGTGGCGCATCCGGTAAAGGCCCTTGTTCTCAGTGAAGGTTGCCAACTGCAGTCTGGGTTCAAGCCCAGGCTCTAACCGGGAGTCCCATTCAGGGGCGGGGATTGGCTGTCCACCTCCAGGGAGAGGGAGGCCGGCATGAGTTCACTGCATGCACGTGGCTCTGTGTGTGCCAGAGTTGCAGTCTACGGCTGGTCTGTGTTCCATCTCAGAGGAGGCGGTTCAGTGTCTTTGTCACTGCCGATCCCAGAGTTGTGGCAGCGACCTTGCAGTACGAGGGGTGGGGCGTGGTAGTTGACGTGGAAGAGGGTACAATTGGCCACCAAATTGTGAGAAAATGTGGAAAAATCTGAAATAGATTTTTAAAAAGCATAGAGTGTATTGCGTAAGAGACGATAAGTATTTAGGTCAGATGGATCAGGCTATCTCAGCCATGTGGCGTGGAGAATGACATAACCCTTGCATGGAGATTAGGGTGTCTATCAGGCAAGTTGGGAATAACCCAGAAACCTTTTTTTGCTTCGACTCCACAGTCAACTGTTTGATTTCCACCTTAATGTTATCTCCACTCCTCTCTCTCCCTGTCCATCAGGCATTACCACAGCATGGATGAATTCAGCCACTATGACCTCCTGGAAATCAGCACTGGGCGCAAAGTCGCGGAGGGCCACAAGGCCAGCTTCTGCCTGGAGGACACCACCTGTGATTTTGGCCACCTGAAGCGATACGCCTGCACCACCCACACTCAGGTGTGTCTGTGTGTGTGTGTGTGTGTGTGTGTGCATGCATGTGTGAGCGTTTGTATGTGTGTGCATGCATGAATGTGTGTGTGAGTGTGAGTGTGTGTGTGCATGTGTGCATGCATGCGTGCGTGTGTGCGTGCGTGCTTGCGTGCGTGCGTGTGTGAGTGCGTGCGTGTGTGTGTGAGGGTGTGAGTGTGTGAGTGTGAGTGTGTGTGGAAAGCGGAAAGCGTTTAGTTTTGGGATCTCAAACTCCAGTCCTGAAGGGTGGTTTCCTTTCAATCAGCAGCCAGTGGAAACCAGTGGAAACAAGGCTTAAACTAAGCACTGACCACCAGAAAACCAGCAGTGGCCCTCCAGGATTTGAGTTCAAATCCTTGGTGTAGTTGAACATACCATTCCCGATATTGTCAATTATTCTTGGATTTGCCATGTACTTGGCGAGTGCTTGGTGCCTCAAATCAAACTCATTTTTAAATTCCTCTGCAGAAAAATTGAAAGAAATGATCATGTCTGGTGACATGCATATGTCAGATGGCAGCGATGAAGCAAACCGCTGATCGTTTGTCAGAGACCCAACATGGCTGCCCTTTAAGACACCTTTTTGAGGAGAAGTTCCTCTCTTGAGCAGGAGTTACTGAATGTTCCTTAACGTGGGTATTTGTTGCTCTTTTCTCTGCAGGGTTTGAGCCCGGGTTGCTATGATACCTACAATGCTGACATTGACTGCCAATGGATCGATATCACTGACGTCCAACCAGGGAACTATGTACTAAAGGTAACAAGGAAGGGATTAGCCTCATTGTGTGGTGTTATCATGCTTTGTTCCTTGGCATTGGTTTGCTGTTGGGGATTAAAAGCATATGAGACTCAAGACTCCTCTGTGTTTCAGCTCCAGGTGAACCCCAAGTATCTGGTGAGGGAGTCAGACTACACCAACAACGTGGTCAGGTGTAATATCCACTACACAGGGCGATTTGTCAGAACGACAAACTGCAGGATAGCTCAGTGAGTAGAGCCCTCCTTTCACTATGCTGGACTACACCGAGGGCCTCACATCAAAGTGTTTTACTCTTTATCTGAGGGCAGAATTTATGCAAGTGGAACCTTTCTTTTACTTATTTGACCTGTCTTTCCAATTATGAGAAGCATTTAAGAATAGTGTGTAACAAACAAAACAAAACAAATACTTTTAAATGAAGGACAAATTTCATTTTGATTTAGATTGAATCTTGACCTTAATTTAGTTTGTAATTCCATTTTTTTTACATGCATGTTCTTGAATATACAGCATGCATGAATTCACTGAACAATGTGAAGTTACTAAAAAACATTTTTTCCAGCTCAGATAGAGGAATGAATCTGAACTTTTAAACTGGGATGGTGTTCCCCCGCGACGCTTGTATTCCTTGTTGCCGATATCAGCTAATTAAGTCAGACGTGCTCCCTGAAGGTCTCGGTGGAAACGCGAGACCTACATTTATTAGCAATATCAGCGAGGAACGAGGTTTCCTGCGCAGCCACTCAGGAATAACACATATTCTCATCGAGGCTCTGATTTATTCACTGGCAAACAGTGCAGTGTGGCAGCACACGAGAGTCTCTGTTATATCATCCATTTGAAATGAGGGGACATTGTCTCATTATGTAGATGAGCAGGTCCAGCTCAGTCTGGATCTCTGGAGTCCATCAGACCCAACACTCTATTTGCAACAGGAGGGATACAGTGAATTCTCCCAGTTATCTGTTCAGTTAATAGATAATAACTGAGGATGGCTATATTTAAAGGATAGAACCAAACCTCAAATTACCTCTATCCAATTTGTAGAAAACTGATATACACCTTATATGTAAATATACTCTTACGACTCAACCTGATTGGCAGGTGTTTGGTTTGTTTTGGCTTGCATGGAATGCTCATTTTGAATAGCAGGTTATGGCACTATATGCAGGTAACTGCCAAAATAAAGTAAGCGCCAACATGAAGTGTCTCAATAAGGCATTGGGCCACCACGAGCCACCAGAACAGCTTTAATGCACCTTGGTATAGATTATACAAGTGTGAAGTCTATTGAAGGGATGCAACATCATTCTTCCAAAGGAAATTCCATCATTTGGTGTTTTATTGATGGGGATGGAAAACGCTGTTTGAATCTTGAACGCTCTAGAATCTCCGATAAGTGTTCAATTGGGTTAAGATATGGTGATTGGGATGACGATGGCATACGGTTTATATCATTTTCATGCTCATCAAACCATTCAGTGACCACTCATGCCCTGTGGACGGGGGCATTGTCATCCTGGAAAAAATACTCCCATCAGGATATAAATGCTTTGATTAAGGTGATCACTCAGAATGGCTTTGAATATATTGGCTATTGCCTTGCCCTCTAAGGGGTTGAATGCCAGGAGAAGGCACCCCACACCATAACTGCTGCCAGTATCCCTCATTTACTCATGTGTTTCCCTTATTTTGGCAGTTACATTTACATAAGAAAATGGTGTCAGTTGAGCTGTTGATTAGTTTTTTGCAGTCAATATTTGGCTCCTTTTTTATAGTTTTTTGTTGGTCAGATTTCCTTGCAGTTCTGTAGTTCTTTTACAGTTCTTTGGATCACCCCCCTCTTCCTCTCTGATGAAGACACTTGTTTGTTTTGTCTCGTCTGCTTTCTCCCCCCACCCCGCAGGTCCTGATCATATTCCCAGAGCCGAACACCACCGTGCATTCTGTCGGAAATGTGAACGGAATCCTTTTCTTTGTTTTCGTTCTGGCTGTTTTGATTCCTCGGGCCCGCAGTGGACTGGGGGCTCTGCTGGCACTGATGTTGATGATGTGGGAGATATTTACACAAGCACACACTGAGAAACCAGTCCAAAATTAATACTACGTGGGGGGGTTTAGGCGGAGTAGAAAAGGTGGGGTTCATGAAGGCCATGTCCGCCCCGCCCCACCACCCCCCCTACCCCTTTTTTTGTAGTTTTCCCTTCCTGGGATGTACGTGCAGCCGTTTGCACAAGCATCCCGGACGACCCGAAAGCAGTTTGCATGTCTGCGCCCAACGACTCTCCCGTTGCTCAGTTTGGGACTAAATAAGGTGTGAAATGGCGGTGTGCTGAAATTAGCATTCTCGGACGTGTCAGGGTTTAAGAGCATTCCAAAACACATAAAATCCGGAAATGTGTTCCAACGGTATTCACCCATGTCTTTAGAATGATACACACCAATGGCCAACTGACTGAATAAGACCATTATATTTTTCTATGTATTTTTGTCTCTGGGTTTTCTGGTTAAATAAATTGAACTTTCTAAATACATCTGCAGACTGACCATGTGGAGTCGAGAGGTAAAATATGGCTGTCAGGTGATTGCACTTTCCTGCCAGTTCCTCTCTAGGAAAAAGTTCTCCCAGAGACCACAGTTATTTAACCTTAATTCCTAAAGAAGCCTTTGGTTCCTTGTTTCGTTGACCGCTGTTCAATCTGACCACATTTGACGTCTGACTACACTTTTTAACACAGAAGGATACATTTTCAATTCTTCACACAAATTTCTCAAATTTCACAAATTGAAGCGTTGTAATTGAAATGAAGCATAATTCCCTTAAACGTGTAACTCAATGCTGAGCACAAAGTACATTGAGTTTGGATTGAACAGAGGCTCTTGTTTTGCACACACACAAAAGCTAAGCTGTCTGTAATGATATTTGTGCATAAGCATTTTGGAGCATTTTGCTCGTGATCTCAAAATTGTTATAATTTTCCTCTCATACTAAGTACATTAAGCTATCAACACTGGCCAGATGCCAACTTGGTCATCTTAATCATTCTAAGAATGTGGATAACAATTAACCCACTGATGCATGAGTTTAAAGCCATATTTGTTTGTCTGAATGTCTCTGTTTCTTCTATATGAAATGGAAGGTCTTTAGTACTGTATCTAAATTGTTGCTGTATTTGTGAAATACCAGGATTTCATACTTCTCATTTTTGTACCCTTTTCATACTTCCGGAAGCTAAATGCCATTCAGTGCAGTAGGGAGTTAGTAAGGTACTACGAAACATTCATGGTAGGATCAGTTACTAGGTTAGGTGTTTTAAAGAACTCTACACTGTCTATACCTACCTCTGAACCTCTGAGCTATAGTTTTCAGTCAAGGCCATGGGTCATGTGCTCAACTTCTGTAATACAGTGACATGACCTGCAATACACACACAAACGTACATATGTATATATGCACACACACACATCCGGTATATTAAAAAAATTGTTATGGAGAAGTGACTTCTAATATGAACAAATGCAGAACAGTAGCTTTTTTAATTGTATCCCTTTTTGTACTGTATAACATATTACATATGAACTATTATAAAATTGTACGTTGTCTATGGAAACCTTTGACAAACACTTCCTTACAGTCTGGTGATGGTGCAGTTTGTCATATCTCATTGATCGATGTGACGATCTGAACTAAACTGTTGAAATCTGTCATTGTGGCGATTTGCTGGAAATCTGCATGCCTGGTCTTGAGCCTCCATCTAAGGTGATGAGTTTTCAAATAAAAAAAAGGAAAGAAATGTACACAAATCAAAATATCAAAGCTCATGAAAAACAAATGCTGACCAACAACCCAGTCCTCTGTATTTGTATGTCAAATAAAAAAATGTCTCCCTTTGTTCAATGCCACCGTGTAGGGCGGCCAGGCACAGTTCGAGTCAGGATTCAACGCCAAACCGCATCGATACACTGAAAGCCCACGGTTTAGTAGGAAGCGCCATGTTTGAGTATGTTGAGTATATGTATATGCTCCCTGTTCAGAAAGGCTGTTCTGGCCTCTCGCGCAGTCTAGTGGTTTCAACATCCGACCGGGGTTCGATTCCCCGGCCGTGCCAGAGTCGGCTCTGGCCGGGAGTGCCACCGCGGCGGCAATTGGATGTCCGCCCCAGGGAGAGGGGAGGGAAGACGACAAGACGTTCGCTGCGCACAGGAGTGGCTCTGGGGTGCTGGAGTTACGCTCAACAGCATGACGAGTACCGTCTTGGAGGAGATGATACTTCGCCTTTGTCACTACCAGTCACAGGGCTACAGCAGCGAACTACAAGGGAGGAATTGACCTGAAAATAGTGGGTGCAATTGGCTACCAAATTGGGCGAAAAACAGGATAAAATCAGAAAACAAAAATGTTAAATATAAAGAAAGGCTGTGCTGAGGAAATGACTAACGATTAGGCCCCGAGATACACAGCCGACCGTTTTATTGAGAGGAGCGTTGTGTCGCGTTGCATTTTAGTCCATCATCAAGGTTCAGCTCGCACGATTGAGGTTGCGCCTAGTCCATTCTCACGAGTGTAACGTGGTGTACCCAGTGCAATAGGGTTTTTACAGTCAGCCAATCAAAGAGCACACTCATTGACCCCGTCTACCTTAACCCTGGTATTGAAGTCCCCAGTAAATGCTTCACAATCGCGGGTGATTGCGGTAAGAGCACGATTAAGTGGTTGTGTGGGAGGGTAAAAAACACAGCTTTCAATGAGTAGTCCAGAGAAGTGTTTTCCGATCTAAACGCTTGGAATAAGCTGTGAAATGAAAAGTTGGTAACAGCGCTGTGTGAAATATGGACATCGCCACACACCTTAATTACCTGCGCTTCATCATTTCCCCATGGCACTCTATTGCTCTCATGCAATCATTCCTGAAAATTCTCTTGGTAAACTATGACCTGAACAGGGAGCAGGGAAAACACAATTTATTGGCATGTGTAGAAATGTGTAGACCGCTAAAACATGCCAGCAAGACAGATTGACCAGGGAGAATAGCTTTGCACAGTTATTTGTTAGAAATCTGATGTGTTTTGACTAAATCCTTTTTAGATACACCCATCCAAAATACACTAATTTTGACAACTGGACATATTTGTAGAAATAGTTATATTCATACTCATTTAGGTATAAGGGTTACACTGTACTTTAAAACATATAATGTACAAACAAACAAACAAATCTGTCCTCAGAATGTGAGATATAATCAGCCCAAATTTTTTACAATTCTTTTTTTGTGAAAATCAACACTGAATCACCTAAAAAAACCAACCCCAAAATTGCCATACTGCTAAAAAAAATCATCCAGTAAAAACAATTGAATTGTCATTCATGGTTGACTCTCAACTGTGTTACCAGAACACTGCAAACACACATTTATACTGTTACCATTGATTGGGGGGGGGTGCAGCTCTATTTTACATTGCAGTCTAAAGGCAATTAAGTCACACCCAATTTGTCTATTCAGCGTTGTTCTGAGGCTTTCAATATCATCAACACCTAAATGAAAGGCAAACGTGGCTAAGTGACCCAATGAAAAGATCTTGAGATTGATTCTATCGATCGACTGCAAACCCCCCAGATCTTCTCCTAAAACCACTCTGGGTTAAGGGTGTTTCATTTCACCTTCTGAGCTATACATAAACCAACAAGGGTTTACATTTAAATGCAATCGTTCACTGTCTAGTTTTTTTCAATGCCGTTTTCTTTTCATGTGAAAATATTCAGAACTGATTTGATTTCCTCAATCAGACTATTACAGTTGATACATTGACGATAGACAGTGATACATGTCCCCAATGCATAATTTCAGTGAACATTTGCCTTGAAAAAAAAAAAAATAATTACTGATACGTTTATTTATTGCAAGCTGTGCATATACATGGAAGTTCACACAATTATCAATATAGTAATATGTATGTCCATATAATATGTTCAGTATGGTCGTTATGCTGTTGCAAGCAAACTGCCAAATTTTCAGGTTTAATTCAATTCTGTTAGCCCTACAAGGATAATTCTATTCTATCTAATATAATTATATCTATCGATTGAAAACTGAACATTTTTCTGTGAATCAATTCATTCATATACGTATATTTAATATCCCAATAGGCAATTTGCTCTACAACAGAAACCCATTCATTTCTCATACCCATTGAATAATAATTTCAGTGTGGCATACCAAAGGCTCTTCTGTTATCTCCTGAAATAGCCCCTCCACATCTGCTCACTGTAACATGCAATGATCTGTCCAGTGTCCACATGTTGGCCGTAGCCAACATAATTTCACACCGCTTCCCATGATGCCTTAGGATCTCTCCAGGCCCCGGAGCACCAGACCAAGTCGGCCAGCAGGCACAGAGGGCCTCTACAGAAACAAGAAGGCAAGAAATCATCTCTCCTGTCATGACTAAGGACTATCAATCAAAGCCACACACCCAGGCTTGCGTGGAGATGCCAGTTTGATTCTCCTGCCATGCTATTGCCCGGCAACAGTGGCGGCGGCATAGTACCGGCATCTCGTAATGTATTCTCTCTCCAAGTCTGAAGTCAGTGATTCACTGGCTCCTCTGGAGTAGGAATTAGCAACGAAACAAGATGGTTTGTTGGGAGAAGCTCTGAGGCAAGGGCAACGGTGTGACTTTCTGATGAGGCACCGCAGAATTACAGCTGGTTTACTGGTTAATCAGTGATGTTTTGAACATTTCGCAATTCAACTATGAGGCCAGGCCAGGCTGAAGGCCACTGGCTTGTCTCCTTTTCCACAGATCAGGACCCAATTTTTATACATTCACGTGGGTGTTAATGGTGTGAACCTCCCGCCCCCGTTCAAACACATTTTAGCTTGAGAGCAATTCCTGAAAGTATTGACGACCAACGAGCTAACAACATGGAGCCTCATGTTGGAGCAGCTTTATAGAAAAGTGAGCACAATTAGTCATGTGAACCCCCCTTTACCCCTAATGGTCCAGACTCAGAGGACTAGAGACCTGGGGTTAAGGCACAGAAAGGGCACAGCTTTGGCACCATTGAAGCCCAGAAGTGGCGTTGGAAAACCATTAAACACTAGTACAGTTTGGCTAGACTTTAGCTCGATGACACGGACAAAGGCCTGGATTCAATCAACATTGGTCCCCAACTTTGACTCACAATTCAGTACTAGAGTTGATTTATTTTTCTTTACAAAGACAATTTGGCTAATTCTACATATTATTTGTTTATAATGTGATGTGTTTTGACTATATATTTTTTTAGATACACCCATCCAAAATACACTCATTTTGACAATTGGACATATTTGCAGAAATAGATCTATTCATATTTATTTAGGCGCGGCACGGTGGTGCAGTGGATAGCACTGTTGCCTCACAGCAAGAAGGTCTCGGGTTCGAATCCAGGCCGGGGCCTTTCTGTGCGGAGTTTGCATGTTCTCCGGTGTCCGCGTGGTTTCCTCCGGGTACTCCGGTTTCCTCCCACAGTCCAAAGACATGCACGTTAGGCTAATTGGAGAGTCTAAATTGCCCGTAGGTATGAGTGTGTGAGTGAATGGTGTGTGTGTGTGCCCTGCGATGGATTGGCGACCTGTCCAGGGTGTATTCCTGCCTCTCGCCCGGAACGCATGCTGGGATAGGCTCCAGCCCCCCGCGACCCTGACCAGGAATAAGCGGCTTAGATAATGGATGGATGGATGGATATTTATTTAGGTATAAAGGTTGCACTGCACTTTAAAACGAATGTAAATTCATACAAACAACAAAAATGTACCAACAACAAAAAAAACTGTTACTGATTAATCTGTCCTCATAATCACGTCAGGAAGCTTTTATTATGGAAAATAACACTGAATCACCTAAAAAAGCAAACACACATTTATACTTTTAGCATTGATTGGGGGGGTGCAGCGCTATTTTATATTGCAGTCTAAAGGCAATTAAGTCACACCCAATTTGTCTATTCAGAGTTGATCTGAGGCTTTCGATGTCATCAACTCCTATGAATACCAAACTTAAGTTGTCAAACAGTACCCTGACTTCTCAGACTCGTAAGTATGTTTGTGACTGTTTTTTCACTCCAAGGTGACATAACTGCACAACTTCCGGGGATGTGCTTTGCTAATAAAGAAATGGTCAGTTACGAAACCCACAATAGAGTGGGTGTGTGAAGTAATAAACCACCTTAGCCAACCAAATACACCATCAGAAATCTGTGGGCACCAATCCGATTGCAGGAAACCTAGGCCAGAAAAGTTAACAAAGATATCCAGGCGCTCTATCAGAAACAAAGCTTATTTGTAATCCAGGCTAAAGTATTTGAGATATTCAAGTGCCATTGAGAATATATCATGCAGACGTTGACCAATGTGGCAGTAGAGCACATGGTCATAGGAGCCCAATCTGAGCAGGTGCCTAGAATTGTACAGTTGATGGCTGCACTCCATTGAGTCCTCAGCAACCCAATCAGCTCTCAGTCTGGCCTCCCAATCATCCCAAGTTTGGCCTTCTCTCTCTACCTGATGTGTGGTGAGAGTTCTGGCGCAAAATGGCTGCCATGCATCACCCAGGTGTGTGTTACACATTGGCAGTGTTTGAGGTTAGCTTGCCCCCTTCACTTTAGCGCATTGAGATCATTAACGGCACTATATAAATCCATTAGTATTATTATTATTACTACTACCTAATATAACCTCAAGCACAGAATATAAGTGAATGTTAGTTTTCTATTTCACACACATTTTTATTCATTTCAGCCACTGCCAAGCACATCATTTAGCTTGAACTGAATTCGTAGCGCTTGCTGAAATGCAGTGCATGATGTCGAGGACCAAGCAAATTTGTGTATGCACACAATCCATCTCCTCTCCATCCTGCCCTTCAGTGAGCAGTAACAGAGTGGTCAGATGGGCAGGAAGCCGCTCCTAATCGCAGCACTCCTGGAGCACGGACTTATGAGGCAAAAACAAACAAACAATCCAAGCCCACACCACGGTCCCCCTCCCACCCTCTGCCCGCCCCAACCACGTGAGCACAGCGCTGTACCAAGTCTGGGCAAGGAGCCAGCGCTGCTGATTATGCAGTAATTATAGAAATAAGAGTAATTAGGAAATCTACTGGAGTGAGCTTTGGGTTTGGATTATATATTACATGCATAGATGGGCATACAGGGAGTCGGGAGGCCCGCGCAGTGACACACAGCCTCCGGGCACAGAGGCGTGGGCATGGACGAGGCAGCGTGACAGACAGACGGATCCCCAGCGCAGAGGGCCACGGGGCTGTCAGCCCTTGCTGCTCGGTCTAAGCGTGTGTGCACGTTCGGTGGGCTCCAGTCAAACTCTCAGGCTGTGTACAGCCAGGCCTCTCGATGCGGCCTACAGCTGACAGGTTAAAGCTCATTTTATTGGAAATTCCTGACCCTGCAAGACAAGCAAAGTCTAGACCATAAACACGAGGATTAGTGTTACAAACTTGAAATAAAAGGCAACAGGCGAAACAGGAGGGAGGATGGAAAAGAAAATACCACAACAAGCAATTTCCTGGCCCTTTTGAAGAGAGAAGAAAAGAAAGGATGAAAGTTTTCAAAAATCACCTACAGAAGACAAGGTCATGTGAAGGTTGTCCAAACAAAGAGAGGCTTGTTTTCTTCCTTTGAAGCACTAGATGGAAGAGAATGAAAGTGGGGCTGAATAGAGACACCTCCTCACACACACTATATACACACATAGCCATGCACATGTGCATCCACTCCCACATACAATCTAGACACACATGCTCCCTCACACACATGTTATACACACACACAGGCATGCACACGTGCACCCACTCCCATACACAATCTAGACACATACTCCCTCACACACACAATATACTGTACATAACATTTTCTTACATCGTATATTAATTAAAAACAAATTTTAAAGCACAAAGTACTTGGATATCGTACTCCTACAGCATATGTGAATACAGTGATGGTGTATGATTTCCTTTGAATTCAAATACTGTTGTAGTTTGTTGTGGTCTTATGATGGGAAATGCTGTTTTAGATGTATTGATTAAACATGTTGGTATGAAACTGCTTTGACAATAAAAGTGATTTGATATATCAATTTGTAGATGAATCAACTAATGCACAAAATGAATCAACAAAATAACCATTGATTGCCAACCATATTTAAGTCTTAACTAATTAAGTCATTCTGGAATCTGAATCGATGTGTTTTGGTCCTCTTCTCTCCCCCAGTGAACCAAGCAAATTTGTAACTCCTGGGACAAACTTGCATTACAAAGTTGAACTGGATGTTCATTAACATTCCCTGAGACACTATCCTCTTTGTCTGCAGTGTGGAGGAAGACTGTCTAGCACTGCCCACAAAGAGATGGAGAAAAAACGAGTCTATAGTAACTTAAGTCTAAAAGTTTTATGCTTTAGCCAGTTTTTAATCCCAATGTTTTCTTCTCGCAGTTTGCAATGGCCAGGTGTAGTGCAGTGTGTACATGTGTACATGTATGTTTGTGTTTATGTGTGAGTATGTGTGTGTGTGTGTATGGGGGGGAGCAGGAGTTCCAGCAGCAGTGCTGAGGTGCTCTCTGTGTGAGACTTAGGGACTCAGAAAGAGAGAGCAGGAGAACCCAGAGCTACAGACACAGAACGCTGCCCCTTTGCACACATTCCACGGGTCTGAGGTCAGCCTATAAACAGGGCGGGGAGACGTTCATAGACCTCAACACTTTCAAAGGTAAAGCGCGAGAGTGCGCCAAGTCACACTGCCTGATTGCTTTTATATAAACACGTTTTAGCCCCAAATCCCTTTCTCACGTAATGTGTGGCTGCAATGGATAAACGGAGGTCTGCTATTTCTGAAGAGAAATGAAGGAGAGATCTTGGGAGGGATGGAGAGAAAGAAAAGGGTTGAAACATGAAGAGGGAAGGAAGAGAGAGAGAGAGTTGTGGGGGTTACACCTGACACTGTTGACTTGGTGCAAACATTCATAGTCTTGTGGCAGAATGGAGATCCACATGCAATGGTGCATTCTAGAAATGCCTTCGCTAATAGGGGCTTATTTTCTCGGATCATTATGACTGACTCTGGGACGGGAGGAATGCTGGCCGTCTGTTAGTTTGTCTGGCGGTCTGTCTGGCTGCCCATTACCAGAGTCTCACCCCTCTCTGTCTCTCTCCATCTCCCTCTCTCTCTCTCTCTCACTCTCCCTCTCTGCCTCTTTAAACATAGGGTGAAAATATGTGAATTAAATAATAAAAGGTGTGTTCATTTTTGTATTGCCTGTTTAAGGTTTTGTTTTAATTTCTTCTTTCTTTTGTTGCTTGTTCTGTCCAAATTATGCCTGCTCTTTTTTTGAAAGCTGTTAAATAAAGATTCTTTAGTCAAGTCTCTCTCTCCCTCCCTCTTCACCCTCTGCACTGTCCAGCTGTCTGTCTGCCTGTCTCTATCTGTCTCTCTCTCTCAATCTCCATCCTCGTCCAATTATTCACCCCAACTGTCCCAGTCAGACAGAGGCTGCCTGTGTAGCCCCCCACCCCCCACCGTGTCTGTATCTCTTCCTGTGGGCCCCACCTGGAGCTCAGCACAGACAATCCAGGGCCCCCACCTTGGCCTGGATATCAGATCAGTAGCTTTAGGACTTAATTTGGGGCTGGCACACCCCCCTTACATCTTATTGCGAGCAGTTGGGTTCTGGTGAGAGAGGATTTAGATAAGATGCAAATTTAAACTGAGATGGTGAAACGGATTCCACCGACGTCACTGGAGAATACGGTTTCATTTATCCAAGTAATTATATCCGGAGAGAGAATGTAAGAAAGAGAGCGGCTGAACGGTGCCAAAAAGCCACCTCCAGACTGAGGTCTTATTCCTACGCAGAGGTGCCGGTGTCTGCCGAGCAGAGATTCTGTGGCACAGCATCAAGGCCGTAGGTAATTTATCTTCTGCTTGAAGCTGTGCTTCGCAACTTAATTAAATTTATGAATAAAGGCCCGCCACCATTTTGAGGTGAAAAGCAACTTACTCCTACACAAAAGGAGTGGAAAAAAGGGTGAAAACCTCTCCGCTGAGAATGACAGAGAGAGAGAGAAGAGGGTGTGAGAGAGAGGGGGGAGAAAAGAGGGTGTAAGAACGAGAAAGGAAGAGCAAGAGAGCAGGAGACAGAGGGAGGGGGGGAAGAGAAGGAGAGAGAAGAATGACTGCTCAAAGTACGAGTAAATCTTCTGGTGTCACTTGAGTTGGAGAAAACTGAAAATGCCTTGTAGCCTGGAGACACCGCCTCATTTGTTCTGATAATAACCCATCCTGCGCACGAGTAATGCCACACAGAGTGCGCCGTACACGTCTGCGATAACCGACACTTCACCGCCACGCGAATACCAAGCGCAGGGACTGGGGAAGGAGAGCAGCGTGCGCGGGAGAGACGCGTCGAACGCCTGACAGGCTAAACGACTGCTGCCTTCCCTCCCGAAACATCGCCTGCCCCGGCCTTGTGCGCCACGCGCGCTTCTCCTCAGAGTCTCACTCTCGCTCTTTCACCACTCATCAGTTTTATGGACTATGCGAACAGCCCTTTGTCCCGCATGCCTGCACATTCTGGTGCCTACAACAACCCGGGCTATACATTCTCATTAAGGCTCCCCCCTTTTTTGTTCTCTTTTGAAAAGTAGAGTTTGAAGTTGGGATGTTTGCATTCATAGTTCCCGGAAAACCGGAAAACAAACAGACTTTTTGAAAAGGCGAGATAGCACATTTTGGATCGATTTTCCCCCCCATTTCCACTGTGTTTGCTGTTCCCTCTTTCCTGCGGAGCCATGACATCACAGGCTGGTAGCACCTGCTTCCTGTTATCACGGAATCCAGACACACCGCTGTGCTGGAGCCAGACCACTGTTACTTGCCAAAGTCTCTCCCAGTATTCATGCAGGCACACTTTTTTTATTTCAATTTATTTCAGATTTTCTGTTCCCATTTTCTCCCAGTATGGTGCCCAATTGTACCCTCTTCTAGTTCAACTACCCCCCCCCCGTACTGTGAGTTCACAGTCACAGCTCTGGGACTGGCAGTGACAAAGGCGCCAAACAGCCTCCGCTGGGATGGAAAGCCATCAAATGTAAGAACTCTTACTCTGACACACAGTGCCGCTTGCACGCAAACCATACAGCCAAATTCCATATTTATTCGATTTTCCGATGCACAACTGAATCTGGTGCTAGAGGTTGAATTATTTTCCCTACGACAGATCTGGAATATCCACATGGAATCTAGAACCAGTGTTTCTCCAGGGCCTCACTCAGCTGGGGTTTGGATTAAGAGTTGGCGTTGGCACCTTTCGTCTTGCCGAATGTGGGCATCACATTGACGAAGCAACGGTTGTACTGGATGCGACACTTGGCACAGCCGAGCCACTTGTCGTCTTCTTCTTCTTCTCCTGTTTGTCCACTTTGGGTGTTTGTCCCCACACTTTCCCTCCCCCTGGGGGTGGACAGCCTGTCACCGCCCCGAACGGGACTCCTGGCCAAAGCCTGGCTGACGCAGCCTTGGCTCGAACCCAGTGGCCAACCCGCACCTGCACAAGTACTTTTACCAGGTGCACTAGTCGGGGGCCCCCATACAGGTACAGTTTGTGATAAACATTCGGTCCCTGCCAGCAAAGAACCAAAGGTTCTGTTGCCTGAACCCTGTCATTTTCTAATTCAGTGACAAGCAGGGCTACAAGGTCACAATATCTACATCAGATTTACTCAATGGTCGCAGTAGGTCAAATCGCTATTAGGGTGTAATTTGCGGGGGTTTCGTCACTCTGCGACTTTTCTTTAGATACATAGTTAAATCTGTTCATGCATATGTATACCTGGGGTGGGCGTACTAAAACAGGGTGAAGATTTTGTCAATTAGGCCGATTAGATATTCCATCTGCCTTAATTGCGACTCTCCTCTTTGTGTGAGAACACCTGAACGAAGGCAGCATTTTGCTGCTGATATAGTCTAGTTCATGTTCTATAAACTCTTCAAAGAATGTGACCACAATAAGGAGCTAATTCTTATGGGTGATTTTAATTTGATAAAAAATAAAAAGGTTAAAAAATAAAATAAAATAATTAAAGTTTATCACAGATAAATATGATTTAGATCAATAAGTCAATGGTCCAACAAGGATAAAAAAAACCCTCAAAGGCACAATGATATTTATAAATTAAATGATGTGCAGGTTGCAGGAATTTGACAATTCACATTGTCCCAGCGAGCACTTTCACATATATAAGTGTAGTGGTTAGGGAACTTGTAGGCTTGTAACTCAGAGGTTGCTGGTTTGATTCCCAGGTGGAGCACTGCTCCTGAGCAAGGTACTTGCTTCAGTAAAACATCCAGCTGTATAAATAGATTGTATGCAAAGAAATGTACACTGCGTAAGTCATTCTGAATAAGAGCGTCTGCTAAATGCCTAAAATGTAAATGTGTATTTTCCAGTAGGCAGCAAATTCCAGTAGACAGTAAATCCAGTAGAACAGGATTCACCAAACAAAACAAGGATTTTACAATGTGGATTGTTTCACCTGTTGTTCTATCGGTGTTAATATTCTATTCTAACATTGTGCTGTCTTTTCTTTATATCATATACAGTTGGTTTTGTTATGCCTAATGCTTTTTTTGAGATGTCACTCCAAATGTTTCTCCTCTGTTGGTGTTGCATTCCCAGACTGTAATACTGCGTTGTGACACTGTACCTCGTTGACCATTACTTCCATTTCCTGTTCTGTACATTTAAGTTTTCTTTTTCTCATAGTTCCCCCGCTGCTCTGTATTCATTTCTTGGCACTTTGTGATCTGGATGTGTAAATGCGCCATATTGTTTTGGACCCTTTTTTATGTGTGTCTCCTATCGCAAAATTGCGAATGAGGGCGTTTCATTTCTTTGATTGCGTAATTAGAACCTCTCTTGGTAAATTGGTCGTTAACGTGTCAGTATCTGCGACACCAAAAGAGACGCATTATAGCCGCTTATTTTTGCGCTGCGACTATTTCCTTAGTAAATCTGGCTCTGAGTGTCTAATGATTAATGGTCTCTGTTACTATGGCACCTTCATACGATCAGCCCAGGACCTGGAAGTCCAAGATAATGCTGCTGGCTGGGTGCCAGATCATTTCAAATGATATAGAGGCTCGTTTCGAACCCGGGGGAAAAAGTGGCAAAGTGTCCCCCCACGGCGCAGTTCTCTCTTTCGTCTGTCATAGAGTGTTCATATCCTCCCGTTATTCTCCCTCAGGGCATGCATTGGGATATGAATTCCTATGTGATACTTTTCACTTTTTAGGTTTTAAAGCGGCATGTCTGCCCCCTTATCCAGAGAGAAACAGATCTGTGATGCGCGCCTCTGACAAAGCCTCGTGCCTCCGACACAGACGACTAAAACTGACATCAGAGGAAGCCTCCCACAGCATAACGTTGATATTGCGTTGTCAATCACCTCAATGGGTGAGCAGCCGAGGCACATGGCTTCCGCGGTGGTGTGCCATCAGCCCTCTTAGAGAGCAGGGGAGGTGGATGTTTGCAAAGCATTTCACCTCCCAGCGTGCGCATGACATAGCTACTGCGTTTAACATGTACCCACAGCGTGTGTGTGAGTGCCCCGTTGATTATTAAACCAGACACGGCCTGGACAGCCATGATTAATGCAAGGCTGCACCCGTCCTGACAATCAGAGGAACAGGAGAGAGAGAGGGAGAGAGAGAAAAAGAGAGAGATAGGGACTAGAGGGGTGAATGTGTTGAAAGTGCTTGCGGATATATATGGCCTAGTTGTAAAAACACTGTGTTTGTTGACAAGTCCCACCCTCATTGCAGGGAGGAGCCCTGTTGCACCCCCATCAACGATTTAATATGACCAATCAGGAGAGGGTGCTTACTGGGTGCTCTAACAACCAGCCAATGAAAAGTACTTCCTGAAGTGGCAATCGGAAGTGACCACCCTTTTTTTCAACTAATTGAATCATGTGGTCAGCCGAGGGCTTGCTGTCCAGGTGTCGAGCGTATGGTGGCCCACTAGCTGCCTGCTGTCGGCATGCCACCGCTTTGCAAATTGGCACTACAGCGATCCGCTCGTGAAGGAGTCGAGGTGAGCCGGTCCAGATGAGGACCAGCTGTTGCGGCATGGCAGAATAGTTGGTGTATGGTCCTGTCACGAGCGGGCCGCCATCTTGCCGATTTGCAAAGCACTGACGTGCCAACAGCTGGCATGGTCAGCGGTCCGAAAGGTGCTTTCTTGCTGGGACAGTGTGCGTCAGTGATCTCGCTCTCTGTTGTTACCCTCCCTTTGTGGAAGACATGCGGCTTGTTCTCCCCGCCCGTGGGGCTGGCGGTTTATGGGCCCGCAGTGTGTTTACTCTGTGCACGCTTTTTTCTGTATCGTCTTGGCAACTGCTGCTAAAAGGATCAGGGCGGGGCATACAGGTCAGTCCAAAGTGGAAGTGAACTTGCTTTCTTTTTGTTTTGTTTTCTTTACCCCTTTTTCTCCCAATTTGGAATGCCCAATGGTATTCTAAGCCACTCTCGTGGCAACCCCCTGTGTCAATTCGGGAGAACATAGACCAGCACACGCTCTCCTCTGAAATACGTGATGTCAGCTGCCACTTCTTTTCACACCACAGTCTTGGGAAAGGCACAATTTTCTACTGCAGGTGGTGGTATGATTCGTCAGGTATGATAAGTGGGTGGAGATGTGCTGTCACATGTGTCCGATTTTTGGCTTGTAGCAATGTGTGAGTGCAATTTTGTGTAATTGAATCTATAGCTCTTCTGAGTGATTCCATCACAGGGCACAAGGTAATGCAGAACAACTGGGAAAGGAGACATATAGAGATAAATCCTCTTAAAGTGCTTTTAAATCTAATATAGATCGAGAGACATCCTCCCCAAGGATATTAGAGAGTGAAATTCTTCCTGGAAAAATTCATTTCATATGTGGGCAGTAAAGTTATTACCCAGACGAGCAAACAGAAAACGCGTTGGTAATATTGTCTTTACTATTGGATATTTTCTCTGCTTCTACCACGAGGAGGTCCGTACGTGTCGGCATCGCGGGAAATCAGCACATAAAAAAAACACACGGGGACGACACGGCCCCTGGTGGCCAACTGACTGAACTGCGCTGTCTACAGTCATCCATGCTGAAACAACACTGCCACCCACTGGCCAATAACGACACACACGCAGACGGCCGTGTCTTGCTACATGAAAATGTTTCCAATAACAATTTGCTATTTTCTTATTACATTGTGAGGAACCGAACAGGGACCCAGACGCAGACCAGGATAAAGCAGTAAAGGAACGTTTAATAATCAAGCAGGGTTCAAAAGCCGATAGTCAGAGTTAGATAAGGTACAAAATCGAAATCCAAAAGAGTAGTAAAATAGGCAGTCCAAAAATCAAAAACCAAATAATCAGAAAGGCAAACAAACAAAATCGGAAGGCAAAACAGTCAAACAGAAAGGGCGTCTCGGAAAAACCAAACAAACTCTGGCTTACACACAATCGGCACAGTGAATGATGATCAACATTCTGACAATGAATGAAAGCAAATACAAACGGAAGGGAAACACAATGCACAGTTCGAGGAGGAAGGGCAGAACACAGAGCGCACTACAAAGAAAAAAGACATGGACTGGGAAGCACATAAACACACTGAAAATAAACAGATAAGGTAGACACGTGCAAAAGAGAGAATAGAAAGAATCTGTAAAGCAGGGATAGGACACAACGAGAGAGAGAATGATAGCTGATAGATAATTAGTCATTAGTAATGTTAGTAACTTAATCTAAATCCCTAATGTTAGTAGATTAGTAGGTTAGTACTATACACATCTAACTAATATATACAGAGTGTTAGAAAGAAAGGAGGAAGTAAACAAGATAGGAAAATAAAGCAGAAAACCTGTAAAGTCGAAATCTCCCGAATAGTGCAATAACAAAGACGAGGAGCTATCGAAAAACACAGAACACAGACAGACGGGGAAACAGACATGAATTAACCGTAATGATGAGAAAATGATAAAATACAAAAACAAACGTGGCAAAACACAACAATTAATTGCACTGTGAACATGAATGCCATGGAACACCTGCGACGGCATGCCAGTGCTATTGTACACTAATGTGAGTGTAAACTGCAGAGACAGGGAGACACCTGGACCTGTGGATATGCTCTCTCTCTCCTGATCTCAGACCAGTAATTGAGGATAAAGGAGACCCATACTTAACATTTAACCTTAACTTTAAAATGTTTTTTTTCCCCCCAGAAGGATAAATTACCAGATGCAGGGCACAACACGTGGATTCAGAGCAATCTACGCGACGGAGCACACGGCCAAACTAGGCTGTGTCCCCTGTCCCTGAGAGCTTTAACGCTGCTGTTTACCCCAGCCTGGGGACCTACTGTGCATGCTACCTTTTGTTATAGCCAATAAATCAATTAAGGTTGTGGAAAACAACAACATTTATGAAGTGCTTTTCTCATACCCAAAGTGCTGTACAGAGTACATAGATTAAACAGCAATGAGCCAAACCCGCATCATGTTAAAATGAGTTGAAGTAAAGACTTATAGTAGAATGTACACAGGTGTGTTCAACAACCTTAATTTAACACGACCCAGCATACACAGTGGGTCCCCCAGGACCGAGTTTGAGAATCCCAGTGTTAAAGCAATATCTTTCAGAGGCGGAGAGAAACCTGCCTTCAGTCAGAGAGGATTCAAGTGGAGCGAGAGAGACCACTCCCACTAAAAACCTGTCCGTGAGAACTACAAAAATAAGCCCCGGGAGCAGGCTTCTCTTTTTGAATGGGGGTCAATAAACAGTTCCCAGATGGACTACAATCTGACTACAATTTGGGAACCCCATTCATAGCCAATCCTGTGAGCCATCTTCCTAATCCAGTATCTTTGCGTAAGCGCAGGTTAGGTACACCTGAGGTGAGCAGGTAGTCATCTCTGACCAGCACTATGCTGACGACCACAGATGGAAACCCAGGTTTGTCCTGAGCTCTGGTGAGTCAATCAAGCGGATGTCTTTGTCTTTATCGTGTAAAAGATTCCCATGCCAGGCTCGGTCACAGGGCTTTGGTTTTATTTTTATTCAGGTTTTTTTCATGGCCTTGTTTACATACAGTATCATCCAGAGTTCAGGGCACAAAACAAGCACACGTTCAAATTCTGTGCTGTACACCAGATCCAAATATTATCAGCATGATTTGCGGCAATTATTTCTCCAAGGTTTCTCAAAACTCAAACATGATGCAGACAGGTGCCAGAAGTGCAATGTAAACACAATGTAGGCATGTAAACATATTATGGGGTTTCGTTTTTGCCGTCATTCAGCACTCAATTGATCAAGTAAAACTGTTTATTACAAGGTTAACTCACCTCGCCTGGGTTTGCGGGTCTAAACTGGTTGCTGATTTTTAAGGCAAAAACAAAAACCCAAGAACCCTACAGCTCTCCAGGATCAGCTGCTGAGGGATGTATGTTTTAAATTATTGGGGAAAAAAATACTCAGCAACACAAGATGTGACAGGATTAGTTTAATATCCATCAGGGAAAGAAAATGAAAAAATCTTTAAAAAAGAAACTAAAATAAAACCGATCCCCTTCCAGTTTGCTACATTATAGACACAGAAACACAGAGACTACCTCTCCAGTTGTACAGAGTTATAGGATCAGCACATTTAGGTACATATATATTTTCATTTATCTGAGCCATCTACCTCTGCTTCAGCAATTACATAATTTGTGTCAAACTATGAATATAACATAACCCCATGTGCAAGATGCTGGATGTGTTGTACTACTGTTTCTAATACATAGGGGTGCTAATCAACACTTTGGTTAATTCTTCTATTTTTCAGATGGGAGATGTAGTCTGGGGCTTGTTGAACACACTTCAAAGAGCGCACCCACATGCAGCAAATACTAATACTCTGCGTGGCCGAACGGTAACGTAAACGCAAAAGCGGCCTGTGAGGTTTTCGCAGGCACTCAACAGCGCCCCCCCTTGGTGAGTCCCTCAGCCACCAGCCATCTACCAGGGTACAGGAAGCACAGTACTGGTTTAAACCTTAGCTACATCTACATAGAAAACAAATAAACACACAGACAGTCTATGTACACATTCCTTTAAAATAACAACAAACAGAAATAAAGAAAGAAAATACATACAGGATATTGTACCGCTGCACCTATGTACACATTCCTTTAAAATAACAACAAACAGAAATAAAGAAAGAAAATACATACAGGATATTGTACCGCTGCACCTACAAATAAGACATTACGTTACGTGTCTATTCTATCATATTATACAACATACTGTACACATTTGAACTGTACAGTTTATTCATTGGTAATTGTGTCATTACATTTGAGCGTCAACTCTGCTTGGAGGCCTACATCGGGCCCTTTGTTTATTAAAGGATAACAACACAATTCTATGAATGCAAAAATACTATGAACCGCCTCGTCCTGTCCATTTCCTATGGGTCAGGACTATGAAAACACAGATCTTCCCTGATATGAAGCCATTTAAACACTCCACTCACTTCTCAGAAATGCCACTCTATACCAAATATGACAACATTCACACTGTGTTAAAACTCTATACCACATTAAAGGGTTAATACTGTGGGTAACGAGACCTGAGTCAGAGATGGGGGAAGCTGCAGCCCTGGAATTCAAGAGGGTGAGGATATTTAATGGCTTAATCCACAGAACTACAGTACAGTACTATCGACTTATTTACCAAACACTCACATTTAGAGAGATGTTACCCATGGAACCCAAAGACTACGGTCACGTGTGGTTTCGTGTGAAGACTTGGTTGAACATTATAGACTTGAAATGGGAAGAAGGAGAACGACTACATGTCAGTTCCAGAATTGAACTGAAAATGCACTCTGTCAATGCGAAGACGGTTTGCCCTTCCTAGAGGAAGGCCAAAAGGCAGAAGGACTTGTGTTATTTGTGTGACAGTGACACGAGTCTTCCGGTTTTTGTGAGTATATTGCATGCTTTGTAAGTGCTCCTTTTAATTGGCCGATGTGACACGCTTGTGCTTGAATCACACTCACAAGATGCCCATTCTGATACTGGTGGCCGAAGCCATTTATCACCACGGTGGCTATGTGTTATCTCTTAACCTGGCTGAGGAGTCCTGTTCAGTGTATAAATTGTGGAACTGAACATCAACTGATGACATTTTTTGGTTTTAACGATGCCATACCAAGCCGTGATTGATACGGCTTTGCAATTTCCAATTCGTTTCGTTGCAAAACTCGATATATATCTCATGCTTTATGTACTACGGTTATCGCAAAGATGACACTGTGATCTCAATCACGGCTTGTTTGGTTTCGTTTTAGCAGTAGTGGCATTTATTGGTTTTTGCATATGAACTCTTCATATTGAACTCTGTATCGTTCAAATTCCAAATTCTGTCTTTGCCACCAAACATTTTGATGATCAGAAATCCTTAACACTGGTCTGCATTTGCTCTTTGGGCTTCAGGAGCTTCTGACTGGAAAAGTCCACGTGCTCCATGGCAGCTATTCTTACCATCGAGAAGTTCCACTTCCCAAGAGAATAACTGGTACTGAGGTAACAGAAGCTCCCATCTTGCAATGAATCAAGCCTGTGTGTACATAGAGCAGGCAGCAAAAAATACAATTATATTGGATATCTGAGTGCGTGTCTATGGAGCCCTTTCTCTCTGTGCAAATAACACTGTACAATTCAAGCGAAACCAGCATTTTCAGAAGATAAACTCCCACTGCAACAGATTTCATTGGATCGAGACACGTTTAAAAAAACAGAGAAAAAACAGAGGTCTAACATTTCAGTTTATCACGACTACATCACAGCTCCACTTTCCTGAGAATAAAAACACCAGAGTAACTATAATAATGTTAAATAGTCAAACATCTTTGAACAGCTTTTTGTTACATATGCCTACTTGTTAACACCTCATCACGGAACCTCATTGAAGCTCGTAAATCTTTTGTGATTATTTGTGTATATATACAGTGGGGTCAAAAAGTCTGAGTCCACTACCAAGATCTGTTTGTTCACTCATGTGGTATTTGTTATTCAAGAATGTCATAAAACACTGATACAAATTTAAAAAATGTTTGTTTGAGAAAGGATGGTATGAAATTGAAATATCTATCAATATTTTGTTTGCACACCATTGCCTTTCATTTCCTCAAAATGTTGTGACACCTTATTTTTCATTTAGGTTTTACTACATGGACACTCCTAATACACAGTGTGAGTTGTTTTGGTCTTGTAACAATTAATACTGGATATTGGCGTAATTAATATGGTCCTCGCTATGTTCTCGTTGCTACTGCAGGTCCTTTCATCTTGAAAAAGGACACTTCCTTTGCAAAGGTTTCTGCAGCTCTTTGTAATGGGCAGCAGTGTTAGCATAATGGCTAAGGAACTGGGCTTGTAATGCAAAGGTTGCAGGTTCGATTCCCAGGTGGGGACACTGCTGTTGTACCCTTGAGCAAGGTACTTAACCTGAATTGCTTCAGTAAAATATCCAGCTGTATAAATGGATTGTATGTAAAGAAAATGTGAAACTGTGTAAGTTGCTCTGGATAAGAGCGTCTGCTAAATGCCTAAAATGTAAAAATGTAAATGTAATTATGTCAGCAGAGCTTAGTGAAGTAGTTCGAGGTCAAATTGAGTAAAACATTTATGTTCGTTTTTGATGAAAACAAACAGATCTTGGTCGTGGACTCTAACTGTTTATATATTGTGGCAGGGTGACGGGACGGAAAAGGGGCGGCTCCGCAGCTCCCATCAGACTGTAGGAACGGGCAGCGAACAGAGACAAAAGGGTGATACAGATCATTGTTCTGACGGGAGCTGGTTAAATGCGGAAACTAACAACAGCTGTCTCGTTGGACAAACCCCGGCTGAAAGCAAATACCATGAGCGGACGGCTGTTTAAAAAGCAGCCTGGGAAACAGGAGGGAGATTCTGAACAAGCTGGCTACTGTCTGTGGTTCCTCTGCTAACCACTCCTGTCCTTCCCAGATTCGTCTAGCAGCGGCCCTGACCGAGGGAACCCGAACAGCCGATTTCCTGAAAAGGCCTGGGAAAACAAAATGCCGACGTAGGCGACCAGGAGAGACACGGGGGAGCCGTACAGACAATATTTTTTGTTTAGTAAAGCTGTGCGGAAAATAATTATTAGACTATAATAAGCTTTTTTGTGTGCTGTGATTTGGTACGCTGCCCCATCTATGAGTGGAAAACCTCCTGCCAAAGGAAAATTGCAATTGTTTAGGTTTTTTTTGTTTAGTAAACCTCCTTTGCCTCCCACCTGTTCTCTCTCTCTCTCTGGTCACGGTCAGCGAATGGGACACATCTCACACCCGTTCACAATATATATATACAGTGAGCACCATAATTAATTGGACAGTGACACATTTTTTGTTATTTTGGTTCTGTATTTGGAGTAGGATACAATGACAATGAGGTTGAAGTGTAGATTGTCAGCTTTAATTTGAGGGTATTTTCATCCATATCGGATAAACCGTTTAGAAATGCCAGCACCTTTTGTACATGGTCCCCCCATTTTAAGGTACTACAAGTATTTGTTTAATTGGCTTCACAGATCTGTTTTGTTAGGCAGGTGTATTCATTTGTGTAGTTAGTGAATGCAGAAGAGAGCTGTTGATGTCTAGTCTTGATTCTAGACTTTGCAATTGCCTTTGGAGATTGTTGTTGGGGTGTGACAACATGAGGAAGACAGCAGTGTTGATGCAAATTAAGCTGGCCGTCATAAGGCTCAGAAATGAAAATCAGGAACATTGCAAAAACCCTGGGCATGCCCAAGTCAACAGTTTGGTTCATCATTAACAAGAAAAAAACAACTGTTGAACTCAATTATATTTAAAAAACACGGTAGACCGAGGAAGACCACTGTAGTGGATGACCAGAGAATACTCTCTATGGTGACACTCTCCTGGATGCAGGTGTAGATGTGTCAAAGTCTACCATACGTAGAAGACTACACCAGCAGGACTACAGAGGGTACACTGCAAGGTGCAAACTACTGATAAGCCTGAAGAACAGAAAGGCGAGATTAGTTTGCTAAAAGGCACCTAAAAGAGCCCCAAGAGTTCTGGAACAAAGTCTTGTGGACAGATGAGACAAAGATTAACATGTACCAGAGTGATGGAAAGAGGAAAGTGTGGAGAAAAAAAGGAAATGCCCATGATCCAAAGCATACCACCTCATCCGTGAAACATGGTGGGGGTGTTATGGCTTGGGCCTGTATGGCTGCCAATGGAATGGGCTCACTTGTCTTCATCGATGATGTGACTGCAGACAGAAGTAGAACAATGAAGTCTACAGAAATATTTTATCTGCTCAGATAAAACCAAATGTCTCCAAACTCATTGGACGGCACTTCATCATGGAACAAGACAATGACCCAAAACATACTGCTAGAGCAACGAAGGGGTTTTGGATGACCAAAAAGTGGAAAATGGCTGAGTCAATCACTGGATCTGAATCCAATTGAACATGCATTTTACATGCTGAAGAGGAGACTGAAGGCAAAAAGTCCCCGAAACAAGCAGGAACTGAAGATGGCTGCAGTACAGGCCTGGCAGAGCATCACCAGGGAAGATACCCAGCGTCTGGTGATGTCTATGCGTCGCAGACTTCAAGCAGTCATTGCATGCAAAGGAAATGTAACCAAATATAAAAAATTATTACTTTATTCTACATTATGTTAAACTGTCCAATGAATTATGGTGCCTGAAAATGGGGGGGACTATGTATTTCTAAACGGTTCATCCGATATGGATGAAAATACCTTCCAATTAAAGCTGACAGTCTGCACTTCAACCTCATTGTCATTGTATCCTTTCAATCTCAAAATAACAAAAAATCTGTCACTGTCCTGAATTATGGTGCTCACTGTATATATATACAGTATATAGCTACATGGTTATTAAAAGATTTTGTTACATTTGTCTCTCTGAATTTAAGAAACTAAAGTCTTCCACAAAAACACTCATACAGCTCTATTATTGCAGTCATTAGTGCGTGTGAAATTCAACAATTAAAAACAAAAACCTGAAAATTGAATTTAACATTTTTCAAAATACCAGAAAAATGCTAATGTCATGGCAAACCGTGAGAGGGAACAGTAAACCGAAGAGAAGCAGCTCTCTAGAAAACCTTCCTGTGACATGCACAACCTTTAGCAAACCTGCCAGTTGGACAGCTTCAAATTCATTTATATTTTTAGCAAAATGTAATGTTTTGTAATGCGCACAATTAGCGTATTTAATTGCTTTGCTACAAAATGTCCACCCCCTGTAGCAGCAACATCTGGGAAGTGCTAATCCGGTTTCATCTGTGGAGCATTATTCAGAATCAGTAATACGTCCTGGATGCTGCCCTCTTGTGATAGATCCATAGAAATACAGGCAGATAGATATGTTACCCTCTAAAACAGGGGTGGGCAATGTGGGCCGGTGTGGGTGCAGGCTTTTGTTCCAGCCGAGCAGTAGCTCACCTGATTTGACTAATCAGCTAATCAAAGTCTTCAATCAGGGCTTTGTTTAGTGGAATCAGGTGTGTCACTGTTCAGTTGGAACAAAAGACTGCACCCACACCGGCCCACACAGGGTAAGATTGCCCACCCCTGCTCTAAAAGGTTCATATTGCTGTTGTACGAGAAAATGCTAGATGAGCTGCTTTTCTTGTCGCTGTGCTCATTGTATGACCAGGAATGAACAACCCCAGTTCGGTGAATTAATACGGGACAATATTAAACATTCAAGGGGTATATGCTGCCTGTATAGAACAGCATATAGAACTTTCCTTGGTGATATACCAAATGCAACTATCATATAGTGACCCGTACTTTAGTCATAAGAATTCACCCAACTGAACCAAATTATGCCATCTTAATGAATGTCTATACATTCAAGTAGATACTTCTTATTTAAAAGACAAACATCATATAAGATGTGAAATTCTGGCAACCCTGTTATTACTTTAAGTACCTTCAGAGTGTGTTTCACAAATACAGCAGAGTCACCAGAGAGCGATGCTGATGGACCAGAATCCTGATCACTGAGCCTCCCAGTGCTGTCAGGGCGGACGGCTGTCAATTCAAGGGGTGAGGACGGGTGACCTGACTGAGGGAGAAAGCTTTGTGTGAGGGGAGTGGTTCCTGACAGGGCGGACGGGGCAAGATGGGGCGGGGCAGGGGCACACATTGCTCCAGGATTCTAAGGGCGGAGACGATGTGAGATCGGGGCTGCCGGCCATACTGTTGTGAGGTCACATGCTGGCTGCCTACCAAAAAAAAAAAACAACACTGGGAAAAAACCCTGCAAATAACACCAGTGCTCTTTTTCGAACCAGGTCATGGTAACCCGGTGACGACCGTGACAATGGGGAAATGTGGCCGTCACAAGCCGTGCTGACAGCAGCCCCCGCCCTCCCCCTCCCCTCCCCGATGCCGGCTCACGCTCTGCCAGTCCCACCCGCCTCCCTCGCCCCCTACATCTGGTTGTCGTAGCTGGGGGTGGAGGAGTACTGGGGCTCGTTGTGCTGCTGCATGGTCCCCTGGGCGGCCCCCAAGGCAGCCTGCTGGGCGGCCTGCTGGACGTGGGGGTTCTTCCAGGCCCCGTGGCCCACTCCTCCTGGGCCTTGCTCATGCTGCCCCCGCTCCCCCGGTAGAAGTTGTGGACCTAGAGACAGAGGGATGGAGGTAGACGGTGCGTTTCAATGCTGCGTTTACCGTACGTGCTGCTGTCGACTCGTTCCTATAACTGTCTCTGTCACCATTTACTCTCTCACATCTGTCAAATGCACCTTTCCTGATACTGCACTAAACACAATCGATTGTTTAGTGTTGTCACACAGCCAGTGCTTCATTTGTGCCGGGGCTAGCCGAGGCACAGCTCCGGAAAATGCCAAGAATCCGATTTTGCGCCCCAGCAAATGTCTTACTCAGAATCAGAGCCCCGGGCTCATAAATATCTATTAGACATAAATAAGTGCGACAACAACGCGTATTTTAACAGACTTAACAGCCGAGAAACAATTTGTGCTTTCAGAGTGTTCACAGAGACATCGGGAGAACAAGTTACACAGCCCTTGAAGGATCTCTTAACCGCAAGTTGAGCCCCGGCATCTCTTATTTGACTAATTAAGCACTGCAAACAGCGCTTCACAGTGGACATTTTCTAGAGGGAAGCAGGAAACCAGAAGAAAGCTGAGTTGAGCCAATGTGGGCAGGTGGTCAATACTACGCAACATGCAACACAACATAAGGTTCTATAATACTATATAGTTTCATATAATACCTCACTTGTTATTTCCCTCTCTCTTCAATTAAAAATATAAATAAATAAGAGCTGCTGTAGTAATGCAGCCATTGGAGCACTAATAAGTTTCAAGTTTCAAGTTTCAAGTTTTTATTGATCACGTACACATGCGTACATGGCAGTGAGATTTGTTGTTCCCATGGATCTCTCTTCACAACACAACACAACAGTACACAATAGAATACAGTAATAAATTGTAAAAAAAAAAAAAAAAAAAATTGTAAGATAGTAAAATAGTAAAATATAATATATACAATATACAATAATATAATATAATATAATATATAATAATAATAATAATATAATAAGTAATAATAAGTAATGTAATGTGGTAATATGGAGCTGATACTAATTTAATACCCTTCAATTTGTTATAAAAAAACTAAACAGCAAAGTTTGTTCGCCAAACATGGACATGGAGGATCCAGATCATCTCCGAATAGTGGACTTGATGTGACGAGCGATCTAAATCTAATCAGGATGGGTTACGCATCTCTCCGTAGAGATAGGCTTGTTGTGATGTCACTGTGGGGGGCGGGGCACCGTACCTTGGTGAGGGCGATAAAGGAGAGCGCGGCGACGCCAGTGAACATGATGGTGGGGATCAGCATGACCACGGCGGAGCCGATGTTGGTTCCGAAGAAGGCGATGGTGGCAAGCCAGCCGCTGTCCAGGGTCCAGAGAGAGAGAGAGAGAGAGAGAGAGAGCTGAGGATGGGTCAGAGTTTACAGCAGAAACACAGAGACAGTGCACCCCAATGATCACAATCACAACTGGACTACTGAACGCTTTTATAATGATTTATGAATGTTGATCTATGACAGTCCTCTTCTTATTTTCACAGGGAGCTGTGGGGTAGGGGGTAGGGGACTGTAAGGGGCTGTGGGGTAGGGGGTAGGGGACTGTAAGGGGCTGTGGGGTAGGGGGTAGGAGGCTGTAAGGGGCTGTGAGGTAGGGGGTAGGGGACTGTAAGGGGCTGTGGGGTAGGGGGTAGGGGACTGTAAGGGGCTGTGGGGTAGGGGGTAGGGGACTGTAAGGGGCTGTGGGGTAGGGGGTAGGGGACTGTAAGGGGCTGTGGGGTAGGGGGTAGGGGACTGTAAGGGGCTGTGGGGTAGGGGCTAAGGGGCTGTAAGGGGCTGTGAGGTAGGGGCTAAGGGGCTGTAAGGGGCTGTGAGGTAGGGGGTAGGGGACTGTAAGGGGCTGTGAGGTAGGGGGTAGGGGGCTGTAAGGGGCTGTGAGGTAGGGGGTAGGGGGCTGTAAGGGGCTGTGAGGTAGGGGGTAGGGGGCTGTAAGGGGCTGTGAGGTAGGGGGTAGGGTGCTGTAAGGGACTGTTGGGTCAGAGATATAGGACTGTAAGGGGCTGTGGGGTAGGGGGTAGGGGTAAGGAGATGTAGGGGACTGTGGGGTAGGGGGTTGTGGGACATGGGGATGAAGGTTTATTAACAAGGGGGCTTGGTGCAGGCAGGGGCAGGCTAAGGGGAAGGGAAAGGAAGGTGAGGAAGAGGAAGGGCCACTGAGAGCTCTTACCACACGCCCCAGCCTGGGATACCAATGGACTGGATTACACTGATCGCCACCTGAGCCATGAAGACGAAGAAGAACGCCATGAAGTTAAAAGAGCTGTCGGTCCTGAGAGGAGAGAGGGAGGGAGGGAGGGAGCGGTGGTGGATGAGGGCCACGCAACAGAAACCGAGAAAGGCAGTGAAAAAGAAGAAGACGCGGGGAAGGAGAACAGACAAGAGAGCAAGAATATACAATAAGAGAGATGCTTATCAACCAATGTCCTCTATGCTGCTTGTGCTTTTGTGGAGGCTTATATACAGTTATAGAATGCAAAAGGTTTAAAAAAATTGCCTTTTTATTATTGTAGGGCAGAGAAATGATTGTTTATTTTAAATATATTTCAGAATTATACTAAAATAATTGTAGGAATAGTAGAAACGGAAGGTATCAGCAGTAGTAGCTAGTAGTTTTATTTTTGGTCGTCAAAGTAGTAGTACCACTATGTAGAGAAGGAGGACAAGCATATCAACATCCCTTGAGTAAGTGATTTTAACGAATAAATCACATCAGAGGAAGACCACCATCAGTATGCCGTTTCCTTCATTTTCAGAACCAGGCGTCAAAAGCACAGATTTTCTTGCAGAAGTGAGGGGCTAGCAGAATGCAGTTTAACAACCCCTTGCTTTGCCCTTCACCATTATGTCCTACTTTCAAACTGTATAGAACACTGGGATAAAAACGGCACATTTCACATCGTGCCGAGCGTCTCTGAAGGGGCCAGCAATGCGGGCGGCCCTATGACCTTCCCGTTTGAGCTATTCTGGTGTATTACGGTGCCTTATGCTGACGGCAGGCAGGGGGCGGTGTCTGGTTGCACTGTTGGCACCCGTTCTGACAGAGAGCAGCGCCTCTCACACGGGCCTCTGATGGATTCCCCTCAAAACCTGCCATCAGCCGCCTATTACACAAAATGCCTGCGCTCAACCCTCCACTCGCACTCGGCTTTGAAACCATCATCGACAACTCACACGCAGCAAAGAACACGACTAGCATTTCAGACCCCCACAGCTGTATTTCTAAATCAACTACTGCAAAGCTTTATTTCTCTGTCATGTCAAAAATATAGACTACTCTTGTGGAAGAAAAAGATCATTCAAATGTCAATTTACTAGGCCTAACTATAGCATACATTCCCCAGACACTCAAATGATAGGCAGTTTGATTTTAAGGTTGACGGTTGATCAGAAGATGAGCAGAGACTTCTCTGTAGCCCACTTACTTGAAGGCCTTGTAGATGGGTCGAAACCAGCACACATAGGAGCAGGGAGTAAAGAGAATGAGCCACAGAATCGCCATCCCGAAGTTTGTGACCCCACCTCCGCCAATCATCCACGCCAGACAGCCAATCAGATTCACTGCCAGCGTGACACTGTTCACTGTAAGACCACAGAGAGCACATTGTTCTGTGTGTGAGGCAGGGACAGATGGTGCATTGCATTACATTACAAGCATTTAGCAGACGCTCTTATCCAGAGCAACTTACAGTTTACATTTCTTTACAATCCATTTATACAGCTGGATATTAACTGAAGCAATTCAGGTTAAGTACCTTGCTCAAGGGTACAACAGCAGTGTCCCACCTGGAGATTGAACCTGCAACCTTAACATTACAAGCCCAGTTCCCTAACCATTATAACACACTGCCTGCCTATCAGGTGTGA
Organism: Aldrovandia affinis; assembly: GCA_029706075.1. Taxonomy (NCBI): domain Eukaryota; kingdom Metazoa; phylum Chordata; class Actinopteri; order Notacanthiformes; family Halosauridae; genus Aldrovandia; species Aldrovandia affinis. The sequence goes on along the minus strand of JAINUG010000003.1, from coordinate 4,491,953 downwards.
TCTGTCTAACAGAGAGAGTGGCCTTTTGAGTCACAGAGAAGCACAGGATAAGGGTACCATACTTCTACTCCTTTCCGTGATTCAGTACCTTAATAACCACACAAGAGTTCAACTTCTTATTAGTTTGTTACATAGGCGTAATGAGTGGGGGGGGGGATGGGGGGCATCTCCCTCCCAATATTCAAAACAGTCATATCTGTCCCCCCCAATAATTTGTAGATATAAAACATCTCCTTTCATTATGTCCCTCCCCAATATTTAATATGTGGTTATGCCCTTGGTCTGTGAATAGTCCAGCTAAATATGTACAGATCAACATTTCATGCCCTTTGAAATTTCCAAAGGCAGCTTCTCTTAAAGATTTAAGTGAGCAACATTATGTTTTACATTGCAGCATTATGGTAATAATCGCTTAGTTAGTGGATGTTTCAAGCAGGGAAATTTACAACACACAGTTTACATTTGATCCATTACATAGCTACATATTAAATGAGGTTAAGCACTTTGCTCAAAGGTACAGTAGCAGTGATTTGAACAAACAGCATTCTGGACTAGGACGTCAACCACTACGGTGCGCTGTGTCACCAGCAACCACGTCACCACTAGTGCCATGGCAACATCAGGACCAGGGGCTGAAACTGAGATCAGGTGATGGCTAGATCTTTAGAGACCATCTCTCTCAGATATGTAATGTTAGAGTGGGTTAAAGCTATGAGTGAAAGCAGACAAACCATATCAAATTTACTTTACATTTAAAACATTCAAACAATCTCATCTCACTGCAGGCATTTTTCACCTCAGGCTGCTGGGCAGGATACAAAACGATAAACCTTTTTCTCAAAGTGCCAAAAAGCGTTTTTTATGTCGGAGACGTTTCTCCAGTTAGAGAGATCAGGTTCAGCTAATAGAAATAGCAAATCCAATAATGGTAAGATTTCATGTGTTGTATCCACCTGTTCTCAGCTAGTTAGTAAAGAAAGTAAGTACAACAAACCAGTGTAGTATAATGGTTAGGGAACTGGGCTTGTAATTCAAAGGTTGCAGGTTTGATTCCCAGGTGGGACTCTTGAACAAGATAATTCATCTGAATTGCGGTAAAATACCCAGCTGTATAAATGTGTATGGAATGTAAACCTTGCTCTGGATAAGAGTTGCTGCTAAATGCCTGTAATTAAGGGCATGTGTTTTTCACCACCTCTGTCAGGAACCTGCAGTTTTGTTCTCCAACACCAGGAGGTCGATGGAGGAAGCTGAAGCTACTTGTTAAGCAATCAATGCATTATCTCAAGTAATCATTCAATTACCACAAATTAGGTGTGTATTGCAGTGTAGTAGACTAGTCAACAGTTCGCGCTGCACACACCCACACATAATCATACTGATTTATTTGTAAGGGCTACTGTTTTAGGTTGTGAAAAATATGTCTGTTGACACTTCTGTAGGATATATAATGCCCGTCCTGGAGCAAAGAAACTGATATGTTGAAATGAGTGGCCGTATATTTTTAAACCGTGCAAACTTATAAAAACAAAGCAAAAAGAGAATGTTTTTGACGCTGTTTTTTGACAGCCTTGATTTCTAGGCAAAATTTTATATTTTGAAAATCAGGCAGATCATTTGTGGTTTCCTCTTTCAGTCATGAGTGGGAATACAATCTGGCGTACAATTGGTCATGTTCATTTGAGAATTGCCGCTAATTACTGAAAATGTTAATGAGGATCAGAAAGGCAGCCTCTTCGAGGTGGTGAAAAAGCCTTACTGATAATGTAATAAAAAATGTAATTGTGGAATGTTATTGTAGAAGCAATGTGTTGACAATTCAGAGGTGTTTACAGAGATACAAAATACCTTTATAATTGTTTTTTTGCTTTGGGAAAACAAAAAGCACAATTTAAGTCAAAACAGGGGTGGAATACAATCTGGCTGTCAGTCAACAAAGGCTTGTGGTTAGCCACTGTGGTCCATGTAAAGGAGAGGCTGTCAGTCAGGGGTTAGCCACTGTGGTCCAATGCAAGGAGCTCACTGTGAGGAAGGAAGAGCAGGTCATGTGGTTGAACACTAGGAAGCTAGGATGCTTCAGCCATCTGATGTGACAGAACTCACAGATCCACAGGTAGTAAAGCCTTTTGCACATGGTGCGATGCTGGTCTGGGATCTCCTCGAAGTCCTGGTAGAAGCACGGCCTCAGTGGTATGAACGCCGGCAGAGGAGGGAAATTGTTTTCTGCAGCACAAAAGTATAGCCATTTTACAGCACAATTCTACAACTCACCGCTATCTTCTCTAGTGCTAGTGTAGATGTTCTTATCGTAGACATATCAATCTTTCTGTGTCAAATAAGTCAATTCAGTCATTTGATATCTATACAATGTCTGAGCTATTTTCAGATTTTTTTTAATAGGTGGAAGTTTTCTTTACCTGCCATGGGGAACCCTTGCTTTAGTCCCCTGTCTGTTTTTTTCCAAGTAAGTGGGTCTTTCCTCTGGTAAATCTTAGAAATGAGAAAATAAATTACCCATTTCTGAAATGCAGTCCTCCCTGGTCACTTCACTTTTATTAACTGATATTTCACAATCACTTTCTTTTAACTGGTATTTAAAAATGCGTGTTATATATATATATACTATATATATGGTGCTACATTTATTTTCAGATTCAAATTTACACTGTGTGTAATCAGTGGTAGAACACGCATTTATAAATACCAGTTAAAAGTTATAGTATATATATATGAAGGCCATTGCTCTATACTCCAATTCTGCGCTACTGTAGCTGAGCGCAGCGCTATACGTTCGTCCGGAAATAATCTCACTGTCAACACGTTTCTTAAAGAGATTAACGCGGATACGTGATGCAAACAGCTTTGACATTCTGTTAACGGCCAGAAACAGCATACGCCACCGCCAAGATTGTTGGTGTACATGCTGGAACTGTACTTCTGTATTCTGTATACACAGTTAATCATAGCCACGTAAACCGCAAATCACGACGAGAGAATGCACGAGGTTGTTCGTGTATAACCAAACAGGTTTATTTAACATTTAGTTCGTATTTATTGTGACAAACCAATAGGCAAACAGAACGTCCAAAAGCTTCGGGGCCTGGATTTACACTGACAGACTTAATTTGACTGAGTAGATGAAATAATCTCCTTACCTTCTCCTCAGTCCAAGAATGTAGCTACAATGCAATGTTCCTCAACGGCATGCTATGAACAGGTTTCCATTAAATATGAGAAATAAAAATAAACGAAAGGTCCTGTTATTTCATAAAAGGGTATAGTTGTATTTCCCCCTTACACGTTATTTTATTATTTACTAACGGAGGTCGTGGGTATAAAAAAATCAAACGCCTCATTCCTCCTCCAATCCGTCGGTAAGTGTGTCGTCATTGCGCGTTCGGCCAACGGGCAGGCAGTTCACTAATCGCGATAACTCCCTTCTCCCCTTTTCCCCGCCCAGCATGGATTCCCCCCTGCCCTGCCGCTCTCCGCGGTACTGAAGTCCCTCTACAGGCGGACAGATACTGGAAGTGTGGACAAGCGGACAGTGAATGCCAGAGGGAAGTAAATACATATTTCTAGTGAATATAATCCAGCTAGGCTGTCATATCGAATCAATATTTTATTGTTCTGTAGGCTATGTGATCATTATGTATTTGCTTTCCTATAATAATAATAATAATAATAATAATAATAATAATAATAATAATTGTATCATTAGTGTAATAATAATATATAATATATTATATTATATTATATATTATTATTGATAATAATTATTATTATTATTGTTATTGTTGTTATTATTATTGTTTTTATCATTATTATCATTACTACACTAAGTGGAGTGCTGGCTGACCACACTCATTGGAATGCACTTGATGTAAGTCGCTCTGGATAAGAGCGTCTGCTAAATTACTTAATTGCAATTATTATTATTAGTAGTAGTAGTAGTAGTAGTAGGAGTAGGAGGAGTAGGAGTAGGAGTAGGAGTAGTAGTAGCGGTGTGTTAGCAAGAGCTGTAGCTTTAGTACTAGAAATAGTAGTAGTTGTGGTATTTAGACGTACTAGTAATACGTCCTCAATTTTGCGCTTCACAAATTCAATTATTAATTACAATTACTTCACTCTCTAAATTAAAAATATCCTCGCTCTTTCTTTAATATGAATTAAGTTAATTGTTTTGGATGAAACATACATTTTTCGAGAGGTTGTCTTCCACCGCAGTAGAGGCGCTGTACTTATTGTTAACAGTTTGGATTGGCTGCTTGAGATCTGACTTCCTCTTGGAATATGAATTCGTTGAGTGAGCGAGTAGAACCAGGAAATACAGGACTCTAGCTGGATAGCACTCTACTGTTTCAAATTTAATCAAAATGTTCTCTAGTTAGGCGTTAGTTTTATATGCATAGCTTAAAAAGGCCAGTGTGTGCCTACTGGATTTCCATCATTCAACCAACCTAAAACGTAAGCCAGTCCTTTGCGTCTTCATTAGCCATGGAAGCTATTGCTTGCTAGCAAAGTACTACAATCACAGCTAACGTTAATGTATTGTGGATGTGACTGTTTGTCCAAACTGTAACGTTAGACGAGTACAGTGAAAATCAAATATGTTCAAATTAGATGTTGTCATATAGCGCTGGTGATTATTTTCAAATTATATAGCACTCATCAATTACATTACATTATAGGCATTTAGCAGACGCTCTTATCCAGAGCGATTTACACAGTTTTAAATACAGTAAATTTATACAGCTGGATTTACTGAAACAATGTAGGTTAAACTCAAGGGTACAGCGGCAGTGCCGTATCTGTGAATCGAACCTGCAATCAAGCCCAGTAACTCCCCGAACCGTTATACTACAACAAATAGCTATCTAGCTAACTACCTGTTATTAATGAATTGAGTGAGTTATGGCATAAGCTTCCCCATGTCCCAAACATGGTAGCTGACACTAGCTATGATTTCGTGGATACATGCTCTTACTGCACTTCAAAAACGCAGATGGCTGACAAATTCAGTCCAGAGCGGTGGATTTTAATCACTGTCTACTTTAGCGTTATAATTTATACAATACAGACTATGATCGTTTGCATTACAACTTGCTCTGGGTCCAGCTCATTATGCATACCGCAAAATCAATAGCAATATTCATGAATGCATAATCACTAATAGGAGAGGAAGGAACAATTCCATACAAAAACGTGAAAAAAACGTTGTGCTAGTTAATCTTGCTACTTAATTAGCCGCGTCATTTACTCTCTGCCTTTTTATTTTTAGTAAATGGCCATGTCACCCAATCAGTGAAACTTTGAAGCGGGGACAGACACTGTTCTATCCAGCATCGTATTAGCTGGCCAATTGGTAAGGCATCTGCTGTCTGCTGTCTGCTGTCCCTGCACAGAGTTGCCATGGCGGCGGGTGAAGTGGATTTGGATTGGGACGAGGATGAGGATTCTTATGAGCCGGTGAGATTTAGGAAGCAGACGATCTCAGAGCAGATCGCTGAGTCGCGGGGGACGGGTAAGTTCTTTGTGGAGAGACAGTCCTGGAGCGACCTGAGGAAGATGCTGGCGGCCAGTCGCCGATTTCAGGCTCGAATGGTGGCTAAGCCACCGCACGAATTCCAGTTTGTGGAGAGGACCGACTCAGACGCCCTGCACTCGCATCGAATCTACTACCTGGGTGAGAAACCGGCTCCGTTCCTAAAATGGGATTAGAACAGACCGCCAGTTTTTCGCCCACTGGTAACAAACCGGAACTACGCAGCTTAATTTGTTTAAATCAAATCAGATCCATTAAGTCCAACTAAGCTTTATGTTGGATATACATCCTGACATTTTTGGTGTAAAATAAGTACACAAAGTAAATTTAGTTTTTTGTATTCCTGGGTGGGGGGAGGGGGTGCCTGTCTAGTTTGGGTTGTACCCCCAGCCCAGTGTGCCTCGTTATTTTTGCTCTGAGCTTTAAACCAATGATAGGTCACTGCTTTAAATGGCTATCTTACTTACGGTTTGGCGCCGATGCGTGGATACGGCACAGTCTGTCCTAACCCTGCACTATTAACCCTGGGTGAGAAAGGGCCTAACACCGGTGTAGTGTTATGGCTGACGCCGTGCCCCATGTTCTGTGTGTGCCCACGCAGCCATGTCCTGTGACAGCAGGGAGAACACCATGTACTACTCTGAGGTCCCCAAGGACATCAACAAGAACGCCCTGCTCTACCTGAGCTGGAAGCCATTGCTGCAGCATTTCCAGGTGAGTCCAGACTCCGCATTGACCAATCAGTTGGCCTCGTTATGGCTATTGCTTTGGTTACATGGCACAAGGGCTGTGTAGTGTGGTACCTTACTTTCACTTTCACTTTCTCTTCCCTTCTCTCTCTCTCTCTCTCTCTCTCTCTCTCTCTCTCTCTCTCTCTCTCTCTCTCTCTCTCTCTCTCTCTCTCTCTCTCTCTCTCCTCTCCTCCCCTCCTCTTCTCCCCTCAAGACTCTGGAGAGTACTATCAGGTCAAGACTCTGAGCTATCAGGAGGACGAGCTGCTGCGGGAGAGGAAGCGCATCGGCACACAGGGCATCGTGACCTTTGACCTGCACCAGGCCAGTGGCACCTTCCTCTTCCAGGCTGGGGGCTCCGTCTACACCGTGAGGGACGGGGGGTCGCAAAGCTTCACGGTGAGGCCTCTCCTGGTGTCACTTCTTCTGTCAGCATTTTGCGGAACTTAAAAGGATACATTTTTCACTGGCATCAGGAGCCTGTGCATAGTTTAGCCTTTGTATTTAGGGGAATAAAACACCTCTTTGGAGCGTGCAGCATTTGGGAATTTTTTCTCCCTTTTCACTCAACTATGATAATTATCAACGTTTTATTGTGGCCAAACTGCTTTGTAGCATTTGTAGCAAGTTAGTCTGACCAGTCATGAAGGAAAACCTCTCACGCTATACCTTAAAGTAGAGTCCTGCGGAGGTCTGTTTTTTATAACCCATACTTTGGCTTTGCGGCAGAAATACAGCCAACTAACAAGGTGCATTAATGCATCTGTGTCTGTGAGTGTCTTTCTTTTCAACATTGGATTTGACAGTAACATGCTGCTGTGTGTGCGTGCATGCGTGCGTGCGTGCGTGCGTGTGTGCGTGCGTGTGTGCGTGCGTGAAGCAGCAGTGAGTCTCTCATTACACACAGGGACTAATCATGACACTCCTACTTGTACAGAATTAAATTAGATAAAAAAGTAAAAAAGATTTCATTTTTTAAATAAAATGTAGAGTCTAACCTGATGTAGGACTCTACCTTAAAGGTATTGCTTCTCCTTTAAATTTCTCCTTTAAAATAAATCTTTTTTTCTTCCAAGTTGCCAAGCCTCCGCTGTCGGACAGCCCTTTTCATTTCGAAAGGAATATTGTTTTCGTTGTTAGGCCTACTGAATGGTTTCATTTCCTTCATAATTCATATAGTTTTATGCTGTTAAAATAGGTCCGTGTCTCAAAAGTTTGAATAAAGCTTTGATCGAGGGAAAAAACGTCATTTTGTATTCTCTGTCATACGCTACATTTTGCTGTTTTTTTTTTTTTTAAAGATGAATTGATTAATTGTTTGTTAATGTGGGCGATGATCGATCAAGGAAATTTCTTAAAATTAGCATCCCTAAATAAAATGCATGTCTTTGGAGCACACAGCATTTTAGAATTCTTCTCTCTTTTCACACAACTATGATAATTACCAACGTCTATTGTCGACAAACTGCTTTGTGGCATTTTAACTTGCAAGCCAGCAGGTGGCAGTGTTGAGCTTGATTGAAGTAAATCCCTCCCGCACATGAAGGAACCCTCTGACACTATTCCTTAAAGATCAGTCAGCCCTTTCCCTCCCCCATTTAGAAACAGCCGCTGAAGCCTGTGAAGGTGCCGACCTCCTGTCCCAACATCCGCATGGACCCCAAAATCTGTCCCGTGGACCCCGCCTGGTTCTGCTTCATCCACAGCTGTGACATTTGGATTGGGAACCTGGAGACCGGGGAGGAGAGGCGGCTCACCTTCACACACAAAGGTGAGCGGCTCACTAAGGGCCACAGGTCTCCAAGCATCGCTTGGCTGTCCAGCACCAACAGCCCCCCCCCACCCTGGGTCCTTTTCAGATTTGTCTCTGATCGAAGGTTAAGCACCTCCACTCCTTTGACTGTGAGGGACACCTACAGGCACCAGCTTTATAGTCCCATTCTTGTGCAGTTGGTTTTGCAGCTTCATAAATATGCGTTGTACACAAACGTCTGCATGTGACATACACAAATCTACCACAAGCAATACAATATTATATGACAATTAAAACAATGAAAATACAAAATAGATATAAAATAGATACAATACAATCTTAAATAATACAAATAATGGGATTGGCAGAGAGTATTTAACATATAGATATTGATTAAAAAAACTAAAACATGGTAGAGGATGGTGTAGATGAGTTGCATTTTAATTTGTAGGTGACTCACACCTGAGAAACCAAACGGGATGTTATTGTCCAAAGACCGAATGACATGCTTAAAGATCTGAAGGTAATTAAAGCCAGCGGATCCCATGGCTTTGTCTGGAGTCAACGGTGACGTGTGCTAATCGTCCTGCAGTATGTGAGCTGTCGTTACACAGGAGAGGTGCATGACTGATCCTGGATCAGTTGCGTGTCTTGTCTGACAGTAACTGTCCATTGACCTCCATGCTGTCCGACAGGCCTGTCCAACCTGGAACTGGACCCCAGGTCAGCAGGGGTGGCCACTTTCCTGCTGCAGGAGGAGTTTGACCGCTACACAGGGTTCTGGTGGTGCCCCGTCGCGTTGGACGGTTAGTGCTACCCCTCTCTGTCATGTTCCATGTCTCCTCCTTCTCCAGCTGTTTTCTTTCTGTTTGTTGTATTGTCCGTGGTTAGCCTAAGCTGTGAAGAAAGTTCTCATCGGCCCATGCGTGAATGTTTTTTTCCCGTTTAGAATAGTGTGCACGTTTAACATTAATCAAATGCATTTGCTTAGCAGTTCCGTGTCCCGGACAACTTACACACTTAGCTTGCACGTTGCACATTATTCATTTATAACATTGCATATCTGTTGAAGTCATTCGTGTTAGTTGCCTTGCTAACGGGGTGAAAGGGCTGTGTCCCACTTTGCAATGGAACCGGCAACCTCCAGGTTGGGAGCCCAGCTCATTAACCACTCTTCCACATTTTTCCGTTCTGCCAGTGTCTCATGGCGGGCAGGGTGTGCTGAATGGCACGTGTGAATGAGTGAGTGTGTGTGTGTTGTGCTCACAGAGTCGGAGGGTTGCCGGACGCTGCGGGTGTTTTACGAGGAGAACGACGAGTCCGAGGTGGAGATCATCAACGTGACCTCCCCTCTGCTCGAGACGCGCATGACCGAGTCCTTCAGATACCCCACGGCAGGTGAGCCCGTGCCTGATGGCCAGATCAGCACAGTCTTTGGCCGCTGATGTTTGAGCCTCGTATAAATAAATCCCGTAAGCAGTCGATAAACACGCTGTTTCATATTGCAGGAACTGGCAACCCCAAATCCACCCTGAAGATGTGTGAAGTCCGGGTTAGCTCTGACGGAAAGGTGCGGCAGGTCCTCCGTTTCCCCTTCCTCTGGTCGCCTCAGCGTTACACTCAGCAAATCTGTGTGACCATAGAAATCTCCCTTGTGTCATCCTTGTCTGCTTGTGTTTGCCTGTTTGTATATTCAAATGTGTGTGTGTGTGTGTGTGTGTGTGTGTGTGTGTGTGTGTGTGTGTGTGTGTGTGTGCGCGTTTGCACATGCCTATTTGTTTCTATTTGTGTGTGTCTGTGTTTGGTGCCTGTTTGTGTATGTATATATATGTGTGTGTGTGTGTGTGTGTGTGTGTGTGTGTGTGTGTGTGTGTGTGTGTGTGTGTAGGTAGTGAGTGTCGTGGATAAGAAGTTGGGTCAGCCCATGGACGTTCTGTTCCCTGGTACGGAGTACATTACCAGGGCTGGTTGGACCTCAGATGGAGAATAGTGAGTATGCAGGTACACCCGCACACACGTTACACACACAGGTTTGAGTCGTTAAAAAATCTATAAATGATATCGTCATAACCAAATTTTACACTTGCGCCACGTTGTGCTCTAATGTGGGGAGCAACTCGATAGCCCACAATCAGGCCCGCACTGAGGTATGAGGGGCGGACCGCACCTGGAGACACGCAGGCTACATCATTACAGAGCCGGGAGGAAGTCATAAAGAGCCAGAAACAGAAGCTAACGCATAATACAAAATGGGAAAATAACAAGGTTTGAGCCGGGACCCGGGAGGCCCCTTCCCCTGTAGCTGGAGTTTTATTATAACAGGAGATGCACATCGGTGAAGTTAGTGTTCTCCAGAGGACAGAGCCAGCGACGATGCGCGAGTATGGCGGACAAAGCAAAAACGCAGCAGCTCTGCTGAAGCAGATGTGGGACAGATGGCTGTCTACACACGCGACAAAAACGCTGTAAACTCAAATGGGATTTTTTAAATTAGGTTGTAAAAAAGGCCTCGTTTGAAACCTGGACACATCCAAAACAGCCCGACAATTTCAAGATTTTATACAAAACAATTTTATTCAAGATGGAAAGATTTTCTGAGTGTTTGAAAGTATTGATGAAAAGCGATGCGTAAGAACTATATTTGATTTGCCATGTTATCAAATTGATATATATTCAATATATGAATTCCGCGTAACAAAACGTAACAAATTGCAAAACACGATTTTACTTTTCAAACAGCAGCTTCAAATACTCTCTCCGTATGAATTCGCACATATGATCACGTTAGTAGATTAGTTGGTTAGTACTCAGCAATTAATGCATGGACGAAAGAAAGCTCCCTCCAACCACAGTGCAAACAGATCCCATTAAACCCAAAAAACAACAGAACAGCTATCAAAAGATGGCCTCTGACATTCCCAGGTATTTAGCTTTATCCCCCCTCAAACTGAGCATTTAGGGGCAGCTCATAACCAAGACCTTGATGAACAAACGTTTCAGGGATAAGCAGAAAAATGGGTGTGACCCAAACTATTGATGGCCTGGGGAAAGGAGCCCCTGTATCCAGCTGCCCCCTGTACTGCCTGCACCAGTGATCAGCACCCTATCCTCCACCAGAGGGGGAGAGAGTGATCGAGAGAGACAGAGAGAGCAAGAGAGAGAGACCTTAGCCAGGAGGAACAGGGTTAAGAGGCACCTAGGGTCGCTCTGTAGGTAAATAAACCCAGGGAGGGTGTTTGTTTGGACGTGCCAGGCGTTTAATAAATCAGCCTGATAAAGGTCACACAGGAGACTTGCCTCAGGAGTTCCTTTATTCAACAAACTCAACTTTATTCCCAGAAAATGTCCCGATTTATTTACAGCTCAGAGGAGACGCGGTGTAAATGAGTTATCGAGTGAGCTGCTGACGTATCCAGACTGCGTCCCTAGGACTGGGGTTAAGTTCTTGTTGTGAACGGGCCGGTGTTGGTCACATGGTCTAAATGGGCCGGTGTTGGTCACATGGTCTGAACAGGGCTGTGTTCTTCATTGTGAACGAGCCAGTGGTGGTTTTGTTGTGAATGAGCCGGTGTTGTTCACATGTTGTGAACTGGGTGGTGGTGGTTTTGTAGTGAACGGGCCAGTGTTGGTCACTTGTTGTGAACTGGGTGGTGGTGGTTTAGTTTTGAACGGGCCAGTGTTGGTCACATGAACAGACTGGGCCGGTGTTGACTCCACTCTCTGCCTGTTCTTCCCCCCCAGTGCCTGGGCTCTGTTGCTGAACCGGGCCCAAACCCGGCAGCAGCTGGTTCTGCTCCCCCCCGCCCTCTTCATTCCAGTGGAGGGAGCGTGCGACACCAACCCCAGCACGGCCACGCCTTACATCATCTACCAGGAGACCACCGACGTTTGGATCAACGTGAGAGTCCCCCCGCTCTGTTAAAGTACACTATGACAAATAATTACTATGACACCTGTATTTGAAGAGCACCACCTTTCATACATTGTTGCACCGCAAATAACTCTTCAGAGAAAGCAGATGATTGATACATGAAAATCAATATAATACTAAA